>CM053036.1:12543247-13175573 GCA_028564925.1 Lithobates sylvaticus | reverse complement strand
GATTGAACTTGATGAGGCAGCAAGTGACGTGACCAGGGGAGTTCTTGTCCTCTCCAATGTGGCGGCTGAAGCCGGGGTCAATAAGTATACAGGTACGAGTAATGGTTCCACTCACGTCTCCACATTTTTGAATTCTTCATTTACAGGTTTTGGCCAATACTCAAAGAATTGGATGAAGTGGCAGAGCACATCATATCCATTGACACATAGTGCAACTCCTTTCTCATAGGCCTACCTCTCCATAGGCTACCCCTCTTCAGTCTATCATGAATGTTGCTGCCAGACTCATCCACCTTACCAACTGCTCAGTGTTCACCACCCCTCTCTGCCAATACCTCCATTGACCTTCCACTCAGTGTCCTCCAACCCTCTCTGCCAATCCCTCCATTGATCTTCCACTCAGTGTCCTCCACCCCTCTCTGCCAATCCCTCCATTGACCTTCCACTCAGTGTCCTCCACCCCTTTCTGCCAATCCCCTCTCTGACCTCCACTTACTGTCCTCCAACCCTCTCTGCCAATCCCTCCATTGACCTTCCACTCAGTGTCCTCCACCCCTCTCTGCCAATCCCTTCTCTGACCTCCACTTACTGTTCTCCACCCCTCTCCGCCAATCCCTCCATTGATCTTCCACTCAGTGTCCTCCACCCCTCTCTGCCAATCCCTCCGTTGACCTTCCACTCAGTGTCCTCCACCCCTCTCTGCCAATCCCCTCTCTGACCTCCACTTACTGTCCTCCACCCCTCTCCGGCAATCCCTCCATTGACCTTCCACTCAGTGTCCTCCACCCCTCTCTGCCAATCCCTTCTCTGACCTCCATTTACTGTTCTCCACCCCTCTCCGCCAATCCCTCCATTGACCTTCAGCTCAGTGTCCTCCACCCCCTCCGTAAATCCCTCCTCTAACCTCCACTCGGTGTCCTCCACCCCTCTCTGCCAATCCCTCCTCTGACCTCTGCTCAGTGTCCTTCACCCCTCTCCGCCAACCGCTCCACTGACCTTTACTCAGTGTCCTCCACCTCTCCTCGCCAGTCCCTCCACTGGCCTCCACTCAGTGTCCTCTACCTCTCTCTGCCAATCCATCTTCTAACCTCCGCTTAGTTTTCTCCACCCTCTCTGATAATCCCTCCTCTGACCTCCGCCCAGTGACCTCCACCCCTCTCTGCCAATCCCTCTTCTGGCCTCCATTTAGTGTCCTTCACCCCTCTCTGCCAATCCCTCCATTGTCCTTCTACTCAGTATCATCCACCCCTCTCTGCCAATCCCTGCTCTGACCTCCGCTCAGTGTCCTCCACCCCTCTCTTGATGATGAACAAGTGGTGACTGCCAAGGAGTCTATGATGAATGAATGCAGTATCAGTGAGTTACATAGTGTTAATACGATACAGTAAGGATAATAATTGCCCAATAAAGGTAGTGAGGATAATCAAAATCTGTGCACATTGTATAATGATATACCCACGACCAGATTAGCATGGATGATAGTGTAAAGAGAAATATGCAGAGACATCAAGGACAGTCCCCAATCACCAAGAGCAGTTGAAAGGGAAAAGTGGCTAACTGACAAAGCAGTATAGAGAGTAATGCCGCGTACACACGATCGGAAATTCGGCTAGCAAAAGACCAATGAGAGCTTTTAGTCGGAAAATGCGACCGTGTGTAGGCTCCATCGGACTTTTGCTGGCCGAATTCCAACCAGCAAAAGATTGAGAGCATGTTCTCAATTTTTCGGTCGGAAATAGTTTGTCTGTAGCAATTCCGACGCGCAAAATTCCTACGCATGCTCGGAAACAATTCGACGCATGCTCGGAAGCATCAAACTTAATTTTCTCGACTCGTCGTAGTGTTGTACGTCACCGCGTTCTTGACGGTCGAAAGTTCAGCAAACTTTTTGTGTGACCGCGTGTATGCAAGCCAAGCTTGAGCGGAATTCCGTCGGAAAAAACATCCAAGATTTTTCCAACCGAAATTCCGCTCGTGTGTACGCGGCATTTCATTATAAATATCTTACATGTGTACAAAAGAAGCAAAGTGCTATTGTAGGACATAGCCTCTTCAAATGTGTGGCAAAGAAAGCTGTGTCCAGGGAGGTGTCATATATATATATTTCTTTCATATATATATGCCCTGCATGCACGCACGTCGTCTCCTACCAATGCCACACTGGCACGGCATGTGCAGGGAGGGGCTCCGACACAGGCGGTGAACACTGCCCACGACAGACGCCCACATTCCGCAGCTATGTCGGCAGGGATGGAGATACTCGTGCTCCACATCATGATGCCAAGGTGACGTCACACGTGAGTAGACATGTGCAATTTGTTTTGTTTTTTCCGTTTTTCTTTTTTTTTTCGTTATTTTCGTTCGTTCGTTTTCGGACGAATGAACGAATCGTTCGAATCGTACGAATCCAAATAACGAATCGATCGAATCGTGCGAATCCAATTAACAAATCATTCGAATCGAACGGATCCGAAAAATAACGAAAATCCGAAAAAAACAAATTAGAAACAACGAATGTACTAATGAAGAAAATCTGAAAAACGAAAACAAACGAAAAAATTCGTACATTCGTAACTTTTTTTTTTTTTTTGTTGAATTGGTAATTTTCCGTGTCCCTTACAACGGTGCTGTGCTTCGAATGGATTGAACAAAAAAATTCGTACATTCGTAACTTTTTTTTTCGATTCAAAACTTTTTTTTGAATTCGTAATTTTTTTTTTTCGATTCGGAACTTTTTTTTTTTTTTTTTTTTTTCGATTCGTAATTTTCCCGTGTCCCTATTGAACAAAAAAATTCGTACATTCGTAACTTTTTTTTCGATTCGTAACTTTTCTTTTTTGGATTCGGAACTTTTTTTTTGGATTCGTAACTTTTTTTTGGATTCGTAATTTTTTTCTTTTCGATTCGGAACTTTTTCTTTTTTTTTTTTTTTTTTCGATTCGTAATTTTCCGTGTCCCTATTGAACAAAAAAATTCGTACATTCGTAACTTTTTTTTCGATTCGTAACTTTTCTTTTTTCGATTCGTAACTTTTTTTTTCGATTCGTAAATTATTAAAATGTAATAATAGCATACACATTACATCAAATTATGAATTATGCTCCGATTACGAATCTACGAATGTTACGAATGTACAAATAAATACGAATGCGTCCGAAAATTAAACTAACGAAAAAACGAATCAACAAATAACTCTTACGAATGTACGAATCGCTACGAATACGAACAACGACGACTTACGAATGTACGAATCGTAAGGAATCCGAACACCGACGACTTACGAATGTACGAATCGTTACGAATCAACGGAAACGGAAAAAACTAAACGAAAAAAACGATTTTGTTTCGGAAACGAAAAAAACTAAACGAAAATAAACAAATTTTTTTGTTGTGCACATGTCTACACGTGAGACACGATGCGTGGCGCCAATGCGCTGTGGGTACCCACCCCAACCAGGGCAGAAGGGAGGGGGAGAGAGGGGGCACGCAAAGCGCATTGTAGCTCCCGGGCATAAGACATCAGAATGGCCCTAGGTATAAAGCAACCACAGCTCACCCCCAGACTAGCATACCTATGACCCGAGCACACAAGCTCCAATCTACCTTCATCAAGGAAGAACAATCAGACAACTTCTGAACGGTTGCAATCCTTGTCTAATTAAATGACGCTGATATCCTTGTAATGAGATCCTGCAGACAAGTCTGGATAAAAGGTCAGACATGTCCTCTCCAGCGGTGAACTTCCCGTAATGTGATTTTTAGAATACAATACATATTAATGCCTTTTTCTTTGAGCTTAGTTGGCATGAATTTTATATTGATTGTCGGTGTTTGAAATTGACTTATTTTATTGCTTTTATGCAGTAAAAGTGTATTTCCACTGTAGCATCACATAGTAGGTCACGCTGCCTTCCTTCGTATTCTTCTGCTCAACCAGCAGAAATGTTTTCTTTCCTTCTTTCTTTTATGTGGCGCACGGCGGAATTTTGGGCTTTTTTTTTTTTTTGCTTTTCTTACACTTTTGACTTCCTGTGAAGTTTCATTTTTAATCAGCAACATTCTGGTGGGGATGAAGTATGATTATTAAAGAAAGTTCTCACAATCCTCTATGGCAGGGGTCTCCAAACTTTTTCAGTATGAAAACCACATCATATATTTTACAGTCGAGTCCCCCCCTTACATCCATGAATGCCAATCAGAGTCCCCCTTACATCCAGGAGTGTCAACAGAATCCCCTCTTCCATTTGGGAGTGCCCATCATGTGTGGTGCAGGGCCGTCTTTAATATTGATTGGACCCTGGACAGACATTTTCTTGGGCCGGTCAGGTTTTTCCTGAACAATCAGTGCCGCTGGCTGCAGACGGAAACACTGATCATTGCCGGTGTTCTGTCAAAAAATGTCCGCCTATTGAATATTGTCCGCCCTGTACTGCGAAGGGCTTGCGCAGTACGGAGGACAAAGAGATTCGGAAAATCTCCGAAGATGAGCGGCGCCTGCGCCGTGAGTCCAGGTGCAAGCCCCACCATCCAAGTGGACATAGGGCTGCACAAAGTTAGAGGGCCCCTCGTGGGCTCGCTTCGATCGCCACGCTTCGGGCACGGCCTCACTTCGCTCTCCACGCTTCGGGCATGGCCTCGCTTCGCTCGGCTCTTTTTTATTCTAACTCTATGTCCACTTGGATGGTGGGGCTTGAACCTGGACTCACGGCGCAGGCGCCGTTCCTCTTCGGATATTTTCGGAATCTGCTTGTCATCCATACTGCGCATGCGCAGTACACAGCGGACAGTATCTGACGGGGGACACTATCCGACAGGACACCGGCGGTGGAGGCTCTCCGTCATAATACAATACCACAGCGGGAAGGATTTGAGGTGGATGGGGGGAATCGTCTCATTTATTTTTTTCTTTCAACATGCTGATTGAATGGAAAAAAAAAAGAGTCATGTATGGCCACCCTAAATCATATAGAAAATTTGTATATGTTTCTAACACATGAAGAAGAGCTCAGGAAGATGAGGAGGAGCTTGGAAAGAATGAGGAGAAGCTCAGGAAAAACTGGGGAAAAATGAAAAGGAGCTCAGGAAGAACTGGAGATTCCTGAGGAGAAGCTCAGGAAGAATGAAAAGGAGCTCAGGAAGAACTGGAGATTCCTAAGGGGGGGGGGGGTCAGGAAGAATGAGGAGGAGCTTAGGAAGAATGAGGAGGAGCTCAGGAAGAACTGGGGATTCCTGAGGAGGAGCACAGGAAGAACTGGAGATTCCTGAGGAGGAGCTCAGGAAGAACTGGAGATTCCTGAGGAGGAGCTCAGGTAGAATGAGGAGGAGCTTTGGAAGAACTCCAGGGCTTACGGCCAGCTCGCTATTGATCCACCAGAAGGCATACAGCCACCAGGAACCCAATAAAGAAACCAGGAGCCTCTCATGCAGTACCCAAGTGCCCAAAAGATCAGTCTGCCCCTGGTATTGACTGTCCAGCTACACCGGGATAACTATTTGCAGGCAGCGCTGGCTCAAGGGGCAGCTGCTTTGGGCCCCACAACAATGACTGGGTCCAGGGCAACTACCCCTTTTGCCCTGCATAAAAAAGGTGGCCCTTGTGTGGTGTCATCATGTCAAGATCCAAAAGACCTCAGAGAGAAGGTTATGGATGTCTGGGAGTCTGGGGAGTCTGGGAAACTATCAACAAATGATTTGAAATAAATAATTCCACTGTAAGGAAAATAATCTACAAATGGCGTAGGTTTCCAAGGTCTTATAATTTGTTCAGGCCAACCAAGCTAATAGGTCAAGAGATGACTGTTTGATGCCTAAAGGGGTCATCAAGAAACCCAAAAATCACACTTCGGGATCCTCAGGTTAAACAGTTGGTGTTAAAGTGTATGAATCTACAAATGGAAAGAGATTGCACCATGACTCTGTTGGGCACACAAGGATGTAAGGGAGGGCCCTGCTGGGCACACCAAAATGGTCTCTAAAGGGGCATTTGTGGATGTACAGGGGACTCTGATAAAAGATATATAGATGGGGCAGTTATTATAATGTACCCCTCTTGTATTATAGAGTGTTTGGAGACCTATAGAAGACAGTTGTATGTGGGCAGCCCGTCAACAACAATTTTGAGAGACCTATAGAAGAGAGTGTATCCCCCTTGTATTATAGAGTGTTGGGAGACCTGTAGAAGAGAGTGTACCCCCCTGTGTTAGGAGTGTTGGGAGACTTATAGAAAAGAGATGTATGGGGGCAACCAGTCTAATGTACCCCCCTTGTATAACAAAGTATCAGGAGACCTATGCAATGATGTATGGGAGTAGCTAGACTGCACCCCCCTTGTATTAGAGAATGAATAGACCCAAATTATGTATGGGGGCACTCTGGGTAATGTCAGGAGACCTATAGAAGAGATATGTATAGGAGTAGCTAGTCTAATGTACCCCCTTCTCCCCACCTCCTTGTGTTATAAAATGTTGGGAGACCTTTAAAAGAGAGTATACCCCCATTGTGTTATAGAGACTTATAGAAGAGATATGTCTGGGAGAAGCTAATCTAATTTCCCCCCTTGTATTATAAAATGTTGGGAAACCCTTAGAAGAGAAGCCCCCTGCCCCCCTTGTGTTATAGAGAGTTGAGAGACTTACAGTATAGTGGAGAGATGTATGGGGGCATCCTATAATGTGTAAACCCTTGTATTATAGAGTGTTTGGAGACCTATAGAAGAAATATGGGGAGACTTATAGAAGAAATATGGGGCAGCTAATCTAGTGTAGAAGAAAGGCACACAGGGTACCCACCACTCGCGTTATAAGATTCACATGCACTAAGACCACCTAGCTGCTAGCCTGGTTCGCAGCCACAATGGATGAAGGTAGCGACACTCCAAAGTGTAACAAAAAAAAAAACGTATTTATTGAACAAATCCAGATAAAAATACAAAGACAAAACTGGGACTGAGTGTTTTTTGTCTTTTTATCTGAATTTGTTTATTTTTCCACTGTGGAGTGCCACTACCTTCATCCATCTTCAGCTAAACTAATCTACCCCTTGGTATTATAGAGTGTTGGGAGACCTATAGAAGAGCGTGTACCCCCTTGTGCTATAGAGCGTCAAGAGACTTATAGAAGAGAGATGTATGGGGGTAACTAATCAAATGTACCCACCTTGTATTATAGAGTATTGGGAGCCCTTAAGAAGTGAGATGTATGGGGGTAGCTAGGCTAATGTACCCACCTTGTATTATAGAGTGTTGAGGGACTTGTATAAGAGATATGCATGGGGCAGCCAGTCTAATGTATCCTCCCCCTTATAATAAGGGGAGGGGAGTGTTGGGAGACCTATGGAAGAGTGTGTACCCCCTTGTGCTATAGAGCGTAAAAAGACTTATAGAAGAGAGATGTATGGGGGCAGCTAGGCTACTGTACAAACTTTGCATTATAGCATGTTGGGAGACTTATAGAAGAGATACAGTATGCATGGGTCAGCCAGCCTAATGTATCCCCTCTTGTGTTATAGAGTGTTGGGAGACCTATAGAAGAGGTATGCATGGGGGAAAACAGTATAATGTATCCCCCTTGTGTTATAGAGTGTTGGGAGACCTATAGAAGAGGTATTCATGGGGGAAAACAGTATAATGTATCCCCCTTGTGTTATAGAGTGTTGGGAGACCTATAGAAGAGGTATGCATGGGGGAAAACCGTATAATGTATCCCCCTTGTGTTATAGAGTGTTGGGAGACCTATAGAAGAGGTATGCATGGGGGAAAACAGTATAATGTATCCCCCTTGTGTTATAGAGTGTTGGGAGACCTATAGAAGAGGTATGCATGGGGGGAAACAGTATAATGTATCCCCCTTGTGTTATAGAGTGTTGGGAGACCTATAGAAGAGGTATGCATGGGGGAAAACAGTATAATGTATCCCCCTTGTGTTATAGAGTGTTGGGAGACCTATAGAAGAGGTATGCATGGGGGAAAACAGTATAATGTATCCCCCTTGTGTTATAGAGTGTTGGGAGACCTATAGAAGAGGTATGCATGGGGGAAAACAGTATAATGTATCCCCCTTGTGTTATAGAGTGTTGGGAGACCTATAGAAGAGGTATGCATGGGGGAAAACAGTATAATGTATCCCCCTTGTGTTATAGAGTGTTGGTAGACCTATAGAAGAGGTATGCATGGGGGAAAACAGTATAATTTACCCCCCTTGTGTTATAGAGTGTTGGGAGACCTATAGAAGAGGTATGCATGGGGGAAAACAGTATAATGTATCCCCCTTGTGTTATAGAGTGTTGGGAGACCTATAGAAGAGTGCGTACCCCCTTGTGCTATAGAGCATCAAAAGACGTATAGAAGAGAGATGTATGGGGGCAGCTAGGCTACTGTACCCACCTTGTATTATTGCATGTTGGGAGACTTATAGAAGGGATACGCATGGGTCAGTCAGTCTAATGTACCCCCCTTGTATTGAAGAGTGTTGGGAGACCTATAGAAGAGATATGCATGGGGGCAGCCAGTCTAATGTATCCCCCTTGTGTTATAGAGTGTCGGGAGACCTATAGAAGAGAGATTATGGGAGAAGCTAATCTAATATACAGTTATAAAGTGTCGGTAGATCTATAGAAGTGAGATGTATAGATGTGGGGTTATAGATAAGGTTCTAATCTCTCCTCACTTTTATAGAACTAAACAAAAGTTTGGCTGTAGTTTGCAGTTCTTTTTCATATATGTTTTATTGGTTGGTTTTGCTTTGGCTCTTCAGATTCTATTAGCTGACATTTCTAGAGGAGGCCTAGAATGAGATTTCCTTTAACTCCTTTTATATGAGTGTTGGTCCTGTGATTAGTCATTGCTATGAACTGCCTCTTTCTTTCATGCAATATGCACCCCATTGGGAATACTCTTTTAATACGTATGTCTTTATATGGTTACTGTAGCTCTATAATCTTTGGCAGACAGTGACAGAAATACAAATAGCTTAAATACCTTTGATGTAATGGATTCTACAAGGTATTCTGAAAGCTGAGCCGGCTGTAAATGATGCATTTAAATCTTCCCAGAGCTGCCATGATTGATCTGGACTATAAGGGCTTTGCAGCTCCAGGCGTTGCAGTGCTTCACGTTCAGAACTTATTGTCCAAAAGAATTTACAATTCTGCAGCATTAACTCTGCACCTTCTCTACTGCTGGATATATAGCGTCATGCTGCCATTTTTTATTATTTGTTTCTGTATAGTAAGTGCAAGGTGGTGAGGGCCATTAACACACGCCCATTAGAGTTAAAGTGGAAGAAAAGCCCAAGTCTAAATATTCTTTAAAATATTCCCTCCCCCCTTCTCACACTTATCTTGCCTAACCTGTACCTATTTTTAATTTGCTCCGGTCAGGTCACATGATCCCACAGCTCCATCCCTCTGGTGTGGCAGGGAGCAGCTGTTGCAGGGGAGAGAAAGGAGCTGGGCTTTAGAAGCCTATGAGTGACGTCATGGTTTCCAGAATTCAGAGCCATTGTTGAGCGCTCCCTGGGCCGGAGCTGCTGGATCGTGTGCCCAGACTGGATTCAAGATAGAAACATTCATATCATTCCTTGACCCAGAGGGCATTAGAATTCTATCCTAAATCTGGTTCGGTCGCACGATCCCACAACTCCAGCTCCCCTATGTCAGGGAGCAGCTGTTGCAGGGGAGAGGAGGGAGCGCCAACAATTGCTGAGCTATGGGAACTTATGACATCATGGCTTCCAGAATTCAGAGACAATTTTCCTTGCCTGGCTCCACAATTGGTCCCCCTCAATCAGTCCTGCCCTTCATCAATTCAGTCCAAATTTTCTCACCTGGCTATGCCATTGGCCCACCTTAGTCAAGCCTCCCATTCCTCTATTCAATCCAATTTTTCCACCTGACTATGCCAAATGGCCGCTCTAGTCGAGCCTCCTCTTTGTCCATACAATACAATTTTTCTCACCTGGCTACGCTATTTGACCCACCCCAGCCAAGCCTCCCCTTAATTTATTCAATATGATTTTCATTATCTGGCTACACCATTGATCCACCTCAATCAAACCTCCCCTTCCTCTATTGAATCCACTTTTTCCATCTGACTATGCCAATTGGCCGCCCTAGTAAAGCCTCCTCTTTGTCAATACAATCCAATTTTCCTCACCTGGCTATGCCATTGGCCCACCCAAGTCAAGCCTCCCCTTCCTCTAATCAATCAAATTTTTCCATCTGGTTACCCCATTTGGCCCACCTTAATCAAGCCTCACCTTCCTCTATTCAATCAAATTTTTCCATCTGACTATGCCAATTGGCCCGCCCTAGTAAAGCCTCCTCTTTGTCAATACAATACAATTTTCCTCACCTGGCTACAGCATTGGCCCAACCCAGTTATGTCTCCACTTCATCTATTCAATACAATTTTCCTCACCTGGCTTTGCAATTGACTCACCTTAGTTAAGCCTCCCCTCAATTTATTCATTACAATTTTTATTATCTGGCTACACCATTGACCCACCTCAATCAAGCCTCCCCTTCCTCCATTCAATCCAATTTTTCCATCTGACTATGCCAATTGGCCCACCCTAGTAAAGCCTCCTCTTTGTCAATACAATCCAATTTTCCTCACCTGGCTATGCCATTGGCCCACCCAAGTCAAGCCTCCCCTTCCTCTATTCAATCCAATTTTTCTATCTGGTTACCCCATTTGGCCCACCTTAATCAAGCCTCACCTTCCTCTATTCAATCCAATTTTTCCATCTGACTAAGCCAATTTGCCCACCCTAGTCAATCCTCCTCTTTGTCAATACAATACAATTTTCCTCACCTGGCTACAGCATTGGCCAAACCCAGTTATGCCTCAACTTCATCTATTCAATACAATTTTCCTCACTTGGCTATGCAATTGGCTCACCTTAGTCAAGCCTCCCTTAATTTATTCAATACGATTTTCATCACCTGGCTATGCCATTGGCTCACCCCAGTCAAGCCTGCCCTTCATGCATTCAATCCAATTGTTCCATTTGGCTACAGTCCAGGGATCTCCAAACTACGACCCTCCAGCTGTTGCGGAACTACATGTCCCATGAGGCATTGTAAAACTCTGACTTTCACAGAAATGACTAGGCATGATGGGAATTGTAGTTCCTGAACAACTGGAGGGCCATCGTTTGGAGACCCCTGGGCTACACCATTGGCCTATCCGGTTTAAGCTTTCCTTCCAGCTAAAACCACATGGAGATGCGTTATTACTAGTATTTTATAAAGTAGTGTATCGGTACCCCCGTAAGGGCTGTTGATTTGATTACTTAGCAATCCGCCAATCACCCTGCTGCCAGACTCCCCACGATCAGTTAAGACAAGGAACAGTCATTTGCACAGTTTTGTTGCGTTTATTGCAGGATACAACTTGGGTGGAACAAGGGGGTGATATGAGATGCCCATAGCAGTTGGTGTATTGTACTACAATACTCAATAGCCTTGGCTTGACGTTGTTGTACATCTAGTATTCTCAGCAAACTATTGAAACACTACTTCTTCACTTCCAATTTTGACAAAGAAGAATCACTCTGAATAATTCCACCTTGCAGACTATGGCAGTTTCTGGGAATCAAAGATCCAGAGGCCTAATGCCGCGTACACACGACCAGACTTTGACAGCAAAGGTCCGACGGAACGAATCCGTCTGACAATTCGATCGTGTGTGGGTTCCATCGGACCTTTGCTGTCCTAAAATCTGACTGACTTTAGAAATAGTACATGTTTCAAATTTTTCGTCCGGAAATCCGCCGGACCCAGTTCCTATTGAAAAATCCATTCGTGTGTGTGCTAGTCCGACGGACAAAAACCGACGCTAGGGCAGCTATTGGCTACTTGCTATGAACTTCCTTATTCTAGTCCGGTCGTACGTCATCACGTTCTAATCAGTCGGACTTTGGTGTGATTGTGTGTGGCCAAGTCCGTTCATTCGGAAAGTCCGTCGGAACTCCGCCGAAAGTCCGTCGGGAAGACCGTCGGACCTTGTCCGTCGAAAAGTCCGGTCGTGTGTACGCGGCATAACACAACTTCTTCCCGATGGATCAATGAGTTAGACAGCCACACAGTCTTTGGAAGATATTACCAATGTGCTAACCAGACCAGAGATAACACGGTATCTCCCCCCTCCCCCCGATGGCCTGACACATGGTAATAGACATACTACTGTTCCCAGCCAGTCCTTTGCTATCAATGCTTTGTTCCCCGGCCACAGCATTCTAAACTGTTCTTGATAACTTCTCTTGTTCTGTTACACAAACCTTTTGGTTACTTGGCCGTTCTGTGTCCCCGGTCACAGAACGCTGATCTACTCTCTTCTGCTTTGCTGTTACTTCTTCTATATTGACCTTGTCTAGCATCCAAGTCCTGTGATCCCCGGGTACTTTTTTCAGAGACAAAGATCTTTATCTAAGCTTCCTCCTAGGGGTTAGTGGGGACGCCCGGAACAGCACCTCAATCCTCCATGCTGTCTTTTCTGGCACTTCAGACTCCTCCCTGGCAGCATGTGACCCCAGCTTATATAGGAGGCCTGCCCCCTGCCAATACCGAAAGATAATTGGTCAGGGCTCCTCACATGAGCTGCCTGCCACTCAGACTTCAGGTCCAACCCCTATTCCAGAACTATCTTTCTGAAAGCAGGGGAGGCATCTCTGAATCAGAGCACAGGTGACCACACCCACCACTACACTAAACACTCCCAGTCCCAAATCAAAACAACCAGGCCTAGCCTAAAGCACAGGCCTGGTTAAATTTACCGGCACTTGGGCCCTGAGCTAGAAAAATCCTACTCTAGCACCTACCTTTAGGTAGAGGGTGCTACGTTAGCATAATCAATATCCATCAAAATATCATGTAACAAACTCTAAGCAAACTGTAGGCTTCTTTAACCTGTAGCTGACCGCCCACTGTCAAATGACGGCGGGACGATGCAGCTCTTGTGGCGGGCCGCCGTCATATGACGGTGCTCGCTTTTTGGCCACTAGGGGGCGTGCCCGCCGCGTACCTGGGGACCCGATGCGCGTGCCCGGCGGTCGCGATGACCGCCAGGCACCCGCGATTGCCCGGTAATCGAGCAGGACGTGGATCTGTGTGTGTAAACACACAGATCCACGTCCTGTCAGAGGAGAGGAGACCGATGGTGTGTCACTTGTACATAGGGACACCGATCGGTCCCCTCCCCCAGTCAGTTTCCTCCCCCCACAGTTAGAATCACTAAGATAGGGTACATATTAACCCCTGCAGCGCCCCCTAGTGTTAACCCCTTCCCTGCCAGTCACATTTATACAGTAATCAATGCATTTTTATAGCACGGATCGCTGTATAAATGTGAATGGTTCCAAAAATGTGTCAAAAGTGTCCGAAGTGTCCGCCGCAATGTCGCAGTCACGATAAAAATCGCAAATCGCTGCCATTACTAGTAAAAAAAAAATAATAATAAAAATGCTATAAATCTATCCCCTATTTTGTAGACGCTATAACTTTTGCGCAAACCAATCAATATACGCTTATTGAGATTTTTTTTACCAAAAATATGTAGAAGAATACGTATCGGCCTAAACTGAGGAAAAAATTTGTTTAAAAAAAAAAAAAATTGGATTTTTATTATAATAAAAAGTAAAAAAAATATTATGTTTTTTCAAACTTGTCGCTCTTCTTTTGTTTTTATAGCGCAAGAAATAAAAAATGCAGAGGTGATCAAATACCACCAAAATAAAGCTCTATCTGTGGGGAAAAATGTTTATTTGGGTACAGCGTTGCATGACCGCGCAATTGTCATTCAAAATGCGACAGCGCTGAAAGCTGAAAAATGGCCTGGTCAGGAAGGAGGTGTTCGTACCTGGTAGGCAAGTGGTTAAAATGAGCCTCTCATCTACAATACACACACCCCACAAAATCCCGCTACAGGTACAGCACCTCAACTGTCGCACATGGCAGGACTCACTAGTTGCTGTTTAAGTTGGGCGAAGTGATGGATCTCTAAACTTATAAAGCTATCAAAAGGAAATAAAACAATTTCAGAAGAAGGTTCAGACTCTAACAACTAGAACTCTAATTTGCAGCTTTCTGTTCCTGTTATTTCAGTCAGTCACAACGCGGCGTGCAGACTTTCCTCCTCACAGGGCACAGAGCTGCTGAGAACAGCCCTTCCCTACATGACATCTCACAGCGACAGCTGGGGAGCCGAGCCACCAACGCCATCTTAAATAATTAAAAACTTTAACAAACTCTTTCCTGGAGCCTTTATACTTTGCAGGGATTTTATCAACTTAACTTCTCATCCTATCCAAACATCTCTTCATGCCAGAGGGTTTTGGATCATTTTGCGGCCTATGGGTATACAATAATCAGCCATAACTTTATGACCACCCCCCCTAATATTGAGTAGGTCCCCCTTACCTGCCCCGTTTGAGGCATGAACACCACTGGACCTCTAAAGGTATGCTGCGGTATCTGGCACCAGGCCGTCAGTAGCAGATCCTTTAAGTCCTGGAAGTTGGGAGGTAGGGCCTCCATGGATCGGACTTGATTTTTCTAGCACATTCCACATCCCACAGATCTAGAGAATTCGGAGGCTAAATCAACAACTTAAAGCGGAGCTCCATCTAAAAAGGAAAGCATTGCTTATTTGCCTCCCCCCCCCCTCCGCTGCCACATTTGGCACCTTTCGGGGGAAGGGGATACCAGGTTTTGACAGGTACCCGCTCCCACTTCCGGCTGACTTCCTTTACCTCCCTCCCACGCCATTCACAAAGCGCAGCATGCTTCATTCATGCGCAGTAGGGAACCGGCTGTGAAGCCGCAAGGCTTCACTGCCGGTTTCCCTTACCTGAGAAGGCAGGGGCAGTACCCCAGAGCCGATTGGAAAACCAGCTTGGTTGAAGGTACTGCTGGATTTGTGGACAGGTAAGTGTCCTAGTATTAAAAGTCAGCAGCTACAGTATTTGTAGCTGCTGACTTTTAATTTTTTCTGAAGGAGCCTGGACCTCCGCTTTAAACTCCTATGTTCTTTGAACCATTTTTACAGTTTGGCAGAAGGAGGCCACTGCCATAAGGTCATACCCTTTCCATGAAGGGGTGTACTTGGTCACCGACAATGTTTAGGTAGGTGATACATGTCAAATCCCAAATCCCGCTACAAATCAAAGGGGGAACGGAGATTCGCTGTCCAAGGACCACGGCTATGGAACGCTCTACCAACCGACATTCGCATGGAAGAAAACCATCAGGACTTCAGGAAAAAACTCAAGACCTACCTCTTCTAAGAAGGTTGACATCAAAGCACCAATACAGCGCCTTGAGGCCATTCAGTTCGCATTGTAGCGCTATACAAATCATTCATTCATTCATTCATTCAAATAACATCCATACGAATGGCAGAACCCAAGGTTTCCCAGTAGAACATTGCCCAACGCATCACACTATCTCTACCACCTTCTTCTTCCCATAGTGCATCCTGGGGCCATCTCTTTCCCAGGTAAGTGACGCACCCAGTGCAGCTACACAACAAACTGCGGTAGCCATTTTTTTCTGCTTACAACATATCAACTTCATGGACAACATGTTCACTTGCTGCCTAATATATCCCACCCACTTTCAGATGTCATTGTAATGAGATAATCAATGTTATTCATGTTATTTGTCGAGGGTCATAACGTTATGGCTGACCAGTGTATGTTTGATGTTAGGTCAGTTTTATTATTATATATATTTTTTTTTTTGCTTTTTTTTTTGCTTTTACTACAAAAGTGGAGTTACCCTTTAAAAATGCCCAATTCCTTTAAATAACATGCCAGAGGGCGGGGGCAGATGCCTAATCCTGCATGTGAAGGGGCATCTGTGATGTACAGAAAGTGTGACATTTACAAAGGAAAATTTTCTCCAAATTGCCAGCAACTGGTATTTCATTGCTAAAAAACTAAAACAAAAAACAAAACAAAAAAAAGAAGAAGCAGCACATAGACCCCTCCTCTGCTAAGTATTTGGGGGTAAAAAATGTTTTTGGAAAGAAAGATGGACTTTATAGGCACGTGTAAAGTTTAACAAGATTTAATAAATATTCACATATAGTTTGTACATAAACACATACATTTACAATAATGCTTTAACACAAAAAAGAAGAAAAAAGAAAAAACAGCACCTAGGGACTATATAATACCCTCCCGATTCCATACATAGTACCACTACATGGAATCGCTGTGGAGTGTCTGTTATTTTATTCAAAAGAAGAGCACCCCACTGGTGTGTGGTCTGGTCCTATAGGGTATTGGTTCGTCCTGCTGTTATAAAACAACTGGTTGCTCTACATGTTTCGTGACATGGTGATCGCTTCATCAGGAGCCTCTGTGTGTTTGTTTGTTTTTTCTTCTTTTTTGTGTTAAAGCATTATTGTAAATGTATGTGTTTATGTACAAACTATATGTGAATATTTATTAAATCTTGTTAAACTTTACACGTGCCTATAAAGTCCATCTTTCTTTCCAAAAACATTTTTTGCCAATTACTAGGACGTGGCACATAATCAATGGGTGTTTTGATTGCCACCCAAGGGCCAAGCAATCTATTCTCTGTCAAGTATTTGGGGGTGACATTTTCCAGCAATTTAAGTTGTATCATTATTTTTCTTTCTTCCTTTGTAAATGTCACTTTTCCTGTAGCTCATGCCCATGTTTCCTTTATATTGCTATAATGATGAGTGTTGTCTTACACTGACCTGGAAAACGTGTTTCTTTCCCCGTTGATATAAAATCTTCAAGTGAAAAAGAAAAACCCACCCCCGTCCAATCAACTTGTCAGATTTGTAAAACGTTAAATAATAAACAAATGGCAGTTGGAAGCATACCACTTGTCTATGATTAGGATTCCAAGGTGACGTTCTTACGATAGTCTCCAGTTGCTTTATACTTATTAAATTTCAAAGGTTATTTTCTGCCTTCATGAGTGATCTTTTCTTGGATAAAATCTGTCTCTCCATGGTGTACATCTAATAAGGAGGAAAAAAAAAAATAGCTGCACAGCTTTCAGAGCTGATCCCATCCTACAAGACGGGTCAGAATCTCGTCTCAGGGAAAGCTTCTTAATACTAATAACAACGTGATAAAAAACGTGATAAAAAATAATGGGCTCCATTCACAAAAGGGTAGTTTTCCCCTTAAAAAAAATGGTAAAATACTGCTAATTGTTTTTCAAAAAGTTTTTTAGCATTCACAAAAAATTGCAACTAAAATACTGCATGAGTTATTTAATGAAGTCTTTTATGAAGTCTTGTGGTATTTTAGTAGGGAAAACATGGTAATTTAACGCCACTAGACGGCGTAACATCATTGAATAGGCGCGTCCTTAACAACCGATGAATCAACAGCCGTCAGCAGGGTTCCCCGCTGACAGCTGAATATAAAAAAAAAGACACGCCTGCAATAAAAAAATTGGAAAAGAAACACGGCATGGGGTCCTTCCCCTAATGCATACCAGGCCTGGTCTGGTATGGACTTTGAGGGGAATCCTAGTGTAACATGTGCTACATAATATAATAAGACTCTATAACAACCAAAACTCTACCTGAGAATAACTACTTCAGCAAAACTGTTCAGAACAAAAACAGCTACTTGAGATTATCTTTGTAGACAGCGTCCTGTGCAGGGTAGGCACAGTAACACAGGTGAACGGCTGGAGGGATCCCAGGCCTGAGGACAAAAGGGAGGGCACCTCAAAAGGATGGGAGTACCCTGGTAGCTTTTGGGAAGTTGCGCCCCACAATAGTTGTGTCTTCTGGATAAGCCGTATGCTATTAGGCTTCTGTCTGGCTGCCTGCACACTGGTTTTGAAAGTGGAGGGCCTCTCACCTGGCTGTTCTTCAGTTGCCCAGCAACCTGTGCCTCACGGCGGGTAACACAGGTGAACAGCTAGAGGGATCCAAGGCCATAGAACACAGGGGGGCCACCCCACTGGAACTAGAGTACTCTAGTAACACAGGTAAACATCTTGAGGGATCCAAGGCCATAGAACACGGGGGGTCCACCCCACTGGAACTAGAGTACACTGGTAACACAGGTGAACAGCTGGGGGATCCAAAATCCGAGAACACAGGGGGGCCGCCCCACTGTAACTAGAGTACTCTGGTAACACAGGTAAACAGCTGGAAGGATCCAAGGCCATAGAACACAGGGGGGCCATCCCAGTGGAACTAGAGTACACTGGTAACACAGGTGAACAGCTGGGGGGTCCAAGGTCCGAGAACACAGGAGGGCCACCTCACTGGAATTAGGGTACTCTGCAGTGCAGCTGGTGCTCCATTTTTTTGGGTGGGGCAGCAAACAAAACCCCCCGCCAGGTCCACACTTTCCCCATCCAGGTCGCGGCTTCTCCGGATTCTCCTCCTGGTCAATCCGGTCTTAAGACCCGCTTTCTGTCCTGATTGGCCAGGAGGAGAAGCCAGAAGACAATAGTGAATACTGATTCGCTAATGTCAAAAGTTGGTGGGCTTAGTGCACAGTGCTTTTCACCACTAGCCCAACCTTTGTGAAGCCAATTGGAGCCATAGGTTCTAATCATGTGCATTACAAAAAAAAAAGAACTTGTAAAAATCTATGCGTCCGGCGCGCTGCATGGATATTAGGGGGCAGCGCATGGAGATTAGGAGGGCGTGGGGCCCCTGCGCCCTTTATTGGCCGCCACTGGTACTTTGGTAACATAGGAAAACAACTGGAGGGATCCAACGTCAGAGAACACAGGGGGCCACCCCACTAGAGCTAGAGTTTACCGGAAACACAGGTGAACAGCTGAAGGGATCCCAGGCCTGTGGATACAGGGGGAGCACGACACAGGAACTAGAGTGCTCTAGTAACACAGATGAACAGCTAGAGCGGCGGTAGGCAACCTTTCAGAGGTTGAGATCTATCTGAGCAACATGTAGGAAATCAAAGATCCCCGGCGGGAGGGGGGATTGGGGCATTGGCGTCGCCCTTAAAATAAATAAAGCATTCAATAAAACACATAGTGTGTCACAGTAGTGTCCCCCCCCCCCCCCACCACAGTAGTGTCCTCTGCCTTTCCCTCATCCACAGTAGTGTCCTCTGCCTCCTTTCACATCACCCCCCTAGTAAAATACTATGCCCCCTCCCACTGTAGTGTCCTCTGCCCCCCCCCCCCCACACACACACAGTTCTCTGACCCTCCCACACATGGTAGTGTCTTCTGACCCCCAACAGTAGTGTCCATAACCGTCTCCTCAGCCATCCCCCTCCACTGTAGTGCCCTCTGCCCCCCCCCCATAGCAGTGTCCTCTGCACCCACCCACCCCCACACAGTAGCGTCCTCTGCCCCGCTCTGTAGTGCCCCCCATAGCAGTGTCCTCTGCAGCCCCCTCCCCCTCCACAATAGTTTCCTCTGCCCCCCCTGTAGTGCCCTCTGCCACCCCATAGCAATGTGTCCTCTGCACCAAACCTCCCCAGTAGTAGTGTCCTCGGCCCCCCTCTGCAGTACCCCTCCTCTGCAACCCCCCCCCCCCCCCACAGTATTGTCCTCTCCTCTGCTCCTCCCCTGCATAGCACTATCCTCTGCCCCCCCCCCCCCCCCCCCCAGTAGTGTCCTCTGCCCCTTCATAGCTGTTTCCCCTGTCACTCCCAACACACAGCTGTAGGTAGCTCTCTCCTACCTTACAGCGCTTGTACTTCACAGAGGAGTTGAGAGGCTGTACGGTGCTGGATGGAGGGTGGGACCAGGAGCGGCTTTAGTTTTATGTTAACAAGCTGATGATTGGTTGCTAGGACCGCCTAGCAACCAATCATCTGCTAGTTAACTTGCAAGGTTAACTAAAGCAGCTCCCGGTCCTGCCCTCCATCCAGCATGGCTTTGCTTCTTGCTCCTCTCTGCAAGTGAAAGACGAGGAGACACGGGGAAGCATCGGCACACAGCCCTGATCGAGATCTACCTGTCAGCTTCCCGCGATCGACATGTAGCTTGCGATCAATGGGTTACTGACCCCGGAGCTAGAGGGATCTAAGGCCAGAGAACATAGAGGGGCCACCCCACTGAAAGTAGGGTACTCTGGTAACAGATGAACAGCTTGAGGGATCCAAGGTCTAAGAACACACGGGGGTTAACTGACTAGGACAAGAGTACTCTGGTAACACAAGTAAACAGCTGGAGGGATCCAAAGTCTAAGAACACAGGGGGGGGGTTAACCCACTAGAACAAGAGTACTCTGGTAACACAAGTGAACAGCTGGAGGGATCCAAAGTCTAAGAACACAGAGGGGTTAACCCACTAGAACTAGAGTACTCTGGTAACACAGGTAAACAGCTGGAGGGATCCAAAGTCTAAGAACACAGGGGGGTTATAACCCACTAGAACTAGAGTACTCTGGTAACACAGGTAAACAGCCGGAGGTATCCAAAGTCTAAGAACACAGGTGGGTTATAACCCACTAGCATACCTCCCAACTTTTTGGGATGGGAATCGGGGACACCTATCAACAAAAGTATGCAGGTATAGGACACACCCATTGCCACGCCCCTTAAAGGAGAATTGTACAAAAAAACAAGATTGGTTAAACCCACAAGTGCTTTTTTTTACCACTACTATTCCTTTATATTGGAATATAAGTGCAGCAATGTAGAAACCAGATAAAAGGTTTAGCCCTGGGAAACACTTTTTGATAGATAAAAAGTGCATTTTATACGCATCTATGTAGATCAGACCAAAATGAGGGACAAATGAGGAGGAATGAGGGACAGAGGGACATTGCTGCAAATCAGGGACAGTCCCTCGAAATCAGGGACAGTTGGGAGCTATGCACTACAACTAGAGTACTCTGGTAACACAGGTAAACAGCTGGAGGGATCAAAAGTCTAAGAACACAGGGGGGTTAACCCACTAGAACTAGAGTACTCTGGTGACACAGGTGAACAGCTCAAGGGATTTAGGGCCTGAGGACACAGGGGGGCTGCCTCATTGTAATGAGATGAGTTGCTCCTCACAGTAGATGAGTCTTCCAGTGAAAGCTCTAAACTAGGTGCCCACATGCTGGTTCTTACAGTGCAGCGCCTACCACCTAGCTGCAGGTCACTTTCCCAGATACCTCTGGTGTGGTCTCTCTGAGCTGCTGATGGAGGGAAGCAGAGAAACACAGTTTTTTCGGCGTGGGGATTCCCTTTAAATCCATACCAGGTGACAGGGCTAGCGCGGCGGCATTCACTGCCTTCGCTAGCCCCGTCTACCTGCAGTTACGTTCTAAATGAACGGACTGCTCCGTGTGTGGGCAAGTCCGTTCATTTTCAAAAGTCCTGCGGATTTTTCCCGCGGATTGTCCGCCGGAGAAGTCCGGGCGTGTATGGGCAAGTCACACGCTCGGAAGTCCAGGCGTGTGTGGGCAAGTCACACGCTCGGAAAGTCCGGCGGTTTGTCCGCTGGACTAGGTCCGGCGGACAAAGTCTGAACGTGTGTACGGGGCATTAGAACACAGGGGGGTTAACCCACTAGAACTAGAGTACTCTGGTAACACAGGTAAACAGCTGGAGGGATCCAAAGTCTAAGAACACAGGGGGGTTATAACCCACTAGAACTAGAGTACTCTGGTAACACAGGTAAACAGCTGGAGGGATACAAAGTCTAAGAACACAGGGGGGTTAACCCACTAGAACTAGAGTACTCTGGTAACACAGGTAAACAGCTGGAGGGATACAAAGTCTAAGAACACAGGGGGGTTAACCCACTAGAACTAGAGTACTCTGGTAACACAGGTGAACAGCTCAAGGGATTTAGGGCCTGAGGACACGGGGGGGCTGCCTCATTGTAACAAGATGAGTTGCTCCTTACAGTAGATGAGTCTTCCAGTGAAGGCTCTGACCTAGGTGCTCACATGCTGGTTCTTACAGTGCAGCACCTACCACCTAGCTGCAGGTCACTTTCCCAGATACCTCTGGTGTGGTCTCTCTGAGCTGCTGATGGAGGGAAGCAGAGAAACGTCTCTTCCATTTTTTTCTCATTCATTATCTTTGCACAGTATTCCTCACTTCTTCAGGCTGTGATAGGGCAAAGAGTCGTAACAACGAACTCCCATTCAGAAATATTTTTTTCATTTTTCTTACTGCTTTACTTGTGAAGTCTTGTTGATATATTGCTCATAATCTTGCTCTTTTTTTTTGCCCAGTTGTCTAAAATGTGATAAATATATTTCCAAAGCAAATTAAGAAGGAAAAATTGTTAAATACTGAAATGAAATTTCCAGGTTGCCATCGTGTCGGGGACCTTCACATGTGAGAGTTCAAAGCTAATGTAAGCAAACATTTTGTAAGGACAGATGTGTTGGGTGACATCTGAGTGCAGGCAGGTTGAGATGCACACATAATTTTATCGTTTTATACTGATGCAAAGCTGCGCTGAGCTCAAAAGAAAAAAATTAATAAAATAAAGCTAAAAAAAAATCTGAAAATAAACTCTTTTCAATGTCACTTTGCGGAGATATGTGTCAGAACGCGGGGACATGGCGGCCATAATTCTATGCAGAGCCATGGACCAGTCTATTAATCCTCGCAAGGCACCGGCCGTTCCTCCCTGGGTTTCCGTGAATGCCATTTTGGTCTTTTTCCAAGGCTTTTGTAAATGAATAAAAAAATGTTTGTCTGGGACGTCGCCAGCATCGATGCCGGGCGTTTGAAGAAATTGAAAACACCTACTGATTATTTTACATAATTACAGAGAGGGAAGAATTTTTCTTCAATATGTCCTTACATAAACCTCATCAGCTGGCTCAGCAGCATACCAGGAGAGTGGAGTGAGATATTGTATTAACATCTCATCACCACGTTACACCACCAACCTGCCATGGCGGCCTTTCTTAAAATACATTTTCATTTTTTAAGAGCCATAGGGAGGCACGGTCCTCGTATAGATATTAGCTTAAAACTTTCATGAATATAAAAGACGAGGCATGAATTAGTCACCCTATACAACGATTAAAGGAAATTTCACATTTCTCTACTTAAATGTTCCTCTACTTTGGAGGAAAAAAAATTAGTTTTTAGGTGTCAAAAAATGTTTTATATGATCTTTCTCTTGAGTAATAAAACCAAATAATGATTATTTTTTCAAATTTTTTATTATGTTTAACCACTTCAATACCGGGCACTTAGACACCTTCCTGCCCAGGCCAATTTTCAGCTTTCAGCGCTGTCGCAATTTGAATGACAATTGCGCGGTCATACAACACTGTACCCAAACAGAATTTTTTCAGCTTTCTTTTAGTGGTATTTGATCACCTCTGCGATTTTTATTTTTTGCGCAACAAATAAAAAAAGACCAAGTTTTTCTTTGTTTCTGTTAAATTTTTTTGTAAATAAGTACGTTTTCTTCTTCAATGACGGGCACTGATATGGCTGCACTGACAGGCACTGATAAGGCGCCACTGACGGGCACTGATGAGGTGGTACTGATGAGGTGGCACTAACGTTCACTGATGATGGGCACTGATGGGCACTGATAGGTGGCACTGATGGGCACTGATAGGTGGCACTGGTATGCAGCACTGATGGGCACTCATAGGCGGCACTGATGGGCACTCATAGGCAGCACTGATGGGCACTTATGGGTGGCACTAATGGGTACTTATGGGTGGCACGGATAGGTGGCATGGATGGGCACTGATAGGTGGGCACTGATGGGCATGGATGGGCACTGATAGGTGGCACTGCTGGACACTGATGGGTGGCACTGATGACACTGATGGATGGCATTGCTGGGCATCACTGTTTTTCATTGGTACATAAAGGTGCCAGTCAGTGCCCATTTGTGGGCACTGACTGGCACAGATTGGGCATCATTTGCACATGTGGATGGCCAGGGGGTACATACCTGGCCACCCACATGTTGCCCACTTCCCTGGTGGTCCTAGTGGAGTCCCTGGTGGTCCAGTGTGGGCATCTGAGGGGGGGCTGCGCTGATAAACAATCAGCGCAGACCCCCCTGTCAGGAGAGCCGCCAATCGTCTCTCCTCTACTCGCGTCTCTTTACCGAGATCAGTGTAGCTCCACCTATCACCGCAATGCTTGCCCCCATGGGCGCCCCCATATGACGCCCAGTCAGGATAACAGAACCACTTCCTGGACGTCAATATGCTATTGACCGGGCGGGAAGTGGTTAAGAATTACAAGGATGATGGATAGTGCAAAAGGTGATCACAATTGACACTCATATGTACATCACGTTACATAAGGTTGGGGATATTGCTATACAGAAGGGGTCTCCAAACTATGACCCTGTCACGGTCAGGCTCGGAGACCAGTAGTCACAGCAGTAGAGAGGCTCCCATCAACCAGCTGGATAAGTACACAATCAGGTCACCCTGGTGGATGACATGGGCTTATGGGTCTAAATACTAACCGGTGTTCACCAGAGCTCCTGATGGTGGAGATGGGTTTTGCTGCGTATTAGTACCAGGTCGCAGTCCTCAGGATCGTCCCACCAGAATAATCACAGAATTGCAACAATAATCTGGCAAACGGGAAGTAAAAAGGCATGGCTTAAATCAGGAAGTTCATGGGAGGAGCAAAGAGTTCAAGGTTCACCAGTAACAAGGTTCAAGGCAAGATTGTCCAAGAAATGGTCCAGAGAGTTGTCCAGCATCTCAGGTGGCTCAGCAAGAAGAGACACCACCAGAGACAGCAGAGGCTGCAGGTTCAGACCTCGGGTCCCAAAAGGCCTTCTACAAGATTTGATCCGGCCCGAAGCAAGGGTGAGGGTCTTATCCTCAATGTGCACAGATTGAGGATTCAGATCAGAAGAGGCTGCCCTTTGGTCTTTGCTTCTCCTTGTCAAACCTGCCTTTCCCCCCTGAGGTCTTCATAACAGGTTCCCCCCTTGCTCCGCTGTCCTTATCCCCATTGTTGGTTGCTAGGACTGTTGGAATCCTAGCAACTAATGATATGGTTGCCTGAGCATTCTCAGGTCTGCTGATTTAAGGGGGGACCCTAATGTAAAAGGTGAGTCTGATGGAGACTCTTATGTAAGGGTGATTCTGATGGAGACCTTGATGTAAGGGGCACTCTGATGGGGACCATGATGTAAGAGGCACTCTGATGGGGACCATGATGTAAGAGGCACTCTGATGGGGACCATGATGTAAGAGGCACTCTAATGTAAGGGCCACTCTGATGGGGACCATAATGTAAGAGCCACTCTGATGGGGACCATGATGTAAGAGGCACTCTGATGTAAGGGGCACTCTGATGGGGACCATGATGTAAGAGGCACTGTGATGGGGACCATGATGTAAGAGGCACTGTGATGGGGACCATGATGTAAGAGGCACTCTGATGTAAGGGCCACTCTGATGGGGACCATAATGTAAGAGCCACTCTGATGGGGACCATGATGTAAGAGGCACTCTGATGGGGACCATGATGTAAGAGGCACTCTGATGTAAGGGGCACTCTGATGGGGACCATGATGTAAGAGGCACTCTGATGGGGACCATGACGTAAGGGGCACTCTGATGTAAGGGGCACTCTGATGGGGACCATGATGTAAGAGGCACTCTGATGGGGACCATGATGTAAGAGGCACTCTGATGGGGACCATGATGTAAGAGGCACTCTGATGTAAGGGCCACTCTGATGGGGACCATAATGTAAGAGCCACTCTAAAGGGGACCATGATGTAAGAGGCACTCTGATGTAAGGGGCACTCTGATGGGGACCATGATGTAAGAGGCACTCTGATGGGGACCATGGTGTAAGAGGCACTGTGATGGGGACCATGATGTAAGAGGCACTCTGATGTAAGGGCCACTCTGATGGGGACCATAATGTAAGAGCCACTCTGATGGGGACCATGATGTAAGAGGCACTCTGATGTAAGGGGCACTCTGACGGGGACCATGATGTAAGAGGCACTCTGATGGGGACCATGATGTAAGAGGCACTCTGATGGGGACCATGATGTAAGAGGCACTCTGATGGTAACCATGATTGATGTAAGAAGCACTCTGATCGGGACCATGGTGTAAGAGGCACCCTGACAGGGACCATGATGTAAGAGGCACTCTGATGGGGACCATGATGTAAGAGGCACTCTGATGTAATGTGGACAGTCTGATGGGGACCCCAATGTAATGGTGCTCGCTGATGGAGACTCAGATGTAAGGGGGGCTCTGATGGACACCCTGATGTGTGTATGACTCTGATGGGGAACATGATGTAAGGTGAGAACTCTGAAAGGGAACCTGATGTAACGGGTGACTCTGATGGAGACTCAGTTGTTGGGTGGTACTCTAATGTAAAGGTGACTCTAATGTAGACCCTGATGGGGACCTTAATGTGAGTGTGATGCTGATGAATTAAGAAGACATGGCAGGCTGGTCCCCAACACATATTGGCTTGAGTTGAGATGGTCATATGTGGGCCAGTATGGAGAGTCCAGGCAATAGGAAATCATGGAAAGTTGAAAGACTTAAATACTGCTGTGCCCATGAAGAGAACCCAAGAATTCTATCAAGCATTGTGGTGTTTCTGCATGTCAGGTTAGCTCTTTGAGTGATGAAGTGAGTGGAGGTACAGGAAGGAGGAGTAGCCGACTCAGTTGTAGAAGTACTGGTGGTCGGGAGATGAAGGTCCCACAGGAGGAGTAGACTGGTAACTGTGGTTTGCCCTTCTGAGTAGCTGAGCACCTATCTTTGGGCCCTCTGCAGAACGTAACCTGTCCTTAGGACCAGGCCTAGAACCACAGTGCATGTAAACAGCGGCTTCCCTCCTAAGCTTTCGGCTGGAAGATGGCAAATGGTTAAGTGTGCCAAAGCTGGTGGAGAGAGATGGGTCTCTATGCTGTCCCTCTCAAAGTTACTCTGTAGTCAGTGCTGGGAGATGGAACCAAAGGATGGTGCTCAGAGGTGGGTAGGGGGTGGAACCAAAGGACAGTGATCAGAGGTGGGTAGGGGATGGAACCAAAGGACAGTGCTCAGAGGTAGGTAGGTGATGTAACCAAAGGACGGTGCTCAGAGGAGGGTAGGGGTTGGAACCAAAGGACGGTGCTTAGAGGTGGGTAGCGGGTGGAACCAAAGGACGGTGCTCAGAGGTGGGTAGGGGGTGGAATGAATGAATGAATGAATGAATGAATGAATGAATGATTTGTATAGCGCTGCAACTGCGAACTGAATCGCCTCGAGGCGCTTGATGCGACCTGCGTTGATTCCTTCTTAGAAGAGGTAGGTCTTGAGTTTTTTCCTGAAGGCCCGATGGTCTTTTTCCAAGCGGATGTTCGTAGGTAGAGCGTTCCATAGCCGTGGTCCTTGGACTGCAAATCTTCGTTCTCCCCTTGACTTGTACCGGGATTTGGGGACAAGGAGGAGGTTTTGGTCGTTAGATCGGAGGTTGCGATTGGGGGTGTAGTGTTGTATTTTTTCGCATAAGTATTGAGGAGCATCTCCTTGTGTGCATTTGTGGGTCAAGCAGAGGGTCTTGAATGTGATCCGATTCTTTACGGTTAGCCAATGGAGGGTCCTCAGGGATGGGGAGATGGATTCCCATGGTTTTTTTCCTGTGACTAGTCTTGCTGCCGTGTTTTGAACGACTTGTAGTCGTGCAATCTGGAATTTAGGTAGTCCTATGTAGAGGGAGTTTGCGTAGTCGAGTCGAGAGTTGATGATTGTTCCTACCACTACGGCTTTGTCCTTTTCTGGAATGAAGGGGATGAGTCTACGTAGCAGGCGTAGAAGGTGGTAGGATCCGCTGACTACTGATCCTATTTGTGCATTCATTGACATTTCTGAATCGAAGATGACACCGAGACTTTTGGCTTTTATGCTTAGGGGGATGGTCTGTCCAAGGATGGTGGGCGGAGTCCATGGTGTCGTAGATTTATTTTTCCGGTTTGCATTTAGGAGAAGGAGTTCTGTTTTGGTTCCGTTAAGTTTGAGGGAGTTTGTGGACATCCAGTCGTCTATTGATGCGAGGCATTTTTCTAATTCCTGATATTGGTCTTTTTGTCCGGGGATCCGAAGGTAGAGTTGAGTATCATCTGCGTATGAGTGGAAGCATAGATCAGATTTGCTGATGATTTTTAGGAGTGGACGGATGTAAATGTTGAAGAGCACGGGTGACAAAGGTGATCCTTGAGGGACTCCATAGGAGACTGCACGGGATTCAGATGTGAAGGCTCCAAGTTTCACTGTCTGTGACCGATTTCCTAAGAAGGAAGTGAACCATGGTAAGTCTGAAACTGTGACTCCTGCTACTTCTTTGAGGCGGGTGAGTAAAGTGTTGTGATCCAGTGTGTCAAATGCTGCACTAAGGTCCAGGAGTACCAGGAGACATGATTCTCCATCATCTGCTGCTTCCAAGGCATCATCCCATATTTTGAGGAGAGCTGTTTCTGTGCCATGGCCCGGGCGGAAGCCTGATTGCAGAGGGTCCAAGAGATTGTGTGTGTCCAGATGGAGTTGTAGCTGTTGTACCACTACTTTCTCCATAATCTTGGAGATGGTGTTCAAGCTAGTTATCGGTCTTCGGTGGTTGGGGTTTCTTGGATCCAAGTTGGGTTTCTTTAGGAGGGGTTTGACTATGCCTTGCTTGAGGGAGTTCGGAACAATTCCTTCTTTGAATGACTGATTTATGAGTAGTGTTATAGTAGGTGCCAAGATGTCAGAGCATTCTTTCAGAAGTTTTGTGGGGATGATATCGTTGGGTGAAGTGCTGTCCCGGAGGCTTCTGATGATGTTTCTTGTGGTCTCTATGGCGATCGGGGGCAGCGAAAAATTCGGTGGTTGTGCGATGTTTGAATCGGCTTCCTCTTTTTGGATGCAGTTGATTGTATTTTTCTGTTGGATATTTTCCCGAATGCTGTCGATTTTGTCGATAAAAAAATCCGATAACTCATTGCAAAATTCTTGAGTTTCGTTGGTAGGGGGCTCTAGGCAGGTAGGGTTCATAGTCTGGGCGACTAGTTTGAATAGTTCACGAGGGCGGTTTAGGGCTTTTGTGATGGTGTTTGAGAAGTGTTCTTTTTTTGCTTTGAAGATAGCTTTGTGATATTTCATTGTGAGAGTATTGTAGTTTGTGTGGTTTTCTTTAGAACAGTTTCTTCTCCAGGCTCTTTCAGCTCTTCTGCGTTCCTGCTTCAGTAGAGTAAGAGTTCCATTAAACCATCCAGAGTTTTTATTGCGGATGAGCGTTCTGCGTTTCGGAGCGATTGCGTCTGCTGTTTGTAGTAACGCTTTGTTTAAGGAGTTGAGTGTTTTTTCCGTCGAGTGGTTTAAATTTAAAGTTGTTATTTTGTTGGATAGTGTAGTTTTGAAGAGTTCCGAGTGTAGCTTCTTCTGAGATCTGGTCCAGTATGTCGTTGTTGAGTGGTTCGATTTCTGGAAGGTGTTGTTGGTGGTGATTTCGAATTTGATGGCGTGATGGTCAGTCCATGGTAGCGGCGAGTTGTTGAGTATGTTGATGATGATATTTTGTTTGAAGATGAGGTCCAGAGTGTGTCCTGAACCATGCGTTGGAGCATTTATCAGTTGTTGAAGACCTAGTTCTTCCAGTTGGTTTATGCAGGCAGAGGCGATGGGGTCTTCGGTGTTGTTTGCCCAGAGATTGAAATCTCCGAGTACCAGGACATTTTTGGTTTTCAGGGTGTGCATTGAAATAAATTCGGTGAAGGGTATCAGGAGATTTGTCTTTGGTCCTGGTGGTCTGTAGCATAGCAGTATATGAATGCTGTCTTGGGGTGTTGTTTGCAGCTGTAAAGAAAGTGTCTCCTTAAAAGGCACTGGGTTCTGTAGCGTGGGTTTGCCGAGCGTAAGGTGAGATTTGAAGATCACTGCTAGGCCTCCTCCTTTTTTTCCTATTCTATGCTCCGTTAGGATCCTGTATTTTTCAGGGACCAATTCGGTTAGGATGGTGTTGCAGTCAGGTGTTAGCCAGCTTTCTGTGATGAAGAGACAATCCAAGTTGTTTTGGGTGATGAAGTCGTGGACTTCTTGTCTGTGCTTGACTGCCGATCTGGTGTTAATCAAGGCGCATGTTAAGTGTTGCGGCTGAGTTGGGGTCTTCCTTTGATTAGTGGTTGATTGAGGGTTGATCCTTAGTACCGTATATACTCGAGTATAGGCCGACCCGAATATAAGCCGAGGCACCTAATTTTACCACAAACAACTGGGAAAACGTATTGACTCGAGTATAAGCCTAGGGTGAGAAATGCGCAGCTACTGTAAGTGGAAAAGAGGGTCAACGATGCCCATTTGCAGCCTCACTGTGCCCATGCAGATGGACACAGTTGACCGATTTGGGGCCCTGTATCTCGGGGTCACTTAGTGCTAGGAACCCCATCTTTGGATATGTTGTAGTGCTAATTCCACTGGGTTGGAATACAACATTTGGGGTTCCTAGCACCAAGTGTCCCCGAGATACGGGGGCCCCAAATTCGGGTCAAAATCTCAAGCACTTTTCTGCAGCAGAAATGACATTTTCTGAACCGACTTTGGGGCCCCGTATCTCGGGGCCACTTAGTGCTAGGAACCCCATCTTTGGATATGTTGTAGTGCTAGTTCAACTGGGTTTGAATGCCAAATTTGGGGTTCCTAGCTCCAAGTGTCCCCGAGATATGGGGCCCCAAATTCGGGTCAGAAAATGTCAAGCACTTTTCTGCAGCAGAGAATGACATTTTCCGAACCGACTTTGGGGCCCCGTATCTCGGGGGCACTTAGAGCTAGGAACCCCATATTTGGATATGTTATAGTGCAAGGTCCACTGGGTTGGCACACCAAATTTGGGATTCCTAGACCCAAGTGGCCCCGAGATACGGGGCCCCAAAGTCGGGTCGGAAATATTTTTTTTTTGCTGCAGAAAAGTGCTTGACTCGAGTATAAGCCGAGGGGGGCACTTTCAGCACAAAAAAATGTGCTGAAAAACTCGGCTTATACTCGAGTATATACGGTAATTGCTCTTTTTGTAGTATTTTTTGAATGGGCGTTGGCAATGTTGAGGTGATGTTTCTTAGCCTGCGAAGGGTTTCCGCTGAGTATTTGTAGATGCACATGCTGAGAGAGCAAAAAAAATAGAAGTATGATGATGGTGATATTGATTTGGCGACAATGTGGTTGCTGTGGAGATAATGGTTTTGCAAGATGTGGCTGATGAAGGTCCTGCGAGTTGTGGCGATGATGTGGTTACTGTCGAGATGATAGTCCTGCGAGATGTGGCTATCGAAGTGGCGAAGGTCCGGTTGATGGGAGGTGATGGTCCTCCGAGATGTGGCTGTCGATGTAGCGACGGTGTGGTGGCTGCGGTGATGATGGTCCTGCGGGATGTGGCTGATGAAGGTCCTGCGAGATGTAGTTGCTGAGGAGATGATGGTCCTGCGAGATGTGACTGACGAAGGTCCTGCGAGATGTGGCGACGGTGTGGTTCCTGAGGAGATGATGTTCCTGCGAGATGTGCCGACGATGTGGTTGCTGAGGGGATGATGGTCCTGCAAGATGTGGCGACGATGTGGTTGCTGAGGGGATGATGGTCCTGCGAGATGTGGCTGACGATGGTCCTCCGAGATGCGGCTGTCGATGTGGCGACGATGTGGATGCTGAGTAGATGATGGTCCTGCGAGATGTGGCTGTCGATGTAGCGACGGTGTGGTGGCTGCGGTGAGGATGGTCCTACGAGATGTAGTTGCTGAGGAGATGATGGTCCTGCGAGATGTGACTGATGAAGATCCTGCGAGATGTGGCGACGGTGTGGTTCCTGAGGAGATGATGTTCCTGCGAGATGTGGCGACGATGTGGATGCTGAGGGGATGATGGTCCTACGAGATTTGACTGACGATGATCCTCCAAGATGCGGCTGTTGATGTGGCGACGATGTGGATGCTGAGGAGATGATGGTCCTGCGATATGTGGCTGACAACGGTCCCTGCATAGGTACTATGACCCCTGTTACAACCTCCTGTTATAAACTCCTGGTTTTAACTCACCACTTAGACAAGTTCCACTTGGACAGAGTTCAACCAGTCTCAAAGATGAGCAGGCTCAAGATGAGCTCTACACAAACTTATATAGGCCTGAAACACCTGGGAGCAATTAGGCACTCCCCTTAATTAGTAAGCAGCAGTCAAAAAAGCAAAGATTTGTTCACTCTCCACACAGTGTCCTCACTGTTTGGCTTCCAACCAAAATTCTGGGTGGAACCAAAGGACGGTGCTCAGAGGTAGGCAGTGGGTGAAACCAAGGGGCAGGGCTTAGAAGTGGGTAGGGGGTAGAACCAAGGAACAGGGTTTAGAAGTGGGTAGGGGGTAGAACCAAGGGACAGGGTTTAGGGTTGGTAGGGGGTGGAACCAAATAAAGTGCTCAGAGGTAGGTAGGAGGTGGAACCAAAGGACGGTGCTCAGAGGTGGGTAGGCGGTGGAACCAAAGGACGGTGCTCAGAGGTGGTTAGGGGGTAGAACCAAAGGACAGTGCTCAGAGGTGGGTAGGGGATGGAACCAAAAGACAGTGATCAGAGGTGGGTAGGGGGTAGAATCAAAGGACGGTGCTCAGAGGTGGGTAGGGGGTGGAACCAAAGGACAGTGCTCAGAGGTGGGTAGGCGATCGAACCAAAAGACAGTGCTCAGAGGTGGGTAGGGGGTGGAATCAAAGGACGGTGCTAAGAGGTGGGTAGAGGTTGGAACCAAAGGACGGTGCTCAAAGGTGGGTAGGGGTTGGAACCAAAGGACGGTGCTCAGAGGTGGGTAGGGGGTGGAACCAAAGGATGGTGCTCAGAGGTAGGTAGGGGGTGGAACCAATGGACGGTGCTCAGAGGTAGGTAGAAGGTGGAACCAAAGGACGGTGCTCAGAGGTGGGTAGGTGGTGGAACCAAAGGACAGTGCTCAGAGGTGGGTAAGGTGGTGGAACCAAAGGACGGTGCTCAGAGGTAGGAATGGGGTGGAACCAAAGGACGGTGCTCAGAGGAGGGTAGGGGTTGGAACCAAAGGACAGTGCTCAGAGGTGGGTAGGGGGTGGAACCAAAGGACGGTGCTCAGAGGTGGGTAGGGGGTGGAACCAAAGGACGGTGTTCAGAGGTGGGTAGGGGGTGGAACCAAGGGACAGGGCTTAGAGGTGGGTAGGGGCAGAGACAAGGGATAACTCAGAAGGGGGGGGGGGGCTACCTGCACCTACAGTATTCTCTGAGAAAAAAAAGACATGCTCACACTGTTCTACAAAACGCATTGCTGTAAAACAGCATCTTTCTTATTAATTCGTTGTTGGTTGAAGTATTTTTGGAAAGATTCCAAATAAAACATTTGTTCCTATGTACTGTAAATAGCTAAAAAGTCTGAATAAAGATATCTCATTCATTTAAATTTGTTACATGTAATTGCCGGGCTGCGCCTTTTTTTTTTTTTCTGGGCGGATGATTCTTGCACCTTTCAGTTCACTTTTTTAGGTCAGCACTTGACGATGACATTAATTAGGCCGCCGGTTGGTGAAATAGTCGGATTTCCCCCACCGGTGACCGGCTCGGGCAAAATATTTGCGGTAATGGACAATTTTCCAGCACAAAGTTACTTATGGAAAACGCTTCTTTATTCACAAGGTACTGCGCGGCTTCCTTTGGTCTCGGGTTTCAGACAACTGCGTTTGCCGATTAATGAGTCCTGCAAAGCCGTATTTTATTTTAATATGACATCAGAGAAACATTAGGCTTGTTTTTATACTTCCTTGCCAAGTGCAGATATTAATTCCAGCCTTCCCCCTCCCGTTTATGTGATTAGTTTACAGTAAATTCTTGGAAATAGTCGCCGCCGCTGCGTTCCTCCAACGGCCAATGCCGTCTCCCTGATCTCCTATTTTCTCAGCTGATTATCTCCAGAAATCTAAACCCGCTAATTATTCACAAGTCGCCCCGCCATTGGCTGGGAAAAAAAAAAAAGTTACATTTTCGAAGTCAAGCGACTTGCGCTTTTATCAGACTAGAATGGATAGCGAGGTAATGGAACACAAATCCATCCTGCGACAATTTGGCACCTGCGATCGGCCTTAATAGATTTTAAGTAATTTCTCTATTATGGTTCCATTGTCTGCTGATTTATCCACCGTCATTAATTAGAAACTAGAGTTGCCATGGTTACGGCTAATTGTGTGCTATGAACAGCTTGAGACTTTAACCAATTGCAATCAGCAAATTAGATTGAGAAAATTCTCCTGGAATGGGGAACGTGTCAAAGGCGGAAGATGGATGCCCGGGGCTTTGTGAGCCTGCATACTTATTTGGTTTCAGCCCGGAGTTATTGATATCGCCGCAATCAACTTTACCGGTTATAACTTACCCGATATGATGGGCTGTATCAATATTGTTTGACACTTCATATTGCCAAGTCACCGCAGTAAAAAAAAAAATATTCATTAGCTCCATTCATCCTGGAAATGTATCATTGTCTTTCTCTCCAGTGTTTGGAGACTTTATAGACATTAAATATTCAGAGAGACGTTTTATGTACATTTTAGTTTATAGTGCACCCGGAAAGTACTCACAGTGCTTCACTTTCCTTGACGGCTCCATGTCAGCACAGCTGGGTATAGGCTCCGCTCCCCAAGGCCTCCAGGACTTAACTCATATAAATTTGAGCCCACCTACAGCCTCGGCGTTCTTCTTTTTTCCTCCAATGCGCAGGACCTAGGTGTGCTCCTCTACCCAGCTGGTCTAAAGGGCTGGCCATCCGTCCATGCGTGTGGACGCAGTCCCTGGTGTCTCGGCTAAATGACCCATAATCCAGGGAACCCCGCTGCTGGTCCTCTGGCGGCTTTTATCAGGGCTAACAGCCTTGTCTGGGGTCCGCTGGGTCCATGTAAAGTGGGCAGCGGTGTTGGCAGAGCAGGGCCGGACTGGCCTACCGGGATACCGGGATATTTCCTGGTAGGCTGCCTGCCCTGGGGCCGCTTTGCGGCTGCGGTGCTCCCCTTAATCCCCTTTCTTCTGCTCCTGTGATCACGGAGCTGGCCGAGTCTGTGTTCTGCGGCCGCGCACCGCGCTGTAACACGGTCCCGCCCCCCTAGACTGGCTCATGTGATAGTAGAGAATCAGTGTTCCACCTATCACACGAGCCGGTCTATGGGGCTCGCGGTGCGCGGCCGCAGAACACAGACCCGGCCAGCTCCGAGATCACAGGAGGAGAGATGGCTGTGAGTACAGCCATATATGTGTGCCTGGATAGGGGATCGGCAGGGGGGCGGCATAAAGAGCAAATGAGCTTTCTATATTCCTCCATGCAGCCGCTGAATGCTTGGAGGAGGAGAGGAGGAGAATCAAGCATTCAGCGGCTGCATGGAGGAATAGAGAAAGCTCATCTCCTCTATATGCAGCCCCACTGCTTCTCCTCCTATCCAACTTCTTTTACTGCCCCCCCCCCCCCCTTCTCCTTGTGCTCCCCCCAGTGCTCTCCTCCCCCACCACACTCTCTAGCCCCCCCCCCACAGTTCTCTCAATCCTTGTTCTTTCTGCCTCCCCTGCTCTCTAGCGCTCCCCATCCCTCTCCAGCCCCCCCTCCCCTGCTTCCCACCCACCACAGTGCTCTCCAGCCCCCCCCCCTGCTTCCCACCCACCACAGTGCTCTCCAGCCCCCCCCCCCTGCTTCCCACCCACCACAGTGCTCTACAGCCCCCCCTCCCTGCTTCCCACCCACCACAGTGCTCTACAGCCCCCCCTCCCTGCTTCCCACCCACCACAGTGCTCTCCAGCCCCCCCCCCTGCTTCCCACCCACCAAAGTGCTCTCCAGCCCCCCCCCTGCTTCCCACCCACCACAGTGCTCTCCAGCCCCCCCCCTGCTTCCCACCCACCACAGTGCTCTCCAGCCCCCCCCCCCCCCCTGCTTCCCACCCCCCACAGTGCTCTCCAGCTCTCCCCATCAGTCTCCAGCTCCCACCCCAGTGCTCTTCACCCCCACAGTGCTCTCCAGCCCCCCGTGCTCCCCACCCCAACAGTGCTCTCCACCCCTGTTCTTTCTGCCCCCGGTGCTCTCCAGCTCCCCCCACAGTGCTCTCCACCCCCCCCCACAGTGCTCTCCAGCCCCCACAGTGCTGTCCAGCCCCCCCGTGCTTCCCACCCCTGTTCTTTCTGCCCCCGGTGCTCTCCAGCCCCCACCCCAGTGCTCTCCACCCCTGTTCTTTCTGCCCCCGGGGCTCTCCAGGCCCCACCCCAGTGCTCTCCAGCCCCCCCACAGTGCTGTCCAGCCCCCCCGTGCTCCCCACCCCTGTCCTTTCTGCCCCCGGTGCTCTCCAGCTCCCACCCCAGTGCTCCCCACCCCCCCCACAGTGCTCTCCACCCCCCCGTGCTCTCCAGCCCCCTGTGCTTCCCACCCCTGTTCTTTCTGCCCCCGGTGCTCTCCAGCCCCCCCACAGTGCTGGCTAGCCCCCCGTGCTCCCCACCCCTGTTCTTTCTGCCCCCGGTGCTCTCCAGCTCCCCCCACAGTGCTCTCCACCCCCCCACAGTGCTCTCCAGCCCCCACAGTGCTGTCCAGCCCCCCCGTGCTTCCCACCCCTGTTCTTTCTGCCCCCGGGGCTCTCCAGCCCCCACCCCAGTGCTCTCCACCCCTGTTCTTTCTGCCCCCGGGGCTCTCCAGGCCCCACCCCAGTGCTCTCCAGCCCCCCCACAGTGCTGTCCAGCCCCCCGTGCTCCCCACCCCTGTTCTTTCTGCCCCCGGTGCTCTCCAGCTCCCACCCCAGTGCTCTCCACCCCCCCCCGTGCTCTCCAGCCCCCTGTGCTTCCCACCCCTGTTCTTTCTGCCCCCGGTGCTCTCCAGCCCCCACCCCAGTGCTCTCCACCCCTGTTCTTTTTGGCTCCCCCACCAGTGCTCTCTTAAGCTTCTCTCTCTCTCTCTCTCTCTCTCTCTCTCTCTCTCTCTCTCTCTCTCTCTCTCTCTCTCTCTCTCTCCTCTTCAAATGTGCTTTAAAATGTATGGTTTTTCCTTTCATGAACCAGGAAATAATGACGTTATGCTGTTGCGCTGGTATAATAATGCTGTGGGGCTGGTATGAAATTTTTTTCCAGGGCTGAATTTTATTCCCAGTCCGGCCCTGTGGCAGAGTCTCCCCTATGCACCCCCGCTGTGCCGGTGTTTACGGTCGGATGATGGAGGATGGGTGAGCTAAATTTGAAAAATGCTTTGTACCCAAATGAATGCTGCATTGCTGGGTACTCTAAAGGAGTCTTTCAACTCACTCACTCTGTGAAGGGGTCATATATGGTGCCAATGAGTAGTCTCAGAACGTCCTCATGCAAATTAACCCTTTGTCAGCTTCTTCCCAAGTAGAGGTGAATAAACATGTGATTCCTACTTTGTTCAGGCAGGCTGTGATTAAGATGATGGTGACCAAGTTGTCACAATTAAGCATATTCTTATAGCCTAGGCCAGTGATGGCGAACCTTTTTGACCCTGAATGCCCAAACTGAAATAAATACATTGGTTTTGTGTTGCAAAGTGCCAACACGGCAATTGGGGAGAGAGGGGGGCTGAGCGAAAGAGGAAGAAACATTCTTCCCATTGATCACCAATGTAAGGAACATTCTTCCCACTGATCACCAATGTAAGGAACATTCTTCTCACTGATCACCAATGTAAGGAACATTCTTCTCACTGATCACCAATGTAAGGAACATTCTTCTCACTGATCACCAATGTAAGGAACATTCTTCTCACTGATCACCAATGTAAGGAACATTCTTCTCACTGATCACCAATGTAAGGAACATTCTTCCCACTGATCACCAATGTAAGGAACATTCTTCCCACTGATCACCAATGTAAGGAACATTCTTCTCACTGATCACCAATGTAAGGGACATTCTTCTCACTGATCACCAATGTAAGGAACATTCTTCTTACAGATCACCAATGTAAGGAACATTCTTCCCATTGATCACCAATGTAAGGGACATTCTTCTCACTGATCACCAATGTAAGGAACATTCTTCCCACTGATCACCAATGTAAGGAACATTCTTCTCACTGATCACCAATGTAAGGAACATTCTTCCCACTGATCACCAATGTAAGGAACATTCTTCTCACTGACCACCAATGTAAGGAACATTCTTCCCACTGATCACCAATGTAAGGAACATTCTTCCCACTGATCACCAATGTAAGGAACATTCTTCCCACTGATCACCAATGTAAGGAACATTCTTCCCACTGATCACCAATGTAAGGGACATTCTTCCCACTGCCCTCCAATGAATACTTTTTCAAGGCACTGTATATGATGGGTGTCCAGTGCACCCCTGTGCCTTTAAGGAGGGGTGGGCTCCCTCCAGGCTCACCTGCCCTCTGCCTATCCATTGTAATGCATGTTCTTCCACTCTGGAGGCTCTCAAAATTTAGAGTTAGGACTATTTTCTAAATTGTGTCCGTTCACACCCGCCTACCTCCAATCTGATCTGTTCCACTAAAAACAAACTGAAGTAGCTGGGTGTAAACGGACAGACGGACGGGGGTGTTTACACCTGGCCACCCATAGAGCAGCACAGGCTCAGTCCGTGTCCACTCTGCATAAACTGAGCGGACCCGTCATCCGCCCGCTCTGCTTCCATCGGCAGGGGATAAGTGGACGTATGAAGGGCCTACGGGAAATAGAGGATCACCGATCCATGCAGAGCTCAGGGGATATCTTGCTTGTGTGCCACTTGTTCTGAATATTGCATAAGCCTCTGCTAGATATGGTATACACTCATTCGAACGGATTAAAATAGAAAGCATTAGCTGCTGTCTGGGCTTGCGAGGTTTAAGTAGAATGAATATATTTCCTATTACCAAGCAGGTATTTTGTTAATTCAATGCAAGTGTAACTTTTATTTTTATGAAGTTATTTCATTTTGAAGGCTGCAATAAAAGAATAAAATGAGCAGCAATGCAGAATTTCCAGTTTGTAGCGATAAAAATTTAATATAAAAAGAAAAAGAGACACAGCAAATGTCACTTAATAATCATCTATAACAAAGCAGTTATCGATTGGACTCAATTAGCTTCTGCCAAATGAACATCATAAAGCAGGAACCTCTAACAAGTCAGCATGTAAATTGGAGCACTTTAGCTCGGAGAGATTTTTTAAAGACAATTTATTCTTTTTGTGCTCTTTGTATCTAGACATCTAATTATACTAAAAGGCTAAAAGAGCGCATCATCTAAAAAGTAGCTGGGGCTGTGGAGTGAAGCTCTACTATTCACGGTGCCTGGTTGTGCCGGGACCGGTGGTGGGGGTGTTATATTCATGGTACCTGGTTGTGCCGGGACCGGTGATGGTGGGGGTGTTATATTCATGGTGCCTGGTTGTGCCGGGACCAGTGGTGGTGGTGGTGGGGGTGTTATATTCATGGTACCTGGTTGTGCCGGGACCGGTGGTGGTGGGGGTGTTATATTCACGGTGCCTGGTTGTGCCGGGACCGGTGGTGGTGTTATATTCACGGTGCCTGGTTGTGCCGGGACCAGTGGTGGTGGGGGTGTTATATTCACGGTGCCTGGTTGTGCCGGGACTGGTGGTGGTGGTGTTATATTCACGGTGCCTGGTTGTGCCGGGACTGGTGGTGGTGGTGGGGGTGTTATATTCACGGTGCCTGGTTGTGCCAGGACCGGTTGTGGTGGTGGGGGAGTTATATTCACAGTACCTGGTTGTGCCGGGACCGGTGGTGGTGGTGGGGGTGTTATATTCACAGTGCCAGGTTGTGCCGGGACCGGTGGTGGTGGTGTTATATTCACGGTGCCTGGTTGTGCCGGGACTGGTGGTGGTGGTGATATATTCACGGTGCCTGGTTGTGCCAGGACCGGTTGTGGTGGTGGGGGAGTTATGTTCACAGTACCTGGTTGTGCCGGGACCGGTGGTGGTGGTGGTGGTGGGGGTGTTATATTCACAGTGCCAGGTTGTGCCGGGACCGGTGGTGGTGGTGTTCTATTCACGGTGCCTGGTTGTGCCGGGACCAGTGGTGGTGGGGGTGTTATATTCACGGTTCCTGGTTGTGCCAGGACCGGTGGTGGTGGGGGTGTTATATTCACGGTGCCAGGTTGTGCCGTGACTGGTGGTGGGGGTGTTATATTCACAGTGCCAGGTTGTGCCAGGACTGGTGGTGGGGGTGTTATATTCACGGTTCCAGGTTGTGCCGGGACCAGTGGTGGTGGTGGGGGTGTTATATTCCTGGTGCCTGGTTGTGCCGGGACCGGTGGTGGTGTAATGTCTGATTCATCCACTGGGGGCTCAGTCATCTCCACTATCCCCTCAGCACATTGATGAGGTTTCAGCCACATCACCTGATACCTCCTCTTGTTCCTATTTAAACAGCTGCCGCCAATGACTCATCGTTCGTGCTAGGAACCTGTTACCAGGGCTAGTGCACCAGCCGCATGTTGCTGCTTACTTCTCCAAGTTTGGGCCGGACAGAGCTACACTTAATCCTCTTCTTTTGGGCTGGATAGACCCCCACTTCCTCCTCTTTGTTTGGGCCGGACAGAGCCCCACTTCATCCTCTTCGTTTGGGCTGGACAGAGCCCCACTTCATCCTCTTTGTTGGGGCTGGACAGAGCCCCACTTCATCCTCTTTGTTTGGGTCGTATAGAGCCCCTCTTCATCCTCTTTGTTTGGGTCGTATAGAGCCCCACTTCACCCTCTTCGTTTGGGTCGGATAGAGCCCCACTTCACCCTCTTCGTTTGGGCTGGATAGAGCCCCACTTCCTTCTCTTCGTTTGGGCCGGACAGAGCTACACTTAATCCTCTTCTTTTGGGCTGGATAGAGCCCCACTTCCTCCTCTTTGTTTGGGCCGGACAGAGCCCCACTTCATCCTCTTCGTTTGGGCCGGACAGAGCCCCACTTCATCCTCTTCGTTTGGGCCGGACAGAGCCCCACTTCATCCTCTTCGTTTGGGCCGGACAGAGCCCCACTTCATCCTCTTCGTTTGGGCCGGACAGAGCCCCACTCCATCCTCTTCGTTTGGGCCGGACAGAGCCCCACTTCACCCTCTTCGTTTGGGCCGGATAGAGCCCCAATTCATCCTCTTCGTTTGAGCTGGATAGAGCCCCACTTCCTTCTCTTCGTTTAGGCCGGACAGAGCTACACTTAATCCTCTTCTTTTGGGCTGGACAGAGCCCCTCTTCGTTTGGGCCGGATAGAGCCCCACTTCATCCTCTTCGTTTGGGCCATACTGAGCCCCACTTCATTCTCTTCGTTTGGGCCGGACAGAGCCCCACTTCATCCTCTTCGTTTGGGCTGGACAGAGCCCCACTTCATCCTCTTCGTTTGGGTCGGATAGAGCCCCACTTCACCCTCTTCGTTCGGGTCGGATAGAGCCCCAATTCATCCTCTTCGTTTGGGCTGGACAGAGCCCCACTTCACCCTCTTCGTTTGGGCCGGACAGAGCCCCACTTCATCCTCTTCGTTTGGGCCGGACAGAGCCCCACTTCATCCTCTTCGTTTGGGCTAGACAGAGCCCCACTTCATCCTCTTCGTTTGGGCTGGATAGAGCCCCACTTCATCCTCTTCGTTTGGGCCGGACAGAGCCCCACTTCATCCTCTTCGTTTGGGCCGGACAGAGCCCCACTTCATCCTCTTCGTTTGGGCCGGACAGAGCCCCACTTCATCTTCTTCGTTTCGGCCGGACAGAGCCCCACTTCATCCTCTTCGTTTGGGCCGGACAGAGCCCCACTTCATCCTCTTTGCTTGGGCCGGACAGAGCCCCACTTCATCCTCTTCGTTTGGGCCGGACAGAGCCCCACTTCATCCTCTTCGTTTGGGCTGGACAGAGCCCCACTTCATCCTCTTCGTTTGGGCTGGACAGAGCCCCACTTCATCCTCTTTGTTTGGGCTGGACAGAGCCCCACTTCATCCTCTTCGTTTGGGCCGGACAGAGCCCCACTTCATCCTCTTCGTTTGGGCCGGATAAAGCCCCACTTTATCCTCTTCGTTTGGGCCGGACAGAGCCCCACTTTATCCTCTTCGTTTGGGCCGGATAAAGCCCCACTTTATCCTCTTCGTTTGGGCTGGACAGAGCCCCACTTCATCCTCTTCGTTTGGGCCGGATAGAGCCCCACTTCATCCTCTTCGTTTGGGCCATACTGAGCCCCACTTCATTCTCTTCGTTTGGGCCGGACAGAGCCCCACTTCATCCTCTTCGTTTGGGCTGGACAGAGCCCCACTTCATCCTCTTCGTTTGGGTCGGATAGAGCCCCACTTCACCCTCTTCGTTTGGGTCGGATAGAGCCCCGATTCATCCTCTTCGTTTGGGGCTGGACAGAGCCCCACTTCACCCTCTTCGTTTGGGCCGGACAGAGCCCCACTTCATCCTCTTCGTTTGGGCTAGACAGAGCCCCACTTCATCCTCTTCGTTTGGGCTGGATAGAGCCCCACTTCCTCCTCTTCGTTTGGGCCGGACAGAGCCCCACTTCATCCTCTTCGTTTGGGCCGGACAGAGCCCCACTTCATCCTCTTCGTTTGGGCCAGACAGAGCCCCACTTCATCCTCTTCGTTTGGGCTGGACAGAGCCCCACTTCATCTTCTTCGTTTGGGCCGGACAGAGCCCCACTTCATCCTCTTCGTTTGGGCCGGACAGAGCCCCACTTCATCCTCTTTGCTTGGGTTGGACAGAGCCCCACTTCATCCTCTTCGTTTGGGCCGGATAAAGCCCCACTTTATCCTCTTCGTTTGGGCCGGATAGAGCCTCACTTCATCCTCTTCGTTTGGGCCGGATAGAGCCTCACTTCATCCTCTTCGTTTGGGCCACACTGAGCCCCACTTCATCCTCTTTGTTTGGGCCAATGAACGCTTCACCACCATCTCTCCAGACCTACGGAGTGTCCCCATGCGCATAACGCAACTCACTGCTAGTATACCTGAACTGCATAAACTTAGTACTTCTGAACTGCTAATGCCTTGCTGACCCTCCGGATACCTAAGTTATGGCTGTATATAAACTCTCTAAATAAACCCCAACTAATCCTTCAACATACCTTTGTTCCTTTATCTGTAATTTGCCATAAGGTGTTACCACGTAACTACATAGTATGTATACTGTGATCCTCTACAAAAACGCTACTAGCTCACTGCCTCAGACATTACAGGTGGTGGTGGTGGGGGTGTTATATTCACAGTGCCTGGTTGTGCCGGGACCGGTGGTGGTGGGGGTGTTATATTCACGGTGCCTGGTTGTGCCGGGACCGGTGGTGGGGGGGGGTGTTATATTCACGGTGCCTGGTTGTGCCGGGACCGGTGTTGGGGGTGGTGGGGGTGTTATTTTCACGGTGCCTGGTTGTGCCGAGACCGGTGGTGGTGGTGGTGTTATATTCACGGTGCCTGGTTGTGTCGGGACCGGTGGTGGTGGTGGTGGGGGTGTTATATTCACGGTGCCTGGTTGTGCCGGGACCGGTGGTGGGGGGGGTGTTATATTCACGGTGCCTGGTTGTGCCGGGACCGGTGTTGGGGGTGTTATATTCACGGTGCCTGGTTGTGCCGAGACCGGTGGTGGTGGTGGTGTTATATTCACGGTGCCTGGTTGTGTCGGGACCGGTGGTGGTGGTGGTGGGGGTGTTATATTCACGGTGCCTGGTTGTGCCGGGACCGGTGGTGGTGGTGGTGTTATATTCACGGTGCCTGGTTGTGTCGGGACCGGTGGTGGTGGTGGTGGTGGGGGTGTTATATTCACGGTGCCTGGTTGTGCCGGGACCGGTGGTGGTGGTGGTGTTATATTCACGGTGCCTGGTTGTGCCGAGACTGGTGGTGGTGGTGGTGTTATATTCACGGTGCCTGGTTGTGCCGGGACCGGTGGTGGTGGGGGTGTTATATTCACGGTGCCTGGTTGTGCCAAGACCGGTGGTGGTGGTGTTATATTCACGGTGCCTGGTTGTGCCGGGACCGGTGGTGGTGGTGGTGGGGGTGTTATATTCACGGTGCCTGGGGGGGTGCAAAACTGCAATCCATCTCTGACCGGTGCTACAACTGAGCTCCCTAGTTGTGCCGGGACCGGTGGTGGTGGTGGCAGATGTAGACGGTGTCATTGGAAAACCTTTGTGGGTTCCATAAGAGAAAAACTGGCGGAGTTGACAAAGAAGCATGCCACAATGCCCGTCTTTACATGATACTTCTTGTGTTATCAGACAAAATCAAATGGCTAATTATCGAATTATCCCATCATTTTTCAGTTTCTGTGGTACTTGCTGGGCTAGGGGTTTTCAGCTAGTGACTGGTTTCTGGATAGAGCAAACAGATTGGCCACGAGCTGTATTGCCTTTCATGTGATTTAACCACTTCAATACCGGGCACTTTCCCCCCCTTCCTGCCCAGGCCATTTTTCAGCTTTCAGCGCTGTCGCACTTTGACAATTGTGCGATCATACAACACTGTACTCAAACTGAATTTTTATCATTTTGATCAATGCTGCCATTTTTTTTTTTTGCGCAAAAAAAAAAAAAAATTTGAAAAAAAAAAAACGTTTTTCTTTGTTTCTGTTATAAAAATTTGTAAATAAATACGTTTTCTCCTTCACTGTCGGGCACTGATAAGGCTGCACTAATGGGCACTGATAAGATGGCACTGATGGGCACTGATAGGTGGCACTGATGGGCACTGATAGGTGACACTGGTATGCAGCACTGATGGGCATTGATAGGCGGCACTGGTATGCAGCACTGATGGGCATTGATAGGTGGTGCTAAAAGGGGGCACTGGTATGCAGCACTGATGGGCATTGATAGGCGGCACTGATGGACACTGATCGGCGGCACTGATGGGTACTTATGGGTGGCACTGATAGGTGGCATGGGTGGGCACTGATTGGCACTAATAGGTGGGCACTGATGGGCATGGATGGGCACTGATCGGTGACACTGATGGACACTGAGGGTGGCACTGATGGACACTGATAGATGGCACTGCTGGGCATCACTGATGAGGAGACATCTGGAAGGGACTGAGTGACTGGCACTGTCTGGCAAGATGTGTGGGCACTGATTGGTATTATTTGGGCACTTACTGGCATCCCTGGCGGTCTAGGGTGGCATCCCTGGTCATCCATCTGTTGTGGGCATCCCTGGTGGTCGTGGTGGCGTCTATGGCGGTCCCGTGTGGGCATTCGCAGGGGGGGCTGTGCTGATAAACAATCATCACTGACCCCCCTGTCAGAGGAGCAGCCGATCAACTCTCCTCTATTCGTGTCTGTCTGGCGCGAGTGAGTAAAAGCCGATCAACGGCGCTTCCTGTTTACATCGTGATCAGCCACGATTGGACGCGGCTGATCACATGGTAAAGAGCCTCCGTCAGAGGCTCTTTACCGAGATCGGTGTAGTGGTGTGTCAGACAAATACAAGTCATATTGTGTTGGAATGTTATTAAAAACGACCTTTCCTTTTCATTCTGCAGCCGCTGCAATTTTCTGAAAATGCAATATGGCCGCCTGGAGGTGTTCCGTACACAGTTTGTACTGACCACTCCCCAGAAACATAATTTCCTGCTTGTGTGATTGGCTCACCAATTTTCCCAGAAGTCTGCACTAAGATACAGTCAGTATCAAGCCAGATTTCAGGCATCCCCTGCAACAAAAATTTCATTTTTTGGGGAGATACTCCCAATAGGAACACGTCTAAAGGGCCCAGCAGATTTCCTCATTAGTGCTCTGCAGCTGCACAGCTGACTGATAATTCTGAAACCCCTCCCATTAGACCCACTCGGCACAGAGGAATAAACAGGTTTTTTTTCAGAATAATGAAAGGTCAGAATCTGCAACAAAGGCTGTTATAATCCTTGCAATGTACAGAGATCACCCAGAGGGCAATGTTTTTTTTTTTTCCCAACAAAAGTGGAGTTACGCTTTAAAAACACCCACCAAGATAAACAGCGCTACAAATGTCCCCAAAAGGAAATAACTTGAAATCTGAAGATAGTACATCCATAGAAAATATAATTTTATTATGAATGAAAAATAGAAACATGAGAGCTAATCAACCCTTAATAAAGTTCTATAGTAGATATAAAAAGAACATAACCTATATTACCAAAAGTATTGGGACACCTGCCTTTACACGCACATGAACTTTAACGGCCTCCCAGTCTTATGCCGCGTACACACGGTCGGAATTCTCGTCGGAAAAAGCTCTGATGGTTTTCCCGTCGGAATTCCGACGGAATTTCGCTCAAACTGTCTTGCCTACACACGGTCACACCAAATTCCGACGGTCAGTAACACAGCGGCATAAAACACATTCGACTCCACTATAAAAGGGAAGTTTAATGCTTCTGAGCATGCGTCGGAATTTTGCGTGTCGGAATTGCATACACACGATCGGAAAATCCGATAGAAAGGTTTTCCGTCGGGAAAAATTGAGAACAGGTTCTCAATCCAAAGTCCGTCGGAAATTCCGTCAGAAAAAGACCGATGGGCATACACACGGTCGGAAAATCCGTTGAAAAGCCCCCATCGGACTGTTTCCATCGTAAATTCCGACCGTGTGTATGCGGCATTAGCCCGTAGGGTTCAATATTGAGTTGGCCCCCCCTTTGCAGCTATAACAGCTTCAACTCTTCTGGGAAGGCCGTCCACAAGGTTTAGGAGGGTGTCTATGGGAATGTTTGACCATTCTTCCAGAAGAGCATTTGTGAGGTCAGGCACTGATGTTGGATGAGAAGGCCTGGCTCGCAGACTCTGCTCTAATTCATCCCAAAGGGGTCCTATCTGGTTGAGGTGCAGGCCAGTCAAGCTCCTTCACCCCAAACTCACTCATCCATGTCTTTATGAAACTTGCTTTGTGCACTGGTGGGCAGTCATGTTGGAACAGGAAGGGGCCGTCCCCAAACTCTTCCCACAATGTTGGGAGCATAAAATTGTCCAAAATGTCTTGGTATGCTGACACCTTAAGATTTCCCTTCACTGGAACTAAGGGGCCAACCCAACCCCTGAAAAACAACCCCCACAACATAATCCCCCCCTCCCCTTAGACCAATACCTATAAATGTCAGTACCCAGTTAAATTATGTACACCTAGGAAAGAATCCAGGTTTTGTTTAACCGCTTCCCGACCGCCGCCTGTACATATACGTCGGCAAAATGGCACGGCTAGGCAAAAGCACGTATATATACGTGCCCTTTAATTGCCTAGCCATGGGGTCGTGCGCGTGCTGCCGGCGGCGTGCTCGCGACCTGGTCGGGAGCTCCGTGACCACCGCCGTGGGACCAGCGGACCCGATCGCCGCTGGTGTCCCGCGATCGGGTCACAGAGCTGAAGAACGGGGAGAGGTCTGTGTAAACAAACCTCTCCCCGCGTTTCTACTCTGCCTGTCACTGATCTGCTGTTCCCTGTCATCGGGAACAGCCTATCAGTGACGTCAGCCACGCCCCCTACTGTAAAAAAAAACTCACACACGTCACACTAACTCCTCCCCGCCTCCTTCACTGCCACTGTCATTTACATAGGAATCAGTGCATTTTTAATAGCACTGATTGCTGTATAAATGACAATGGTCCCAAAAATAGTGTCAAAAATGTCCGATGTGTCCGCCATAATGTCGCAGTCACAATAAAAATCGCTGATCGCCGCCATTACTAATAAAAAAAAAAATAATAAAAATGCCATAAAACTATCCCCTATTTTGTAAACGCTATAACTTTTGCGCAAACCAATCAATAATCGCTAATTGCGATTTTTTTTTTTTTTACCAAAAATATGTAGAGAATACATATCGGCCTAAACTGAGGAAAAAAAATTTTTTTTTATATATTTTTTGGGGATATTTATTATAGCAAAAAGTAAAAAAAATATTGAATTTATTTTTTTTATTGCACAAAAAATAAAAACCTCAGGGGCGATCAAATACCCCCAAAAGAAAGCTCTATTAGTGGGGAAACAAGGACGTTAATTATGTTTGGGTGCCACGTCGCAGTGCCGAATCGCAAAAAGTGCTCTGTTCAGGAAGGGGGTAAATTCTTCCAGGGCTGAAGCGGTTAACCTCTTGCTTACTGGGCACTCAGACCCTCCTCTTGATCAGATCAATTTTCAGCTTTCAGCGCTGACCCACTTTGAATAACAATTGCGCGGTCATACAACACTGTACCCAAATGACATTTTTATATATTTTTTCCCACAAATAGAGCTTTCTTTTGGTGTTATTTAATCACAGCTGGGATTTTTATTTTTTGCTAAACAAATTTTGAAAAAAAAAAAATCATGTTTGTTATAAAATTTTGAAAACAGGTAATTTTTCTCCTTCATTGATATGCGCTGATAAGGCGTCACTGGTGGGCACTGATAGGCTGCACTGATGGGCACTGATCGGATGCACTGATGGGCACTGATAGGTACAGTTAAGGCAGTACTGATGGGCACAGATAAGGCGGCACTGATGGCCACTGATGGGTGGCATGGATTGGCACTGATGGGTGGCACTGATGGCCACTGATAGGATGGCACTGATGAGCACTGATGGGCGGCACTGATGGGCACTGATGGGAGGCACTGATGGGCACTGGTGAATGACACTGATGGGCACTGATCAGTGCTGCACATCAGTGCCACCTTTGTTGATGCACTGATAAGTGGCACTGTGGGCACTGATAGGTGGCACTGATGGGGGGCACTGTGTTCACTGATGGGTGGCACTGTGGGCACTGATGGGTGGCACTGGTAGGCGGCACTGTTGCCTACTGCTCGTGGCACTGGCAGGGGGCACAGGTGGGCACTAAGGATCTGCAGCAGCTAGCCGTGATCTAGACTGATGTCCGATCACGGCCGCCGGTGATCGGCATTTTTTTTTCTCCTCACGCTGTCACGCAAGGAGAAAAAATAGTCGATTACCGGTTCTGTTTACATCACATGATCAGCTGTCATTGGCTGATCATGGGATCGACCCCCTTACTCCGATCTGTGATCCAGCGAGTCTCATTGACTCGCTGATCACAGAGCGCGCCGCGCGCGCCCTGCAGGGGGTCGCGTAGGCCACTCGTGCACGGGACGACGTCAATAGACGGCGTCCCGGCAAAGCAGGCCCGCGCTGTAGCCATCATTAGGCTGTAGCGCGGATCTCAAGTGGTTAAACAGTTCTGAACACTCAGGGGGCAGGAAGGATTGGCAATCATGTTACCTCTATCCGTTCTTTGACCCCCCCCCCCCACAACCAAGATCCGTCTTTGTGCTGGAAGTCTGGAGGCAACGTCCCTGGAAACCAGGGCAGTGGCAAGTGAATGAGAAGTCTTCATGGGCATTTTCAGGCCATTTTGAAGCATTCCTCATGTGTTTTCGGGCCTCGGACATTTTTCTTGTAAATCATTTTTTTTATTGTAAAAAAAGAACAAATGGCAACGATACCAACATGTCAACATTGCGAAGCTTCAGAAGTAAATGAAATGGAATGGTTAATCTGTGCAGACACCTACACAATGAAAGATTTAATAATATAATGTGCTGGAAGAAAAGGCGTCTCTGGCTGTGAAATGCCATTTTTCATTGAAATGAGTAAAGAGGGAGAAAAAGAGAAAGGAAGAATATTAAATAGAGAGAACGGGAAGAGTAAGGAGGTGGTGGGGGGGAGCGGGAAGGAAGGGTTCCTGGCTTGTGAATGAGCTTCAATCAAAAATAGGTAGAGATACATCGACAGCGTTTTTTTTTTTTATGAGTATAGATACTTTTTATTTTTTTAGTACTCGCCGCTACCAATTATCGATACCTCCCGCAACTTGTTTACACTTCAGCTGTCAGCAATGGTACAAAGCATTGAAAAGTTATTTACAAATTAAATCATTTATTTAATTTTTTTTAATTTTGCGTTTTTTTTTCAATGCGATATGTGTAAAAGCATTGAAACAGTATTTACAAATTAAATCATTTTTTTTTTTTTTTTTTTTTTTTTTTTTTTGCGCTTTGTTCAACAAATCTTTATTTTTTTTTAATTTTTTTAGCTTTTTTCAATGTGATGTGTGAAAATATGTTGAAGGTGTAAAAATATTAACGAACAAAGCAAACAAAAAAAGCTTTTAATTATTAATAGTTTATTAAATAGAAGTGAGCAAAAAAATCTAATAAATCAGCAGGAAAATAATAATTAAATGGAGAAGGAGAATAAGGAGTTAATTAAGGCTGATTAGAGTAAATTAAGGATTAATAAGGGGTTAAAACAGAGGAACATGTAATAATAATTAAAAAAAAAAAAATATATATATATATATATATATATATATATATATATATATATATATATTTTTTTTTTTTTTATGAGTACCAATGCTTTCTTCTTTTAGTACTCGCCGATACCAATTACCGATACCTACCGCAGCTGTTTTTTTACACTTCAACTGTCAGCAATGGTACAAAGCATTGAAAAGTTATTTACAAATTAAATCATTTATTAATTTAAATTTTGCGCTTTTTTCAATGTGATGTGTGTAAAAGCATTGAAAAGTTAATTACAAATGAAATCATTTTATTTATTTATTTTTTTAATTTTGAGCTTTGTTCAATGTGGTGTGTGTAAATATATGTGGAAGGTGTAAAAATATTAACGAACAAAGCAAACAAAAAAAAAAAAACTTTTAGTTATGTAAGTGACGCCAAGACAGAGCCCCTTTATGCCTGTTTGACTCCCTGTTGCTGACAGGGAGTCCACCTGTTCCGGTAAGCGTACATCCATTTTCCATTCTTCCACGAATGTGTGCACCAGAGGATTCAGTCTAGAAACATCCCGTCTTGGCATCACTTACATTGTACTATTTTGGGACATTTCTTTTTTTTATCACAAACATCATTTGTACATGTCACTGTTCACGTCAAGTTCTTATATAATCATTTCCTTAATTACGATTGAGGAACCTTTTTTGGGTCTTTTTTGTTTATTATAATTAATATTTGTATTCATCTAAACATCTCTGATTTAGAAATATTTTCACAAACCACTATTGACGAATTTTTTGTTTGCCGAAGGGTATCTCTATTGTTCACCTTTCTAGCGCTGCACTCCCTTTTACACCATTTAAATAGCATTGATTGCTGTATAAATGACAATGGTCCCAAAAATGTGTCAAAAATGTCCGATGTGTCCGCCATAATGTCGCAGTCACAAAAAAAAAAATCGCTGATCGCCGCCATTACTAATAAAAAAAAAATTATTAATAAAAATGCTATAAAACTATCCCCTATCTTGTAAAGGCTATAACTTCTGCGCAAACCGATCAATAATCGCTTATTGCGATTTTTTTTACCAAAAATATGTAGAAGAATACGCATCGGCCTAAACTGAGGAAAAAAAATTTTTTTTTTATATATTTTTGGGGGATGATTATTATAGCAAAAAATGAAAAATAATGCATTTTTTTTAAAATTGTCGCTCTTTTTTGTTTATAGCGCAAAAAATAAAAACCGCAGGGGCGATTTAATACCACCAAAAGAAAGCTCTATTTGTGGGCAAAAAAAGGACGACAATTTTGTTTGGGAGCCACGTCGCACGAGTGCGCAATTGTCAGTTAAATCGACGCAGTGCCGAACCGCAAAAAGGGGCCTGGTCCTTTGGCTGCAAATTGGTCTGGTCTGAAAGTGGTTAATAAGGGGTTAAAACAGAGGAACATTTAATAATAATTAAAAAAAAAATATATATATATATATATTTTTTTTACGAGTACCGATACTTTCTTTTTTTTTAGTACTCGCCGATACCAATTACCGATACCTACCGCAGCTGTTTTGTTTACACTTCAACTGTCAGCAATGGTACAAAGCATTGAAAAGTTATTTACAAATTAAATCATTTATTTTTATTTTTTACATTTTGCACTGTTTTCAATGCGATGAGTGTAAAAGCATTGAAAAGTTATTTACAAATTAAATATTTTTTTTTTTTTTTGCGCTTTTTTTCAATGTGGTGTGTGTAAAAGTGTAAAAATATTAACGAACAAAGCAAACAAAAAAAAAACATTTAATTATTTTAATAGTTTAGAAAAAATTTTTTTTACTTGACAGGTTGCTTTAAACTTCCCTACCATTGTCATATGACATCCGCAGATGGGATCTCCCATCCTGGGCGGGCGTCATATGACGTCCTCGTCGGTATAGGGAGCGTGCCCGTCACGTCACTGAGGAGCCGATGCGCGTGCCCGATGTCTGCCGGGCATCCCGCGAGCGCTCGGTAAAGAGCAGGACCGTGGATCTGTGTGTGTAAACAATGTAAACACACAGATTCACGTCCTGTCAGAGGAGAGGAGACAGATCGTGTGTTCCTAGTATATAGGAACACCAATCGATCTCCTCACCCAGGCAGTCCCATCCCCCTACAGTTAGAATCACTCCCTAGGTAACACATTTAACCCCTTGTGTTAACTCCCTCCCTGCCAGTGACATTTATAAAGTAATCAGTGCATATTTATAGCTCTGATCGCTGTATAAATGACAATGGTCTCAAAAAAGTCTCAAAAGTGTCCGATGTGTCCGCCGCAATGTCGCAGTCACGATAAAAATCACAGATCGCTGCCATTACTAGTAAAAAAAAAAAATGCCATAAATCTTTCTCATAGTTTGCAGACGCTATAATTTTAGCGCAAACCAATCAATATACGCTCATTGTGGAGTTTTTTTTAATCAAAAATATGTAGAAGAATATATATCGGCCTAAACTGATGGACATTTTTTTTTTTTATAATTTGGGATATTTATTATAGCAAAAAGTAAAAAATATTGTGTTTTTTTTTTTTTTTTTTTTTTTTTAAACAAGTCGCTCTTTTTGTTTATAGCGCAAAAAATAAAAACCGCAGGAGGTGATCAAAGAGGAAACAAACTGACTACAAAAAAGTGTTCATCGTCTTACCAGTCGCCGGTTGCTAAGCAATCCCCGACTATTCTAGTAAAGGGCTTCTTTCAGGTCGGCTCAGAAAAAGTGCTGAACTCGGACTATTTTCAGTGCATGCAATATATGTGATGGAAGAGTTTAATTATTATTTTTTTTCTTTAACCACTTGCCTACCGGGCACTATCACCCCTTTCCTGCCCAGTCCATTTTTCAGCTTTCAGCGCTGTCGCACTTTGAATGACAATTGCGCGGTCATGCTACACTGTACCCACAGGTAGAGCTTTCTTTTGGTGGTATTTAATCACTGCTGTTTTTTTTTATTTTTTACAACAAAAAAAAAGACCAAAAATTTGAAAAAAATATATTTATATAATATATATAAATATTTATAATTTATATGTTTCTGTCAGTAGATTTTGTAACTAAGTAATTTTTCTCCTTCACTGATGTGCGCTGATGAGGCGGCACTGATGGGCACTAATAGGCTGAGCTGGTGGGCATTGATGAGGTGGCACTTATGGGCACTGATGAGGTGGCCCTGATGAGGAGGCACTAACATGCTGCACTTATGGGCACTGATATGTGGCACTGTTGAGCACTGATAGGCGACACTGATGAGCACTGTTAGGTGGCACTGATGGGCACTAATAGGTGGCACTGATAGGCTGAACCGGTGGACATTGGTGAGGTGGCACTTATGGGAACTGATTAGGTGGCACTGATAAGGAAGCACTAATATGCCGCACTTATGGGCACTGATAGGTGGCACTGATGGGCACTGTTAGGTGGCACTGGGCACTGATGAGGACTGTTAGGTGGCACTGATGGGCACTAATAGGTGGCACTGGTGGGCACTGATAGGCTGAACTGGTGGACATTGGTGAGGTGGCACTTATGGGAACTGATTAGGTGGCACTGATGAGGAAGCACTAATATGCCGCACTTATAGGTGGCACTGTTAGGTGACACTGGGCACTGATAGGTGGCACTGGTGGGCACTGATAGGCGGCGCGTATAAGCAGTACTGATGGGCATTGATGGGTGGCACTGATGAGCGACACTGATGGGCATTGATTGACAGCAATGATGGGCATTAATGCGCAGCACTGATGGTCTGCACTGATAGCCAGCACTGACTAGCATCGCTAATGGGCATTGATTAGTGGCACTTGTGGGCAGTAGTGGACACTGATTGCTGCCACTGGTGGGCACTGATTGTTGGCACTGGTAGGCAAAGGAAAGATGCCACTGGATTCTCACCTGGTTTCTGACTTTATTGAGGATCAAAAGGCAAGGCATGCCTGTCGTATGGCAACAGCTAGCAGAAAAACTCACTGGACTGGTAATGGAAATTATTCAATCCCAACAATCACAGCGGTATGCCAACAAGCAAAGGACCCAGCAGCAATGTCCAACCAACCGGTTTTGGTGTTTCCAGTGATGGATGGTTTTGGTGTTTCCAGTGATGGATGGTTTTGGTGTTTCCAGTGTTGGATGGTTTTGGTGTTTCCAGTGATGGATGGTTTTGGTGTTTCCAGTGTTGGATGGTTTTGGTGTTTCCAGTGTTGGATGGTTTTGGTGTTTCCAGTGATGGACGGTTTGGGTGTTTCCAGTGATGGATGGTTTGGGTGTTTCCAGTGATGGATGGTTTGGGTGTTTCCAGTGTTGGATGGTTTGGGTGTTTCCAGTGTTGGATGGTTTGGGTGTTTCCAGTGATGGATGGTTTGGGTGTTTCCAGTGTTGGATGGTTTTGGTGTTTCCAGTGATGGATGGTTTGGGTGTTTCCAGTGTTGGATGGTTTTGGTGTTTCCGGTGTTGGATGGTTTTGGTGTTTCCAGTGTTGGATGGTTTTGGTGTTTCCAGTGTTGGATGGTTTTGGTGTTTCCAGTGATGGATGGTTTGGGTGTTTCCAGTGATGGATGGTTTGGGTGTTTCCAGTGTTGGATGGTTTGGGTGTTTCCAGTGATGGATGGTTTTGGTGTTTCCAGTGTTGGATGATGTTGGTTTTTCCAGTATTGGATGATGTTGGTGTTTCTGGTATTGAATGGTTTTTGCTGTGTTATTAATAAATCTTGTTATACTCGCACTTATTTTGGGTCCAACCTCCTTTGTACAAGTAAACAGATCTGGTCACCCCGGCTTTTGCTGGCTATCAGCTCTTGGTAGCCTTATGTTGTGTCTGGTTTTTCTGTCCAGTGTTGCAATGTCTTGTGTTGTCGGAGCTCCTGAGCCATATCGACTATGCCAATTCCTTCCCAGGCACTCTGCCACGTGTGGTTCTTCCATTGGTCATCACTGGGGTTGTAGATGTTCTTCTGGGACCTCACAAGGTGGACAAATGTTTCAACATCCAACATGGACCTTCCTAAATCTCAATTCCTGCCATTGCTAGGATGGGGGGGATTGGCTGATAGGCGCAAAAATGTACTAAACAGGCCCTCCAATTGGGGTCTATGGGGCCACAAATGCATGATTACACCCAAAAAGACGTTTATGAACTTTTTCGCATGACAAGTCGCAGGCGTGAATGGGCTCCATTGAATGATAATGGGAAATAGGATTCAACGTTGTCACACTTCGGGAAACCTACCACAAATCGCTCAGGTGTGAATTAGGACTGCAATTGTGCTCAGCAATGCGCTGGGGCTTCCATCTATTTTGCCCAGTTCTGGTCCTCCATGATGGGAACAAGCCCAAAAAAGTATATTTCATGCATTAGTTGGCACCTTAAAAGTTCCATATATATACGAAATAGTTTTTTTGTTTTTTTTTTAGGGGGTGGGGGCATTGCCAGGGCAAGGTCATCCAGTTCCCTGGGCGAAGGTGCCAGATGGTGCCCCCTTCTTGCAGCCAGTGGCATCACTAAGGTTGGTGTCACCTGATGCAGTAAAAACCCCGTGACACCCCACCATCAGGCTCTCTCCTGTCTAGTTTGCCACAGTGTCCTGCAGGGTGCTGGGCAGGCAAGTTTCAGGTTGCCACTGGCCCCTGTAAATTATGAGGTCGGTGCCGGCGTGCCGATCCATGTGTTGTCCCAAATGGGGGAGACTTCCTACTTGACGGTGTCACCCATCTCCCGGGTGTCACCCAGGTGTGGCCCACACCCCCCCCCCCCCATAGCAATGCCATCCCCATAGACAAGCTATTGTGGCCCCTGCTCTGTGCTCCATAATCATAAAATGTTTTAGTTTTAAACAGTGGAATTCATTTATCTTTATAGATACAGCTGTGACATTCAGATGGTGGGGTCAGAATTTGGTGTAAACAACATGAAAGTATGGATCCATCATGCCTTGTATCACCGGTTCAGGCTTGTGGCCCCTGCTCTGTGCCCCATTATGTCATTAAGGCAGCTGGAGAATGGGATACTAATAAGCTGTCAGTGCACCCCCCTCCACATAACAGCAACATGCCCAAGGCAGGTGCCGCTCCTGCCCCGACCCCCCCCCCCAAAAAAAAACCCTGTACCTGTACCCCCTGCTCTATTCCTCTCATGTTGGTTGATGATTACCCTTGTTTCTTGCTCATTAGTATCTCGGTTCATTTTTTTCTAGGTGGACGTGGAGTCACGGTCGGGCCGATCCTGAGCTCAGCCGCGTCTGACATTTTCTGTGACAATGAGAATGGGCCCAACTTCCTCTTCCAGAACAAAGGCGATGGCACCTTCGTAGACATGGCAGCCAGTGCGGGTAAGAACATTCCGTGTTTGTCTTTCTCATCCATTCCTGCAGCGGCTTCATTTCCGTATTACCCAACGGATTCCACGCAGGTTTATATGTTATTTTTATGTGATGGGTAAATTTACACGGAAAGGTTAATTAATAGTCACATTGGAGTTGCGGCACGCACTTGAGAAGCGTTTAACTCATTGCATGGCTCGCCGTGATGGTCTCATTAATATTCCGCAAGAAGAAAACCATCTGAGAAGATTTTTTTCAGTTTAATGAAGAAAATATAACATAAAAAAGCAAAAAATATCTCCAAAACATAGCGATAGAAATATTTTTTCATCAATAAATTTTTCTTATAGTTGCTAATCAGATTGGGTACTTAATAGCCATTAGACATTGTCGAAAAATGTTTGTTTTCGTTTCATTTTTTTTTTTTTTTTCAGGTCATTCGTATGTAAAAATTTGTAAATTCGAAAATTTGTTAATTCGAAAATTTGTAAATAAGAAAATCCGAAAATTCGAAAGAATAACTAACTAACTAATAGTAACTAACTATTAAATTACAGGTATAGGTACTTTTAAATTTGGCTGTTAGTGAATGTAACAAATACAAATATATCTGAAGTTACGAATTATCTAAATTAAATAATGCCGCATCTAAACGAATGGAACAAAATAATAATAATAATAATAATAATAAAAAGTTTTTATTATTAAATTATTGTTATTTATTATTATCAATTTGTTACGTTCCATTCGTTTAGATACGGCATTTGTTATTTCGATAATTCGTAACTTTGGATAAATTCATATTCGTTATGTTCACTAACAGCCACATTTGAAAGGAAATTTCACTATCAATAATATAATAGTTAGTAATAGTTAAGTTGTTATTATTAGTTAGTTATTATTTCAGATTTTCAAATTTTAGGGTTTTCTCATTTTTTAATTTATGAATTTTCGAATTAACAAATTTCCGAATATTAAAAAAACAGGTTTCCTTAATTCGGATATTTTAGAAATAACTAATTTGTCAAAATTCGTTAAAAAAGCTAATTCAGAACAAATTAATTGCACATGTCTAATAGCCATATGCAGTATGATGGAAAGCTTGGCACCTCGCTTAGGTGCTTCTGCCAAACAGTGCCTCCTGCTCTCTTCCAGTAGACTGAGAGTTAAAAAAACAGCCCTTGTACCCCAAGCATCGTACACAGACCAGATGTTGGGAAAAGAACCAAAAGGAATAACTGTTTATTGAACAGAAATACAGGTTTTTATACACTTCAAAAGTAGGTCAGTCACCACATGAACAATAAAACCAAATATTACCCAAAACATCACACAATGGTTTAGGCAACAAGCTAAAGTTGACACAAGGCTAATCCCATCATAAGAACCTCCAAGAGTTAAACAAATTAGCCAACAGACAGCAACAACAGGAGACTCAATTAACTCAATTAACAATGGGAATTCACACCTAGGAGGTACACAATGGTAGAGACACATAACATAAACAGTGATCCCACCCCAGAACAGACTGTCCGACACCCGTCTACAACAATCTATGAGACAAACTCATAAAATGTTCTAGTCTTAAACAGTGGAATTCATTTATCTTTATAGATACAGCTGTGACATTCAGATGGTAGGGTCAGAATTTGGTGTAAACAACATGAAAGTATGGATCCATCCTGCCTTGTATCACCGGTTCAGGCTGCTGATGGTGGTGTAATGGTGTGGGGGGTATTTTCTTGGCACACTTTGGGCCCCTTAGTACCAATTGAGCATCGTTTAAACACCACTGCCTACCTGAGTATTGTTGCTGACCATGTCCATCACTTTATGACTACAGTGTCCCCATCTTCTGATGGCTCCTTCCAGCAGGATAATGCACCATGTCACAAAGCTCCAATCATCTCACCACTGGACAATGAGGTCACTGTACTCCAATGGCCTCCACACTCACCACATCTCATCCAATGGCCTCCACACTCACCACGGGAGAACGGGAGATTGGCATCATGGTTGTGCAGCCGACAAATTTGCAGCAACTGCGCGATGCTATCATGTCACTATGTTAATGGCACAAGGTTGACTCAACAATGGTATTAAGACTTCTTTAGGCCCCTTTCTTCACAGAAGAAATAGTTCAGAATCTGCTACAACATTTGTTAAAATCCCTCCAATGTTTAGAGATGACCCTGAGGGTGTGTTTGTCCCCATCACCTCACACTGTCCTGCTATGTCTATGCACACCCCTCCACTCCACACAGGACAGTGCTGGAGGAACGCCAACTGTGTGGAATGTTGGAGGTTTGCAAGGGGGCTCCCGCAGGCCACATCATGCAGGTTGTAGAAGGAACCTTACATTGCCTGATGCACAGCGTCTGTGTTAATTGCCTGAGGCTGACAAGATCTCAGGTTTTCTTTCCTTGCAAATAATTAAAAACAATGACTGCAATCAATCTAAAACTTAATTCCTTTAATAAAATTGGGTTCCATCCTTATCAGATGTCACAAATTAATAGGCAGAAGCACTGAAAGAGCGGCGGCATTATAAACTGTGCTAATGATAGCTGCTTGCACGTGTTCAAGTATTCATGTTTACTGAAAGAGTCAGATGGAGGAGGAACCACCAATCCATGTGAAATGTAAGGGGGGCCTGTGATTGGGCAGATATTGGGGCTATAATTTACCAGTCCTGTCCTAGCTTCATCTTGGATAGAGCACCTACTCCCCCGTCTGTCCTGGACAGAGCACCTGTTCCCATCAGAGTGTATCCTACATCTAAAACCCCCATCAAAGTGCCTCCTTACATCAAATGTCCCCATTAAAGTGTCTCCTACAGCTACATCCCCCATCAAAGTGACTCCTTACATCAATGTCCCCATTAAAGTGCCCCCTAAATCTAAAACCCCCATCAAAGTGCCTCCTTACATCAAATGTCCCCAATAAAGTGTCCCCTACAGTTTAAGCCCCCATCAAAGTCACTCCTTACATCAAATGTCCCCAATAAAGTGTCCCCTACAGCTAAAACACCCATCAAAGGAACTCCTTACATCAAATGTCCCCATTAAAGTGTCCTCTACAGCTAAAACCCCCATCAAAGTGCCTCCTTACATTAAATGTCCCCATTAAAGTGTCCTCTACAGCTAAAACCCCCATCAAAATGACTTCTTACATCAAATGTCCCCATTAGACTGTCCCCTACAGCTAAAACCCCCATCAAAGTGACTCCTAGATCTAAAAACCCCATCAAACTGCCTCCTTACATCAAATGTCCCCATTAACGTGTCCCCTACAGCCAAAACCCCCATCAAAGTGCCTCCTTACATTAAATGTCCCCATTAAAGTGTCTCCTACAGCTAAAACCCCCATCAAAGTCACTCCTTACATCAAATGTCCCCATTAAAGTGTCCCCTCGATCTAAAAGCCCCATCAAAGTGACTCCTTACAGCTAAAATCTCCATCAAAGTTACTCCTTACAGCTAAAACCCCCATCAAAGTGCCTCCTTACATCAAATGTCCCCATCAACGTGTCCCCTACAGCTAAAACCCCCATCAAAGCGACTTCTTACATCAAATGTCTCCATTAAAGTGTCTCCTACAGCTAAAACCCCCATCAAAGTGCCTCCTTACATCAAATGTCCCCATTAAAGTGTCCCCTAAAGCTAAAATCCCCATCAAAGTGGCTCCTTTCATCAAATGTCCCCATTAAAGTGTTTCCTACAGCTAAAACCCCCATCAAAGTCACTCCTTACATCAAATGTCCCCATTAAAGTGTCCCCTAGATCTGAAATCCCCATCAAAGTGCCTCCTTACATCAAATGTCCCCATCAACGTGTCCCCTACAGCTAAAACCCCCATCAAAGCGACTCCTTACATCAAATGTCTCCTAAAGGTTAAAACCCTCATCCAAGTGCCTCCTTACATTAAATGTCTCCATTAAAGTGTCTCCTAAAGGTTAAAACCCCCATCAAAGTGCCTCCTTACATCAAATGTCCCCATTAAAGTGTCCCCTAGATCTAAAATCCCCATCAAAGTGCCTCCTTACATCAAATGTCCCCATTAAAGTGTCTCCTACAGCTAAAACCCCCATCAAAGTGCCTCCTTACATCAAATGTCCCCATTAAAGTGTCCCCTAAAGCTAAAATTCCCATCAAAGTGGCTCCTTTCATCAAATGTCCCCATTAAAGTGTTTCCTACAGCTAAAACCCCCATCAAAGTCACTCCTTACATCAAATGTCCCCATTAAAGTGTCCCCTAGATCTAAAATCCCCATCAAAGTGCCTCCTTACATCAAATGTCCCCATCAACGTGTCCCCTACAGCTAAAACCCCCATCAAAGCGACTCCTTACATCAAATGTCTCCTAAAGGTTAAAACCCTCATCCAAGTGCCTCCTTACATTAAATGTCTCCATTAAAGTGTCTCCTAAAGGTTAAAACCCCCATCAAAGTGCCTCCTTACATCAAATGTCCCCATTAAAGTGTCCCCTAGATCTAAAATCCCCATCAAAGTGCCTCCTTACATCAAATGTCCCCATTAAAGTGTCCCCTACAGCTAAAACCCCCATCAAAGTGACTCCTTACATCAAATGTCTCCATTAAAGTGTCTCCTACAGCTAAAACCCCCATCAAAGTGCCTCCTTACATCAAATGTCCCCATTAAAGTGTCCCCTAAAGCTAAAATTCCCATCAAAGTGGCTCCTTTCATCAAATGTCCCCATTAAAGTGTTTCCTACAGCTAAAGCCCCCATCAAAGTCACTCCTTACATCAAATGTCCCCATTAAAGTGTCCCCTCGATCTAAAAGCCCCATCAAAGTGACTCCTTACAGCTAAAATCTCCATCAAAGTTACTCCTTACAGCTAAAACCCCCATCAAAGTGCCTCCTTACATCAAATGTCCCCATCAACGTGTCCCCTACAGCTAAAACCCCCATCAAAGCGACTTCTTACATCAAATGTCTCCATTAAAGTGTCTCCTACAGCTAAAACCCCCATCAAAGTGCCTCCTTACATCAAATGTCCCCATTAAAGTGTCCCCTAAAGCTAAAATCCCCATCAAAGTGGCTCCTTTCATCAAATGTCCCCATTAAAGTGTTTCCTACAGCTAAAACCCCCATCAAAGTCACTCCTTACATCAAATGTCCCCATTAAAGTGTCCCCTAGATCTAAAATCCCCATCAAAGTGCCTCCTTACATCAAATGTCCCCATCAACGTGTCCCCTACAGCTAAAACCCCCATCAAAGCGACTCCTTACATCAAATGTCTCCTAAAGGTTAAAACCCTCATCCAAGTGCCTCCTTACATTAAATGTCTCCATTAAAGTGTCTCCTAAAGGTTAAAACCCCCATCTAAGTGACTCCTTACATCAAATGTCTCCATTAAAGTGTCTCCTACAGCTAAAACCCCCATCAAAGTGCCTCCTTACATCAAATGTCCCCATTAAAGTGTCCCCTAGATCTAAAATCCCCCTCAAAGTGCCTCCTTACATCAAATGTCCCCATTAAAGTGTCCCCTACAGCTAAAACCCCCATCAACGTGACTCCTTACATCAAATGTCTCCATTAAAGTGTCTCCTACAGCTAAAACCCCCATCAAAGTGCCTCCTTACATCAAATGTCCCCATTAAAGTGTCCCCTAAAGCTAAAATTCCCATCAAAGTGGCTCCTTTCATCAAATGTCCCCATTAAAGTGTTTCCTACAGCTAAAACCCCCATCAAAGTCACTCCTTACATCAAATGTCCCCATTAAAGTGTCCCCTCGATCTAAAAGCCCCATCAAAGTGACTCCTTACATCTAAAATCTCCATCAAAGTTACTCCTTACAGCTAAAACCCCCATCAAAGTGCCTCCTTACATCAAATGTCCCCATCAACGTGTCCCCTACAGCTAAAACCCCCATCAAAGCGACTTCTTACATCAAATGTCTCCATTAAAGTGTCTCCTACAGCTAAAACCCCCATCAAAGTGCCTCCTTACATCAAATGTCCCCATTAAAGTGTCCCCTAAAGCTAAAATTCCCATCAAAGTGGCTCCTTTCATCAAATGTCCCCATTAAAGTGTTTCCTACAGCTAAAACCCCCATCAAAGTCACTCCTTACATCAAATGTCCCCATTAAAGTGTCCCCTAGATCTAAAATCCCCATCAAAGTGCCTCCTTACATCAAATGTCCCCATCAACGTGTCCCCTACAGCTAAAACCCCCATCAAAGCGACTCCTTACATCAAATGTCTCCTAAAGGTTAAAACCCTCATCCAAGTGCCTCCTTACATTAAATGTCTCCATTAAAGTGTCTCCTAAAGGTTAAAACCCCCATCAAAGTGCCTCCTTACATCAAATGTCCCCATTAAAGTGTCCCCTAGATCTAAAATCCCCATCAAAGTGCCTCCTTACATCAAATGTCCCCATTAAAGTGTCTCCTACAGCTAAAACCCCCATCAAAGTGCCTCCTTGCATCAAATGTCCCCATTAAAGTGTCCCCTAAAGCTAAAATTCCCATCAAAGTGGCTCCTTTCATCAAATGTCCCCATTAAAGTGTTTCCTACAGCTAAAACCCCCATCAAAGTCACTCCTTACATCAAATGTCCCCATTAAAGTGTCCCCTAGATCTAAAATCCCCATCAAAGTGCCTCCTTACATCAAATGTCCCCATCAACGTGTCCCCTACAGCTAAAACCCCCATCAAAGCGACTCCTTACATCAAATGTCTCCTAAAGGTTAAAACCCTCATCCAAGTGCCTCCTTACATTAAATGTCTCCATTAAAGTGTCTCCTAAAGGTTAAAACCCCCATCTAAGTGACTCCTTACATCAAATGTCTCCATTAAAGTGTCTCCTACAGCTAAAACCCCCATCAAAGTGCCTCCTTACATCAAATGTCCCCATTAAAGTGTCCCCTATATCTAAAATCCCCATCAAAGTGCCTCCTTACATCAAACGTCCCCATTAAAGTGTCCCCTACAGCTAAAACCCCCATCAAAGTGACTCCTTACATCAAATGTCCCCATTAAAGTGTCCCCTAAAGCTAAAATTCCCATCAAAGTGGCTCCTTTTATCAAATGTCCCCATTAAAGTGTTTCCTACAGCTAAAACCCCCATCAAAGTCACTCCTTACATCAAATGTCCCCATTAAAGTGTCCCCTCGATCTAAAAGCCCCATCAAAGTGACTCCTTACAGCTAAAATCTCCATCAAAGTTACTCCTTACAGCTAAAACCCCCATCAAAGTGCCTCCTTACATCAAATGTCCCCATCAACGTGTCCCCTACAGCTAAAACCCCCATCAAAGCGACTTCTTACATCAAATGTCCCCATTAAAGTGTCCCCTAAAGCTAAAATTCCCATCAAAGTGGCTCCTTTTATCAAATGTCCCCATTAAAGTGTTTCCTACAGCTAAAACCCCCATCAAAGTCACTCCTTACATCAAATGTCCCCATTAAAGTGTCCCCTCGATCTAAAAGCCCCATCAAAGTGACTCCTTACAGCTAAAATCTCCATCAAAGTTACTCCTTACAGCTAAAACCCCCATCAAAGTGCCTCCTTACATCAAATGTCCCCATCAACGTGTCCCCTACAGCTAAAACCCCCATCAAAGCGACTTCTTACATCAAATGTCCCCATTAAAGTGTCCCCTAAAGCTAAAATTCCCATCAAAGTGGCTCCTTTTATCAAATGTCCCCATTAAAGTGTTTCCTACAGCTAAAACCCCCATCAAAGTCACTCCTTACATCAAATGTCCCCATTAAAGTGTCCCCTCGATCTAAAAGCCCCATCAAAGTGACTCTTTACAGCTAAAATCTCCATCAAAGTTACTCCTTACAGCTAAAACCCCCATCAAAGTGCCTCCTTACATCAAATGTCCCCATCAATGTGTCCACTCACACTAAATATTACTATCAGAGTTCCCCTAAAGAGCTAATGTCCCCATTAGAGTGCCCTTTTACATCTAATATTCCCATAAGAGTGCCCCCTTACATCAAATGTCCACATCAGAGTGGCCCCTTATACAAAATCTCTCCATCAAAGTGCCCCTTCACATCAACTGTCCCCATCACAGTGCCTGATTACATCAACTGTCACCATCAGTTTCTCCTTTATATTGAAGATAGAGAAGAAAAAGAAAATAAACATTCTATTTTTAGTTCAGAACATGGACACACTATATACAGTCGTGCTGAAATGTTTGCCTCCCCTGGCAGAAATGGTGACATTTTGGCATTGATATTGAAAATGTGACTGATTATGCCGTCTTTTATTGAAGGATAGTGATGATATTGAAGGGCCTATTTTTCAAACTTGTTTACAAGTTAAAATATATATATATTTTTTTTTGATAAAAAATTACTTAGAACCCCAAACATTATATATATATATATATATATATATATATATATATATATATATATATATATATATATATATATATATATATATATATATATATTTTTTTTTTTTTTTTCTTCTAACACCCTAGAGAATAAAATGGCGGTCATTGCAATACTTTCTGTCACACCGTATTTACTCAGCGGTCTTACAAGTGCACTTTTTTTGGAAAAAATACACTTTTTTGAACTAAAAAATAATAAAACAGTAAAGTTAGCCCAATTTTTTTTTTTATATTGTGAAAGATAATGTTACGCCGAGTAAATTGATACTCAACATGTCACGCTTCAAAATTGTGCTCGCTCGTGGAATGGCGACAAACTTTTACCCTTAAAAATCTCCATAGGCAACGTTTAAAAAATTCTACAGGTTGACATGTTTTAAAGCGGAAGTAAACCCATCGATTTAACAGTTTCAAAAAAAAAAAGGCATGCCGGGATGCTAACTGCACATTGGCTGTGCTTTCAACCAAACAGTCAAACCATCCAATGGCTGGTGTCATAACGGATCACATGTGCAGCACCGTGGCAGTTGAAGATTAAACAGAGGCAAAGATGGCAGCTTCCTTGGCTGAAACCGATAGGGGGGTTTACTTCCACTTTAAGTTACAGAGGAGGTCTAGTACTAGAATTATTGCTCTCACTCTAACGATCACGGTGATACCTCACAGGTTTCATATGCGTACGCTTCTGCGTGCGAGCTCGGTGGGACGGGGCGCGCTTAAAACATTTTTTTTTATTATAATTAATTTTTCCTTTTTTTTTTTTACACTGTTCTTTTGAAAAAAAATTGTGTCACTTTTATTCCTATTACAAGGAATGTAAACGTCCCTTGTAATAGAAAAAAAGCATGACAGGACCTCATAAATATGAGATCTGGGGGTCAAAAAGGCTTCAGATCTCATATTTACACTAAAATGCAATAAAAAAAAAAATGTTGTTTGAAAAAAAATATATAAAAATGTTGCTTTAAGAGCTATGGGCGGAAGTGACGTTTTGACGTCGCTTCCGCCCTGCAATGGTATGGAGAGGGGTGGGGGCCATCTTCCCCTCACTCAGCTCCATACCTAACACGGACGAGGACCCGATCGCCTCTGCCGGCGGCTCCAGTAAGTGGCGGAGGGCACCAGAGTGCGGCGGGAGGGTGGGGGAGCCCTCTCCTGCGTCGGAAAAAGGGATCTTGCAGCGAATCCGCCACAGAGACCGCTTTTATCTGAAAGCAGACCGCCCACTGGAGAAGAGGATACCGGGGTTATGGTAGCTAGCCTATTTCATTGGTTTACTTGTTGCCATGTTTTGTTTTATGATTGGACCATTCTGTTATCACCTACAGTTACAGAATATGAGTCCCATAAGAAATACAAGAAATGGGTTTTGCTGCACATTCATGTTTTCTTTACAAACGGTACATCCTGTATATTACTAGACATGTGCACTGCCGAAGAATTTGTTTTCGCTTTCATTTCATACGTTTTTATTTTTTTTCGGGTCATTCGTTGAAATTCATAAATTCGAAGATTCGTAAATTTGAAAATTCAAAAATCCGGAAATTCGAAAATCCGAAAGAAAATTTGAAAGAAGGAAAACCTGAAATAATAACTAACTAATAATAGCTTAACTATTACTAACTGTTAAATTATAGGTATTGCAATTTCCTTTCAAATTTAGCTGTTAGTTACCGTAACGAATACGAATTTATCCGAAGTTATGAATTAACCAGAAAAAAAAATGCTGCATCTAAACGAATGGAACGGAATGAATTAATAATAATAATAATGAAACGTTTGTATTATTATTATTGTTCTTTATTATTATTATTCATTTGTTACGTTCCATTCGTTTAGATGCGGCATTCGTTATTTCAGATAATTTGTAACTTCGGATTTTCGAGTTTTCGAATTTTTGTATTTTCGTTCTTATTTTCATATTTTCAAAGTAGGTAAAATCTCCACTAGCCTATTCGCTAAAAGTTTGGCATATAGCTTCAGGTCATTGTTCAACAGTGAAATGGGTCTAAAGTTTTGAGGTGTGTTTCCCTGGCTTTGGCAATGCTACTATTAGTGCCGTTAACATTTCTGGAGGGAAAGATGACGAGGAGACAGCTTTGTTAAATATCTTTACTAGACGGGGTGTTAAAGATTGGTCAAAGGTCTTGTAGTACTCTCCTGTAAAGCCATCAGGGCCAGGCGATTTATTGTGAGGGAGAGAAATGATAGCTTGAGAAATTTCTGCTTCTGAGAAGGGTGAATTTAAATTTGCCAGTTGCAGTGAAGTTAATTGAGGGAGTTTGATTGTATGGAGAAAGTTTTGAATTGCCTCCCGTAGGCTGGGTGGTGGTAGGGTCATCTTTTAGGTTGTATAACGAACTGTAATAACAGCTGAAGGCATCTGCTATGGCCTGAGGGTGGAATAATTTTTCTTTCGTGAATGGATGGAGAATGTAGGGGAGTTTTGTTTTCAATCTCTGTCCTTTAAGCCGATTTGCGAAAAGTTTACCTGCCTTGTTTCCATTGGCATAATATGACATTTTAAGGCGCTTAGTTTGTTTTTCAAAATTGTCTAATAGAATTGTGCGTAGGTCTTGGCGGAGCTGGGTTAGCTGCTCGGACCCCTGGATAGAGGAGCTTTGTTTGTTTTGGGACTCTAACTGGCGTATTTGTGTTATAAGATCTTGAACAAGCTGTCTCCTCTGTCTCTTAAGATTAGCACCCATTTTGATTAAAACCCCTCTTATGTACGCCTTGTGCGTATTCCAAACAATCATAGGGTCAGATACAGAATCAACATTGCTACTAAAAAAATTGTCAATCTCTTTTTGTATCGTGGACTTGGTGGGATCAGCCTGGAACAGTCTCGGGTTGGAACGCCAAACGAATTGCGATTGCACGTTTGGCGAATCTTCGGCCGAGAGCGTCACCGAGGCATGATCCGACCAAGTAATTACATTAATTTCTGAGGAAGATATTTTGGGAATTAACCATTTGTCAGTCAGAAAGAGGTCCAGTCTTGTGTAGACTCTGTGGCTGGTTGAGAAGTATGAATAGTCTCTTTCGGTGCTGTGTAGACACCTCCAGGCGTCGTAGAGTTCCTGTGCGTGCAATGCGGGTTGGAGAGAGTGTTGGTGTCTTTGGGAAGTGGATGTGGAATCCATAGCTGGGTCAGGGGGGAGGTTAAAGTCACCACAAAGTAGGAGGAGGCCTTGTTGCATTTTTTTTACTTTCTTTAGTAGGCAGTTAAGAAAGCGTACCTGATGTATGTTCTGAGCATACACATTGACCAACGTATATGTAGTGGAGTTGAGATCGCATATCAGGATGTGGAAACGGCCTTGTGGGTCTGCTCTTATTTTCATATTTTTGTTCTTTTGAATTTTCGTTCTTATGTTCGAATTTCTGAAATTTCTGATTTTCAAATTTTACATTTTTGTAATATTCTAATTTACGAATTTTCAAATTTATGAATATTCCTGAAAAATTAATTAAACGGGTTCTCGTTAATTTGGATGTTTCCGAAATGAAAAAATTTGTCGAAATTTGTTAAATAAACTCCAAGGGGAGGCAAACTTTTGAGCACAACTGTACACTGTATATACCCTTCCAGAGTTCACTGACAGTGCAGATGTCTGCTGAGGAAGAGGTTTGAGGCAATTATTTAAATAGTCTGTAAAACTAGACAAATGTTTTCGGGGTGTTCATGACACAACTGTTGGTTATCGGGAATATGTTGAATTGGATTATCACTGCGGCGGGATTTGTTTTCGATCCCCTATGTGCCAGAGAAAGGGAAATAATGAGCTTCATTGAGATAGAAGACCTTCTGCTCTCGTAGTGTGGCCTCCTGATCCCCACCACCGTCCCCTGCTGGGCCTTTTTGCTGACACTTTGTACTTCTTGTAATACTCAGCACGCGGCCGATCTGATGTTAGCAGTAAAAGGTGGAGGATGCGGGTTCTCCTGAGGCTCAGACCCCTGGGCTGTGTCTTGGGTCAGACTAACATTTCAAGTTAACAAGGAGATCAAATAGGATGGATTTAGCCTAAAACCCAACTCCGGTGTCACCTGTAATTCTCATTTGTTTCCAGCTGTGCCCCCGATCCAACAACGCAGTGCTCAAATGTCTGTTCCTCGTTCCTTCCCCTCCATGTCACTCCGAAAATGTCTGTATATCTCAGTGCCAGGTATTTTAATGAAGAATTCCAGGTCTGGATATTTTATACATAGATACATTGTTCCTGTTTGGTTCAATTATGTGTATCCAATTCAGCTCCGGAAGATTTTACCACCTTCGTGACCAGGCCATTTTTTGCTATTCACCACTGTGCTACTTTAACTGTTAAAGTGATTGTAAGGGTTCATTTTAAAAACAAAAAACAAAAACAAACATATCATACTTACTTCCACTGTGCAGCTCGTTTTGCACAGAGTGGCCCCGAACCTGCTCATCTGGGGTCCCCCGGCAGCTCTCGCGGCTCATCAGATAACCCCCTGGGAGAAGCTCTCCCGGGGGGTTACCTTGCGGCCGTGCTCCCTAGTCCATTATTTGGTGTCCATAGATGCTAAATGCAGGACTCGGCCCCATCCCCCCGCATCATTGGATTTGATTGACAACAGCAGGAGCCAATGGCTGTGCTGCTATCAAGTTTTAGGGCTAAGGTAAGTAAAACGGGGGGGGGGGGGGGGCTGGGAGGCCGGTGACTGCCAGGTGTTTTTTCACCTTAATGCATAGGATGCATTAAGGTGAAAAAACACAAACCTTTACAACCCCTTTAACCGATTGCTGACCAGCGCATGCCGATATAGGTCGGAAGAATGGCACTGGAGGGCAAAAGGGCATACAGGTACGTCCCCACGGTCTCCGTGACCATGACCGCGGTTCTCGTGGACTCGTTGTACGCCGATTGCCCGTGATCGTGTCATGGAGAGGTAGAACGGGTAGATGCTTTTGTAAACAAAGCATTTCCCCATTCTGCCTAGTGACAGGACAGAGATCACTGCTCTCTGTCATCCGGAGCAGTGATCGCTGTCATGTCAGTGGTAGCCCACCCCCCCCCAGTTAGAATCACTCCCTAGGACACACTTAACCCCTTCCTTGCCAGTGTCATTTACACAATAATCAGTGCATTTTTATAGCGCTGATTACTGTATAAATGACAATGGTCCAAAAATAGTGTGAAAAGTGTCCGATGTGTCCGCCATAATGTTGCAGTCACGATAAAAATCGCATATCGCCGCCATTACTAATAAAAAAAAATAACAATAAATATGCCATAAAACTATCCCCTATTTTGTAGACGCTATAACTTTTGTGCAAACCAATCAATATACGCTTATTGCCATTTTTTTTGTTTTACCAAAAATATGTAGAAGAATATATATCGGCCTAAATCAGTACCGGGACAGGTTCGTCTAGTGCCCATGTGTCCATTCTCTGCACTCTTCCTCCAGCTGTGCCCATGTTTCGTCAGATTTGGTGACACGTCAGATTTTGTAACAGAAGTGACGTTCCGTCGCCGCCATCTTGCTACACCCCACACTCCTCCATAGTAAGGATACAGTGAGAAGGGGAAAGCGGACATCTTGTTACACCCACCGGAGTTTTGCATTTTACACTTATTTTTAACAGTAAAGTGAGTTTATATAGTGAAATACAGGACTTAGAACCCCGTCTGATTGGTTAGATGTTGAATTTTAAAAGCAGAGGCAAGCCTGCTCACCTCACAGGTTTGCTAATCTGACAAAAGTTCGCTGCTTTTAAAGTTCAACATCTAACCAGTCAGACGGAGTTCTAAGTCCTGTATTTCACTATAGAAACTGACTTTACTGTTAAAAATAAGTGTAAAATGCAAAACTTCGGTGGGTGTAACAAGATGTCCGCTTTCCCCCTTCTCAGTGTATCCTTACTATGGAGGGGTGTGGGGTGTAGCAAGATGGCGGCGACGGAACATCACTTCCGTTACACATTCTGACGGGTCGCCTAATCTGATGAAACACCCAGGACAGCTGTCCCTCCTGCCCACCCCTTGTCCCGGCCCTGCTGGTAATGGCACTGTACCCAAATTAAACGTATATGATTTTTTTCCACACAAATAGAGCTTTCTTTTGGTGGTATTTGATCACCACTGGGGGTTTTTATTTTTTGCGCTATAGACGTAAAATGGCATACATTTTTGAAAAAAAAAAAAAATGGCATTTTTTTTTAATTTCTGTTATAAAACATATCTGATAAAAAAAAATTGAAAATCAAATTTCTTCCTACATTTAGGCCAAATGTATTCTGCTACATGTCTTTGGTCAAAAAATGTTTGGTTTGTGTGAAAGTTATAGCGTCTACAAACTATGAGATATATACATTGGAACCCCTTGGATTACGAGCATTATCCATTCCAGGAGAATGCTTGTAATCCAAAGCACTGGCATATCAAAGCGAGTTTCCCCATAGAAATCAATGGAAACGAAGATAATTCGTTCCGCGTTGACTTCTTCTGCATGCAATACCGCATGTGGCCAGATGTGGGGGGGGGGGGGCACCGTAGAGCCTCTGAAATACTTGGGGACAGCTCGGCTGAACTCGGAGACCCTCGGAAAAGGCTCAGAAACACTCGGGAACGGAGTATTTACTAGTGAACATCTCCGAACGGCTCTGAACCGTTCTGAGTGTCACCGGCGCCCCCCCCCCCCCCCGCACCTCTGGCCAAATGCGGCACTGCACACCCCATTGGCTTGAATTCTGCTCGTTTTGCGAGACAACACTCGTAAACCGAGTCAGGATTTAAAGAAAAAAGTTGCTCGTCTTTCAAAACACTCGTTAACCGCGTTACTCGTTAACCAAGGTTCCACTGTACTGGAATTTTTTTTTTTTTTTAATACTAGAATTAAAGTGGTTGTAAACCTCAGACATGAAATATGAACAAAGCATATCCCTCTATAGTACTTGTCTCAATCTAGAGCACCAATGTGTAATTTCTGTCTGCTGCCTCCTTCCTCTGCTATCAGCATGGGTCACTTCTGACAAGTTTTCCTGACACCAAGAGATAAAAAGGTGACAGGGGAGGGATCTCCAGGACACAGCCTGTGATTGACAGCCTCAGCTCTGTTTCCTGTGTGAAAAGGGGGGGGGGGGGTGCCTCTGTCCAATCCGCTCTCACTGAGCTCTGCAGTGTGTGATTTCAGCTTTCCGACCCCCTTTTTTTCTGAAATCTCAGACAAGCTGTATAAGTTCTGGAGTTTGAACTGATTTAGAGAAGAGAAGACTGCAGATAAACAGGTAAAACTTATGTTGGAGGCTTTGTTTCATCTCTGTGTATCACCCGAGGCCAGTCACTTACACTGGGTATATGGAAGGATTTACAAAAACTTAGCGGGGAGTACTACTTTTATAGGCTTATTTATAATTTGATGTAGACATGTGCACAACAAAAAAATGTGTTTATTTTCGTTTCGTTTTTTTTTTCGTTTCCGAAAAAAATTAGTATTTTTTTGTTTTGTTTTTTTCGTTTCCGTAGATTCGTAACGATTCGTACATTCGTAAGTCGTCGGTGTTCGGATTTGTACATTCGTAAGTCGTCGGTGTTCGTATTCGTAACGATTTGTACATTCGTAAGAGTTATTTTTTCGTTGATTCGTTTTTTCGTTAGTTTAATTTATTTATTCGTACTTTCGTAACTTTCGTAACATTTGTAGATTCGTAATCGGAGCATAATTCATAATTTTATGTAATGTGTATGCTATTATTACATTTTAATAATTTACGAATCGAAAAAAAAAGTTACGAATCGAAAAAAAAGTTACGAATGTACGAATTTTTTGGTTCAATAGAGACATGGAAAATTACAAATCGAAAAAAAAAATAAAAAAAAGTTGCGAATCGAAAAAAAAAGTTGCGAATCGAAAAAAAAGTTACGAATGTACGAATTTTTTGGTTCAATAGAGACATGGAAAATTACAAATCGAAAAAAAAAAATAAAATAAAAGTTCCGAATCGAAAAAAAAAAAGTTACGAATCGAAAAAAAAGTTACGAATGTACGAATTTTTTTGTTCAATCCATTCGAAGCACGTTTAGCAGCGCCATTGTAAGGGACACGGAAAATTACCAATTCAACAAAAACAGAAAGTTACGAATGTGCGAATTTTTTCGTTCGTTTTCGTTTTTCGGATTTTCTTCATTAGTACATTCGTTGTTTCTAATTAGTTTTTTTCGGATTTTTGTTGTTTTTCGGATTCGTTCGATTCAAATGATTCGTTAATCTGATTCGTACGATTTGAACGATTCGTTATTCGGATTCGTACGATTCGTACGAAAACGAACAAACGAAAATAACGAAAAACGAAAAAAAACTTAACGAATTGCACATGTCTAATTTGATGTCATTAAATGATATAATACATAACATGTTAAATAAACTTTTCACATAAGAAATAATGTTAATATCCATTTATATTTATTAGGGACAATACAATGAATAAAGAACATTTTGTTTCAGAAAATTGTTAATTTTGTTCTAAACATCAAAATTAACGACCAAATTGGAAACTTTATTTTTAAGGAGAAAAGTTCAATTTGGGTGAAAATTTCAGTAGTCGGCATACATAGTTGCTGCGTTTCGCCTCACATAGTTGCTGCGTTTCGCCTCATTTGGCTTTGTTCCTATTTCCTCTTTGTGTGTTCTAGTTTCAGATGCGGCTTTAATGTCAAATTTTGTATTGATCTGTATAAACAACATCGAATTGGAGTCGAACCTTTCATTAAATTTAATGCTTTGCATGAATCCATAGGGCACCCGGCGGCTTTACCGAAGCTCATTATTGTTTCCAGCAAAAGAACGCTTCTGGTGTTATTTGATGAACTGCCACGTCGGGGTTAAATCCTGGGCCGCGTGTTTGCATGGCCTATGACCGAGGAGCATTGTGGAGGTCTTATTTTCATCCGCTGCTTTCATTTAGACAGATCTCGTGCCACGGACCCAAAAGTGAGACTGGAGCATCCACATGCTAAATGTTCCATGTATTGAAAACATTAACCGACATTGCAGCAAAGGACTGGGGATGCAGTTTTCACTAGACATGTGCACAATAGAAAAATTTGTTTCGTTTAGTTTAGTTTCTGTTCGTTTCCGTTGACTCGTAACGATTCGTAAATTCGTAAGTCGTCGGTGTTCGTATTCGGACTCGTTCGAATTTTCGTAGAGTTATTTTTTCGTTGATTCGTTTTTCCGCTAGTCTAATTTTCGTTTATTCGAAATTCGTAATTTTCGTATTTTCGTTGTATTTTGTATTCGGCCGCCTTCGTATTTTCGTAGATTTAGTTACATTCGTACTTTCGTAAGATGGATTTATTCGTACTTTCGTAACATTGTTTTCGTAGATTCGTAATCGGAGCATAATTCATAATTTTATGTAATGTGTATGCTATTATTACATTGTAAGAGACACGGAAAATTACGAATCAAAAAATAAATAAAAAAAGTTACGAATGTACGAATTTTTTCGTTCAATCCATTCGAAGCACATTAACCACTTCCCTACCCGCCCATAGTCATATGACGCCCACAAGGTGGATCTCCCATCCTGGGTGGGCGTCATATGACGTCCTCGCATTCCCGGCCGCCTGAGCGGGATCGATCGGGACCCGGTGCGAGTGCCCGGCGACCGCGATGTCCTCCGGACACCCGCGATTGCCCGTTAAAACAACGGGACCGTGCGGGACCGTGGAGCTGTGTGTGTAAACACACAGCTCCACGTCCTGTCAGCGGAGAGGAGACCGATCATGTGATCCCAGTACAGAGGAACACCGATCGGTCTCCTCCCCTTGTGAGTCCCCTCCCCCCACAGTTAGAATCACTTCTATAAGGAACACATTAACCCCATGCAGCGCCCCCTAGTGTTAACCCCTTCCCTGCCAGTCACATTTACACAGTAATCAATGCAATTTTATAGCAACGATCGCTGTGTAAATGTGAATGGTTCCAAAAATGTGTCAAAAGTGTCCGAAGTGTCCGCCGCAATGTCGCAGTCACGAAAAAAAAATCGCAGATCGCCGCCATTACTAGTAAAAAAAATAAATAAAAATTCAATAAATCTATCCCCTATTTTGTAGACGCTATAACTTTTGCGCAAACCGATCAATATACGCTTATTGCGATTTTTTTTTACCAAAAATATGTAGAAGAATACGTATCGGCCTAAACTGAGGGAAAAAAATAGTTTTTTTTTAAAAAAAAATTGGATATTTATTATAGCAAAAAGTAAAAAAATATTGTGTTTTTTTTCAAAATTGTCGCTCTTCTTTTGTTTATAGCGCAAAAAATAAAAACCGCAGAGGTGATCAAATACCACCAAAAGAAAGCTCTATTTGTGGGAAAAAAAAGGACGTCAATTTTGTTTGGGTGTAACGTCGCATGACCGCGCAATTGTTAGTTAAAGCGACGCAGTGCCGAATCGCAAAAAGTGCTCTGGTAAGGAAGGGTGAAAAATGGCCCGGTGCTGAAGCGGTTAAGCAGCGCCATTGTAAGGGACACGGAAAATTACGAATCAAAAAATAAATAAAATAAGTTACGAATGTGCGAATTTCTTCGTTCAATCCATTCGAAGCACGTTAAGCAACGCCATTGTAAGAGACACGGAAAAATTACCAATCAACAAACAAAAAAAAAAATTTACGAATGTACGAATTTTTTCGTTCATTTTGATTTTCGTTATTTTTGAATCTTTGTTCGGTATTTTCGTTGTTTCTGTTTTCGTTTTCGGATTTTCATTCATTCGTAGTTTCGTTGTTTCTAATTTAATTATTTCGTATTTTCGTTGTTTTTCATATTCGTTCGATTCGATAATTCGTTATTCATTAAAATTTTTACTAAATCATTTGTTCATTCGTACGATACGAATGAACGGATATAATGAATTTGAACGGAAACCGAATTCGTAACTAAACGAATTGCACATGTCTAGTTTTCACAGATCCCGCTGTGAAATGGACAAGTAACAAGTACAAGGACAACCACCCACCTCCCTTCCCCATGCTGATCAGCACCACTAAATTCTGCATGATCCAGTGGCCAGCAAGTAGGACCATGCTCATCTAAAGGGATGCCAGGGATGTGTTCTTTCACTCATTACTTGTGACTGGAAAGTGGTCATACATGTAACATCTTCCTGTACAGGGCTGTATCCCCAGATCCATTTAGGAGATTTCTTGGCCAAAAGCTAAATGTAAACAAAAGGGGCAAGAATACAGCTGATGTCATTATACATTGTCACGTACCGGGTACGGCGGGGAACAGGAGGTGGATCCCCTATGCCAATGGGGCGATAGCACGGGTTGTATTGGAGGACCGGTTCTAATGTTGCTACTGGTTTTCACCAGAGCCCGCCGCAAGGCGGGATGGACTTGTAGCGGCGGTAGCAACCAGGTCGTGTCTTCCAATAGCAACTCGACCCCACTGACAGCTGAGACAGGCGCAGTACACAAGGATTAGGCAGAGGCGAGGTCAAACGTAGCAAAGGGTCAAGGCAAGTGGCAAAGGTTCGTAGTTGGGGGCAACAGCGAAGGTCTGGATACACAGAAGGAGCAAACACACAACGCTTTCACTGGGCACTAAGGCAACTCAAGATCCAGCAAGGGCAGGAAGGGGAAGTGGGTTAATAAGGGTAACGGTACATCATGATTGGGCCAGGCACCACTTAATTGTGTGCTGGCCCTTTAAGAGCAGGAAGAGCCGTGCGCGCGCGCCTGGGGAGAGGGGGGCGAGCGCGCAGGAGGATGCAGACGGCAGAGCCGGCGGGGACGGGTAAACAGAGCGGGGTGCGATCCACGGGCGGACCGGGGACGCCGCGTGGATCGCATCCCCGAGACAGAACAGCGCCTACGGCCAGGGGAGCTGGCCGGGGCGCTGCAGGGGGAGAGGCGCCGTGAGCCCTCCGGGATGGACGGGACACCCGGAGCGCTCGGCGTTACATACATATATGGCAATGCCCATATTTGGGAAATGTCTTGTCACTGGATGGACAAATGGACAAGTAACATCCCCCCACCCCCCTTTACCATGCTGATCAGCACAACTAAAGTCTGCATGATCCAATGGCCTTCAGGGAGGAACATGCTCATCTAAAGGGATGCCAGGGGCGTGTTCTTTCACTGAGACTCATCACCTATGACTGGGAAGCACTCATGTATGTAACATCTGCCTGTACAGGGCTGCATCCCCGGATCCATTTAGGAGATTTCTTGGCCAAAAGCTAAAGGTAAACAAAAAGGGGCAAGAATGCAGCTGACGTCATTATCCATATATGGCAATGCCCATATTTGGGAAATGTCTTGTCACTGGGTAGGCAGAGCCTGGTGGGAAATTGAGAGACAAGTTCCCTATCAGTTCTGATACAATTTGGAGTCACAGTTTACATCCAAAATCCACTATTGGACTAAAGTGGTACAGACCTGATGTGGGACCAATCTCTGTGATCCCCATCAGGCTCCACCCACCCCTAGTGTAAAACTCCTTGGCCAGGCGTGTGAGGGGCTCAGTGGCTGGGGCATTAGGGCGGGCGTGGTACATCCAGGGCTTTAATTTTCAGCAGGAACACAGTGGAACCCAGTTTTGGCACCTCCAGCCCTAAATGTATAAACTGGCATGGTGCGATTGGGCTTGCTGGAGGGTGTATTGATGGTGACTGCTGAGAGATCTATTGTTCCTGGGTTGTGTAATGGGATCTTCTGCTGCTGGTGGGGGTCTATTGAGGCTGGGGTAGATTTGTTGTTGCTTGTACGGTAATTATTGTTGCTGGGGGGATCTTTTGTTGCTAGTGGGGGTCTTATGTTGCTGAGGGGTGGGGTCTATTGTTGCTGGCTGCTAGTGGCTCTACTATTGCTGGTTTCTGGGGATCTATTGTTGGTGGAGGGGGTCTATGTTACCTGTGGTTGATCTATTGTTGTTTGTAGGAAACTATTGTTGCCGGGGGATCTTTTGATGCTGGTGGAGGTCTTATGCTGCTGCTGAGAGGTGGCAACTGCTGGCTGCTATTGGGTCTATTAATGCTGGTTTCTGGGGGATCTATTGTTGGCGAAGGGGGGTCTATTTTAGCTGTGGGGGATCTGTTGCCTGTAGGGGAACTATTGTTGCTGGGGGGATCTATCGTCGCTTGTCGGGGGTCTAATGTTACTGAGGGGAGGAGTCTGTTGTTGCTGGCTGTTAGTGGGTTCTATTAATGCTGGTTTCTGATAGATCTATTGTTGGTGGAGAGCGGTCTATTTTAACTGTGGTGGATCTATTTTTGATGGTAGGGGGGTCTATTGTTGCTAGGGATCTGTTGTTGCTGGCAACGTAACTATTGGTGTTGGGGGGATCTATTGTTGCTGGTGGGGTCTATTGTTGCTGGCTGCTAGTGGGTCTATTAATGCTGGATTCTGGGAGATCTGTTGTTGGTGGAGGGGGAGTCTATTTTAGCTGTGGTAGACCTATTGTTGCTTGTAGAAGAACTAGTGTGCCTGTGGGGGGATCTATTGTTTCTGGAGGGAGTCTTATATTGCTGGGGGGGGGGGGGTGTGTATTGTTGCTGGCTGCTAGTGGGACTATTAATACTGGTTACTGGGGGATCTGTTGTTGCTGATGGGGGTATATTGTAGCTGGGGTAGATCTATTTTTGCTAAAAGGGGAACTATTTTTGCTGGGGGGGTCTATTGTTCCTGGGTGGTTTAATGTTGCTGGGAACGCCTATAGTTACTGCCATGGGTCTTGTGTCCCTGGGGAGGGTGTTCAATTGTTGCTTGAGGGTCTATTAATGCTGTGGGGTCTACTGTTGCTTGTGGGGGTCTATTGAGGCTGGGGTAGATTTGTTGTTGCTTGTATGGTAATTATTGTTGCTGGGGGGATCTTTTGTTGCTGGTGGGGGTCTTATGTTGCTGAGGGGTGGGGTCTATTGTTGCTGGCTGCTAGTGGGTCTACTATTGCTGGTTTCTGGGAGATCTATTGTTGGTGGAGGGGGTCTATGTTACCTGTGGTTGATCTATTGTTGTTTGTAGGAAACTATTGTTGCAGGGGGGTCTTTTGATGCTGGTGGAGGTCTCGTGCTGCTGCTGAGAGGTGGCGTCTGCTGGCTGCTATTGGGTCTATTAATGCTGGTTTCTGGGGGATCTATTGTTGGCGAAGGGGGGTCTATTTTAGCTGTGGTCAGTCTGTTGTTGCCTGTAGGGGAACTATTGTTGCTGGGGGGATCTATTGTTGCTTGTCGGGGGTCTAATGTTACTGAGGGGAGGAGTCTGTTGTTGCTGGCTGTTAGTGGGTTCTATTAATGCTGGTTTCTGATAGATCTATTGTTGGTGGAGAGCGGTCTGTTTTAACTGTGGTGGATCTATTTTTGATGGTAGGGGGGTCTATTGTTGCTAGGGATCTGTTGTTGCTGGCAACGTAACTATTGGTGTTGGGGGGGATCTATTGTTGCTGGTGGGGGGTCTATTGTTGCTGGCTGCTAGTGGGTCTATTAATGCTGGATTCTGGGAGATCTGTTGTTGGTGGAGGGGGAGTCTATTTTAGCTGTGGTAGACCTATTGTTGCTTGTAGAAGAACTAGTGTGCCTGTGGGGGGATCTATTGTTTCTGGAGGGAGTCTTATATTGCTGGGGGGGGTGTATTGTTGCTGGCTGCTAGTGGTTCTATTAATACTGGTTACTGGGGGATCTGCTGTTGCTGATGGGGGTATATTGTAGCTGGGGTAGATCTATTTTTGCTAAAAGGGGAACTATTTTTGCTGGGGGGGGGGGTCTGTTGTTGCTGGGAGGGTCTATTGTTGCTGGGGGGGGTCTATTCTTGCTGGGAGGGCTCTATTGTTGCTGGATGCAGGGAATCTATTTTACTGCCTTTCTTGTTATTATTAACAAATTCAATACAAATTACTTTGCAGCACAAAATAATACATGGCTCTGTATTCTCTATAAGGGGCGGTACCAGGAGGTGGTAAAGGGGTGGAGACAAGAGATGGTGCTCGGAGGTGGGTGGTGGGACAAGGGGTGACTTGGGGTGGGGGAAGTACCTGCACCTATTCCCTGAGAAAAAAAGCTCTGGGTGCATCAGACACTTTTAGGTGCTGTGCCCCGATGGAATTCTAAAATTCTCTACGATACTCTTTATGAAAACGGATGAGAAGGCCTGGCTCGCAGTCTCCGCTCCAATTCATCCTAAAGGTGTTCTCTCGGGGTTGAGGTCAGGACTTTGTGAAGGCCAGTCAAGTTCCTCCACCCCAAACTCGCTCATCCATGTCTTTATGGACCTTGCTTTGTGCAGATCCCTATTCCAAAACCCTAAGTCCTAACCTTGTTCTTCAAGGGAAAACCCTAACCCTACCCCTAACCCAAACTGTTCCCACAAAGTTGGGAGCATGAAATTGTCCAAAATGTCTTGGTATGCTGACGCCTTAAGAGTCCCCTTCACTGGAACTTAAGGGGTCAAGCCCAACCCCTGAAAAACAACCCCCACAATCCTCCCTCCACCAAATGATTTGGACCAGTGCCCAAAGCAAGTTCCATAAAGACATGGGTAAGGCGTCAGCATACCAAGACATTTTGGACAATTTCATGCTCCCAACTCAGTGGGAACAGTTTGGGGACGGCCCCTTCCTGTTCCTACATGACTGCGCACCAGTGCCCAAAGCAAGGTCCATAAAGACATGGGTAAGGCGTCAGCATACCAAGACATTTTGGACAATTTCATGCTCCCAACTCAGTGGGAACAGTTTGGGGACGGCCCCTTCCTGTTCCTACATGACTGCGCACCAGTGCCCAAAGCAAGGTCCATAAAGACATGGGTAAGGCGTCAGCATACCAAGACATTTTGGACAATTTCATGCTCCCAACTCGGTGGGAACAGTTTGGGGACGGCCCCTTCCTGTTCCCACATGACTGCCCACCAGTGCCCAGAGCAAGGTCCATAAAGACATGGGTAAGGCGTCAGCATACCAAGACATTTTGGGCAATTTCATGCTCCCAACTCTGTGGGAAAAGTTTGGGGATGGCCCCTTCCTGTTCCCACATGACTGCCCACCAGTGCCCAAAGCAAGGTCCATAAAGACATGGGTAAGGCGTCAGCATACCAAGACATTTTGGACAATTTCATGCTCCCAACTCGGTGGGAACAGTTTGGGGATGGCCCCTTCCTGTTCCCACATGACTGCCCACCAGTGCCCAGAGCAAGGTCCATAAAGACATGGGTAAGGCGTCAGCATACCAAGACATTTTGGGCAATTTCATGCTCCCAACTCTGTGGGAACAGTTGGGGATGGCCCTTCTTGTTCCAACATGACTGCCCACCAGTGCACATAGCAAGGTCCATAAAGACACGGATGAGCGAGTTTGGGGTGGAGGAACTTGACTCACCTCAATCCGATAGAACACCTTTGGGATGAATTAGAGCGGAGACTACGAAAAAGACCTTCTTGTCCAACCTTACAGACCTTCTCGACCTCACAAATGGTCTTCTGCAAGAATGGTCTAACATTCCCATAGACACACTCCTAAACCTTGTGGACGGCCTTCCCGGAAGAGGTGAAGCTGTTATAGCTGCAAAGGTTGGGTCAACTCAATATTGAACCCAACGGGCTAAGACTGGGATGGCATTAAAGTTTTGGTAATATAGTGTATCTTCACCTCAATAAAAGAGCAATCCATGTCTGATTTCCTACTTGAAGCCTCACCACCCAATGACTTTGAGTTATAATCTGGTGTCACGTTTTTCCTCCTCCACGGCACGGAATTCAATTAGGCAAATGTAAGTCCCAATTAAAGGAGCGGTTCCTTCTGCAAGAGACCTCTTCCAGAATCCATGTCTGATTTCCTACTTGAAGCCTCACCACCCAATGACTTTGAGTTATAATCTGGTGTCACGTTTTTCCTCCTCCACGGCACGGAATTCAATTAGGCAAATGTAAGTCCCAATTAAAGCAACGGTTCCTTCTGGAAGAGGTCTCTTCCAGAATCCATGTCAGTTTTCTTACTTGAAGCCTCACCACCCAATAACTTTGAGTTATAATCTGGTGTCACGTTTTTCCTCCTCCACGGCACGGAATTCAATTAGGCAAATGTAGGTCCCAATTAAAGGAGCGGTTCCTTCTGGAACAGACCTCTTCCAGAATCCATGTCAGATTTCCTACTTGAAGCCTCACCACCCAATGACTTTGAGTTATAATCTGGTGTCACGTTTTTCCTCCTCCACGGCACGGAATTCAATTTGGCAAATATAAGTCCCAATTAAAGGAACGGTTCCTTCTGGAAGAGACCTCTTCCAGAATCCATGTCTGATTTCCTACTTGAAGCCTCACCACCCAATGACTTTGAGTTATAATCTGGTGTCAAGTTTTTCCTCCTCCACGGCACGGAATTCAATTAGGCAAATGTAAGTCCCAATTAAAGGAATGGTTCCTTCTGGAAGAGACCTCCGAGTGTCTGCGGCTGGTTCCTCCTCTCCACACACCTGGAAATTTCGAATGGGGGGAGAGGCAGCGACTACTCCGAGCCATAAAGGAAGGTGGATGTTCGGAGCCGGCTGGCTATAAAAAGCAAATTACAATAGCAATATGGAATTTAAAATTACTAATCATCTTTTATGGCACAAACAGCGCCATAAACCTGAATGGAGAGAAACTCAATTAAATGGGATTTTCACGCCGGAGTTCAGAATAATTATATTTATTGCCCGGTGCGGAGCAGGGACCTAAAAATAGAGCTTGCGGAAGAGGGAAGCGTTTCGGGAATGGATGTAGGAGCGGTCATGGGGAAATGGCACCGAGACCTATGCCGTGCTTAATACATTAGCTACTATTAAAATTAATAAGAAGCGATATTTCAGGAGAGCGGGAGAGCCGGGCCGGATGAAGACACAGCAATAACGGGGGGACAGATATATGTTTTTACTATATCATGTAATGATTGATCCTAATTGCTAAAGTCAAGGCGATACGTTAACCTGGATTTGTAGGGCGCCGGGCGCTTTTCTGAGCCGCTGATTCATTTTCTTAACTCTGCTGCATTAACAGAATTCAAAAAGACCAGATAATGAGTTCCATAAATCAGTATATTTCCGATCCCATCCAGAGAACGCTGCAAAATTTGGTCCACTTAGGGGGGGCCATTCACATTTGTATGAGATGGTAAAGCACGCTAAAACTCACGTTAACTGCTTTATGTGCACAGGGATGTCTTAAAGCACGGGCACCCCTAGGCACTGCCCTGGGTGCATGGGGGGGGGGGGGCTGCAGTTTTTGTCACTCTTCTGGTGCAGGGGTTAAGGGAGGACCCCCGAGGTGGTGCTTGGAGCAATACACATCCTGCCCCCACACAACCAGTGGCAGTAGTAAGATGCCCTGCCTTGAAGGTTCTCCTTTAACCCCTGCAAAGCGGGAAAAAGAAACTGTGGGGGGGGGTAGAGCGAGAGAGATGACTTTCCAATTGTAGGTTTATCCCAGTGACAGAGTGACAGAACAGCTAAGATGTGCGATAGCAGCTTCCCTGTGCTGCTCTGCCTGAGGAGACCATATTTGTATTATTCATTACTGCACCTTATACTGTACCCTCCTGACCCCCGTGTACTGTGCCCTCCTGACCCCCCTGAACTGTGCCTTCCTGACCCCCCTGTACTGTGCCTTCCTAAACCCCCATGTACTGTGCCCTCCTAACCTCTGTACTGTACCCTCCTGAACTGTGCCCTCCTGACCCCCCTGTACTGTACCCCCCTGATCCCCCTGTACTGTGCCCTCCTGGCCCCCCTGTACTGTGCCCTCCTGACCTCTGTACTGTGCCCTCCTGACCTCTGTACTGTGCCCTCCTGACCCCCCTGTACTGTGCCCTCCTGACCCCCCTGTACTGTGCCCTCCTGACCCCCCTGTACTGTGCCCTCCTTCACCTTCACTGTACCCTCCTGACCCCTGTACTGTGCCCTCCTGACCTCCTTGTACTGTGCCCTCCACCTTCACTGTACCCTCCTGACCCCCCTGTACTGTGCCCTCCTGAACCCTGTACTGTACCCTCCTGACCCCCTGTAATGTACCCTCCTGACCCCCTGTAATGTACCCTCCTGACCCCCTGTAATGTACCCTCCTGACCCCCTGTAATGTACCCTCCTGACCCCCTGTACTGTGCTCTCCTGACCCCTGTACTGTACCCTCCTGACCACTGTTCTGTGCCCTTCTGACCCCCCCTGCACTGTGCCCCTCTGACCCCCCTGTTCTGTGCCCTCCTGACCCCCCTGTACTGTGCCCTCCTGACCCCCCTGCACGGTGCCCTCCTGACCCCTGTACTGTACCCTCCTGACCCCCCTGTACTGTATCCTCCTGACCCCCCTGTACTGTACCCTTCTGCCCTCTCTGTACTGTACCCTCCTGCTCCTCCCCATCTGGGTCCTTCTGCCCCCCTGTACTGTGCCCTCCGCCCCCCCTATACTGCCCATACTGTACCTTCCTGCCCCCTCTAAACTGTGCTCTCTTGCCCCCCCCTCCTCCATGCCCCCTCTGTACTGTACCCCCCTACCCCCCCTGTACTGTGCCATATTAACTATTTATACTTTAATTCTTGAGAGTAGGTGCGTGAATTGGGGCAGACAGGAAGGGGTCCCAGTGCATTACTTTGCCCAGGGGTCTGTGATGCTTTTAGGATGTCCCTGTATGTGCAATGCATTGCAGTACCATTCATTGTCAGAGGTAGCCCTATGCATTGTAAGGTACAGCTCAACATACAACCAGGGCTGCATGGGACCCTGTACAGCCTTCAGTTTTTTTTTTCATTTATTGTCAAAAAATGTAAAACCCCAGTGGTGATTAAATACTACCAAAAGAAAGCTCTATTTGTGTGAGAAAAAAAAAAGATAAAAATGTCATATGAGTACAGTGTTACATGATTACGCAATTGTCATTCAAAGTGTGACAGCGCTGAAAGCTGAAAATGGGCCTGGACAGGAAGGGGGTAAAAGTGGCCAGTAGGCAAGTGGTTAATCAATAATATAATACAAAGAAGAAGTGTCTTTTTGTGTTACTCTTAGAAATCAGGAGAATGTGTAGTTTGCCTATCTACCCTTTTACAGTATTAAGGTTTTGTAAAAAATAAAAAATAAAAATGATGTTCACAAATGATGCCAAAAAAATGTATACTTTGAGGCTATCTTCATCAATGCCAATGCCACATTGATGTGATTGATGGACCCTGTTTGATTCAGTATAGACATGTGCACTGCCAAAAAATTTGTTCATTTTCGTTTTCGTTTCATTCGTTTTTTGTTTTTTTTTTAGTTTTTCGGGTCATTCGTTATGATTGCAATTAGTAAATTTGTTCATTCGTACATTCAAACATTTGTACATTCGTACATTAGAAAATTAGTATATTCGTACATTCGAACATTTGTACATTCGTACATTCGAAAATTTGAATATTCGTACATTCGTAAATTCGTACATGCGAACATTTGTACATTTGTAAATGTGTAAATTCGTTCATTCGTACATTCGTAAATTAGAAAATTTGTATATTCGTACATTCGAACATTTGTACATTCGTACATTTGTAAATACATAAATTCGTTCATTCGTAAACTAGAAAATTCTAAAATTTGAAAATACGAAAATCTGAATACCCATAAAATAGAAAATCTGCAATAGTGACTAACTATTAAATTATAGGTATTTGTCAAATTTGGCTGTTAGTGAACACGAATTTATCTGAAGTTACGAATTATCCGAAATAACGAACGCCGCATCTAAACAAAATGGAACGGAAAAAAATTAATAACAAATAATAATAATAAAAGATTTTTATTGTTATTTATTATTATTAATGCATTACGTTCCATTTGTTTGTATATGGCATTCGTTATTTCGGATAATTTGTAACGTAAGATAAATTTGTATTTGTTACATTCACTAACAGCCAAATTTAAAAAGGAAATTACAATACATATAATTTAATAGTTAATAATAGTTAAGTTATTATTAGTTAACCATTTCCTGACCGGCCACTGCATATATACGTCAGCAGAATGGCACGGACAGGCAAAATCACGTACCTGTACGTGATCGTGCATTTGCCTGCCCGTGGGTCGGGAGCGCGCCGCCAGCGGCGCGCTCGCGACCTGGTCGGGAGCTCCGTGACCCCGGCCGCGGGACCAGCGGACCCGATCGCCGCTGGTATCCCGCGATCGGGTTACGGAGCTGAAGAACGGGGAGAGGTCTATGTAAACAAACCTCTTCCCGCGCTTCCTACACTGCCTGTCAGTGATCGGCGGTTCCCTGTCATCGGGAACGCCGATCAATGACGTCAGACGTACAGCCACGCCCCCCTACTGTAAAAAAAACACAACACGTCACACTGACTCCTCCCCGCCCCCTAGTGGTTAACCCCTTCACTACAACTGTCATTTACATAGGAATCAGTGCTATTTAAATAGCAGTGATTGCTGTATAAATGACAAATGTCCCAAAAATGTGTCAAAAATGTCCGATGTGTCCGCCATAATGTCGCAGTCACAATAAAAATCGCTGATCGCCGCCATTACTAGTAAAAAAAAAAATATTAATAAAAATGCTATAAAACTATCCCCTATTTTGTAAACGCTATAACTTTTGCGCAAACTAATCAATAATCGCTTATTGCGATTTTTTTTACCAAAAATATGTAGAAGAATACGTATCGGCCTAAACTGAGGAAAAAAAATGTTTTTTTTATATATTTTTTGGGGATATTTATTATAGCAAAATTTAAAAAATATTGCATTTTTTTCAAAATTGTCGCTCTATTTTTGTTTATAGCGCAAAAAATAAAAACTGCAGGGGCGATCAAATACCACCAAAAGAAAGCTCTATTTGTGGGAAAAAAAGGACGCCAATTTTGTTTGGGAGCCACGTCGCACGACCGCGCAATTGTCAGTTAAAGCGACGCAGTGCCGAATCGCAAAAAGGGGCCTGGTCCTTTGGCTGCCAATTGGTCCGGGGCTGAAGTGGTTAATTATAAATTCAGATTTCCGAATTTCCGAATTTATGAATGTACGAATTTGCGAATGTACGAATTCACAAATGTGCAAATGTACGTATTTACGAATGTACGAATTTACGAATGTACGAATTTACAAATTTTCGAATATTCGAATTTACGAATATTTGGAAAAATTTGTTAAATGGATTTTTCCGAATATTTGAAAATTTGTAAATTCCTACATTCGTAAATTCGTACATTTGCACATTCGTAAATTCGTTCATTCGTAAATACTTACATTTGCACATTCGTAAATTCGTATATTTCCGAATTAACGAATTTGTCGAAATGCGTTAAAAAAACGAATTCGGAACGAAACGAATTGCACATGTTTAATTCAGTAGCATGGGTTCTCAATTTATTGACACCATATAAAAGGATATAACTATTGAGCGAACAAACACGTCAAGGAAAGCTTTGAAGAGCAATGAGAATGGGTAAATATTTATGGATTCCACCCACTGACCAGTTTAGGACACCTGCCCATTGATCCCCACCATGATTTTCTCACTTGGGCCTATTGGATAACAGCAATCTAGGAATGCTTGTCAAAGTTTTTAGACAGTTTATAATGGTACTTCTAATTTTGAGCTGCTTTGCCTCCACTGAAGAAGTAGACTGTTAGTCTAGGAAACACGTTGAGGAAAACATACTGTATTCTTCTACTTCAGAGATTCCTAACAGAGACTATGATCAGGACAGTATAGCTCTAGATGTTATGGATGATATGGAGGCCAGGTAGTTTCGTAATATGGGAAATGTTAAGATACATGTACCATGTATAAGTATGTGGACAGTTTTTTTGAATGGCTCAGCCTCATGTCAATAGGTAGTTTTAAGCTAAATAAGAGTAAAGTATTATATATTTTTACATACTGTGGTTGATCTTTGCTGCCCTATAAACAGTCCCCAATTTTGTTATTACTTTATCATTGTCTTAAAATCTAATGGGATGAGGCTACAAGCCAATTTTTCATATAAAGATTTATGAATCCATACAAATTTAACATTAAAATGATTGCTTTAAAAAAAAAAACATACTAAAGCCACGTAAGTTTATTTTGGTTATTTGTCTATTTTTACTTGTCACAAGTGATTATGGCATTGAGGTGCTAATTAGTAATAACAAGCTATACAGGTTCCCACAGACTTTCAATTGTGGTCAGTCAAAAATGTTATGTTGTGGATAATGAATAATGATTATTCTTACAAATTGTTCTACAAACATGGAAGTTTATATGGGCTGAACTTGGTTCTCTCTGCCTGTGGAGAGGAAACGTGGAGCTCTGCAGGCACTGGTTGTCATGGGGTACAGGCAGGAGACATTTGGGTGGGATAAAAGACAATGGTGACATGCCAGGGGAATCCATCCCAACCAATCAATTTGGCATTTAAAGTAGATACAGGCAGGGAGCATTAAGGTGGGATGGAGGCCAATGGCTACCAGCTTGAGGAATCCATCCCAGCCAATGGGTTGGTCACTATGGAGTAGGCACAGGCAAGGGGGCATTGGGGTGGGATGGAGGCCAATGGCTACCAGCTTGAGGAATCCACCCCAGCCAATGGATTGGTCACTATGAGTAGGTACAGGCAAGGGGCATTGGGGTGGAATGGAGGACAAAAGCAACCAGCCAGGGAAATCTATCCCAACCAATCAAATGGTTCTTAAGAGTAGGTATAGACAGGAGGTATTGGGGTGGGATGAAGGACAAGGGTAGTCCATCCCAGCCAGGGGAATCCATCCCAACCAATCAATTGGGCATTATGAGTAGGTACAGGCAGGGGGCTTTGGAGTGGGATGGAGGAAAATGGTGACCAGCCAGGGGAATCCATCAAAGCCAATTGATTGCTCACTATGAGTAGGTACTGGTAGGTAGCATTTGGGGGGAATAGAGACCAGCCAGGAAAATCCATCTCAATTAATCAATTGGTCACTAGACATGTGCATTAGTTTTCGTCCGAATGCATTTTCGTCCGAATTTCGGGTATTTTCGTTATCGTTTTAACAAACGATAACGAACGTGCAGAATCCGAAAACCGAAAGATCGGACATAAACAAATGCTTTATTTTTGTTTTCGTTGCAACAGTTCGATATAGATAGGAGATTCGACATGACGCTGACAATATCGTTCTGTGTCCATCGAACCTGTGGTCGAATGTGCCAAACCTTAGCTCTATTAGTCCAAGATTATTCGACATAGAGAGAAAAGATTCGACATAGAGAGAAAAGATTCGACATTATAGAGACAATAGCAAAAAAGGTTGAATGTGCCTAACCTAACTCTATTAGTCCAAGATTATTCGACACGGAGAGAAAATATTCGACATGAAGATTCGACGAGGCAGTCGGCGCGAGCGCACATTCATGGTCAAATGCTCCGCCCATAGACTATAGAAGAATTCTAATGTTGGTTGACTAGTAATAATAATAAATATAATGATTACTAGTGTCATACAACATTAGAATTCTACTATAGCTTGTAAGCGGAACATTCAACCGGAATTGCACGATTGCGGCGTCGTACAGTTTAGCTGCTTCGTCAAATCTTCTTGGAACATTCGACAGACACCATAAGCCTTCAATGACAGATTCGACCTTAATTATTTCGTTTTTTCGGACGAATTCCTTGTTTAACGAAACAAAATAGATAAAAATGAATTTCGGGAGTAACCAAATAAATGTATTTTTTGGATGAAAACGAAATTCCGAAACAAAATATTTCAGTGTGCACATGTCTATTGGTCACTATGTGTAGGTACTGGAAAGGAGGCATTGGGGTGGGATGGAGGACAATGGTGACCAGCTAGGTTAGTTCATCCCAGCTAATCGATTGGTCACTATGAGTAGGTACTGGCAGGAGGCTTTGGGGTTGAATGGAGGACAATGGCGACCAGCCAGGAAATCCATGCCAGCCAATAGACATGTGCACAACAAAAAAATGTGTTTATTTTCGTTTCGTTTTTTAGTTTCCGAAAAAAATTCGTTTATTTTCGTTTCGTTTTTTTTCGTTTCCGTTGATTCGTAACGATTCGTACATTTGTAAGAGTTATTTTTCGTTGATTCGTTTTTTCGTTAGTTTAATTTTCGTTCATTAGTTTATTCCAAATTCGGACGCATTCGTAGTTATTCGTAACATTCGTAGATTCGTAAACGGAGCACAATTCATAATTTTATGTAATGTGTATGCTATTATTACATTTTAATAATTTACGAATCGAAAAAAAAAAGTTACGAATCGAAAAAAAAAAGTTACGAATCGAAAAAAAAGTTACGAATGTACGAATTTTTTTGTTCAATCCATTCATTACGAATCGAAAAGAAAAAAAAAGTTACGAATCGAAAAAAAAAGTTACGAATGTACGAATTTTTTTGTTCAATCCATTCGAAGCACGTTAAGCAGCACCATTGTAAGGGACACGGAAAATTACCAATTCAACAAAAAAAAAAGTTACGAATGTACGAATTTTTTCGTTCATTTTCGTTGTTCCTTTTTTCGTTTTTCCGATTTTCGTTGTTTGTTTTTTTGGATTTTTCGTTGCTTTTCGGATTCGTTCGATTCGAACGATTCGTTAATCGGATTCGTACGATTCGAACGATTCGTTATTCGGATTCGTTCGATTCGAACGATTCGTTCATTCGTACGAAAACGAAAGAACGAAAAAAACAAAAAAAAACTAAACACGAAAAAAAACTAAACGAATTGCACATGTCTACCAGCCAATCAATTGGTAATTATGAGTAGGTACAGGTGGGAGGCATTGGGGGAAGCCTACAGACATGCAAACGTTCCCAGATCCAGCCATAAGTTCTGAAATAAATAATCTGATATTCTGCCTACTTTTATTATCACTAAGACTCCACTTTTTACTTGTTGTCTTATCTTCTATTCAGCACTTTTATTTTCCTCGTTATTATGATTAGAAACTTCCATGCTTCAATAATTATAACTGTCAGCTTTAAGACATGTCAACAAGCTCATTAGGGTGCAACTTGTATACCTAATACAAAAATAATGGTTTAAATTATAAAAATAAGTCTGTTGTGTCGTATCAACAGTAACAATGGACTCCCGCTAATTTTGTTTTTATGCCAGTGCAGTTAACCTGTTACAGAGTATCTGAATCTGATTTCTATTTTTATAATAAAATAGAGAAAGAAACACACAGGTCTCCATTAGTTTCTATAGTGAAAAATCTCACTTTTATTTAGAGTTCATTCTCATCATGGATGTATCCCATTTTCTCTAACAATTATGATGTTTATTTATGAGTACCAATCATTTATGCTCGATAGGGATGTTGAGGACAAATGCAATGTTTAAAAAAGATAATTATGGTTACCCTTTGCCCCTGTTCTGTGCTGCCATGCAGCACATCTTTTCAGCCTAGCATGGTCAGGTTAGGTGATGTGACGGGAGTCCCTTTTGGGCGCAGGGTGACCAAGAAAATAATGAATAGACATGTGCACAATAGAAAAATTTGTTTATTTTCGTTTCTTTCGTTTCCGTTGATTCGTAACGATTCGTACATTCGTAAGTCGTCGGTGTTTGTATTCGTAACGATTCGTATTTTCGTAAGAGTTATTTTTTCGTTGATTCGTTTTTCCATTAGTTTAATTTTCGTTTATTCGAAATTCGGACGCATTCGTATTTTCGTAGATTTAGTTACATTTGTACTTTCGTTAGATTGATTTATTCGTACTTTCGTAACATTGTTTTCTTGGATTCTTAAATTCATAATGTTATGTAATGTGTATGCTATTATTACATTTTAAGAGACACGGAAAATTACGAATCGAAAAAAAAAAGTTACGAATGTACGAATTTTTTTGTTCAATCCATTCGAAGCACGTTAAGCAGCGCCATTGTAAGAGACATGGAAAATTACGAATTGAAAAAAAAAAAAAAAAAAGTTACGAATGTACGAGTTTTTTCGTTCATTTTGATTTTCGTTGTTCCTGTTTTCGTTTTTCGGATTTTCGTTGTTTCTAATTTGGTTATTTTCGGATTTTCGTTGTTTTTCGGATTCGTTCGATTCAAACATTGGTTATTCGTTAAAAATTTTAGCGAATCGTTCGTTCATTCGTACGATAACGAATGAACGAATATAACGAATTTTAACGAAAAAAAAATGAAACGAATTGCACATGTCTAATAATGAACCCTGTATCTGCCATATTAAAAATAGTGGCTGATTCATAATGCTGGGACAAATACTGTTAGGAGATGCTGATGTCAATTCCAGCCACCTGTCTGCTTTAATGTAAATGAGTCTAGTATGACTTGTCACAGCTTCTAAGAATCTTTCATCCAGTGTGCTAATTAACCCTGCAATTGTATGAAGGAGTTCTGTGATTGAGAAATATGACAATGTGTATTATACAGTCGGTGAACTAGGAAACGTGAAGTCTGTCCTAAAGGTCATGTCTCTGAGTCACCTAGGCTGTCTAAAGAATTAGATAATTAGCTCATGTTAATTAGGTTTCTGGTGAGAGGTTGTATTTTCATCCTGCTGTATATATTTTTGTGAGATCTCAAAATAAAGATTCATTCCTGTTTGACCCTCAAGACAGAACCTTGTCTCGTACTTGGGGGAGAATTATTCGTATGGGTTTCTTGTTCGGCTGATTGAAGTGTTTGGTAGCTGCCTTTGTGTTCAGAAATGGAAGGTCTTAAACGGCTTTAACCCCTTTCATACTCGGGGTGTCGTTACAGGTGATAATGTTATTTCCTGGTACACATTCTTGTGTCACCTACCTGTTTTTTTTGGGCTGTGAATGATCATTATCACACTCTTCTATTTCATTGGCTAATGTAAAGAGGTTTGCAAATAAAAAAATCACTGACTGAGTAGAGTTTTCAAATCCTCTAGTGCAATGATTCTCAATCACCTAGCCACAGCTTTCCTTCTACTGGTTGCAGGTCCCATTGTGCCCCCTACCTCACATTGTGAGCTATGGTACCCCTCAACTTCCAACAGTGCTTCCTACGTCCCATGGTGACCTACAGTCCTTCAACCTTCCACAGTGCCCCCAGGCCCAATGAGAGTCCTCATCCCCCACAGTGCCCCATCAACCTCCTACAGTGCTTGCCAGTCTTCCACAGTGCCCCCAGCCTACTGAAGAGCCTCTAGCCCCCTATAGTGCTAGCAAGCTCCAACAGTGTCCCACAGTGCTGCTCCAAAGCCCCCAGCCCCCTTGAGAGACCCCTGGGCCCCTCCAGAGACACCAATCCCACACAGACCCCCTAGCCCTTTCTAAAAATGTAATGTTCCTCTGTTTATTATGTAATTATTTAACTATTTTAACTCATTGGTTTACCACCTTTATTTTTGTATTAGGTTTACAATTTGCACCTCCCAGGAGGCCCGCGATACCCATAAACCTTCCATGCCCACTTAAAGACCTCAGCCCCCTCAGTGCCCCACCAACCTCCCACAGTGGTGACGAGCCTTCCTCAATGCCTCCCAGCCCCCTGCAGTGCCTGCCAGTCCACTGCAGAGTCTCCAATTTCCTATAGTGCTAAGAACCTTTAACAGTATCCCACAGTGCTGCTGTGAAGTCCCCAGCCTCCTTAAGAGACCCCCTGCCCCCTCCATAGACATCCATGCCACACAGTTCTCCCAGACCCCTCCAAAAACTTCATGCCCTACAGGGCCACCAAGTATGCTGCAGAGTTCCCTAACCCCCTCCAGAACCCTGTTTCCCCACAGTGACGCCCAGCCCCATCCAGAGACACCCGTCCCACACAGTTCCTGCAGCCCCCAAAACATCATACCCCACAGGGCCACCAAGTCTTCTGTAGAGTCCTCTAACCCCCTCCAGAACCCCTGTTCCCCCACAGTGACACCCATACCTACCCAGAGACACCCAATCCACACAGTTCCATAAGCCCCCTTCCAAAAACGTAATGCACTACAGGGCCACTAAGTCTTCTGCAGAGCTCCCTACCCCCCTCCAGAGCCCCAATAGCCCCACATTGACACCTAGCCCCATTCAGAGACACTCATCCTGCACAGTTTCCCAGCACCTCCAAACACTTCATGCCATACAGGGATCCAAGTCTTCTGCAGAGCCCCCTAACCCACTCTAGAACCCCCATTTCCCCACATTGACACCTGACCCCATCCGGAGACACCCACCCCACATAGTTCCCAAGCCCCTATAGACACTCCATGCCATACATGGCCACGAGTCTGCTGCAGAGCCCCCTAACCCCCTACAGAACCCCAGTAGCCCCACAGTGACACCCAGCCCCTTCCAGAGACCCATCCCACACAGTTTACCAGCCCTTCCAAACACAGCCATACAGGGCCACCAAACCTGCTGCATAGCCCCCTATCCCCCTTGAGAACCCCTATAGCCCCACAGGGACACCCAGCCCCATCCAGAGACACCCATTCCACACAGTTCCTGCGGGCCCCTGTAAAAAACATCATACCCCACAGGGCCACCAAGTCTTCTGTAGAGTCCTCTAACCCCCTCCAGAACCCCTGTTCCCCCACAGTGACACCCATACCTATCCGGAGACACCCAATCCACACAGTTCCATAAGCCCCCTTCCAAAAACGTAATGCACTACAGGGCCACTATGTCTTCTGCAGAGCTCCCTACCCCCCTCCAGAGCCCCAATAGCCCCACATTGACACCTAGCCCCATTCAGAGACACTCATCCTGCACAGTTTCCCAGCCCCTCCAAACACTTCATGCCATACAGGGATCCAAGTCTTCTGCAGAGCCCCCTAACCCACTCTAGAACCCCCATTTCCCCACATTGACACCTGACCCCATCCGGAGACACCCACCCCACATAGTTCCCAAGCCCCTATAGACACTCCATGCCATACAGGGCCACGAGTCTGCTGCAGAGCCCCCTAACCCCCTACAGAACCCCAGTAGCCCCACAGTGACACCCAGCCCCTTCCAGAGACCCATCCCACACAGTTTACCAGCCCTTCCAAACACAGCCATACAGGGCCACCAAACCTGCTGCATAGCCCCCTACCCCCCTTGAGAACCCCTATAGCCCCACAGGGACACCCAGCCCCATCCAGAGACACCCATTCCACACAGTTCCTCCTCCAGACACTTCATACCATAAAGGGCCACCAAGTCTCATGCAGAGCCCCCTAGGTCCATTGAGAACCCCGAATATCCACACAGTGACACCCAGCCCCATCCAGAGACACCCATCCCATATAATTCCCAAACCCCTACAGACACTTCATCCCATACAGGGCCACCAAGTTTCCTGCAGAGCCTCCTAACCCTCTTCAGAGCCACAATAGTCCCCAGTGACACCCAATCCCATCCAGAGACACCCATTCTACTCATTTCCCGAGACCCTCCATACACTTCATGCCATACAGGGTTACCAAGTCTCCTGAAGAGCCCCCTAACCCCCTTGAGAACCCCCACAGCCCCACATTAACACCCATTGGGTGGGGGAGAGACATCCATCCCACACAGTTCCCCAGCCCCTACAGACACGCCATGCCATACAGAGCTACCAAGTCTTCTGCAGACCCCCCTAACTCCCTTCATTGCTCAATAACCCCGCAGGGACACCCAGACCCATCCGGAGCCTTCCAGCATTTCAATACATATTTTGCATTCACATACTTTCATTGTGTAAGTAAACAGTTTCTTTTTTTTTTCAGTCGGGGCATGGAAGGTTTTGGAAGAATTAACCCGGGCCCTGGTCTTCATGAGGTCGACAACCCCTGCTCTAGCCAATACTGTATGCATAGATTTTTGTATATCAGCCGTGTAATTAGCTATTTGCCCAGAGGAGTTCTTCTTTCCTTCTACAGTCCCAATAATAAATGGAAGTTTTTTTTTTTTTTCTTTTACATTTTTTGGACCAAAAAACAATGTTTTAGTTGGCGTTCTCCTGTAATAACTTTTATTTTACTAAACTTTTCAAAGGCAAACCAGAGATCTGCACAAAGGTATGCGATAGTCTCATAATAAAAAATAAAAAAAGACAAAAAATAAAAACTTGGCATTGGCATGTACAGTTAATTTTCCTTTTTCTAATCGAGAACATGCCTCCCAATCAATTATAGCTCTATCATGGACTTTTCCCACCGGTCTGCCTGCCATTAATCAGCTTGACACGGGCCTTGGCGGACAGTGACAGTATACAAACAACCGCTTTTTTCGGAATGCACAGCTGCTGACTTCTATCTCAGAACCTGCGCGGAATATATTTTCGGAAACCTGGTTTATTCATTTTTTTTACTTAGGCCCAGATTGAAAAATATAAAACTTCCCTTTCAACTCAAGGCCCCCTCAGTCTTTGCAATGAGGAAGGCCATTGGGGAGAAGAACGGAGAAGTGACTGATTAAAACGACGGTGGTCATATTTCAGAAAAAAAAAAAAATATGTAATTCTGCTTTTTCATTAAAATCCCATTTCCCTCAGTAATATGTTCTTTTTAAAAGAAAAATGTGTTTTTTGGCAGCACAATATTTAGTTTTCTGTAAGCAGGGGTAAAACGGCGATTTTGATAAGGTAATAATGGGAAGGGAGAAAGCAAGATATATGTGCGGAGAGGATGTATGGGGAAGAGAGTGAGGTGGATGCTCCGTCCGGGTAATTGAAAGTCAGAATGATGGCAAGGGTTTAACAAGACTTGTCAAAGGGGCATCCATCAAACCAACAGATGTGGGAGAACGCGCGCCCCCATTATTCTGGATGGCGGCAGGTGACTTCCTCTCAAGGTGAGAGAACGCTTGTCATCATGGAAGTTGATCATATTCATTTCTCTTTTTCCTTTTGCGCTTGGGCCGGTGATTCTCATTGGGCTTCCATTCTCTACGGAGTTCAGGTCTGTCGGAGAATCCGGATCTTAACCACTTCCCGACCGCGATACACACAGGGGAAAAAAAGGATTTGATCCCCCTGCTGATTTTGTACGTCTGCCCACTGACAAGGAAATGATCAGTCTATCATTTTAATGGTCGGTGTATTTTACCAGTAAAGCCTCGTACACACGATCGGATTTTCCGATGGGAAATGTGTGATGACAGGCTGTTGGCGGAAAATCCGGCCGTTTGTACACTCCAGCAGACAATTGTTGTCGGGTTTTCCGCGGACAAATGTTTGATGGCAGGCTTTAAAATTTTCCGCGGACAAATGTCTGTTGTCGGATTTTCCGCGGACAAATGTTGGATGACAGGCTTTAAAATTTTCCGTGGACAAATGTCTGTTGTCGGGTTTTCCGCGGACAAATGTTTGATGGCAGGCTTTAAAATTTTCTGCGGACCAATGTCTGGGAAATGTGTGATGACAGGCCGTTTGCACACTCCAGCAGAGAATTGTTGTCGGATTTTCCGCGGACAAATGTTGGATGGCAGGCTTTAAAATTTTCCGCGGACCAATGTCTGTTGTTGGACTTTCCAAGTGCGTGTTCACAAGTCCGTCGGACAAAAGTCCAAAGTACAAACACGCATGCAAGGACGAGCCGGAAGCGGTCGGTCTTGTAAACTAGCGTTCGTAATTAACATTCGTGACGCGGGAAATTATGAAATCTCCAAATGCAGCGCACAATTCTCTTCTTCTTTAACCACTTTAATGCCCTGTACACACGGTCGGAATTTCCGACGGAAAATGTCCAATCGGACCATGTTGTCAAAAAATCCGACAGTGTGTGGGCTCCATCGGACTATTTCCGTCGAAAAAATTTGAGATCCTGCTCTCAAATTTTCCGACAACAAAGTCCGATCGTGTGTAGCCAATTCCGACGGACAAAGTGCCACGCATGCTCAGATCACATTACAAAACCAAAGCTATTGGCTACTAGCCTCTACGTAGTCCCGTCGTAGGCAACGAATGTCACCACGTTCAGGATGATCGGATTTTCTGACAACTTTGTCCGACCGTGTGTATGCAACACCAGTGTTGGACAAAATCCGTCGGAAAAAATCTGACGGATTTTGTGGTCGGAATTTCCGACTGTGTGTACAGGGCATAAGACCGAACCCACAAACATTATCCTTTTTTTTATTTCTAACATCCTAGAGAATAAAATGGCGGTCGTTACAATACTTTCTGTCACACCGTATTTGCGCAGCGGTCTTACAAGCACACTTTTTAAAACAAAAAATACACTTTTTTGAATTAAAATATAAGAAAGCAGTAAAGTTAGCCCAATTTTTTTTTAAATTGTGAAAGATAATGTTACGCCAAGTAATTTGATACCCAACATGTCATGCTTTAAAATTGCGCCCACTCATGGAATGGCGACAAACTTTTACCCTTAAAAATCTCAGTAGGCGACATTTAAAAAATTCTACCGGTTGTATGTTTTGTGTTATAGAGGAGGTCTAAGGCTAGAATTATTGCTCTCGCTCTACCGATCGCGGCGATACCTCACATGTGTGGTTTGAACACCGTTTTCATATGCGGGCGCTACTCACTTATGCGTTTGCTTCTGCACGCGAGCTCGGCGGGACGTGGCACATTTAAAATGTTTTATTTATTTTACCTATAACTTTTTATTTTTACACTGTTTAAAAAATAAAATAAAAAATGTGTAAACATCCCTTGTAATAGAAAAAAAGCATGACAGGACCTCTTAACCACGTCCTGTCAGCGGAGAGGAGACCGATCATGTGAGCCCAGTACGGAGGAACACCGATCGGTCTCCTCCCCATGTGAGACCCCTCCCCCCACAGTTAGAATCACTCCTATAGGAACACATTAACCCCTGCAGCGCCCCCTAGTGTTAACCCCTTCCCTGCCAGTCACATGTACACAGTAATCACTGCAATTTTATAGCAACGATCGCTGTGGACATGTGAATGGTCCCAAAACATGTGTCAAAAGTGTCCGAAGAGTCCGCAGCAATGTCGCAGTCACGAAAAAAAAAAAACCCAGATCGCCGCCATTACTAGTCAAAAAAATGCAATAAATCTATCCCCTATTTAGTAAACGCTATAACTTTTGCGCAAACCTATCTATATACGCTTATTGCGATTTTTTTTACCAAAAATATGTTTAAGAATACGTATCGGCCTAATGTGAGGAAAAAAATAGTTTTTGTTAAAAAAAAATGGGATATGTATTATAGCAAAAAAAAAAACTAAAAGAAAGCGCTATTTGTGGGGAAAAAAGGACGTCAATTTTGTTTGGGTGTAACATCGCACGACCGCGCTATTGTTAGTTAAAGCGACGCAGTGCCGAATCGCAAAAAGTGCTATGGTAAGGAAGGGTGTAAAATGGCCCGGTGCTGAAGTGGTTAAATATGAGATCTGGGGGTCAAAAAGACCTCAGATCTCATATTTACACTAAAATGCAATAAAAAAAATAAAAAATAAATAAATTTGTCATTTAAAAAAAAAATAAATAAAATGGCCATTTAAGAGCTATGGGCGGAAGGGACGTTTTGACGTCGCTTCTGCCCTGCAGTGTCATGGAGACGGGTGGGGGCCATCTTCCCCTCACTCGTTTTCATGTCAGCACAGGGGACAGACGCGATCGCCTCCGCCGCTGCCGACGGTTGCAGGGCACCAGATTGCGGCGGGAGGGGGGGCCCTCTCCTGCCACCGATAAAAGTGATCTTGCAGCAAATCCGGCCGAACACGGGGATACCAGGGTTATGGCAGCTAGCCATAAGTTGGGACGTACATCGGCTTGCGGCGATCCGGAAGTGGTTAATGGGATAATAATGAAGCTGCTTTGCTGGTTATACTGATGGAGTTTTTGCAAACAAATTTTCAAAGGCTTTTTTTTTTCTACTGATATCAAGAATAATATTATTATGCTTTTTTTTTTTTTTTTTTTTATTTAATTGGGCAAGTTACCACACACCATTATCCTGTAGTTTTTAAGATCAAAGATACAACTATGTTGGTGTCCCTTGTTAATTTTACATTGTATTTTTTAAAATGTAACTGCCGACTCCCAAACTGTCATTTGAAGTAAAACACATAGCCAAGTATTATTCTACACTATTTTTTTTATTGTGCATTAAAAAAAGAAAACAAATAAAATTAGACATGATATCTGCCAATAGAACTTAACCAAAAAGTGCATTCTATGCATCCAAAAATATAGAAAATATAACAAATCAAATCATTATTATTCAACCAAAAAATAAAATAAAAGCCTCATGCATGTGTCCTGCTTCTTAATATAGGGGGTCAGCAATGCCAAGAGTTGGTGAAAGCAGGGGTCCGTCATCCGGAGATAATTCCGAAAATCATCCGGATTATTCTCCTGGAGCTCCCGCAGCAAAGGCATATGACATAATTGGTCACCATTAATAAAGCAACCAATTTTTGGTCCAAGAACTCCTCCTCCTCCTGTTCCTGGACTGGACTTGGGTCAAAGCAATAACTCCAAGGCCAATAATAAATAACCCGTTATCTCCTCCGATTCCACAGCATGTCTGGTTGACGAACGGCCGTTCAGAAACGAACTGAAAAGCACGAAATGAAAAGTGCTAAATGAAAAGCCCGAAATGAAAAGCGCAAAATGAAAAGTGCGAAATGAAAAGCGCGAATCAACATCCACCAAACTTCTACTAACACTAAATTAGCAGAAGGAGCCCACAGGGTGGCGCTAAAGAGCTGTAAAACCACATAGTACGTCACTACGTTCGTGTTTGTTGGCCGACAATTCCTTGCCGTTTGTATGCAAGACAAAATCCAGGCACACGCCTTCGGACAAAAGTCTAAGGTTTTGTCTGCGGAAAATCCGATCGTGTGTACGAGGCTTAACAAACAGATTCAAATTAAGAACAAACCTACAGACCCCGATCTTGTTTGTAACCCGGGGGGCCGCCTGTATTTAGTTAGTTCGTTATTATTTCCGATTTTTAAATTTTTGTATTTTCATTCTTTCCAATTTTCGGACTTTTGGATTTTGGATTGTTCGAATTTACAAATTTTGGGATTTTAAGATTTTTGAATTGCTACAATTGCTACAATTTGAAATAACGAATACCACATCTAAACGAATAGAACGTAACAAATTTGATTTTTTTCCGAAGTTACGAATTTCGATCATAACGGATGACCCAAAAAACAAACAAATGAAACGAAAACTAATGAATTTTTCGGCTGTGCGCATGTCTACTATACACCTGCACCCACACACCTACTTCACAAAGAGAAGCTTGCAAGTGAGCGATCGTTACCGCTAACAATGATTATAGTGTATTTTATCGAAAATATTGTTTTGGGTTGTGGAAGGGAGGGGGGCTCGCAGACGGGGTCTGTCTGTACGGGGCCCCATGATTTCTAACATTAGGTTATGACTAAGGCCTTATGGGCTGAAACCCGTCAACTGACTTAATCTGCGTTTTGTTCACTGTGGCTATTCAATAAAATGAAGACATTTTAGGAGCAACAACCGGAGTGCGGACAGCAGGGGCGTACCTAGTGCATTTGGCACCCGGGGCGGATCCTATATCTGGCACCCTCCCACCTTAAAACGTAAAAACACCCCACTGTGCCCACTGCATACCTCTGCATCCTTAAATATCTCTTTGTCTCTACTGTGTATATTACACATCACCTCTGGACCTCTTTACATTACACAGCACCCTGCACCCCTTTACATTACACAGCACCCTGCACCTCTAGACCCCTTTACATTACACAGCCCCCCCACATCTCTGGACACCTGTATGTTACACAGACACCCCCCCCTAACAGCTCTGGACCCCCTGCATGTTACACAGACCCGCCTACAGTGCAGACCCCCCTACAGTGCAGACCCCCCCTACAATACAGACCCCGGCAATGCAGAACCCCCTACAGTGCAGACCCCCCCTACAGTGGAGAACCCCCCTACAGTGCAGACCCCCCCTACAGTGCAGAACCCCCCTACAATGCAGACCCGCCCTACAGTGGAGACCCCCCTACAGTGCAGACCCCCCCTACAGTGGAGACCCCCCCTACAGTGCAGACCCCCCTACAATGGAGACCCCCCCTACATTGGAGACCCCCCCTACAGTGCAGACCCCCCCCTACAGTGCAGACCCCCCCCTACAGTGCAGAGCCCCCCCAACTACAATGCAGAGCCCCCCCCCCTCAGACCCATGTACCTCGGGAGTCGGGCCTCGCAGCACACGTGTGGACAGAGTACAAGGAGGAGGGGGAGGAGGGGGAGGCGGCGCTGGCGGCTTCACTCTGCTCGGCTGTATGAGACAGCCGAGACAGATCAGAGCTGCTGAGAGAAGGGGATCGTTGCCGCGAATACCCCCTCCCCTCACCTCATCTGCCGCTGCCTATCACGGAGGGGGGGCGCCGGCCTGACCCCCCCCCCCCCCCAGTGTGTGGCACCAGGTGCGGCCCGCCCCCCACTTAGTACGCCACTGGTGCGGATCCTTTTTTCCACATTTCCAACATTATCCTTCTTTTCCTCAGTCAGCTCATGAGTCACCGGCAGTGTCTCCGCGGTGTAACACCTTCTCACCGGCATTATCCTCCGAAAACTTATTTTGAAACAACGTGGGCGGAATATTTTACTTCTCATAGACTTGTGTTTATCAGGAAACATCTGCTTTTTATTTCTATCAACCACAGAATTTATAAATGTTCTCTTCAGATTTTTGTTATATTTAATGGCAGACAGGAAACTGTTGGGGACGTTCCACCCTTCCAACGACCTAATAACTAATCAGTGATTGATCACTTTAGCGCTATTTAATTTATGGAAATTTTGTAATTTCTTGTGGTTCCTTGAGTTCGCAAAGCAGGTTTTTTTGTATTTTTTTTGTGAGTTGTTCAGTACCTTGGATTACAAGCAGTGCCGATCCTGTCTGAGTTGTGTAAACCATTTGCCATTGCCACACAGTCACACCTGACTGCACTCTAAACGGCCAGCCAGAGGTGCAGGGGGGGATGCTGGGTCTTGGGGGCCCCCCACAGCAGCGGGGCCCTAAGCAGCTTGCATAGTGTGCCTATAGGGCCGATCGGCTCTGATTACAAGCATAATCCGTTCCAGGAGAATGCTTGTAATCCAAAGCACTCGCATACCAAAGCGAGTTTCCTCATAGAAGTCAATGGAAACGAAGATAATTTGTTCTGCATTAACTTCTATTGCATGCAATATCGCATGTGGCCAGAGGTGGGGGGGGCCCCGGAGAGCCTCGGAAATACTCGGGGACAGCTCGGCTGAACTTGGAGAGGAACGGAAACACTCAGGAACTGAGTATTTCCGAGTGTTTCTGAGTATTTCCCAATTGTTCCCGAGTATTTCCGAAAAGCTCCAAACCTTTCCGAATGTCACCGGTGCCCCCGCACCTCTGGCCAAATGCGGTACTGCACACCCCATTAGCTTGAATTCTGCTCGTTTTGCGAGACAACACTCACAAACCGAGTCAGAATTATAAAAAAAAAGTTGCTCGTCTTTCAAAACTCTTGTTAAACACGTTACTCGTTAACCAAGGTTCCTCTGTACCGGGGATTAGGCATGAGCTCATCTCCCAGCACACCTGAGCTCAACCCTGCTGAGAACTATGAACCTATTATTAGATATGTGCAACTCGTTTTGGTCCGAATACAAATTCAGATTATTTTTCTGGCTATTCAGAGATTTGGATGTATCCGAATCTCTGAAGGAAATAGTAACGAATGGTAACAAATTTTGTTGAAATCCGTTAAAATTAGTTTTGCTTATTCGACTTCTAATAAATTTCAACTTTTCTGAATGATTGGAATGTGGATTGATTGAAAACCAATCAACCAATCCGAATTCTGTTTGAAGAAATAGCTGGTTATTAAGCAGCGGGCCACCCGCGTCATTAACGTTAATATCAGCAGGCTTCCCTACTGAATATAAAGAAAACAATGCCGGCAAGGGAAAAATGTTAAAAAAAAAACAACGTAAGGCCCTTCGGGTCTGGTATGGATTTTAGGGGAACCCCACGCCAAAATTAAAAAAAGAAAAACGGCGTAGGGTCCCCCCCCAATATCCATACCAGACCCTTATCTGAGGATGCAGCCTGGCTGGTCAGCAAAGGGGAGGGACGAGCGAGCGCCCCACCCTCCTAAACCATACCAGGCCACATGCACCTTCTGATGTGATGTCACAAGGGGCGGTGCCATCGGGTGACGTAACCGGGTGGCCATGCCCCTTGCCTATATAAGAATTGTCAAAATGTAGAGCGGGCAGTCAGTGGCAGGCCTCCCAGGAGGTGGAGCGTTTTTATTTTCTTCTATTCTTCGGGTCCGGCGGGCGTCGTGATTGACGATTTACATCGTGGGACACCATTTTTTCCTTTTTTTTCTTGTGTTTCTTACTTTTTGACACTTTTTTGGTGAATGGGTAGGAGTACTATGTTCCCAATACTCATTCACATGGGGGGGTTAAAGGGGGCTTCCAGATCCCATTAAGCTCCCCACCCGCAGACCCCAACAACCACACCCCAGGGTTGTTGGGAAGAGACCCTTGTCACACTCAACATGGGGACAAGGTGCTTTGGGCTGGGGGGGCGCACCTACCCCCCATGTTGAGGGCATGTGGCCTGGTCTGGCTCAGGAGAGGCGCTCACACGCCCCCTCCCCTCTTTCCTGGCTTGCCAGGCTGCATGCTCAGATAAAGGGCCTGGTATGGATTTTTGGGGGGAACGGTACGCTATTTAAAAAAAAATTGACATGGGGTTCCCCTAAAAATCCATACCAGACCAGAAGGATCACAGGGTCCAGAAGACTCCAGTGACACAATGACGTTATGTTAAGGGGAGGCTTTACAACTGGTTGGATTGCTACACAGTGCTGGAACACCAATGGTCATGGTCACTAGCGGAAGAGCTGCTGTAGAACCCAATGGGAAAGCGGACTGCAGTAACCATAAAAAAGGTGCAAGGTATTTTTATTTCGTTTGAGTGTGTTTTGGTGAGTAGGTGATATTGAGGGATGTTTGGTTTGCCAGAACAGCTTAAAAAAAATAAAAATAATACTGATAGACAAATATGCTAAATGCCATTCTTAACCCTTTTCCTTCTGAAAATAAAACATACATAACACCCTTAAAGTGGTTGTAAACCTCAGACATAAAATATGAACAAAGCATAACAGTGCGCGGTCGGCAAGTGGTTACACCAAAGAAAGCAAATAACATGCTCCATAGTGCAAAAAAGTTTTTACATTTTATTTAGTAACAAAGAGAGATACTCACATTAAGCATGATGATGTCAGCACGGGCTCCTCCCCAGCATGTTTCGTCCCAGAAGACGTTCTCAAGGGGCTGGTCAATGATATGAATACCTTTTGAATCTCGTTTGCTTCTAGCCAGTCTGAAAATAAAGTATGAGATCAGCAAGATGATGCTGTGTGTGCTACTGCTAAAATCTCAGGTTCTTTCCATTTTGTTTTTGTAGTTTTCTATAATCATCTTTCTTACAGCAACTCTGACACACCATGAAATGACTTTACTAAAACTGCAGGATTTGTAAAAAAAATAAACGACTTTGCCCTGCTATTTTGTGTTAAGTGAAAATACAGCGTGACATCCTTTGTGTCTGAATTCTGTTTCCTCTCAGGGGTGGATGACACCTATCAGCACGGCCGCGGGGTTGCGTTAGCTGACTTCAATCGGGACGGAAAGGTGGATATTGTGTATGGAAACTGGAATGGACCTCACCGCCTCTTCCTACAGACCAGCACAAACGGGAAAGTTCGATTCCGGGTAAGAAAGAATTCATGAAGAAATATCTGCCTTTACCAAAAAAAAATACTGTTTATTGACATGTCGATGCTGCAAAATAGACATGTGCACAATAGAAAAATTTGTTTATTTTCGTTTTGTTTCTTTCGTTTCCGTTGATTCGTAATGATTCGTAAATTCGTAAGTCTTCGGTGTTCGTATTTGTAACGATTCGTATTTTCGTAAGAGTTATTTTTTCATTGATTCATTTTTCCGTTAGTTTAATTTTTGTTTATTCGAAATTCGGACGCATTCGTATTTTCTGAGATTTAGTTACATTCGTACTTTCGTTAGATTGATTTATTCGTACATTCGTAACATTGTTTTCGTAGATTCGTAATCGGAGCATAATTCATAATGTTATGTAATGTGTATGCTATTATTACATTGTAAGAGACACGGAAAATTACGAATCGAAAAAAAAAAGTTCCGAATGTACGAATTTTTTTCGTTCAATCCATTCGAAGCACGTTAAGCAGCGCCATTGTAAGAGACACGGAAAATTATGAATCGAAAAAAAAAAGTTCCGAATGTACGAATTTTTTTCGTTCAATCCATTCGAAGCACGTTAAGCAGCGCCATTGTAAGGGACACGGAAAATTACCAATTCAACAAAAAAAAAAAAAAATTGCGAATGTACGAATTTTTTCGTTCATTTCGATTTTCGTTGTTCCTGTTTTCGTTTTTCGGATTTTCTTCTTTCGTAGTTTCGTTGTTTCTAATTTGGTTATTTCGGATTTTCATTGTTTTTTTTTTCGTATTCGTTCGATTCGAACATTCGTTAAAATTTTTAGCGAATCGTTTGTTCATTCGCACGATAACGAATGTAACAAATTTTAACGAAAAAAAAAAAAAAAACGAAACGAACTGCACATGTCTACTTCAAAATAAACGTACATTTCTAACCTTGGCCTACGAAGGTTTACACCGATCAGCCATGACATTCTGACCAGGTAAAGTGAATAACATTGATTATATCGTTACGACATCTGAAAGTGAGTGGGATATATAAGGCAGCAAGTGAACATGTTGTCCCTATACGTTTATGTTTTGAAAGCAGAAAAAAAAATGGGCAAGTGTAAAGGATTTGAGGAATTTTGACAAGGACCAAATTGTTATGTCTAGACGACTGGGTCAGGGCAACTCCAAACCTAAAGCTCTTGTGGGATGTTCCCAGTCGGCAGTGGTCAGGACTGACCAAAAGTAGTCCAAGGAAGGAGAACCGGTGACAGGATCATGGGCAGTCAAGGCTCATTGATGGAGGTGGGGAGGGGAGACTCATTGAGGGAGGAGGGAAGGGCCCATTGATGGAGTTGGGAGGATCATTGATTGATGTGGGGGAGGGAAGGCTCATTGATTAAGGTGGGTAGGGAATGCTCACTGATGGAGGTGGGGGGGGGGGGGCTCTGAAGGAAGAGAAAGGGATCGCTTGTTTTTTAACCACTTGAAGACCAGACCTTTTCTGGCACTTTTTGTTTGCAAGTTTAAATCAGTATTTTTGCTAGAAAATTACTTATAAACCCCAAACATTATATATATATATATATATATATATATATATATTTTTTTTTTTTTTAGCAGAGACCCTAGAGAATAAAATGGCATTTCTTGCAATTTTTTATATCACGCGGTATTTACGCAGCAGTCTTTCAAACGCAACTTTTTTGGAAATGCCGAGTAAATAGATACCAAACATGTCACGCTTTAAAATTGCGCACACTCGTGGAATGGCAACAAACAATACAATACTTAAAAATCTCCATAGGCGACAGTTTAACACTTTTTACAGGTTACTTGTTTTGAGTTACAACATCACAGAGCTGGTGGATGTTGGAGACCTTGCGCTCCTCCACCTTCCGTTTGAGGATGCCCCACAGATGATCAATAGGGTTTAGGTCTGGAGATATGCTTGGCCAGTCCATCACCTTTACCCTCAGCTTCTTTAGCAAGGCAGTGGACATCTTGGAGGTGTGTTTGGGGTGGTTATCATGTTGGAATACTGCCCTGCGGCCCAGTCTCTGAAGGGAGGGGATCATGCTCTGCTTCAGTATGTCACAGTACATGTTGGCATTCATGGTTCCCTCAATGATCTGTAGCCCCCCAGTGCCGGCAGCACTCATGCAGCCCCAGACCATGACACTCCCACCCCCATGCTTGACTGTAGACAAGACACACTTGTCTTTGTCCTCCTCACCTGGTTGCCCCCACACACGCTGGTCACCATCTGACACCAAATACCTTTATCTTGGTCTCATCAGACCACAGGACATGGTTCCAGTAATCCATGTCCTTAGTCTGCTTGTCTTCAGAAAACTGTTTGTGGTCTTTCTTGTGCATCATCTTTAGAAGAGGCTTCCTTCTGGGATGACAGCCATGCAGACCAATTTGATGCAGTGTGCGGCGTATGGTCTGAGCACTGACAGGCTGACCCCCCCCCCCCCCCCCCCTACAACCTCTGCAGCAATGCTGGCAGCACTCATACGTCTATTTCCCAAAGACAACCTCTGGATAGGACGCTGAGCACGTGACCTCAACTTCTTTGGTGGACTATGGCGAGGCCTGTTCTGAGGGGAACCTGTCCTGTTATACCGCTGTATGGTCTTGGCCACCGTGCTGCAGATCAGTTTCAGGGTCTCTTCATATAGCCTAGGCCATCTTTATGTAGAGCAACAATTCTTTTTTTTCAGATCCTCAGAGAGTTCTTTGCCATGAGGTGCCATGTTGAACTTCCAGTGACCAGTATGAGAGAGTGAGAGCGATAACACCAAATTTAACACACCTGCTCCTCATTCACACCTGAGACCTTGTAACACTATTGAGTCACATGACACCGGGGGAGGAAAAATGGCTAATTGGGCCCAATTCTGACATTTTCACTTAGGGGTGTACTGACTTTAGTTGCCAGCGGTTTAGACATTAATGGCTGTGTGTTGAGTTATTTTGAGGGACGGCAAATTTACACTTATACAAGCTGTACACTCACTACTTTACATTGTAGACAAGTGTCATTTCTTCAGTGTTGTCACATGAAAAGATAGAAGAAAAGATTTACAAAAAATGTGAGGGGTGTACTTACTTTTGTGAGATATACACCTTTGTACTTAGATTCTATGTGTTAAAAATAATAAAAAAAAAACACAACACAAAGAAAGAAAGCTCTATTTGTGTGAAAAAAAGATTTAAATGTAATTTGGGTACAGTGTTGCATGACCGCCCAATTACCAGTTAATCACTTGCCGATATACGTCGGCCCAATGGCAGCGGTGGGCAAATGGGCGTACCTGTACGCTCCCCTAATTGGCGGGGCTAGCGTACGCACATTCCCGCCGCGTACAGTGTGCCCGTGAGTCCCGCGGACTCGATGTCCGCCTGGGGGCCCGCGATCGTGAGACGGAGAGGCAGAACAGGGAGATGTCTATGTCAACAAAGCATTTCACCGTTGTGTCTTGTGACATGACAGAGATCTACTGCTCCCTGTCATCGGGAGCAGTGATCGCTGTCATGTCAGTAGTAGCCCATTCCCCCCACAGTTAGAATCACTCCCTAGGACACGTTTAACCCCTTGGTCGCCCCCTAGTGCTTAACACCTTCCCTGCCAGTGTCATTTACACAGTAATCAGTGCATTTTTATAGCACTGATCGCTGTATAAATGACACTGGTCCCAAATCAGTGTCAAAAGTGTCCGATGTGTCCGCCACAATGTCACAGTCCCGATAAAATTCGCAGATCGCCGCCATTACTAATTAAAAAAAAAAATGCCATAAACTACCCCCTATTTTGTAGACGCTATAACTTTTGCGCAAACCAATCAATATACGCTTATTGAAATTTTTTTGTACCAAAATTTATGTAGAAGAATACGTATCGGCCTAAACTGAGGAAAAAAATAGTTTTTTTATATATATTTTTGGGGATATTATAGCAAAATGTAAAAAATATTGCTCTGTTTTCAAAATTGTCGCTGTTTTTTTTTTGTTTGTAGCGCAAAAAAGAAAAACCGCAGGGGCGATCGAATACCACCAAAAGAAACCTCTATTTGTGGGAAAAAAAGGACGCCAATTTTGTTTGGGAGCCACGTCGCACGACCGCGCAATTGTCAGTTAAATCAACGCAGGGCAGAATTGCAAAAAGGGGCCTGGTCAGGAAGGGGGGTAATATCTTCTGGGGCTGAAGCGGTTAAGGTAGCGCAGTGCTGAATACCAAAACAGGAGGGGGGGGGGGGGGTAAATGGTTAAACACACACGTGTAAAGGCCCATACACACAATCTGACTTTTTGACAACAAACATGCAAATTAGCTGTTTTAAGGCAACATCCGATCGTGTGTACGCTCCATCCGACAAACTTTTTCGGTTTTCATCGGACTTTTGTTGGCTGGCAACAAAAGTCCGATGGAGGAAAGTCCGATCGTGTGTACAGAAACCCATCGGACTTTTGTACAAAGTACAAACACACATGCTCAGAACCGATGCAAAAGATCAGACAACGATACAGAAGTTGACCAAAGGTGGCGGTAAAGAGCAGAAACACCACGTGATTTGGTGAAAGTTGGCTGAAAAAGTCCTGCCGTGTGTATGCAATACAAGTTCACGGTCAACGCCCTTTGTACAAAAATACACAGGAGAGTTTGTACAAAGTCCGATGGTGTGTATGAGGCTTTACTAGACATGTGCACTGACAAAAAATGTGTTAGTTTTCGTTTCATTTGTTTTTTTGCTTTTTTTCGGAAAATCGAAAATTCGGGAATTCGAAAATTCGGAAATTTTCACATTTCTATTTTTCGGATTTCCGAATTTCGAATTTTCGGATTTCCGAATTTCGTATTTTCGAATTACCGAATTTCGAATTTTCAGATTTCCGAATTTCGTATTTTCGAATTACCGAATTTCGAATTTTCAGATTTCCGAATTTCGTATTTTCGTATTTCCGAATTTTCGAATTACCGAATTTCGGATTTCCGAATTTCGGATTTTCGGATTTCCGAATTTCGTATTTTCGGATTTCCGAATTATCAAATTACCGAATTTGGAATTACCGAATTTTCAGATTTCCGAATTTCGTATTTTTGTATTTTCGGATTTCCGAATTTTCGAATTACCGAATTTCGAATTACCGAATTTCGAATTTTCGGATTTCCGAATTTCCGAATTTCGTATTTTCGGATTTCCGAATTTCCGAATTTCGTATTTTCGGATTTGCAAATTTTCGAATTTCGGATTTACGAACTTCCGAATTTCAGATTTTCGTTTTTTCAGAATTCCGAATTTTCGGACTTTCGGATTTTAGGGAATTCGGGAATTCATAGATTTGAAAATCCCAAAATTTGAAAATCTGAAAAAAATAAAGAAAATCAGTTTAATAACCAACTATTAAATTAACGAGTACGAATTTATCCGAAGTTCCGAATCATCTAAAAATAACGAATGCCGCATCTAAACAAATGTAACGGAACAAATTAATAATAAATAATTAATAATAATAAAAAAGGTTTTATTATTATTATTGTTATTTATTATTGTTAATTTCTTCAGTTCCATTTGGTTAGATACTCGTTACGTTCACTAACAGATAAATTTGAAAGGGAATTCCAATACCTATAATTTAATAGTTAGTTATTATTTAGTTTTTAACAGATTTTCTTTTTTCAGATTTTTCGATTTTTCAAATTTTTGAATTTCCGAATTCTGAAAATTCGGAATTCCGAAAATCTGAAAATTCGAAAATCCGAATTCGGAAATTCGAAAATCCGAATTCGGAAATTCGAAAATCCGAATTCGGAAATTCGAAAATCCGAATTCGAAAATTCGAAAATCCGAATTCGAAAATCAGAAATTCGGTAATCCGGAAATCCCAAAAATCGGAAATCCCAAAATTCGGAAATACGAAAATACGAAATTCGGAAATTCGGAAATTAAAAATTCGAAAAATTCGGAAATCAGAAATTTGAAATTCGGAAATTCTGAAATTTGTAATTTCGGAAATTCGTCATTTCCCAAATTTTGAAATTCGGAAATTCAGAAATTTTCGGAAATTTAAAAATTCGGAAATTCGGAATTAACGAATTTGTCAAAATTCGTTAAAAAAAACGAATTGGGAACTAAACTAATTGCACATGTCTAGGCTTTACTGCAACCGCAGTTTATTGGATTTGTCATCATATATTTGTAACAAATCTGAGTGATGTAACAATGTAGCATTGTGTGAATATTCATCAGATGTTACACTGTAGCAGTTTATTTCCTTTGTAGCAGATCATTCCGGACTTTAAGGCCCCTTTCAGACGAGGCGGACTCCGCTTGCACGGAGCCCGCCTCTGTCCGTCGGCTCAGCGGGAGATCTGTCCGTTGATCTCCGCTGAGCCGGCGGATGACAAGCCTCTCTCCGCTCACTGAGCGGGGAGGGGCTTGCGAGCGCCGCTGATCTCTATGGAGAGATCGGATGAAAACGGACAGTGTGTCCGTTTTCACCCGATCTCACCCGATCTCACCCGATCCGACGGATCTGGACGTGTGGTCCATACGTCTGGATTTGGCGGATCGGACCGGATCGGATGTCAGCGGACATGTCTCCGCTGACATCCGACGCTCCATAGAGTAACATGGAGCGCCCGTTCAGATCCGCCGTCAAAACTGACAGGCGGATCTGAACGGGCCTTCCGTGTGAAAGGGGCCTAATAAAAAAGATCCTGACTTTAATGATATGCACATACATTATGGGATGGCATTTGGTGTCTATCCTGTATTTAATCCGTGGTTAAACAAAGCATCAAATCCATGTTAGGGCCAGGGGGGGGTTATTTCAATCTTGAACAGGTACACGTTTTTGATTTACATCTGTGCAGCTATGGCGACATCCGCAATTATGATGTCCTGGTTATCGCAATAAGCCGTCCACAAAGCGGCTCGGCGGTCTGTTCAATTAATAATCATTTCTGGGATAGAGCGATCGTTTGCTTTTTTTACTGGTTAAATTCGCCCTCAAAAACGTTCCTGGAAGTGAAGCGGTTATATAGATGAGTGAAACGCGTCCAATTACAGTGCGCTGATTTCAGTAAACAAAGATCACAGAGGATTCTTCGCCTGGAGATTAGAAGAATCGTTGCTGGTCACCCTCCTCCTCCTCTCTTTTTTCTTTACTGATTTACAGTGCGGAGTTCTTTCTTATGCAAAACTATTGTGAGGGGGGGGGGGAGGGGGGGGGGGCTCTTTGGAAAGGAAAACATGTAGAATTAAGATAAAGGAAATGTTCTCTCTTCTTTTTTTTTATATTGAAAGGGATTTATCCTGACACTTCAGGTTTAATGATTTTTGTAGCAGAAGTCTTCCTTAACCACTTCAGCTCCAGAAGATTTTACCCCCCTTCATGACCAGTTTTTGCTATTACGTTACTTTATCCACTTCAGCCCCGGACCAATTTGCAGCCAAAGGACCAGGCCCCTTTTTGCGATTCGGCACTGCGTCGCTCTAACTGACAATTGCGCGGTCGTGCAACGTGGCTCCCAAACAAAATTGGCGTCCTTTTTTCCCCACAAATTGAGCTTTCTTTTGGTGGTATTTGATCGCCCCTGCGGTTAAAATTTTTTTGCGCTATAAACAAAAATAGAGCGACAATTTTGAAAAAAATTCAATATTTTTTGCTTTTTGCTATAATAAATATCCCCGAAAAATATATAAAAAAAAAACTTTTTTTTTCCTCAGTTTAGGCCGATACGTATTCTTCTACATATTTTTGATAAAAAAAAAATCGCAATTAGCGATTATTGATTGGTTTGCGCAAAAGTTATAGCATTTACAAAATAGGGGATAGTTTTATAGCATTTTTATTAATATTTTTTTTTTTACTAGTAATGGCGGCGATCAGCGATTTTTATTGTGACTGCGACATTATGGCGGACACATCGGACATTTTTGACACATTTTTGGGACCATTGTCATTTATACAGCAATCAATGCTATTTAAATGCATTGATTCCTGTATAAATGACACTGGCAGTGAAAGAGTTAACCACTAGGGGGCGGGGAGGGGTTATGGGCTCTGACGTGTGTGTGTGTTTTTTTTTACATTAGGGGGCGGGGCTGACGTCTGACGTCACTGATCGGCTTTCCCGATGACAGGGAACAGCTGATCAGTGACAGGCAGAGTAGGAAGCGTGGGAGAGGTTTGTTTACACAGACCTCTCCCCGTTCTTCAGCTCTGTGACCCGATCGCGGGACACCAGCGCGACCTACGGCCAGGCAATTAAAGGGCCACGTACCTGTACGTGGTTTTGCCTGGCCGTGCCATTCTGCTGACGTATATGTGCAGGAGGCGGTCGGGAAGCGGTTAACTGACAATTGCGCAGTCGTGCAACACTGCACCCAAATAAAATTGATATCATTTTTTTCAAATAAATAAATTGATATCCTTTTTTTTCCCCACAAATAGAGATTTATTTTGGTGGTATTTGATCACCGCTGGGGTTTTTAACCACTTCCGGACCGCCACACGCCGATATACGTCCTAACTCTGAAGAGGGATATCTTTGTTATGTCTGCAGCTAGCTGCCATTCCTAGACATGTGCAATTCGTTTCGTTCCGAATTTTTCATTTTTTAACTAATTTCGACAGATTCATTCATTCGGAAATATCCGAATTAACGAAAACCCGTTTAGCAAATTTTTACGAATATTCTTAAATTCCAATATTCAAAAATTTGTAAATTTGTACATTCGGAAATTTGGAAATCTGAAATAATAATTACCTAATAATAACTTAACTATTAAATTATAGGTATTGTCATTTCCTTTCAAATTTGTCTGTTAGTGAATGTAACAAATACAAATTTATCCGAAGTTACGAATTAACCGAAATAACGAATGCCGCATCTAAATGAATGCAACGTAATGAATTAATAATAATAAACAACAATAATAAAAACTTTTTATTATTTATTATTAATTTGTTCCATTCCATTTGTTTAGATGCGACATTCGTTATTTCCGATAATTCGTAACTTGGGATAAATTCGTATTTGTTACATTCACTAACAGACAAATTTGAAAGGAAATTACAATACCTATACCTTATTTAATAGTTAGTTACTATTTCAGATTTTCTCATTTTCGCGGCAATCGTTGTTGCGGTGTGTCAGTCTGACAAACCGCAACTCCTCTGACGGAGACTCTTTACCACATGATCAGCTGTGTCCAATTACGGCTGATCACAATGTAAACAGGATGAGCCGTTGCTCGGCTTTTCCTCATTCGAGTCTGACAGGCTGCTCGCCTGACGGGGGAGGGGTCCGTGCTGATTGTTTATCAGCTCAGCCCCCCCCCCCCCCTCTGATGCCTGCCCAGGACCACCAGGATGCCGCCAGGACCACCAGGGATGGCCACCACATTGAACCACCAGGTATGCCACCCTAGACCACCAGGGAAATGCCAATCAGTGCCCAGGCAACTGCCAATCAGTGCCGGTGAAAAATGCCTACCAGTGCCAGTACCACAAGTGATGCCTATCAGTGAAAGCCAGTGCCAGCCATCAGTGACCATCAATGCCCATCAGTGCCGCCTTTTAGTGACCATCAGTGCTGCCTATCAGCGCCCATCGGTGCCCAGCAGTGCCATCTATCAATGCCACCCATAAGTACCCATCAGTGCAGCCTTTCAGTGCCCATCAGTGTCGCCTATCAGTGCCTATTAGTGCCCACCAGTGCCACATATGAGTGCCCATCAGTACCACCTATCAATGCCCATCAATGCCGCATATCAGTGCCACCTATCAGTGCTGCCCATCAGTGCCACCTCATCAGTGCCACCTCATCAGTGCCGCCTTATCAGTGCCCATCAGTGCAGCTTATGAATGCCCATCAGTGAAAGCGGAGTTCCCATTGTTAATTTTTTTTTATATGATCCATATCTTTATTTAATAACGCTTATTTAGAGTACTCACATTTCTGTGCTCAATCGGCCCTCGATTGACAATTTCGTAGAGGTATATAATTTATATTCCTCTTTCCAGGCAGTTTCCATAGTGCTTGTGGGCATGGGAAGCCCACAAGCACTATCTTCCCGTGCTATGGTGCAGCTGAGCGACCAGCATGCACCGCCCATCCTCGCGCATCGGCGCAGCGCCATACACTTCTGACGCTGCCATCACTAGGGGCGGAATCGTCGGAAGTGCCCGCCCCCGTTGTGATGGCAACGAAGCCCTCGGCGCTGCCCAGTGACTCCTGGGAAATGATGACAGACATCTCCCAGGAGCACTAGCGAGCCTGGGCACCGAGGGAAATGACGTCAGGCGCCTTGAAGAGGAAGAGGCAGATTACGAGGGACCCCCTAGCAACAGACCTGAAAAGGTGAGTAAAAAAAAAAAAAAAAGTTGTTATTTATATTCAATGCAGCAGAATAATGTAAAAAATAAATGTATGACTGGAACTCCGCTTGATGGAGAAAACATACTTATTTACAACATTTTATAACAAAAACAAAGAAAAACTTTAAAAACTATTCATTTAGCAAAAATAAAAACCACAGAGGTGATCAAATACCACCAAAAGAAAGCTCTATTTGTGGGAACAAAATGATAATAAAATTTAGTTTGGGTACAGTGTAGCATGACCGCGCAATTGTCATTCAAAAGGTGAGAGCGCTGAAAATTGGCCTGGGCAGGAAGGTGCAAAAGTGCCTGGTATTGAAGTGGTTAAATTCCTTCAGCAAGTGTACTGTAATGCCGCGTACACACGGTCGGAATTTCCGATGGAAACAGTCCGATGGGAGCTTTTCATCTGATTTTCTGACCGTGTGTATGCCCATCGGTCTTTTTCTATCGGAATTTCCGACGGACTTCGGATTGAGAACCTGTTCTTATTTTTTCCCAACGGAAAACCTTTCTATCGGATTTTCCGATCGTGTGTATGCAATTCCGACACGCAAAATTCCGACGCATGCTGGGAAACAATTCGACGCATGCTCGGAAGCATTAAAACTTCCCTTTTATAGTGCAGTCGAACGTTTTTTAAGGCGTGGTGTTATTGACCGTCGGAATTTGGTGTGACCGTGTGTGGGCAAGACAGTTTGAGCGAAATTCCGTCGGAATTCCGACGGGAAAACCATCAGAGCTTTTTCCTACGAGAATTCCGACCGTGTGTACCGTCGTACACACGGTCGGAATTCTCGTCGGAAAAAGCTCTGATGGTTTTATCAGAGCAGCCCCCCCTCGAATGCCTGCCCAGGACCACCAGGATGCCGCCAGGACCACCAGGGATGGTTACCACACTGAACCACCAGGTATGCCACCCTAGTCCACCAGGGAAATGCCAATCAGTGCCCAGGCAGCTGCCAATCAGTGACAGTGACAGTGACAGGCATAAGCCTTTTCCTGACAAAGGTTTGGCTTTTTTTTAACAATGTGAAGACCTAAGTACCCCCCAACACAGAAAAATACAGGGGGGGGGGGGGTCCCCTCCTTTCCGCATTTCACTTATACGTTGCAGAAGACACCTGAAGTTTACATAGGAAGACATGTTTTCTTATACTTCCATCCAGAAATATATATATATATATATATATATATATATATATATATAACCTCATCCTGCAGACTCCATACTATATCTCCTGAAGGTGCAAATTAAGACCCACTTCTGAGCACAGTGAGGGAAAATTGAAATTGGTATAATTTACAGGTTTACAGGCGCAAAATAAATTATCCGTACTTAAATCCACTCCAGAAGGCGAAGCAATTTGTAAGTATATACCGAAAATATATTCTTTCAGCTGACTGCGAATCCCGTCCTGACTGAGGAAAATAACAAAGACTCTAATTTCCAGGAATCGGTAATCACTCCCAATTCTTCCGCGGCGCTTTCTGAGTCGAGGATTGGATATTATTACTCGGATCGCATGAGTGTTAACAAATAATTCTCGCAGAAAAACGGATGTGTTGGGTGCACAACTGTAAAAAAAAATGACTTGTAATTTACAGCTGAGGATAATATGTGTATAGAAGAGAAAACAAGGGGGCAATAGAAGAGAAAACAAGCGGGCAAACCCCTAGATCAGTCCTCAAGCACCCCCAACAGGCCATCTTTTGGGAATTTCTCTTATGCCACGTACACACGGTCGGAATTCTCGTCGGAAAAAGCTCTGATGGTTTTCCCGTCGGAATTCCGACGGAATTTCGCTCAAACTGTCTTGCCTACACACAGTCACACCAAATTCCGACGGTCAGTAACACAGCGCCTTAAAAAACGTTCGACTGCACTATAAAAGGGAAGTTTAATGCTTCCGAGGATGCGTCAAATTGTTTCCGAGCATGCGTCTGAATTTTGCGTGTCGGAATTGCATACACACGATCGGAACATCCGATAGAAAGGTTTTCCGTCTGAATAATTAAGAACAGGTTCTCAATCCAAAGTCTGTCGGAAATTCCGACAGAAAAAGACCGATGGGCATACACACGGTCGGAAAATCCGATGAAAAGCTCCCATTGGACTGTTTACATAGGAAATTCCGACCGTGTGTACGCGGCATTAGATAAAATAGTGTCACGTCTACCCCAACGCAGGTGGTCAGACACAGAAGTCTTCGCCCTTTAAAGCGGATCTCCACTCAAGCCAACCCCCCCAATCGCCGTCCCCATCACTCTTACCCCTAACACAGGTGGTCAGACACTGTAGCTGGCTTCTTCACCTACAACCTAACTGTTCTTCACCTACAATGGCGTCACTAGGGGGGGCCAGAGGGGGCCCTGACCCCCCAAACATTATGCTGTGCCCCACCATGTGCCCCCCAATTAAAAAAACAAAAAAAAACATTTTTTATTTTTTTTTTACAAAAATGTCTTTTTGTTTGCATTCGTATCGGATGCACCGCATCTTAACACAGTCTATTGAGAGGGAGAGCGTCCCCAGTCAGCTCCTGCGAGTGATTCCTCCCCCCTCTGCATAATGCGAGCGCTCACACAACCACGGCCGCCCAATCTGCCCCTTTCCCCTGCATCCTCGTTGGCAGGGAGAAGAGCGAGTTGCAGGAAGGACTCCACCAGGACTCTGTTACTGAAAAAACAGACTGATTTCTCCCGTCCTTAGGACAGAAGAGAACCAGCCTGTAAATTCCAAGAGATGCCGGACCAGCGCTGTCAATAGCAGGGGGAGGACAGCAAGAGGAGGCTGGGGAACCCCACAGTGGCAGAAAAACAGGGCCCCGGTGGCAAGACAACCTTTGCAACCCTGATAGTTCTCCCACTGCTTTGGACCCTTATATTTTCTTAGTATGCTGGTGACATATATCTCTTGTTTTCTGCCACCCTGGGGGGCCCCAATACAGTAGGAAGGGAGCTCACTGCAGAACATGTGAAAGGGCCTGTTGTGGGATCGTAGTAAAGGGCCCCAGGATATATATATATATATATATATATATATATATATATATATATATATATATATATATATATATATATATATATATATATAATTGCATTTTATAGTTGCCCCCCTACTTTTGTCCCTGTCCCCCCATGTGCCCCCCCCCCCAAATATGAAAGCTGGAGACGCCACTGTTCACCCATAGTAGCCCCCTTTCCCATAAGGCAAGCAGGCCTACCGGTACTTGGTTGCCCCCAGGACTTATACACAGTGCTGTAGTGCCTGGCCACAACGCCAGGGCAGACGCGGACTGAGCAAAGCAAACAGACTACAGGGGGTCCCGACTTACGAACGCCCGACGTACGAACATCTCCTACTTACGAACCGGGCGCTGCGGGGACCCTCCGCCATTTTCCGCCGTCCTTCGGCCGTTCTGCGCATGCGCGGCCAGACGGAGCCTCGGAAAATGACGGCAAACATCGGAAATGTCCGTAATTTGCCGCGCATGCGCAGAACGGCATTCGACGGAACATCGGAAATGTCCGTAATTGTCGGTCTGCGCATGCGCGGCCGACTTACGAACATTTCCGAGTTAAGAACAGAAGGACAGTCCCTAACGAGTTCGTAACTCAGGGACCCCCTGTACTTGCAGTTAGCAGACAGATAGTGTGGTCCTATGACAGTCCAGGTAAAAGGCATGCTGAGTTCAGGGAATAGTCCAGTATCCGATCCAAGTCATACGTAGGGAAATCCAAACTAGCAAAGCAGTGCAGACAAACGGGGGGGGGGGGGGCTTGATCAGGAACAATGCAGGTATCACTGTCTCTATCACAAGCAAGGGACAGAGCGTTTGGCTTACTTATAACAGGTGACTGACCATATCAATCACCTTGCAGGTGGACACAGACAGGGAGAATGCAATAGCCAAAACCCAGATGCTGGTATGAGGAGCAGGAGCACTTAAGTGATCCTGAAAAATAACTGTCCAAAATACCAAGCACCTGTGCAAGATAAAGGAAAAGCTGCAAACATGTCCTGTTGGGGGTACTTGAGGACTGAGGTTGAGAACCACTGCCCTAGATAACACATAAGGGACTTTAACCACTTGAAGACCAGGCCTTTTCTAGAACTTTTTGTTTAAAAGTTTAAATCAGTATTTTTTGCTAGAAAATTACTTAGAACCCCCAAACATTATATATATATATATATATATATATATATATATATATATATATATATATATGTAGTTTTTTCAGTAGACACCCTAGAGAATAAAATGGCGATCGTTGCAATCATTTAGGTTGCACTGTATTTGCGCAGCGGTCTTTCAAACACAATTTTTGAGGAAAAAATACACTGCTTGCCGACCAGCCGTCGTCATTATACTGTGGCAGGTTGGCACGGCTGCGCGAATCGCCGTAGGTGTACTTCGGCCGCTTTAAGAGCTTTAGGGGCGTGCCCGCAGCGCGACGCCGGAGCCGATACACGTGGCCGGCGGCCACCTGCGATCACTCCACAGAGAGCCAGAACGGGGATCTGTCAATGTAAACAAACAGATCCCCGTTCTGTCAGGTAATTAGAAAGAGATCTGCTGTTCCTATTGATCAGGAACAGCGATCTCTCTCCTCCTCCAGTCAGTCCCCTCCCCCCCCCACAGTTAGAAACACCTCCGTAGAGAACACTTAACCCCTTGATCGCCCCCTAGTGTTAACCCCTTCCCTGCCAGTGATATTTATACAGTAATCTGTGGCTATTTTTTGAGCTCTGATCACTGTATAAATGTCACTGGTCCCCAAAAAAGTGTCAAAAGTGTCCGATCTGTCCGCCGCAATGTAGCAGTCCCACTAAAAATTGCTGATTGCCGCCATTACTAGTAAAAAGGAATTATAATAAAAATGCCATAAATCTATCCCATATTTTGTAGACGCTATAACCTTTGCGCAAACCAATCGATATACGCTTATTGTGAATTTTTCCTGGCCCTAGAGCGTCATTGGTTGTTATGGTGCTGGATGCTGACAGTACCCTGAAAGGAAACCCAAGGGCACCCGAGGTGTCATGGCGCTCTGATAAAAACACTGCTTTAGAGAGGTTTAGAGTTTAGAGAGGTCTCACTTTCTGTTGTGCCTCGAGTTTTAGAGTTTAGAGAGGTCTCACTTTCTGTTGTGCCTTGAGTTTTAGAGTTTAGAGAGGCCTCACTTTCTGTTGTGCCTCGAGTTTTAGACATGTGCACAATAGAAAAATTAGTTTAGTTTCGTTTCTGTTCGTTTCCGTTGATTCGTAATTTCGTAAGTCGTCGGTGTTCGTATTCGTAACGATTCGTATTTTCGGAAGAGTTATTTTTTCGTTGATTCGTTTTTCCGTTAGTTTAATTTTAGTTTATTAGAAATTTGGACGCATTCGTATTTTCGTAGATTTAGTTACATTCGTACTTTCGTTAGATTGATTTATTCGTACTTTCGTAACATTGTTTTCGTAGATTCGTAATCGGAGCATAATTCATAATTTTATGTAATGTGTATGCTATTACATTTTAAGAGACACGGAAAATTACGAATCGAAAAAAAAAGTTACGAATGTACGAATTCTTTCGTTCAATCCATTCGAAGCACGTTAAGCAGCGCCATTGTAAGGGACACGGAAAATTACGAATCGCAAAAAAAAAAAAAAAAAAGTTACAAATGTACGAATTTTTTCGTTCAATCCATTCGAAGCACGTTAAGCAGCGCCATTGTAAGGCCCCTTTCACACTGGGGCGGTGAGCCGCGGTGACGGTAAAGCAGCGCTATATTTAGCGCTGCTTTTACCGTCGTTTTCACCGCGGTTTTCGGCCGCTCGCGGTGCGGTTTTACCCCCGCGAGCGGCCGAAAAAGGGTTAAACACCCCCCGCAGAGCGCCGCCGTAGCCGCGGTATTGCCGCGGTAACCGCGGTATTGCCGCGGTTTTACCGCGGTCTCCCATTGTAATCAATGGGAAGGAGCGGTATAGGAGCAGTGAACACACCGCTCCTATCCCGCTCCAAAGATGCTGCTAGCAGGACTTTTTTTGTCATCCTGCTAGCGCACCGCTCCAGTGTGAAAGCCCGCCGGCTTTCACACTGGAGTTAAAGGGGCAGGATTTTTTCATGCGGTGAACAGGCGCTATTTTTAGCGCTGCACCGCATGAAAAACGCCCCGGTGTGAAAGGGGCCTAAGAGACACGGAAAATTACCAATTCAACGAAAAAAAAAAAAAAAAACGAATGTACGAATTGTTTCGTTCATTTTGATTTTCGTTGTTCCTGTTTTGTTTTTCGGATTTTCTTCTTTCGTAGTTTCGTTGTTTCTAATTTGGTTATTTCGGATTTTCATTTTTTTTTTCATATTCGTTCGATTCGATAATTCGTTATTCGTTAAAATTTTTAGCGAATCATTCATTCATTCGTACGATAACGAATGAACGAATATAACGAATTTTAACAGAAAACGAAAAAAAAATAAACGAATTGCACATGTCTATTGAGTTTTAGAGTTTAGAGAGGTCTCGCTTTCTGTTGTGCCTCGAGTTTTAGACATGTGCACAATAGAAAAATTAGTTTAGTTTAGTTTCTGTTCGTTTCCGTTGATTCGTAACGATTCGTAATTTCGTAAGTCGTCGGTGTTCGTATTCGTAACGATTCGTATTTTCGTAAGAGTTATTTTTTCGTTGATTCGTTTTTCCGTTAGTTTAATTTTCGTTTATTCGAAATTCGGACGCATTCGTATTTTCGTAGATTTCGTTACATTCGTACTTTCGTTAGATTGATTTATTCGTACTTTCGTAACATTGTTTTCGTAGATTCGTAATCGGAGCATAATTCATAATGTTATGTAATGTGTATGCTATTATTACATTGTAAGAGACACGGAAAATTACTAAATCGGAAAAAAAAGTTACGAATGTACGAATTTTTTTGTTCAATCCATTCGAAGCACGTTAAGCAGCGCCATTGTAAGAGACACGGAAAATTACCAATTCAACAAAAAAAAAAAAGTTACGAATGTACGAATTGTTTCGTTCATTTTGATTTTCGTTGTTTCTGTTTTCGTTTTTCGGATTTTCTTCTTTCGTAGTTTCGTTGTTTCTAATTTGGTTATTTCGGATTTTCGTTGTTTTTCATATTCGTTCGATTCGATAATTCGTGATTCGTTAAAATTTTTTGCGAATCATTCGTTCATTCGTACGATAACGAATGAACGAATATAACGAATTTTATCGGAAAACGAAAAAAAAAATAAACGAATTGCACATGTCTATTGAGTTTTAGAGTTTAGAGAGGTCTCGCTTTCTGTTGTGCCTTGAGTTTTAGAGTTTAGAGAGGTCTCACTTTCTATTGTGCCTTGAGTTTTAGAGTTTAGAGAGGTCTCCCTTTCTGTTGTGCATTGAATTTTAGAGTTTAGAGAGGTCTCGTTTTCTGTTGTGCCTCGAGTTTTAGAGTTTAGAGAGGTCTCGCTTTCTGTTGTGCCTCGAGTTTTAGAGTTTAGAGAGGTCTCACTTTCTGTTGTGCCTCGAGTTTTAGAGTTTAGAGAGGTCTCGATTTCTGTTGTGCCTCGAGTTTTAGAGTTTAGAGAGGTCTCGCTTTCTGTTGTGCCTCGAGTTTTAGAGTTTAGAGAGGTCTCGCTTTCTGTTGTGCCTCGAGTTTTAGAGTTTAGAGAGGTCTCACTTTCTGTTGTGCCTCGAGTTTTAGAGTTTAGAGAGGCCTCACTTTCTGTTGTGCCTCGAGTTTTAGAGTTTAGAGAGGTCTCGCTTTCTGTTGTGCCTTGAGTTTTAGAGTTTAGAGAGGTCTCGCTTTCTGTTGTGCCTCGAGTTTTAGAGTTTAGAGAGGTCTCACTTTCTGTTGTGCCTCGAGTTTTAGAGTTTAGAGAGGTCTCACTTTGTGTTGTGCCTCGAGTTTTAGAGTTTAGAGAGGTCTCACTTTGTGTTGTGCCTTGAGTTTTAGAGTTTAGAGAGGCCTCACTTTCTGTTGTGCCTCGAGTTTTAGAGTTTAGAGAGGCCTCACTTTCTGTTGTGCCTTGAGAAAGGAAGTGAAAGAATATCTCCTCAATGGGAACAGACAGCAAAAACACCCCAGAACTTGACTGGGATCCTAACCCTTCCCTACTCATTCCAAAACGAAAGAAAACGTTTTTGGCTTTTATTAGACTTTCAATAAAGTTTATATTGGAGTGTTCCCGTTCTTCTGTAACCAGAAGTTTTGTTTCCCCCCCGAGGTCCTTTCCTCCCATGTTCGGCTCCTCTTCATTCCATCACGATGTTATCACCACTTGTACACAGCTCAGAGACATTGGCCTGCTAAGTTGATGAGCTCCCATATGTTATGTTGGATTTCATTTATTTTTCCATGCATGTGATCGGGTTTCTATGGAGACCACCGATTAAAGCAGTGGGGATGTCCTCAGAAACCCTTCACTAACTTCAGACGGGAGGAACTTTTCCTGAACTTTAGAAACTCTGACTCAGATTTATGGAGGAACATCAGAGAGGGGGGAGGGAGCGACTCTATGGTGGTGGTGCTCAGCCATACGTGAGACCATCGGTGCAAATGACAAACGTTTATACGTTTTACTGTAGGTTCCGGTGGTACTGCATGTTTCACTCTAAATCTCAGACGCTATAGAAGACTTAAAAGGGTAACTCCACTTTCGTGAACAAAATATAGCAAATAAAAAAATAAAAAAATCTTGCGTATGCAATTACTACACAAGCCGTGTTGTAATTGAATGTTATTAAAAATTTGTGGGGAAAAAAGAACGTCAATTTTGTTTGGGTGCCACGTCACACGACTGCGCAATTGTCAGTTAAAATAACAAAAAATGGCCTGGTCATGAAGGGGGTAAAATCTTTTGGGGTTAAAGAGGAATTTAACCCCCCCCCATTATTTGGGAAGAGCCGGGTCCTCTTAAAGGGTGATGATCCGATTTAAGTACTTCTAAAGGGATGCAGACACTGCAACTTTTCTCATCAGAATACTGAGAGTGCCCTCCCATTCAGAATCGGTCTGTGCAGGACACGTGGAATGCCCCCAGAAATGTAATTTCCTACTTGTGTGGCTGGCTTACCGATTTTCCTAGAAGTCTCTGCACTAAGATACAAGTCAGATTTTAGGTATCCTCTGCAATAGGAATTTCAGTTTTGGTGAGATACCCATAATGCTTAAGAAGGAATTCCATCCTCTATTATTTTTTTTTACTCCACTTTTGGGATGAATTAGAGCGGAGACTGTGAGCCAGGTCTTCTTGCCAAACATCAGTGCCTGACCTCACAAATGCTCTTCTGGAAGAATGGTCAAACATTCCCATAGACACTCCTAAACCTTGTGGACGGCCTTCCCAGAAGAGGTGAAGCAGTTATAGCTGCAAAGGGTGGGCCAACGCAATATTGTTTTTTTGACTTTATGTTTTTTATTAATCATTTTCCCATTTCACATCATAGACATCACATTCTTACATCTTACATTGTCCAAATTTCACAAAGGGAAAATGAGAAAACCCATCATCCTCCAATATTTACAAGAGAAAGTACAAATTTAAATATAACACCATATACATAAAAAAACATATAACGCAATATTGAACCCTACGGACTAAGACTGGGAGGCCATTAAAGTGGTTGTAAACCCACTCTGAAAAAAAAAAAAAAACTAAACCTGCAAGACAAAGGCATTATGAGCTAGTATGCATAGCATAGCATACTAGCTCATTATGTAATACTCACCTGAGATCGAAGCCCTCGCTGCGGTGCCCATACACAGCACTGGCCAGCAACATCACTCCCAGGGGTTACTTCTGAGTATCGTGGCTCCAGCATTGTGATTGGCCGGAGCCACAATGATGTTACTCCCGCGCATGTAACGGCACACTCACTGAAGCAAACGGCATGTACGTGCCATTGATTCAGTTTGCTTCAGTGCGCATGTGCCGATGACGTCGGCACATGCAAATACAGGGGATGCCTCCTAAACCTTTCAGGTTTAGGAGATATCCTGGGTAGCTACAGGTAAAGCCTTATTATAGGCTTACCTGTAGCAAAAAGTGGTCTGTAAGGGTTCACAACCACTTTAAAGTTTGTGTGCTTGTAAAGGCAGGCGTCACAATACTTTGACAATATAGCAAAGTCCTTTCTTGTATTAGGAGAGGTATGGACTCCAGAGAGAGATATCATTTTGCCCCCCCCCCCCCCCCCCCCCCTGTACAAATCAGTAGTAAGACCTCATCTGGAATATGCAGTCAAGTTTTGGGCACCAGTTCTCAAAAAGGATATCGGGGAACTGGAGAAAGTGCAGAGAAGGGCAACCAAACTGATAAGAGGCATGGAGGAGAGGAAGAGGAACTGAATTTATTCACTCTTGATAAGAGGAGAATAAGGGGGGATATGATCAACATGTACAAATATATAAGGGGTCCATATAGTGAACTTGGTGTTGAGTTATTCACTTTACAGTCAACACAGAGGACAAGGGGGCACTCTTTACATCTAGAAGAAAAGAGATTTCATCTCCAAATACGGAAAGGTTTCTTCACAGTAATGCCCCATACACACGGTCGGAAATTCAGATTTTGTGGTCGGAATTTTTCCGACGGATTTTGTCCGACACTGGTGTTGGTGTTACACACGGTCAGACAAAGTTGTCGGAAAATCCGATCATTCTGAATGTGGTGACGTTTGTTGCCTACGACGGGACTACGTAGAGGCTAGTAGCCAATAGCTTTGGTCTCGTAATTTGATCTGAGCATGCGTGGCACTTTGTCCGTCGGAATTCTATACACACGATCGGAAAAAGTCCGATCGGACTTTGTTGTCGGAAAATTTGAGAGCAGGATCTCAAATTTTTTCCGTCGGACATTCCGACTGAAAAAGTCCGATGGAGCCCACACACGGCCGGATTATCCGACAACATGGTCCAATCGGACGATTTCCGTCGGAATTTCCAAACGTGTGTACAGGGCATAAGAGCTGTGAAAATGTGGAATAGACTCCCTGCAGAGGTGGATCTGGCCAGCTCAGTAGATTGCTTTAAGAAAGGCCTGGATACTTTCCTAAATGTACATAATATAACTGGGTACTGACATTTATAGGTAAAGTTGATCCGGGGAAAATCCAATTGCCTTTCGGGGATCAGGAAGGAATTTTTCCCCTGCTGTAGCAAATTGGAGAATGCTCTGCTGGGGTTTTATCGTCTTCCTCTGGATCAACTGTGGGTATAGGATTGGGTATATGGGATTGTATGATATTATTTATTTATTTTTATTTATGGTTGAACTGAATGGACTTGTGTCTTTTTTCAACCTGACTATGTATCTATGTAACTATATAGTGTATATTGCAGCTTAGATATTGAATAGGACTGAATGAGAAAGTTGGGTATCTGTTGGCACAGAGGGAGGTCTGATTCTATTTCTCATTTTCTCTGCATGAGTCCTAATGCTGCATACAGCTGTATGTATTGGCATGCAATCCTGCAGATGCTGCGCAGCTCCCGACACTCGGCTCAGAAAGTACACATTGATCGGAATGGGTCAGTAGTACACAAACAGTCAATGAAATGCTAGCTTTGCGTTCCGTGGCGCCATGACAAATTTAACTAGGGCTGCTTTATTTGGCCACATCAGATGCTGCAGTCTAATTCCCTGAACACGCCACCCCCCCCCCCCCCCAACCCCCACCCCAGGAAGGATCCTATGTCCCCCCTGGAAGAATCCTATGTTCCCTGGGATGGGTAGGCAGCACTAAGGAGAACTGGAGGTCAGAGCCAGGGGGCCGCAGATGCATTGCAGCCTCCACCTCTCGTGTCTACAAGCCTGAAGTATGAGAATGTCATTTTTCACCCCCCCCCCCCCCTTTGCCCGCAGTGTGCTGGTGAAATACGCCATTTATCTTCCTTCCTTCCATAGATGTCTAATTGCTTCTGCTTGCAGATTAGAGCCGCGGACAGGAAACGTTTTCTTGATTCCTTTTTGTGATTTTCAACTATTTGTTAATGTTAACTGAGCAGATCTGAGGGCCGGTTACCTCCCAACACCGCGCCGTCCCTCAGATCTTCTACTTCTGAAGCCATTTACGGGGGCTTTTCAAGAGCGAAAGCAGAACAGAGCCGTTTAAATCAGACGTTTAAAAACCGATGAGATGTAAAATAATGGAGCTTCCCCACCAAAGCTCCACTCTTTGCGTTTAACCTTCACATGGGCTGTTAACCGTCCCGGGAAGAGGTAATTACAAAGCGGGGCCACTACGCCAGTTAATTAAATATGCTTTGAAAAGCTCTCTGTAAGTAGGAAGGAAAACATTGTATCGGTGAGCGGGAAGTGGAGACCTGTCACAAGGGCAATGTTCTTTGTTCAAGCCGCCTAATGATTGTCAAGCCAATGAATGGCCTAATCTTAGAAGGACAATTTCTACTGTTGGATAATCTGCAGATAATAAGAGAAAGAGATTTCCCTTTGATAAAGACCCTCCTGAAGCTTTGCTTGTTCTGGGATATGGTCAGGGCTGATGTGATAAATCATGGGGCCCCACCAGTGGCGGCTGGTGCTCAAATTTTTTTTGGGGGGGGGGGGGGCAAAAAAAAAAACCCATCAATTGCAGCCTCACAGTGCCTTTAAATGCATCCACTGTGCCCAACAAATGCAGCCACTGTGCCCATTAAATGGAGCCACTGTGCCCATCAAATGCAGCCACTGTGCCTATCAAATGCAGCCACTGTGCCAATCAAATGCAGCCACTGGGCCAATCAAATGCAGCCACTGTGCCCATCAAATGCACCCACTGTGCCCATCAAATGCACCCACTGTGCCCATCAAATGCACCCACTGTGCCATCAATTGCAGCCACTGTGCCCATCAAATGCAGCCACTGTGCCCATCAAATGCAGCCACTGTGTCCATCAATTGCAACCACTGTGCATATCAAATGCAGCCACTGTGCCCATCAAATGCAGCCACTGTGCCCGTCAAATGCAGCCACTGTGCCCATCAAATGCAACCAATGTGCCCATCAGGTGCAGCCACTGTGCCTATCAATTGCAGCCACTGTACCCATTAATTCCAGCCACTGTGCCCATCAATTCCAGCCACTGTGCCCATCAATTCCAGCCACTGTGCCCATCAATTCCAGCCACTGTGTCCATCAATTCCAGCCACTGTGTCCATCAATTCCAGCCACTGTGTCCATCAATTGCAGCCACTGTGTCCATCAATTGCAGCCACTGTGTCCATCAAATGCAGCCACTGTGTCCATCAAATGCAGCCACTGTGCCCATCAAATGCAGCCACTGTGCCCATCAAATGCAGCCACTGTGCCCATCAAATGCAGCCACTGTGCCCATCAAATGCAGCCACTGTGCCCATCAATTGCAGCCACTGTGTCCATCAATTGCAGCCACTGTGTCCATCAATTGCAGCCACTGTGTCCATCAATTGCAGCCACTGTGTCCATCAATTGCTACCACTGTGCATATCAAATACAACCACTGTGCCCATCAAATGCAACCAATGTGCCCATCAGATGCAGCCACTGTACCCATCAATTCCAGCCACTGTGCCCATCAATTCCAGCCACTGTGCCATCAATTCCAGCCACTGTGTCAATCAATTGCAGCCACTGTGTCCATCAATTGCAGCCACTGTGCCCATCAAATGCAGCCACTATGCCATCAAATGCAGCCACTATGCCATCAAATGCAGCCACTGTGCCATCAAATGCAGCCACTGTGCCATCAAATTCAGCCACTGTGCCCATCAAATGCAGCCACTGTGTCCATCAATTGCAGCCACTGTGTCCATCAATTGCAACCACTGTGCCCATCAAATGCAGCCACTATGCCATCAAATGCAGCTACTGTGCCATCAATTGCAGCCACTGTGCCCATCAAATGCAGCCACTGTGCCATCAAATGCTCTAAAAATACACTTTAATGAATAAAAAAAAAACATAATATATAAAAAGCATGATAACAGAGTACGATGCATTCTGGTGTAGCGCCATAAAACCACTTGCAGACCAGGCCTTTTTCCTATGCCGCGTACACACGGTCGGAATTTCCGATGGAAACAGTCCGATGGGAGCTTTTCATCGGATTTTCCGACCGTGTGTATGCCCATCGGTCTTTTTCTGTCGGAATTTCCAACGGACTTTGGATTGAGAACCTGTTCTTAATTTTTCCGACGGAAAACCTTTCTATCGGATTTTCCGATCGCGTGTATGCAATTCCGATACGCAAAATTCCGACGCATGCTCGGAAACAATTCGACGCATGCTCAGAAGCATTAAACTTCCCTTTTATAGTGAAGTCGAACGTTTTTTAAGGCGTGGTGTTATTGACCGTCGGATATTGGTGTGACCGTGCGTAGGCAATACAGTTTGAGTTTCCGACGGGAAAACCATCAGAGCTTTTTCCGACGAGAATTCCGACCGTGTGTACGCGGCATTACGTAAGTTACGTAAGTAAAAATCTGCACTTTTTGCTAGAAAATTACCTAAACCCCCAAATATATATATATATATATATATATATATGAACAGAAAAGTGTATAATGGGTGGCCTAAGTATATACACTACTCAGCGCTGGATGTGTGACTACAATGAAACAGATTGACCGATTGATTCAACAAATAAATATATAAATAAGTTGAGGTATTTATATAAATAAATAAAGTGAGCAGCTGTTTAAAATCGAGTAAATATATAAAAGAGATAGTAAAAAATCCAACAGTGGTTCCTGTGAAATAAAATACTAAAACAGCGCTAAAAAAATGACATTAAAAGATAATAAAATCTTTCTGTGATCAGTCCACAGGTCATAAATGAGGTGAAGAAATAATGCAGCGATAGGTAGTCCTTTTAAGTGTATCTGAGAAATATAGTGCACAGTTCAAAATAATGGGTGACTTTTCATGTGGTTAAGGTATTCCAGGTGTATATCCAAGCACCGCTTTAATCCCTCTAGATAATTCCACCACGTGAGGCGCGCTCCCCTCAGGGGGTTAAACTCACCAGAAGGATAAATCAAACAGGCCTTGAGATATAAAGCATCATCACGGTATACACTGCACAAGATACGTCAAACATCCAGAAACAGCGCCAATCAGATCACTTCCTCAGCAGGGGCCCTTTAGGGCGTGGCCTACACGACGCTCGACCGGAAGTCACGTTTGCGCTCCACCGCCGCTAACCACCGCCCAGAAGTGAAGCTTGTGTCAGCAGAGACACACAAGCCGCTTCAGGAGGAATTGTTTGCTGCCACTGTGGACGATTGGAGAACTGCCTCCACCATATACACGCAAGTGATACTCTTTATACGCTGTTGCAAAGAAATTTAAATGTACGCTTATTACTATAGGGGATTGTAAAGGGATATGCTTTTAATGTTCAATTAAAATGGAATTACACTATGTATGCCACTCTCTCCATTTTTTATGACATACCACTGTGAGCTGATTTACCCTTGAATCCCTGGTGATATTTTAAAACCCTGGTGGTACCTATGCTGAGGAAGTGATCTGATTGGCGCTGTTTCTGGATGTTTGACGTATCTTGTGCAGTGTATACCGTGATGATGCTTTATATCTCAAGGCCTGTTTGATTTATCCTTCTGGTGAGTTTAACCCCCTGAGGGGAGCGTGCCTCACGTGGTGGAATTATCTAGAGGGATTAAAGCGGTGCTTGGATATACACCTGGAATACCTTAACCACATGAAAAGTCACCCATTATTTTGAACTGTGCACTATATTTCTCAGATACACTTAAAAGGACTACCTATCGCTGCATTATTTCTTCACCTCATTTATGACCTGTGGACTGATCACAGAAAGATTTTATTATCTTTTGATGTCATTTTTTTAGCGCTGTTTTCGTATTTTATTTCACAGGAATCACTGTTGGATTTTTTACTATCTCTTTTATATATTTACTCGATTTTAAACAGCTGCTCACTTTATTTATATAAATACCTCAACTTATTTATATATTTATTTGTTGAATCAATCGGTCAATCTGTTTCATTGTAGTCACACATCCAGCACTGAGTAGTGTATATACTTAGGCCACCCATTATACACTTTTCTGTTCATATATATATATATATATATATATATATATATATATATATATATATATTTTAGCAGAGATCCTAGAGAATAAAATGGTGATCGTTGCAATTGTTTATGTTACACAGTATTTGCGCAGTAGTTTTTCAAATGCAATTTTTGGGGAAAAAATACACTATAATAAATAAAAAAAATTAAAAACAATATACACCCCAATTTTTTTGGAGTATGAAAGATGATGTTATGCGAAGTCAATAGATACCTAACATGTCACGCTTTAAAATTGCGCATGCTCGTGAAATGGCGACAAACGACGGTACTTAAAAAAAACTTCATAGGTAATGCTTTAAACATTTTTACCAGTTACCTGTTTAGAGTTACAGAGGAGATCTAGAGCTAAAATGATTGCTCTCACTCTAACGTTCGGAGGGATTTGCTTTTTTTTTTTTTTGTTCTTATTAATTTTATTTTTTATTTTTAAACTGTCCCTTTATTTATTTTCTATCACTTTTATTACATTTACAAAGAATGTAAACATCCCTTGTAATTGAAATAAGGATGACAGGTCCTCTTTATGGAGAGATCTGGGGTCAAAAAGACTCCAAATCTCCCCTTTACCTTTAAAAGCAAAAGATCAAAAAAAAATGTTTTATCTTTTGCGTTAAAAGAAAAAAATGATTGTTTACTTCCATCCTAGATGGCAAGTGACATCCTGGCATTGCTTCGGTCCTCCAAGGCCATAGAGGCCATCAGAGAAGATCTGTTCTCTGTCTGCCTCTGTGACCAGTTGGCCGCACTGTTGGATCGTTTCTTGGGTTCAACGGTAAAAACGGTAAGCCCGAGAAACACCGGCAAGCTGTGTGGGGGAGGGTTAGAACTGGCTAATGAGCCACTCGGATCGCTTTCATGAGAAAGCCAGCTGAAAAAAAAAATACCAGGGTTATGGCTGATGGCTTTTTTTTAACTTACCTCTAAATGGCTGTTGCTAGGGGGTCCCTCGCAGTCTGCCTCCTTCGGTGCCTGGGCTGGTGACATCACTTCCCCTCGGCGCAGGAAGGGCCCCCTCCCTCCTGTCAGTCATCTGGGACACGTGACAGGTCCCAGATGACTGCGTGGCCAATCACGACGCGCGGCTCGCGCATTGGGTGCACGGCTGTGAAGCCACAGCCGGGTGCCCACATTTGCAATGCCGGCGCTGCCGAGCGGATCGGGGGACGAGTGGAGCTTCGACCCCCCTCTCCGCATCGCTGGATCCTGGAACAGGTAAGTGTCCGATTATTAAAAGTCAGCAGCTGCAGTATTTGTAGCTGCTGACTTTTAATTTTTTTTTTTTTTAATGGATACTCCTCTTTAACCGCTTCCTGACCACCTCCTGCACATATACGTCGGCAGAATGGCACGGCTGGGCAGATCAACATACCGGTACGTTGCCCTTTAAGAGCCCAGCCGTGGGTCACTCCGTGACCACGGCCGCGGGACCAGCGGACCCGATCGCCGCTGGTGTCCCGCGATCGGGTCACAGAGCTGAAGAACGGGGAGAGGTCTGTGTAAACAAACCTCTCCCCGCGCTTCCTACTCTGTCTGTCACTGATCGGCTGTTCCCTGTCATCGGGAACAGACGATCAGTGACGTCAGACGTCAGCCACGCCCCCCTAATGTAAAAAAAAAACACACACACGTCACACTAACTCCTCCCCGCCCCCTAGTGGTTACCTTCTTCACTGCCAGTGTCATTTATACAGGAATCAATGCATTTAAATAGCATTGATTGCTGTATGAATGACAATGGTCCCAAAAATGTGTCAAAAATGTCCGATATGTCCGCTATAATGTCGCAGTCACAATAAAAAATCGCTGATCGCCACCATTACTAGTAAAAAAAAAATATTAATAAAAATGCTATAAAACTATCCCCTATTTTTTAAACGCTATAACTTTTGCGCAAACCAATCAATAATCGCTAATTGCGATTTATTTTACCAAAAATATGTAGAAGAATAGGTATCGGCCTAAACTGAGGAAAAAATACGTTTTTTTATATATATTTTTGGGGATATTTATTATAGCAAAAAGTAAAAAATATTGCATTTTTTTTCAAAATTGTCGCTCTATTTTTGTTTATAGCACAAAAAATTAAAACCGCAGGGGCGATCAAATACCACCAAAAGAAAGCTCTATTTGTGGAACAAAAAGGACGCCAATTTTTTTTGGGAGCCACGTCGCACGACCGCGCAATTGTCATTTAAATCGACGCAGTGCCAAATCGCAAAAAGGGGCCTGGTCCTTTGGCTGCAAATTGGTCTGGGGCTGAAGTGGTTAAGCATGTGTTCTATCGGGTTGAGGTCATGACTCTGTGCAGGCCAGTCAAGTTCCTCCACCCCAAACTCGCTCATCCATGTCTTTATGGACCTTGCTTTGTGCACTGGTCTAAATCATTTGGTGGAGGGGGGATTATGGTCTGGGGGTTGTTCTTCAGGGGTTGGGCTTGGCCCCTTAGTTCCAGTGAAGGGAACTCCTAAGGCAGTGGTTCTTAGCTCCTGTCCTCAGGACCCACTAACAGGCCAGATTTTACCTTGGGGAGACGCAGACTTGAATACGACAATTATTGAGCAGCAAATATCACCTGTGATGTATTTCAGTTCTCTTGCAAACCTGGCCTGTTAGTGGGTCCTGAGGACAGGAGTTGAGAGGTGTCAGTATACCAAGGTATTTTGGACAATTTCATGCTCCCAACTTTGTGGGAACAGTTTGGGGACGGCCCCTTCCTGTTCCAACACGACTGCCCACCAGTGCACAATAGACATGTGCACTGCCAAAAAATTTGTTTATTTTCGTTTTCGTTTCATTCGCTTTTTGGGTCATTCGTTATGATCAAATTTTGGGATTTCCAAATTTCGTAAATTTGTCACACATTCGTACATTCGTAAATTTGTTCATTCGTACATTAGAAAATTCGTAAATTCGAAAATTTTCTAATGTACGAATGAACAAATTTACGAAATCTGGAAATTTGGAAATCCCAAAATTTGAAAATCTGACATAGTAACTAACTATTAAATTATAGGGATTGTAATTTCCTTTCAAATTTGGTTGTTAGTGAAGATGAATTTATCTGAAGTTACGAATTATCCGAAATAACGAATGCCGCATCTAAACAAAATGGAACGGAACAAATTAAAAATAAATAATAATAAAAAGTTTTTATTATTATTATTTATTATTAATTTGTTCCGTTACGTTTGTTTGGATGTGGCATTCGTTATTTCGGATAATTTGATAAGTTTGTATTTGTTACGTTCACGAACAGCCCAATTTAAAAAGGAAATTACAATACCTATAATTTAATAGTTATTATTAGTTAATTATAAATTCAGATTTCCGAATTTCCGAATTTATGAATGTACTAATTTACGAATGTGCGAATATACGAATTTACAAATTCTTAAATATTCAAATTTACAAATTCTTAAATATTCGAATTTACAAATTCTTAAATATTCGAATTTACAAATTCTTAAATATTCAAATTTACAAATTCTTAAATATTCAAATTTACAAATTCTTAAATATTCGAATTTACAAATTCTTAAATATTCGAATTTACAAATTCCTAAATATTCGAATTTACTAATTTTTAAATATTCAAAGTTAAGAATATTCAGAAAAATTCATTAAACGGATTTTCGAAATTAACAAATTTGTCGAAATTTGTTAAAAAAAAAACGAATTCGGAACGAAACGAATTGCACATGTCTAGTGCACCAAGCAAGGTCCATAAAGACATGGATGTGCGAGTTTTGGGTGGAGGAACTTGACTGGCCTTCACAGTCCTGACCTCAACCCGACAGAACACCTTTGGGATGAATTAGAGCGGAGTCTGCGAGCCAGGCCTTCTCGATCAACATCAGTTCCTGACCTCACAAATGCGCTTCTGGAAGAATGTCTATGGGAATGTTTGACCACACTCCTAAACCTTGTGGACGGCCTTCCCAGAAGAGTTGAAGCTGTTATAGCTGCAAAGGGTGGGGGCAACTCAATATTGAACCCTACGGACTAATGCCCCGTACACACGGTCGGAAATTCCGACCACAAAATCCGTCGGATTTTTTTTCAACGGATTTTGTCCGACACTGGTGTTGCATACACAAGGTCGGACAAAGTTGTCGGAAAATCCGATCATTCTGAGCGTGGTGACGTTTGTTGCCTACGACGGGACTACGTAGAGGCTAGTAGCCAATAGGTTTGGTCTTGTAATGTGATCTGAGCATGCGTGGCACTTTGTCCGTCGGAATTCGCTACACACGATCGGATAAAGTCCGATAGGACTTTGTTGTCGGAAAATTTGAGAGCAGGAGATAAAACTTTTTCCGTCGGATATTTCGACGGAAAAAGTCCACTGGCGCCCACACACGGGCGGATTTTCCAACAACATGGTCCAATCGGACATTTTCCCTCGGAATTTCCGACCGTGTGTACGGGGCACTATAGCTGCAAAGGGTGGGCCAAGCCAATATTGAACCCTATGGACTAATGCTGGCCATACACTAGTCGAAAAATCGGCCGAACCCAACTTAGAAAAACGAATGTTCGGCCACGAGCGCAAACGATGGTGCCATCATATAATGGCCGATAAATCGTTCAGTGAACATAAGAAAAAAAAATGATGTTCGTTTTTTTTTACATATACCTAGTGCAGACAGGTCGGACGGGAAACACATTAACCTTTCAATTTATCTTTCGTTCGGCAGAAAATTTCCAAACTTGTCCTTCGTTTTTTCGGGGTAAAAAACGTCCAAACGATTATCGATTTTGTGTCCATTAACTGGCCCGAAAAAATCGAACGAATGGTCTAATGACCGATTTTTCATATAGTGTATGGCCAGCCTAATGCCCCATACACACGGTCGGATTTTCTGATGGAAAATGTCCTATCGGACCATGTTGTCGGAAATTCCGACCGTGTGTGGGCTCCATCGGACTTTTTCCGTCGGATTTTCCGACGGACAAAGTTTTATCTCCTGCTCTCAAATTTTCCGACAACAAAGTCCTATCGGACTTTTTCCGATGGTGAGTAGCAAATTCCGACGGACAAAGTGCCACGCATGCTCAGATCACATTACAAGACCAAAGCTATTGGCTACTAGCCTCTACGTAGTCCCGTCGTACGCAACGAACGTCACCACGTTCAGAATGATCGGATTTTCCGACAACTTTGTCCGACCGTGTGTATGCAACACCAGTGTCGGACAAAATCCGTCGGAAAAAATCAGACGGATTTTGTGGTCGGAATTTCCGACCGTGTGTACGGGGCATAAGACTGGGATGCCATTAAAGTTCATGTGCGTGTAAAGGCAAGCGTCCCAATACTTTTGACAATATAGTGTGTGTGCAGTCACCTATAAGCACCTCATTTTTTTTTTACCCGCAGTCTTTATTCATTTTTGTGACAAAGTCTTTCTAATCTGTACATTGTGAATAATCCTAGCTTCTTTTGTCTTATTGGATGAGCCCCATACTTCGTTGCGCGTAAGCAACAAATTAGCATTTTTAATCTACCTGCCCCAGTTGTAGAAGACCTCTTATCTCACAATTCCCAGTCCCAGATATAAGTGGCATGGAGCACCCATAAAAACATTTTATCGATGTCTTTGTACATGCGGCGGCGGCGCCCTAATCATATATCATGGCGCATTGTTTACTGAAAGGGATCAGGTCAGAGACACCGCCATTCATAACGGAGCATCTCATTACATGACACATTAGGGGGGGACGCCAAGAAACAGGAAAACGCTTTCAGCTTCTGCCTGGTGGAGAATTCTGGAAAACGGCAGAATTAGCCGGATCCCCGATGTAATTAATATATAACTGCCACATGTTCCTCATTAGACTTGAGTACAGTGCCATCAATTATCCCATTAACAAGTAATTGGCGCTCCCTTTGTTTTCACCTTAGGAGAGATGTAAAAAGGCGGTGCTACCTATAGCGGTGGTTGTCCACCACATTGAGACCAGGGCCCAGTATATTTTGTAAAAACTTCCAATATTTAACCACTTCAGCCCCGGAAAGATTTGGCTGCTCAATGACTGCGACATTTTGCGATCCTGCACTGCTTCGATTTAACCACTTAAGCCCCGGGCCATTTGGCTGGCAAAAGACCAGAGCACTTTTTGCGATTCGGCACTGCGTCGCTTTAACCGCTTCCCGACCGCCTCCTGCACATATACGTCGGCAGAATGGCACGGCCAGGCAAAACCACGTACAGGTACGTGGCCCTTTAATTGCCTGGCCGTGGGTCGCGACCCGGTCTGGAGCTCCGTGCCCCCGGCCGCGGAAACAGTGGACCCGATCGCCGCTGGTGTCCCGCGATCGGGTCACAGAGCTGAAGAACGGGGAGAGGTCTGTGTAAACAAACCTCTCCCCGCGCTTCCTACACTGCCTGTCACTGATTGGCTGTTCCCTGTCATCGGGGAAAGCCGATCAGTGATGTCAGACGTCAGCCCCGCCCCCTAATGTAAAAAAAACACACACACACGTCACAGACCATAACCCCTCCCCTCCCCCTAGTGGTTAACTCTTGAGACGCGGGGTTTTGGACGTTCGGCGTGCGGGTCACGGTCGGCGGATCTTCACCGGGGCCCCTCCCCCTAGTGGTAAATTTTTTTTTTTTTTCTCTCTCCTCCTTTTGTATGTATATCTATATCTATATACTTAGATACATAGATACCATTGCTTTTCTTCTGAATATGGCCAGACAATAAAGGGGCTATCGTAGAGTCTGGGAGGAAGGTTAAAACTGTTGAACAATAATAAATAAACAGAGGATAGGGCTTTACCACGAACAGAATAGATGACGAGATGACTAATATGAATATGATTTAGTGACAGGTTATACAAGGGACTTAGTCTGTAATTTATGCTTCCTCCTCTTTTTTCTCCCTTTATCCCTTTTTTTTTTTTTTTTTTTGGGAACCGGAACTTGAGACTATTAAAGTGTTATTGAATTAGTACACATGCTGGAGGGAAGTAGATGGATCTATAGCCAGTAGGTAAGGAATATTTATGAGTAACCATATGAACTGTAAATGGGCAGACAGACATAACCCAACAGGACGATCCCCTCCCTGTCCCGTTCCCCCGATGTCTCCTTCCCCCTCCCCCCCCCCCCCCCTCTCCTTCTCCATATAACTGTCTTCTTAAAAAATCCCCTATTCCTTGTCCCCTATTCTTTTTACTTCTTTTTTTTCCTCTCTCCTCCTCCCGCCCCTACTTAACCTAAAAATATTAAAACAGTAAATGTTGGAAGATAAGCGGGAATGACACGGGGCTCTAAACCCGACCACCTCGGACCACGACCCCAACATAGGATAAACGCTCATTATACCTGGGTTGTAACGGTGAGCGTTTTTTTTTTTTTAGCAAACATATAGCTAAAAGTTTTTTTAGGAGCGGGATTCCCATCCCACAAATCCCGAATCTGTGTGTTTGCTTTTTTTTTCCCTTCTTTTTCTTTTTTTTTTTTTTTTTTTTTTTTTTTTTTTTTATTTAGAGCCAATCCATGGAAGCCCCTCAATGTGATCTCGCTGAACGCAAGAAAGGCTAAAACACACCAGAAAAAAGGAGACCGCTTTTACATGACCTGCAACGCTATAAGTCAGATGTAGCATTCATACAGGAGACACACTTCAGAGAAGACAAAGTACCTCTTTAAAAAATCATCTATTCCCAAATGTTTACCATGCTTACAAACCAAAAGGCAAAAACGAGAGGAGTATCCATTCTCATTTCGAGAAAAGATACCATGGGACGTATATATAATCGACCAAGGACCCTGAAGGGCGTTATCTGTTCGTTAAAAGGAGTAAAGTTAGGTGATATTGTAACCACATTGGTGACACTATACGCCCCAATAACTCTTTCACTGCGACATTTACAAAAGAGACCATGTTAGCCCATATATCGGTGATTACCGGAAAGAAGGAAAGGACCTTCTTCCTGTGGGAGCTATCGCCCAATTTCTTCTAGCTCAATCTGGACCTAAAACTTTTTTCTAAGATTCTAGCAAATAGGATCCAACAATATATCCCAAACCTAGTACACCTAGACCAGGTAGGTTTTGTTCCCAAACGTGAGGCAAGAGACAATACCATAAAGGTACTCAACCTGCTACATATGGTGAATAAAACTCAGACACAAGGAGTACTTATAAACACAGATGCTGAGAAAGCCTTCGACAGGGTGAATTGGAGATATATGGTGGCAGTCTTGCGAAATGGAGGCTTTGGAGATAAAATGCTGAACTGGATAAATGCCATCTACTCCTGCCCAACGGCACGGGTAAGAGTCAACGGAGTACTGTCGGACACCTTCCAGATCGCAAACGGGACACGTCAGGGATGCCCACTGTCACCACTCCTTTTCGCCCTGTCGCTGGAGCCATTCCTCTGCATGGTCCGCTTAAATCAGGATATTATGGGAGTACATGTAGGAAAAACACAATACAAGATCTCGGCCTATGCAGACGATATGTTGTTCTCGCTTACGAATCCCCTGATCTCGATTCCGAACTTAATGAAGGAATTCGAGAAATATAGTATACTTTCCAACCTCCGTATAAACTTCAATAAATCAGAAGCAATGGGGCTTAATTGCCCACAGATATTAATTGAACAACTCAAACAAAATTTCAAACTTAAATGGACAGAGAAAGCTCTCATATATCTCGGTACACTAATCCCATCCGATATAAATAAGATTTTTGAACTAAACTTCCCCCCACTGCTTCAGAATGTGAAAACCCTATTGGGTAAGTGGAAATCAGGTCTACACTCATGGCTAGGACGGGTTAATATTATCAAGATGAGTATCCTTCCTAAATTTCTTTATCTCCTACAGGCCCTTCCAATAAATATCCCATCGTTATACTTTAAACAATGTCAGAAGCTAATATTTGACTTTATATGGGCATACAAGCAACCTAGGCTGCAGCGTAGGCAATTAATACTTCCTAAAAAAGATGGAGGATTAGCAGTACCAGATATACGTAAATATTACTTGGCTGCACACCTGAGTAGGGTGATAGATTGGAACAGGCATACAGACCTTAAACTTTGGGTTCAGATTGAGCATGCTCAATCCCCTGTTGTATTAGGAAGAGCACCCTGGTGTGCTACACATCTCCCCAGAGAACTTATTAAACATCCCCTAATAGGTAACACGGTGAAAATCTGTGCAAATTTGCTTCCAATACTGAGTATAACACCAGAGACCTCACCTCTGTACCCAATATTAGGGAATCCACTTTTTCCACCGGGAAATGAAGATAGAGCGTTTAAGCACCTATGTAATACAAGCTCTACTCAAGTGTCTAGCTACATAGGAGATAGGAAATGGCGGACGATCTCGGAGCTGATGGAAAGAGAGGGAATGTTTAGACTAAAATTTTGGAATGCCCTTCAGATAACTCATTTTTTGAACACTCTCCCTGATCCGGGAGGGTTTATCAGGCCCCTCACTTTATTTGAGAAATACTGTTCAGAGACAGGATTAATGTCACATACTACTCTGAAGTGTGTCCATGAATGGGAACGAGAGCTCGGGAAAACCATTTATACAGGATTGCGAAAAATGCATTTAAATAGCACTGATTAGCTGTATAAATGACAATGGGGCCATTTATACAGGATTCAATGCATTTAAATAGCACTGTCCGATGTGTCCGCCATAATGTCGCAGTCACAATAAAAATCGCTGATCGCCGCCATTACTAGTAAAAAAAAATCATATTAATAAAAATGCTATAAAAACTATCCCCTATTTTGTAAACGCTATAATTTTTGCGCAAACCAATCAATAATCGCTAATTGCAATTTTTTTTTACCAAAAATATGTAGAAGAATACGTATCGGCCTAAACTGAGGAAAAAAGTTTTTATATATTTTTTAGGGATATTTATTATAGCAAAAAGCAAAAAATATTGCATTGTTTTCAAAATTGTCGCTCTATTTTTGTTTTTTAGCGCTATAAACAAAAGAAGAGCAACAATTTTGAAAAAAAAAAAACACAATATCTCTTACTATTTGCTATAATAAATATCCCAAATTTTTTATCAAAAAAAATATTTTTTTTCCTCAGTTTAGGCCGATACGTATTCTTCTACATATTTTTGGTAAGAAAAATCGCAATAAGCGTACATTGATTGGTTTGCGCAAAAGTTATATCGTCTACAAAATAGGGGATAGATTTATGAAATTTTTATTTTTATTATTTTTTCTTACTAGTAATGGCGGCGATATGCGATTTTTATAGGGACTGCAATATTGCGGCGGACAAATTGGACACATTTTTGGGACCATTGACAATTATACAGCGATCGGTGCTATAAAAATGCACTGATTACTGTATAAATGTCACTAGCAGGGAAGGGTTGAAGCTAGGGGGCGATCAAGGGGTTAAGTGTGTTCCCTAGGTGTGTTCTAACTGTAGGGGGGATGGGACTGTCTAGGAGGAGAGAGAGATCAGTGTTCATACTTTAACACACGATCTGTCTCTACTCCCCTTAAAGAACCGGGATGTGTGTGTTTACACACACAGATCCCGGTTCTCGCTCTGTCACAAGCGATCGCAGGAGCCCGGCGGTCATCATGCTCCGGGCACACGCTGTGGGTGTGCTCGCCCCTAGTGGCCAAAAGGCGAAGTGACGTAAGGTAATGCTGTTTCCTCCAGCTGTGCCATTCTGCCGCAGTAAAACCGCGGCTGCTGGTTGGCAAGCGGTTAAACTGGGGACTGGGGGCAACTGTGGGGGATGTGTCTCTGGAAGGGGCCGGGGGGGGGGTCTGTCTAGAAGGCTGGGGACTTTTCAGGGACACTGTGTGGGCAGGAGTTCACTATTCAGCACTTTTGGAGATTGGTGGCACTACAAGGGGCTGGAGGCTCTGTAGCATGCTAGGGAGCACTGCAGGGTGCTGGGGGCACTGTGGGAGGTTGGGCAGCACTGTGGGGGCTAAGGGATCTCAGGAGGTCTCGGGGAAGCAACGCTTGAGAGGGGACATGTTATCGATCTACAAATACCTCAATGGGGATCCCAACATAGGAAAGAAACTATTCAGTCTCAGGGAGTGTAAGAGGACACGGGGGCCACACAGTGAGACTGGAGGAGAAGCGGTTTAATCTTAAAACTGCGAAGGGGGGTATTTCACTGTGAGATCAATAAGGATGTGGAACTCTTTTCCACAATCGGTGGTGACTGCGGTGAGTATGAAAGTTTTTAAAAGACTCTGTATAGATGTATATCTTAAAGAACACAACATACAGGGATTTGGGAAATAATTATAGATAGACACTGACACATGTACACCTACACAGGTTGAACTGGATGGACTATTGTCTTTTTTCAGCCTTACCTACTATGTAACTGTGGGAGGTTGAGAGACTCTGTGGCCCACTATAGGAGGATGGGTGGTACTATGGGATCTGGGACGCACTGTGGGGGCTAAGGGGCCTCAGGGGGTCTGGGAAAACCGTGGGAGGTTAAGGGGCACTGGGAGTCTGGGTGGCACTATGGGAACTGGGAGGCACTCCAGGCGCTAAGGGGTCTCAGGGGGTCTGGGGGAACTGTAGCCTACAATGGGAGTCTGGGTGGCACTATGGAAACTTGGAGGCACTGTGGGGGCTAAAGGGTCTCAGGGAGTCTGGGAGAAATGTGGGAGATTGAGGGGCACTGTATCTGGGGTGTAGAGGGGTCGGAGTGCTGGGGGGATATCTGGGATGTAGAGGGGTCGGAGTGCTGGGGGGATATCTGGGGTGTAGAGGGGTCAGAGTGCTGGGGGGATATCTGGGATGTAGAGGGGTTGGAGTGCTGGGGGATATCTGGGGTGTAGAGGGATCAGAGTGCTGGGGGGATATCTGGGGTGTAGAGGGGTCGGAGTGCTGGGGGGATATCTGGGATGTAGAGGGATCGGAGTGCTGGGAGAATGTCTGGGGTGTAGAGGGGTCAGAGTGCTGGGGGGATATCTGGGGTGTAGAGGGGTCAGAGTGCTGGGGGATATCTGGGGTGTAGAGGATTCAGAGTGCTGGGGGGATATCTGGGGTGTAGAGGGGTCAGAGTGCTGGGGGGATATCTGGGATGTAGAGGGGTCGGAGTGCTGGGGGATATCTGGGATGTAGAGGAGTCAGAGTGCTGGGGGGGATATCTGGGGTGTAGAGGGGTCAGAGTGCTGGGGGGATATCTGGGGTGTAGAGGGGTCAGAGTGCTGGGGGATATCTGGGATGTAGAGGGGTCGGAGTGCTGGGGGATATCTGGGATGTAGAGAGGTCGGAGTGCTGGGGGGATATCTGGGGTGTAGAGGGGTCAGAGTGCTGGGGGGATATCTGGGGTTTAGAGGGGTCAGAGTGCTGGGGGATATCTGGGATGTAGAGGGGTCAGAGTGCTGGGGGGGATATCTGGGGTGTACAGGGGTCAGAGTGCTGGGGGGATATCTGGGGTGTAGAGGATTCAGAGTGCTGGGGGGGATATCTGGGGTGTAGAGGGGTCAGAGTGCTGGGGGGATATCTGGGGTGTAGAGGGGTCAGAGTGCTGGAGGGATACCTAGGGTGTAGAGGGGTCAGAGTGCTGGGGGGATATCTGGGGTGTAGAGGGGTCAGAGTGCTGGGGGGATATCTGGGGTGTAGAGGGGTCAGAGTGCTGGGGGGATATCTGGGGTGTAGAGGGGTCAGAGCGCAGGGGGGATATCTGGGGTGTAGAGGGTTCAGAGGGCTGTTTACCTGTGCTGTCTCCATTGTAGGGGCCTCAGAGCATTACTTTGCCCAGGGGCCCATGATGCTATTAAGACGGCCCTGATTAGAGAATGACCTGTTCTCTTAATGGGCCATAGAGGGGTCGGAGTGCTGGGGGGACATCTGGGGTGTAGAGGGGTCGGAGTGCTGGGGGGATATCTGGGATGTAGAGGGGTCGGAGTGCTGGGGGGATATCTGGGATGTAGAGGGGTCAGAGTGCTGGGGGGATATCTGGGGTGTAGAGGGTTCAGAGGGCTGTTTACCTGCGCTGTCTCCATTGTAGGGGCCCCAGAGCATTACTTTGCCCAGGGGCCCATGATGCTATTAAGACGTCCCTGATTAGAGAATGACCTGTTCTCTTAATGGGCCATAATCTGTGGGTGGGAGGCTTGCCCCTAGTCTCCTCCAAAAGCTCCTGTCCCGGTTGGGTCGGTCACAGTGCTCTGGATTGAGACAAGTACACACTATAAAGGGATATTTTGTGTAGTGGCCATAACCCCGAGGGTCGGCCTTGACTTTTCTGGGCTTACCAAGTACTTCCCCGTGGCTTGGCGGTTGTTGTCTAGGGGTTCCCAGGGTTAGTACCCAGCGACTTCAGATGCTGACACATAAAAGTCCTTTTCAAGGTTTTTATTTTGCAGGGGTAACATCCAACAGTAACACAGTCTCAGGTAGGAATAGAGGACACGGGTGGTAAAACTCAGGCGCTTTGAACTGCTGACATCCATGGAATGTCTCTAATTAACCCAGAGAGTAGCCACTCGCAGCTGGGTGCTTCACTGCTGGATAAACCTCTAGCCAGAGATCTAGCAGCCAACAGGTGATCCGAAAACTTTGCAAAGTCTCTTCCACAGACTAGATTGTAACTGAAGATAAGTAGGAACCTTTTTCACAGTACCTGGATCTCTCAGCCTTCTTGGCATTACTGTGTGAAGTGTGGATTCTTTAGTGTCCATACAACTCAGCTCCCAGGCTCTTACCGAGCAGCCAGCTTGTTGGCCCTCCTCTGAAGAGTCCTCCCCTGGTCTCTTGTACGAGTTGCCGTGTCCCTCCAACACAGAGAGCACACCGGGACACCTCAGAATCCTCCTTCAGTTACTGGGCCTCGAACTAGCCAGTTCCGAGGCTGGGGAACGGACGGATCCCCACCCCAGACCATGAGGGCCTCTGGGGCTGGTCAGGGTGACCATGCTTTCGGGGACAGCAGACACTCCTGGGCCCGGGACCCCTTACAGGGCCGGTCCGGACCAGAACCAGGAACCAATGTAGCGGCCGAACCCCGAGCACGTGACTTCAGCACCTTAAATACCCCTTCCCAGACTACAGTGCTGGGGGGATATCTGGGGTGTAGAGGGGTCAGAGGGCTGTTTACCTGCGCCATCTCCATTGTAGGGGCCTCAGAGCATTACTTTGCCCAGGGGCCCATGATGCTATTAAGACGGCCCTGATTAGAGAATGACCTGTTCTCTTAATGGGCCATAGAGGGGTCGGAGTGCTGGGGGGATATCTGGGGTGTAGAGGGGTCAGAGTGCTGGGGGGATATCTGGGGTGTAGAGGGGTCGGAGTGCTGGGGGGATATCTAAGGTGTAGAGGGGTCGGAGTGCTGGGGGGATATCTGAAGTGTAGAGGGGTCAGAGTGCTGGGGGATATCTGAAGTGTAGAGGGGTCAGAGTGCTGGGGGGATATCTGGGGTGTAGAGGGGTCGGAGTGCTGGGGGGATATCTAAGGTGTAGAGGGGTCGGAGTGCTGGGGGGATATCTGGGGTGTAGAGGGGTGGGAGTGCTGGGGGGATATCTAAGGTGTAGAGGGGTCGGAGTGCTGGGGGGATATCTAAGGTGTAGAGGGGTCAGAGTGCTGGGGGATATCTGGAGTGTAGAGGGGTCAGAGTGCTGGGGGATATCTGGGGTGTAGAGGGGTCGGAGTGCTGGGGGATATCTGGGGTGTAGAGGGGTCAGAGTGCTGGGGGGATATCTGGGGTGTAGAGGGGTCGGAGTGCTGGGGGATATCTGGGGTGTAGAGGGGTGGGAGTGCTGGGGGGATATCTAAGGTGTAGAGGGGTCGGAGTGCTGGGGGGATATCTAAGGTGTAGAGGGGTCAGAGTGCTGGGGGATATCTGGAGTGTAGAGGGGTCAGAGTGCTGGGGGGATATCTGGAGTGTAGAGGGGTCAGAGTGCTGGGGGGGATATCTGGAGTGTAGAGGGGTCAGAGTGCTGGGGGGATATCTGGAGTGTAGAGGGGTCAGAGTGCTGGGGGGATATCTGGGGTGTAGAGGGGTCGGAGTGCTGGGGGATATCTGGGGTGTAGAGGGGTCAGAGTCCTGGGGGGATATCTGGGATGTAGAGAGGTCGGAGTGCTGGGGGATATCTAAGGTGTAGAGGGGTCGGAGTGCTGGGGGGATTTCTAAGGTGTAGAGGGGTCGGAGTGCTGGGGGGATATCTAAGGTGTAGAGGGGTCGGAGTGCTGGGGGGATATCTGGGGTGTAGAGGGGTCGGAGTGCTGGGGGGATATCTAAGGTGTAGAGGGGTCGGAGTGCTGGGGGGATATCTAAGGTGTAGAGGGGTCGGAGTGCTGGGGGATATCTAAGGTGTAGAGGGGTCAGAGTGCTGGGGGGATATCTGGAGTGTAGAGGGGTCAGAGTGCTGGGGGGATATCTAAGGTGTAGAGGGGTCAGAGTGCTGGGGGATATCTGGAGTGTAGAGGGGTCAGAGTGCTGGGGAGATATCTAAGGTGTAGAGGGGTCGGAGTGCTGGGGGGATATCTAAGGTGTAGAGGGGTCGGAGTGCTGGGGGATATCTAAGGTGTAGAGGGGTCAGAGTGCTGGGGGGATATCTGGGGTGTAGAGGGGTCGGAGTGCTGGGGGGATATCTAAGGTGTAGAGGGGTCGGAGTGCTGGGGGGATATCTAAGGTGTAGAGGGGTCGGAGTGCTGGGGGGATATCTGGGGTGTAGAGGGGTCGGAGTGCTGGGGGGATATCTAAGGTGTAGAGGGGTCGGAGTGCTGGGGGGATTTCTAAGGTGTAGAGGGGTCGGAGTGCTGGGGGGATATCTAAGGTGTAGAGGGGTCGGAGTGCTGGGGGGATATCTAAGGTGTAGAGGGGTCGGAGTGCTGGGGGATATCTGGAGTGTAGAGGGGTCAGAGTGCTGGGGGGATATCTAAGGTGTAGAGGGGTCAGAGTGCTGGGGGATATCTGGAGTGTAGAGGGGTCAGAGTGCTGGGGGGATATCTAAGGTGTAGAGGGGTCGGAGTGCTGGGGGGATATCTAAGGTGTAGAGGGGTCGGAGTGCTGGGGGGATATCTAAGGTGTAGAGGGGTCGGAGTGCTGGGGGGATATCTAAGGTGTAGAGGGGTCGGAGTGCTGGGGGATATCTGGAGTGTAGAGGGGTCAGAGTGCTGGGGGGATATCTAAGGTGTAGAGGGGTCAGAGTGCTGGGGGATATCTGGAGTGTAGAGGGGTCGGAGTGCTGGGGGGATATCTAAGGTGTAGAGGGGTCGGAGTGCTGGGGGGATATCTAAGGTGTAGAGGGGTCGGAGTGCTGGGGGGATATCTGGGGTGCAGAGGGGTCGGAGTGCTGGGTGTGTACTTCCCAGACTACACAGTGGGGCCAGACGCGCCCACTGATTGGCTCCGGGAAAGATGAGTACCTAACACGTCCAACCAGGCTTGGTTCTCAGCCTGTCACAGGTGCCTCACTGCACCTATGACCAGACGGAACCTCAGTACAGCCCAGCCAGACTGATGCCAGAGTAAATCCTGTACAATTAACCCCCAGAACTCCGTTACAGTTCTGAGAAAAACCAAATTTACATTGATAGCGCAGACTTAATAAAGTGTGGGCGCTACAGTTGTGTTCATATTTCATGTCTGAGGTTTACAACCACTTTAATGATGCATCATGGTAACCAACTTCAAGACCAGCCTTATTGCGGTAATTCCATGTATATTACCCGCTGATCATTGACACGCAGCAGATGCCGCTGTCATTTTCTGAATCCGGCATGCCACGCTACAAATAATTGAAATCATAATACGACTCGGCCCGGACCTCCGCAATCTCCAGCCAGATGAATGTCATCAGAATGTATGATTGTGTCCCTCCGGTGCCTGCCGCTCTTTAGGTGAGAAGAACGGCGGCATCTAATATAACTCTTCTGAAAATAGAATCACATGCCAACGCAACGAAAAAAAAAAGACAAATCTCCTTTCCAATGGCTTGAATCTGCTCTTTTTAAATTGTATTGCAAATCGTATCATTATTTCTGGAGGCTCGGATGGTGCAGGTGTGAAATCCGACTTCCACAAGTGGATTATCATAAAGACAATATGCTGACGGAGGACGCGAACCGACCAGAACATCCGGATCGATAATTCTGTCATCGTCATTATCTTTATCCTAATTTACGGATGACAGCCAAAATGACTGCAGCGCCGGATTACCAGTTTGGGATTAATGGTGAAGGTTACTGAGCGCCCACCAAAGGCCAAAAGGGTTCCGCGTCACTTCGCTGGAACGTTATACTGCGAGGGATAAGAACTTCAGACCAGAAGCGCATTTCAGTGATACGTGTGCCAGGAATTGCTGTTTAGGTGTAGCGCCGAAAACTTTTCTAAAGTGTGCGCTATAAGACCCCTTTCACACTGGGGCGTTTTTCAGGCGTTTTTCAGGCTGTAAAGCGCTTGAAAAAAGCCTCATCTGCAATTCCAATGTGAAAGCCCGGGTGCTTTAGGCTGGTTTCACACTGGGGCGTTGGGGGCGCTGGCGGTAAAGCGGCGCTATATTTAGCGCCGCTTTACCGTCGTTTTAGCTGCGCATTTCGGCCGCTTGCGGGGCGGTTTTACCCCCCACGAGCGACCGAAAAAGGGTTAATACCGCCCGCAAAGTGTCGCTCCAGCGGCGCTTTGCAGGCGGGTTCGGAGCGCTGCCCCATTGTTTTCAATGGGAGGGGCGCTTTAGGAGCGGTAAATACACCGCTCCTACAGCGCACCAAAGATGCGGCTTGCAGGACATTTTTCAGCGTCCTGGAAGCGCAGCGCTCCAGTGTGCAAGCCCGAGAGACAGCAACGGCTTATTGAAGGCGCTTTGCAGGCGCTATTTTTAAAACTTTAGCGCCTGCAAAGCGCCTCAGTGTGAAAGAGGCCTTAAGAGCCCTTTCACACTGCCAGCGCCCGAAAAGCGCTCGTAAAGCGCTGCTTAAACTAGCAGCACTTTACCAGCATTTTTTGAGTGCTTTTAACCCCTGCTAGTGGCCAAATAAAGAGTTAAAAGTGCCCCAAAGCGCTGCTGCCAAATGCGCTTTTCGGGGCATTTTTCATGCGCTTTTTGGGCATTTTGCAGGCGCTTTCCATTGATTTCAATGGGAAGGGGCGCTTTAGGAGCGCTGTATTCACCGCTCCAAAAGCGCTGCAAGGAAGCTGCTTGCAGGACTTTTTTTGACGCCCTGCCAGCGCAGCGCCTCGGTGTGAAAGCACTTGGGCTTTCACATTGGGATTGCAGTTGCGGCTTCTTTCAGGTGCTTTACAGGCGCTTTTTTTAACGCTAAGGCCCCTTTCACACTGGGGCGGTTCGCAGGCGCTATTGCGCTAAAAATAGCGCCTGCAAACCGACCCGAAACAGCCATTGCTGTGTCTTCAGTGTGAAAGCCCGAGGGCTTTCACACTGAAGCGGTGCACTTGCAGGACGCTGAAAAATGTCCTGCAAGCCACATCTTTGGTGCGCTGTAGGAGCGGTGTATTTACCGCTCCTATAGTGCCCCTTCCCATTGAAAACAATGGGGCAGCGCTCCGAACCCGCCAGCAAAGCGCCGCTGGAGCGGTGCTTTGCGGTGCTTTGCGGGCGGTATTAACCCTTTTTCGGCCGCTCACGGGGGGTAAAACCGCCCCGCTAGCGGCCGAAATGCGCCGCTAAACCGCCAGCGCCCCCACCGCTCCAGTGTGAAAATAGCCTTACAGGCGCTTTTTTTAACGCTAAAATGCCCCAGTGTGAAAGGGATCTCAGTGTGAAAGCACTTGGGCTTTCACATTGGGATTGCAGATGAGGCTTCTTTCAAGCGCTTTACAGGCGCTTTTTTTAACGCTAAAACGCCCGAAAAACGCCCCAGTGTGAAAGGGGTCTAATGCAAATGTATTTTTTTCCAGAACTGTAATGGAGTTCTGGGGGTTAATTCTATAGGTCTTTTACTTTGGCATCAGTCTGGCTGGGCTGTACTGAGGTTCTGCCTGGTGATAGGTGCAGTGAGGCACCTGTGACAGGCTGAGAACCAAGCCTGGTTGGATGTGTTAGGTACCAATCTTTCCCGGAGTCAATCAGTGGGCGTGTCTGGCCCCGCTGTGTAGTCTGGGAAGGGGTATTTAAGATGCTGAAGTCACGTGTTCAGGCCTCGGCTTGCTCTTTTGATTCCTGGTTCCGGTCCGGACCAACCCCGTGAGGGGTCCCGGACCCAGGAGTGTCTGCCGTCCCCGCAAAGCATGGTCACTCTGACCAGCCCCAGAGGCCCTCATGGTCTGGGGTGGGGATCCGTCCGTTCCCGAGCCTCGGAACGGGCTAGTTTGAGGCTCAGTAACTGAAGGAGGATTCGGAGGTGTCCCGGTGTGCTCTCGGTATTGGAGGGACATGGCAACTCGTACAAGTGACCAGGGGAGGACTCTTCGGAGGAGGGCCAAGAAGCTGGCTGCTCGGTAAGATCCTGGGAGCTGAAGTTGTATGGACACTAGTGAATCCGCATTTCTTACGGTATCGCCAAGGCGGCTGAAAGATCCAGGTACTGTGGGGAAAGTTCCTAATTTATCTTCAGTTACAATCTAGTCTGTGGCAGAGACTTTGCAAATTTTTGAGTCACTTGTTGGCTGCTAAATCTACAGTTAGAGGTTTATCCAGCAGTGAAGCGCCCAGTTGCGAGTGGCTACTCTCTGGGCTAAAGAGACATTCAATTGATGTCAGCAGTTCTGAAGTGCCTGAGTTTTATCACCAGTGCCCTCTATTCCCAACTGAGACTGTGTTATAGTTGAACGTTACCCTTGCAAATAAAAATCCTCAAAAGGACTTTTACGTTTCAGCGTCTGAAGTTGCTGGGTACTAACCCTGGGAACCCCTAGACAACGAACGACGAGGTACGAGGAGGAGGTAATTGGTAAGCTCAGAAAATACATAGCTGCCCCCAGGGGTTATGGTGTTACATAGGTGTACCTGTTTTTTTTTTTGGATGCCCTTTCTTGGATTAAATCAAATTATTCCCCAGTGATAGTCCCAAAGGTGGGCTTGCAACCATGTGCAGGACCCTGCTAACCATTGCAGAGCGTCTTCTCTAATGCCGCGTGCACACGGTCGGAATTTTTCAGCCAGCAAAAGAACGATGAGAGCTTTTAGTCGGAAAATGCGACCGCGGGTACGCTCCATCGGACTTTTGCTGGCAGAATTTCGGCCAGAAAAAGATTGAGAGCGTGTTCTCGATTTTTCCCGACGGAAAAAGTTTCTATCGGAAATTCCAATCGTCTGTGGTAATTTCTGACGCGCAAAATTCCGACGCATGCTTGGAAACAATTTGACGCATGCTCGGAAGCATTGAACTTCATTTTCGCGGCTTGTCGTAGTGTTGTACGTCACCGCGTTCTTGGCGGTTCGGGAATTTGATGTGACCGTGTGTAGGCAACACAAGCTTGAGCGGAATTCCGTCAGGAAAAAACATCCAAGGCTTTTCCGACGAGAATTCCGATCATGTGTACGCGGCATTAGCCCAAAAAAATCCACCCAAATGCAACAATATCAGACATAGCTATGGGGATGCTAGAGCTTTAAACTTCATAGAAACATAGAAAAGTGATGGCAGAAAAAGTAGTCCATCAAGTCTCCCGTTTTTCTTTTTCTTTTGTTCACTTTTTTGGTCCACCAAAGAAGTTGAGGTCACGTGCTCAGCGTCATATCCAGAGGTTGTCTTTGGGAAATAGACGTATGAGTGCTGCCAGCATTGCTGCAGAGGTTGTAGGGGGGGGGGGGGGGGGGGGGGGGGGGGGGGTCAGCCTGTCAGTGCTCAGACCATACGCCGCACACTGCATCAAATTGGTCTGCATGGCTGTCCTCCCAGAAGGAAGCCTCTTCTAAAGATGATGCACAAGAGAGCCGCAAACAGTTTGCTGAAGACAAGCAGACTAAGGACATGGATTACTGGAACCATGTCCTGTGGTCTGATGAGTCCAAGATAAACGTATTTGGTGTCAGATGGTGACAGGCGTGTGTGGGGGCAACCAGGTGAGGAGGACAAAGACAAGTGTGTCTTGTCTACAAGCATGGTGGTGGGAGTGTCATGGTCTGGGGCTGCATGAGAGCTGCCGGCACTGGGGGGCTACAGATCATTGAGGGAACCATGAATGCCAACATGTACTGTGACATACTGAAGCAGAGCATGATCCCCTCCCTTCAGAGACTGGGCCGCAGGGCAGTATTCCAACATGATAACCACCCCAAACACACCTCCAAGACCACCACTGCCTTACTAAAGAAGCTGAGGGTAAAGGTGATGGACTGGCCAAGCATGTCTCCAGACCTAAACTCTATTGATCATCTGTGGGACATCCTCAAACAGAAGGTGGAGGAGCGCAAGGTCTCTAACATCCACCAGCTCCGTGATGTCATCATGGAGGAGGGGAAGAGGACTCCAGTGCCAACCTGTGAAGCTCTGGTGAACTCCATGCCCAAGAGGGTTAAGGCAGCGCTCGAAAATAATGGCGGGCACACAAAATATTGACACTTTGGGCCCAATTTAGACATTTTTACTTAGGGGTGTACTGACTTTTGTTGCCAGCGGTTTAGACATTAATGGCAGTGTGTTGAGTTATTTTGAGGGGACATCAAATTTACACTGTTATACAAGCTGTACACTCACTACTTTACATTGTAGACAAGTGTCATTTCTTCAGTGTTGTCACATGAAAGGATAGAAGAAAATATTTTACAAAAATGTTAGGGGTGTACTCACTTTTGTGAGATACTGTATATAGGGGAATCATGACCTCTTTGCTCCTGCTGGTGACCCCTCTAGTGATAATCACACAATATATATCTGTATATCATCTGTGCCCAGGTGGCCTTTATTGCATTTTACAGAAAATTACAGAGCTGCAGACCTTAAAAAGAAAGGGTCATTTTTAATAACATTTAATTACAATATGACTTGTGTAGCAATTGTATATGTTATATTATTATTTTTTTATTTGCAATTTTTCTCCTCTTTAACCACTACAATACTGTGCACTTTCGCCCCCTTCCTTCCCAGACCAATTTTCAGCTTTCAGCGCTCTCGCTCTTCCAGTGACAATTGCGCGGACATGCAATGCTGTAACCAAATTAATTTTTTATCATTTTGTTCGCAGAGTTTGGTGGTATTTATTCGCGACTCCGTTTTTTATTTTTTGCGATATAAGCGAAAACATAGCGGAAATTTTGAAAAAAAAAAACAATATTTTCTCCTTTCTTTTTTAAAAGAATTCCAATAAAATCACATTTTGTCATAAATTTAAGCCAAAATGTATTCTGCTACATGTTTTTTGTAAAAATAATTCCGTTAAGTGTATAATAATTGGTTTGCATGATCACGGACATATGTACGCAAATGATCATGTACAGATGTGTGCAGGTGATCACGGACATATGTGTGCAGATAATCATTGGCACATGTGATTTTACTGGGACATATGTGAGGAACATGTGTTTTTATTATTTGGGGACATGTGTTTTTATTTGGGGACATGTGTTTTTATTATTTGGGGACATATGTGTTTTGGGGACATGTGTTTTTATTATTTGGGGACATGTGTGTTTTGGGGACATGTGTGTTTTACTGTGGGACACTAGACTGGTGATCAGTGAGTAAAAAGCTGTAAAAAAAACAGCTCATACTCACTGATCACCAGCCGGCTGCAGCGATCCGCTCTCCTCTCCTTACCGTCGACTTCCGTGTGAGGAGAGGAGAGCCGATTGCCTAGCAACCGGCTGTTTGCTTACATCACATGACGGCTGTGATTCGACACGGCCATCATGTGATCAGGAGGGCCAATCACAGAGCCCTCCTGCCGATCCGAGATGCGCCGTGTCCGGGTGATACGAGCGCATCGGGATCGCGCCGCTGCGCGGGCACGTGCGCGCGCGATCCCGCTACTTCTGAAGGACGTTCCGGAACGTCCTATCAGAAGTAGACGGCTCCCACCCGGCCGTATATGTACAGTGGCCGGGTGGGAATTAGTTAAGTGCCCTCTGCAATATACAGTCCTACTGCCATCTGTGAGCTCAGCTTTTATATTAGATTTCTAGTGCCGGTTTGAAAGTTAAAGGGAAAAGTCTGTCATGTTATGCAATAGATAACACCAAATTCTTTTTTTTTATATATACAGTATTTATGGCTAGATGTACATAGGCAGTGAAATGCAGACTTTTGGGGCATATATTTTATTTATTGTCCTTGCACTGCAACCATGACAGATGGTGAAATAGGTAACCGGCACAAGGAAATCATATCTTCAGGCGGGCACGGTAAGACCAAAGTGAGGAGAAAAAAAAAACATCCATCGCGTTTTTATGTGCGCAGGAACACAAATCAAATGGAAAGAAATTTGAATTTCAAAGTTGATTGTCACCGGAAATGAAAGAACAATTTATCAGCCCCTATAAACAATAATTAGACGTTTCGGGGGAATATATTATTCTTGCTCTCACTGTTCTGTGTCATCAGATTGTGGCAGACTCTCAATGAGCTGAGAAATTATTTTGCTGCCATTTTAATTGGAAGATTCCCTTGATTACTTTGTGGTCTCTTACAATAGCCCGGCAAACTTATTAGGTGACAGAGTTCCCTTTTAATTGCGGGGAGATTTTCAGCTGTTGTATCTCTTCTATCTTCCAACAGGATATTGCTTCTCAGAAGTTCTCCATGCCCTCGCCGGTCCGCACGGTAATCGCGGCTGACTTTGATAACGATCAGGAGCTGGAAGTCTTTTTCAATAATATCGCCTACAGGGGTTCTTCGGCAAACCGAATGTTCAGGTAATGTCGCGGCCTTCCCAAAAAATAATGTGGCAGGTGCTCAGGTTTATACAGGGAGGGACTTTATTATACAAAAATGAAAAAGATAAAAATGTATTTACTTGGTTATAAAGTCTCATTAGCAGGGATTTTTTTTCTTAGATAATGAGGAAGGGTAAAAAAATAAACGCCCCCCCGTAATCCATTATCTCAGCGGCCCTATCCTCCTCTGAGCACCGACCCTTGTCTTTATCTCCCTACCCACCTCCAAGCACCATCCCATGTCTTTATCTCCCTACCCACCTTCAAGCACCATCCCTTGTCTTTGTCTTCCTACCCATCTCCGAGCACCATCCCTTGTCTTTATCTCTCTATGCACTTCCAAGCACCATCACTTGTCTTTATCTCCCTATCCACCTTCAAACACCGTCCCTTGTCTCCACCTCCTACTCACTTCCAAGCACCACCCCTTGTCTTTATCTCCCTACCCACCTCCGAGCACCATCCCTTGTGTTTATCTCCCTGTCCATCTTCAAACACTGTCCCTTGCCTTTATCTCCCCATCCACCTCCAAAAACCGTCCCTTGTCTCCACCTCCTACTCACTTCCAAGCACCATCCCATGTCTTTATCTCCCTACCCACCTTCAAGAACCGTCCCTTGTCTTTATCTCCCTACCCACCTTCGAGCACCATCCCTTGTCTTTATCTCCCTACCCACCTTCAAGCACCATCCCTTGTCTTTGTCTCCCTACCCTCCTTCGAGCACTGTCCCTTGTCTTTATTCCCCTATCCACCTCCAAGCACTGTCCCTTGTCCCCACCTCATACCCACCTCCAAGCACTGTCCCTTGTCCCCACCTCATACCCACCTCCGAGCACTGTCCCTTGTCCCCACCTCATACCCACCTCCATCACCGTCCCTTGCCCCTACCTCCTACCCACTTCCGAGCACCATCCCTTGTCTTTATCTCCCTACCCACCTTCGAGCACAGTCCCTTGTCTCCATCTCCTACCCACCTCCAAGCACAGTCCGTTGTCTATATCTCCTACCCACCTCCAAGCACAGTCCCTTGTCTCCATCTCCTACCCACCTCCAAGAACCAACCCTTGTCTTTATTTCCCTACCCACCTTCGACCACCATCCCTTGTCTTTATCTCCCTACTCACCTCCAAGCACCATCCCTTGTCTAGATCTCCTACCCACCTCCAAGCACCATCCCTTGTCTTTATCTCCCTACCCACCTCCAAGCACCATCCCTTGTCTAGATCTCCTACCCACCTCCAAGCACAGTCCCTTGTCTCCATCTCCTACCCACCTCCGAGCACCATCCCTTGTCTTTATCTCACTACCCACCTCCAAGCATCATCCCTTGTCTTTATCTCCCTACCCACCTCCAAGAACCGTCCCTTGTCTTTATCTCCCTATTCACCTCTGAGCACCATCTTTTGTCTTAATCCCTCTGTCCACCTTTGAGCACCATCCCTTGTCTTTATCTCCCTACCTTCCTTCGAGCACTGGCTCTTGTCTTTATCTCCCTATCCACCTCCGAGAACCGCCCCTTGTCCCCACCTCCTACCCACTTCCGAGTACCATCCCTTGTCTTTATCTCCCTACCCTCCTTCGAGCACTGTCCCTTGTCTTTATCTCCCTATCCACCTCCAAGCACTGTCCCTTGTCCCCACCTCATACCCACCTCCAAGCACTGTCCCTTGTCCCCACCTCATACCCACCTCCGAGCACTGTCCCTTGTCCCCACCTCATACCCACCTCCATCACCGTCCCTTGCCCCTACCTCCTACCCACTTCCGAGCACCATCCCTTGTCTTTATCTCCCTACCCACCTCCGAGCACATCCCTTGTCTTTATCTCCCTATCCACCTCCGAGCACCATTCCTTGTCTTTACTGTATCTCCCTATCCACCTAGAGCATCGTCCCTTGTCTCCACCTCCTACCCACCTCCGAACACATCCCTTGTCTTTATCTCCCTATCCATCTCTGAGCATCATTCCTTGTCTTTATCTCCCTACCTACCTCCAAGCACCATCCCTTGTCTAGATCTCCTACCCACCTCCAAGCACAGTCCCTTGTCTCCATCTCCTACCCACCTCCGAGCACCATCCCTTGTCTTTATCTCACTACCCACCTCCAAGCATCATCCCTTGTCTTTATCTCCCTACCCACCTCCAAGAACCGTCCCTTGTCTTTATCTCCCTATTCACCTCTGAGCACCATCTTTTGTCTTAATCTCTCTATCCACCTTTGAGCACCATCCCTTGTCTTTATCTCCCTACCCTCATTCGAGCACTGTCCCTTGTCTTTATCTCCCTATCCACCTCCAAGCACTGTCCCTTGTCCCCACCTCCATCACCGTCCCTTGCCCCTACCTCCTACCCACTTCCGAGCAGCATCCCTTGTCTTTATCTCCCTATCCACCTCCGAGCACCATCCCTTGTCTTTATCTCCCTATCCATCTCTGAGCATCATCCCTTGTCTTTATCTCCCTATCCACCTTTCGAGCATTGTCCCTTGTCTTTATCTCCATATTCACCTCCGAGCACCATCCCTTGTCTTTATCTCCCTACCCACCTCCGAGCACCATCCCTTGTCTTTACGGTATCGCGGTATCCTTCTCCGAGCACCGTCCCTTGTCCCCACCTCCTACCCACCTCCGAGCACATCCCTTGTCTTTATCTCCCTATCCACCTCCGAGCACCATCCCTTGTCCTTATCTCCCCACCTACCTTCGAGCACCATCCCTTGTCCTTATCTCCCTATACACCTCCGAGCACTGTCCCTTGTCTTTATCTCCTTATTCACCTCTGAGCACCATCCCTTGTCCTTATCTCCCTACCTACCTTCGAGCACCACCCCTTGTCTTTATCTCCCTATTCACTTATGAGCACCATCCCTTGTCTTTATCTCCCTATTCACCTCTGAGCACCATCCCTTGTCCTCATCTCCCTATCCGCTTTTGAGCACCATCACTTGTCTTTATCTCCCTATCCGTGGCGGCCCGTCCATAGGGGGCACACGATCGCCACCACCCCATAGCTAGTCACAAAAAAAAAGAAAAAAGGTCCTTTAAAAAAACAAAAAGAAAGGTCCTGTAAGTGCACTGTGTATGGGCGCCAGATACAGTGCACTATGGGCAGCGTGATGTCTATGCAATCACGTGATTGCAGGTGAGACGCTTCATTTGGCTGCTTTTGGGAGTCCTTGTGGTGCAAAGCAGTGCGCTGCAACAATCCCATATTGCAGTCATTCTCCTGTTGTGTTATTTTCTATTGGCATCGCCGTAGGACATGGGTGGTGCTATCTTCTGAGCCACTGAGTCACTTCCGGTTTCTCTGTGCCAGTGGGAAACCGGAAGTGATGCTGCGGCTCCGTGGATGGAACGCACAGCCCGAGCGGTGCCTTATTTTGGCCGGATTGGTAGGTTCAGACTGTCTGAAGTATATTGTATATAGCAGCACGTTGCGTTCATCAAGCACTTTATTGATCTGTATGTTGCTGCAGCTGTCCTGTGCAGATCCTGGGAAACTCCACCGCAGATTTGACAGAAGTCAATGCATGTCTCCAACTTCTGTGGTAACATTTAGCTCTTGCAGTTCGTTACTCTGGTGTTGTATAATATAAGCATCCATCAGCTCTGTAGCATCACAATCTGCTGTTCCTGTGATTTTTTCATCTTACTACAGTACAGGTGGAAGGTACATATGGTCCACTGTCCTGTGGATGAATGCATAATTGTATAATGATAGGAAGTACTTTATGGTTTAGCTCCACATCCAGGATAAGCTCTTTCCTTGTAGTGCAAAGCAATGCGCCTGAACACTCACACTTTAAAATTATTCTCCTTGTTGTGAGGTTTGTGATTGCAGGGCCAGTGCTACCACTAGGCAAACTAGGCAGCCGCCTAGGGCGCCATGCTGCCTAGGGGGGCGCCAGGCCACAGGTTTTCCTACTATCTTCACTCTACAGCAAGCAACTAAGTCTCAACATCAGCAGGCAGCCGCCCCTCTGTTCACAGATAGTGTCAGAGGCGCATCGGCGGTGAAGGACTGTGTCTGTCTGTGTCCCGACTCATGAATGAATGGAAGCAAGCAAATATTCATTGATGGGCACTGGTAGGCTGCATTTGATGGGTCCTGGTGAGGCTAAATGTGATGGGCGCTGGTGAGGCTGCATTTGTTGGGCGCTGGTAGGCTGCATTTGTTGGGCGCTGGTGGGCTGTATTTTATGGGTGCTTTGTTAAAAAGGTGGGGTTACAAGGGCAGGGAAAAGGGGGTGGAGTCAAGGGGGGCGGCAAAATTAGGTTTCGCCTAGGGTGTCAAAAATCCTTGCACCAGCCCTGTGTGATTGGCACTGATGTAGGACATGGGCGGTGCTTTCTGCGGAGCCGTGGCGTCACTTCCAGTTTCTGTGCCAGTGGGAAACCGAAAGCAACGCAGCGGCTCCGTGTATGGAACGCATGGCCTAAGCGGCGCCTTCTCTCTGAATCTCGTCCGCATTGGTAGGTTGGCTATAGCTGAGCTGAGCTATAAACCCTGATCTGTAATGCTTAGCTATATACCATGATCTGTAATGCTGAGCTGTATACCCTGATCTGTAATGCTGAGCTGTATACCCTGATCTGTAATGCTGAGCTGTATACCCTGATCTGTAATGCTGAGCTGTATACCCTGATCTGTAATGCTGAGCTGTATACCCTGATCTGTAATGCTGAGCTGTATACTCTGTCTTGTGATGCTGAGCTGTATACTCCTGATACTATGGGTGGAAGCAAGTGGAATACAGGGGACAGAGTGGGTAGATTCTATAAGGGGTGGGGCTTATGGAAAGTGAGAGGGGTCAAAAAGGAAGGGCGGGTTCTGGCACCCCCCCCCCCTTCCTAAAACTTCACCAGCCGCCACTGCTCCCTATCCACCTCCGAGCACCCTCCCTTGTCTCCATCTCCTACCCACTTCCGAGCACCACCCCTGTCTCAATCTCTTTACCCTACTCCCAGTACTGCCCCTGTAAGAGAATACAGAACCAAGAATCCTTTTTGCTGCAAAGTAATGTGTATGGAATTTGTTAGTGACAGCTACAAAAGCAGTAAAATAGATGCCCTGCAGCCAGCAACAACAATATAAGGCCCCGCTATAGATGCTGTCTATCATGTGACCCTACGATAGAAGGCCACTCCATAGACACTGTGGGGACAAAGTGCTTTGGGGTCCAAAGCACCCACCCCCCCATGTTGAGGGCATGCGACCTGATATGGTTCAGGAGAAGGGGGCGCTTGATTGTCCCCCTTCTTTCCATGGCCTGCCAGGCTGTGTGCTTGGGTAAGGATCTGGTATGGATTTGGGGGGGCACGCCATTTTTTTAAAAATGTTGGCGTAAGGTTCCCTTCAAAATCCATACCAGACCCAAAGGGCCGGGTATGGACTGGGGAGGGAGACCCCACACAGTTTTCCTTTTTTCTTACCACCATTTTTTTTTCTTTCAGCTGTCAGCGGGTAAGCCCGCTGACAGCTGATGACTCATCCATTGTTACCCTGATGGGTTTACTTCCTCTTTGTTTCCCTGCAAAGGTAAAGCATAATGGACCACTATGCATTGCATAGTAGCCCATTATGTGTCACTTACCTGACGCAGGAGCCAGTGATGTCACCGCTGTCCCCTGTTGCACGAAGCGTCCATCTTCCTTCAGGGGATCGCTGCTCCGGCGATGTGAGTGGCCCGGAGCAGCGATGACGTCACTCCGGCGCATGCGCCGTAAGTGACGGCATGTTTGCCTTCACTTGCGACGCACCCGAGGCGCCTGCGCCGTTGTCTACGGCGTGCATGCGCCGTAGACAGTGGTGCATTTTTTTATGTAAATATCTCATAAACCTTTTAGGTTGGGAGATATTTCTTGGACCTACAGGTAAGCCTAGATTAAGGCTTACCTGTAGGTCCAAGAAATATCTCCCAACCTAAAAGGTTTATGAGATATTTACATAAAAAAATGCACCACTGTCTACGGCGCATGCACGCCGTAGACAACGGCGCAGGCACCCCGGGTCAAAGTGGTCTCTAAGGACGCATCACCATGCTTCCCGGCCCCACTTCTTAACCTTAACAACATATGACTGAGCATCGCCCACGGAATTCACAGAAAATTCGGGTGTTCCAAAAATGCCCAAATCTGCCCGATTCGAGCAACGAAAAAGCTCCAGAACGAGTGAAGTTCAGGCCGAACTGTTCGCCCAACACTATTGGATATTATAAAACCTTGGTAAGTGGGGGAGGGGGGGGGGGGGGGGAATGATTTAAAGGACAACTTTATGAATATAATGAATTTATCGTATAAAGGTAAAGAGGAACGGCAGCCCCGAAGCCTCCTGAGATGCGTGACGTGGGCATTTCAGGAGGTTTCGGGCAGAGGGGGTAATTACTGTATATACTCGAGTATAAGCCGAGTTTTTCAGCACATTTTTTTGTACTGAAAGTGCCCCCCTCGGCTTATACTCGAGTCAAGCACTTTTCTGCAGCAGAGAATGACATTTTCCAACCTGTCTTTGGGGCCCCGTTTTTCGAGGCCACTTGGTGCTAGGAACCCCAAGCACTAGCACTACAACATATCCAAATTTGTGGTTCCTAGCACCAAGTGGCCCCGAGATACGGGGCCCTGAAGTCGGTCAACTGTGTCCATCTGCAGCAATGTCATTTCGGGACCCTTTGAGTCCAGAAACCCCAAATTTAGGCATCTAGAAACCCTTAACTACTAAGTTTGAAGTTTGGGGGACCTATGGCTGCAAATGGGCATTGTTGACCCTCTTTTACACTAATGCCGCGTACACACGGTCGGAATTTCCGATGGAAACAGTCCGATGGGAGCATTTCATCGGATTTTCCGACCGTGTGTACGCCCATCGGTCTTTTTCTGACGGAATTTCCGACGGACTTTGGATTGAGAACCTGTTCTTAATTTTTCCGACGGAAAACCTTTCTATCGGATTTTCCTGATCGTGTGTATGCAATTGCGACACGCAAAATTCCGACGCATTCTCGGAAACAATTTGACGCATGCTCAGAGGCATTAAACTTCCCTTTTATAGTGCTGTCGAACGTGTTTTATGCCGCGGTGTTATTGACCGTCGGAATTTGGTGTGACCGTGTGTAGGCAAGACAGTTTGAGCGAAATGCCGTCGGAATTCCGACGGGAAAACCATCAGAGCTTTTTTCCGACGAGAATTCCGACCGTGTGTACGCGGCATTACAGTAGCTGTGCATTTCTCACCCTAGGCTTATACTCGAGTCAATACGTTTTCCCAGTTTGTGGTAAAATTAGGTGCCTCGGCTTATAGACACGTGCAATTCGTTTCGTTTTTTGTTAAAATTTGTTATATTCGTTATCGTACACATCAACGAACGATTCGCTAAAAATTTTAACGAATTATCGAATCGAACGAATCAGAAAAACAACGAAAATCCGAATTGACCGAATTAGAAACAACGAAACTACGAAAAAATAAAATCCAAAAAACGAAAACAGGAACAACGAAAATCAAAATGAACGAAAAAATTTGTACATTCGTAACTTTTTTTTTGTTGTTGAATTGGTAATTTTCCGTATCTCTTACAATGGCGCTGCTTAACGTGCTTCGAATGGATTGAACGAAAAAATTTGTACATTCGTAACTTTTTTTTTTTGCGATTCGTAATTTTCCGTGTCTCTTACAATGGCGCTGTTTAACGTGCTTCGAATGGATTGAACGAAAAAATTTGTACATTCGTAACTTTTTTTTTTTTTTTGCGATTCGTAATTTTCCGTGTCTCTTACAATGGCGCTGTTTAACGTGCTTCGAATGGATTGAACGAAAAAATTTGTACATTCGTAACTTTTTTTTTTTTTTTTCGATTCGTAATTTTCCGTGTCCCTTACAATGGCGCTGCTTAACGTGCTTCGAATGGATTGAACGAAAAAATTTGTACATTCGTAACTTTTTTTTTTTTTTTCGATTCGTAATTTTCCGTGTCTTTTACAATGGCGCTGCTTAACGTGCTTCGAATGGATTGAACGAAAAAATTCGTACATTCGTAACTTTTTTTTTCGATTCGTAATTTTCCGTGTCTCTTACAATGGCGCTGCTTAACGTGCTTCGGATGGATTGAACGAAAAAATTCGTACATTCGTAACTTTTTTTTTTCGATTCGTAATTTTCCGTGTCTCTTACAATGTAATAATAGCATACACATTACATAAAATTATGAATTATGCTCCGATTACGAATCTACGAAAACAATGTTACGAAAGTACGAATACATCAATCTAACGAAAGTACGAATGTAACTAAATCTACGAAAATGCGTCCGAATTTCGAATAAACTAAAATTAAACTAACGGAAAAACGAATCAACGAAAAAATTACTTACGAAAATACGAATCTTTACGAATACGAACACCGACGATTTACGAATCGTTAGGAATCAACAGAAACGAAAATAAACAAATTTTTCTATTGCGCACATGTCTATCGGCTTATATTCTGGTCGGCTTATACTCAAGTATATACGGTAATTCCTAATTTTCAATTTTGAAGGTTAAGTGTAAAGCCCCATACACACGGTCGGATTTCCCCATGGATTCTGTCCTATCGGACAATGTTGTCGTAAAATCCGACCGTGTGTAGGCACCATCGGACAGTGTACGTCGGATTGTCCGACGGACAAAGTCCTATCTCCTGCTGGATAGATTTTTCGGCAACAAAGTCCGATCACACCAAATCGGATCGTGTGTATCGAATTCCGACGGACAAAGTGCCACGCATGCTCAGATCACATTACAAGACCAAAGCTATTGGCTACTAGCCTCTACGTAGTCCCGTCGTAGGCAACGAACGTCCCCACGTTCAGGATGATCGGATTTTCCGACAACTTTGTCCGACCGTGTGTACGCAACACCAACATCGGACAAAGTACGACGGACATGATCCGACGGACCTGGTCCTCGGATAATCCGAGCGTGTGTATGGGGCTTAAGGGTCCCTGGTGTCCGTACACTTCAGGGGCTTGTCCGGGTCACTAGGTAGGGAAGTTCTGGTCAGGAGGACGGATTCCCTTTAAATTCCTCCGCCATGTTTTAGCAGTGTGACGGTTCGGTCCTTAAGGGGCCCCATGAGAGGAATAGATCCTGAACACTGAAGTTCTCATGGAACATGCCCTTTAAGTCAGGACAGCTTTTACAGATGGAAATGTCTGAAGTCATCACTTTGGAGTCGCACAATGCGGAATGTGATACGGGGTGAATCTTCCCTCCGAAAATGTGAGAAATATGGCCGTGTAAAGATAAAAAATGTAATTTCAGATGCGTTATCTGCTGCCGTTAACCTCTTCATGGCGGCGCAGAGTCGGCCTCTATCACGGTGGAACACGCGGGTCTGACATAAATCCAAGTCTCCGTTCTTCTTATATTTCCTGGGGAGCCCCCGGGGGCTCCTAATCATACCGCTGTGAGTGTCGTAATGTAACTCCTAAAGCCTTAAGACTGCCATCGCTCTTTTGCTAGTTGCTTCTCTATTATTATTATTGTTATCCAGGATTTTTATAGCGCCAACAGTTTGCGCAGCGCTTTGCATGAACCATCCCAAGGACCAGCCCTTTTCTGCATTTATTGTTTACATGTAAAAATTAGTATTTGTTGCTAGACCATTATATATTTTTTTTATTTATTTATTTATATTTATATTTTTTTATGAGACCCTAGAGAATAAAATGGGGATGGCGATTTTTTATGTCACACGATATTTGGGCAGTAGTTTTTCAAATTATTGCAATTTTTTTTGGGGGGAAAAAATACACTTTAATGAATTTTAATGTAAAAAAAAAACAAAAAAAAACACAATATATACCGTATATACTCGAGTATAAGCCGAGGGACACAATTTTACCACAAAAAACTGGGAAAACGTATTGACTCGAGTATAAACCTAGGGTGAGAAATGCGCAGCTACTGTAAGTGGAAAAGAGGGTCAACAATGCCCATTCGCAGCCTCACTGTGCCCATTTGCAGCCATAGGTCCCCCGAACTTGGTAGTTAACCACTTCAGCCCCGGACCAATTGGCAGCCAAAGGACCAGGCCCCTTTTTGCGATTCGGCACTGCGTCGCTTTAACTGACAATTGCGCGGTTGTGCGACGTGGCTCCCAAACAAAATTGGCGTCCTTTTTTTACCCACAAATAGAGCTTTCTTTTGGTGGTATTTGATCGCCCCTGCGGTTTTTATTTTTTGCGCTATAAACAAAAATAGAGCGACAATTTTGAAAAAAATGCAATATTTTTTGCTATAATAAATATCCCCCAAAAATATATAAAAAAAACATTTTTTTTCCTCAGTTTAGGCCGGTACGTATTCTTCTACATATTTTTGGTAAAAAAAAAAAAATCGCAATTAGCGATTATTGATTGGTTTGCGCAAAAGTTATAGCATTTACAAAATAGGGGATAGTTTTATAGCATTTTTATTAATATTTTTTTTTTTACTAGTAATTTTGTGACTGCGACATTATGGCGGACACATCGGACATTTTTGACACATTTTTGGGACCATTGTCATTTATACAACAATCAGTGCTATTTAAATGCATTGATTCCTGTATAAATGACAGTTGTACTGAAAGAGTTAACCACTAGGGGGAGGGGAGGGGTTATGGGCTGTGACGTGTGTGTGTTTTTTTTACATTAGGGGGCGGGGCTGACGTCTGACGTCATTGATCGGCTTTCCCGATGACAGGGAACAGCCGATCAGTGACAGGCAGAGTAGGAAGCGCGGGGAGAGGTTTGTTTACACAGACCTCTCCCTGTTCTTCAGCTCTGTGACCCGATCGCGGGACACCAGCGGCGATCGGGTCCGCTGGTCCGGCGGCCGGGGTCACGGAGCTCCCGACCGGGCAGACACGGGCAGGCAATTAAAGGGGACGTACAGGTACATGCTTTTGCCTGCCCGTGCCATTCTGTAGATGTATATCGGGAACCGGTTAAAGTGGAGGGCCCACAAAACAAAAAAAAAATTAAAAGTCAGCAGCTATAAATATGGCAGCTGCTGACTTTTAATAATCGGACACTTTCCTGTCCCGGGGTCCAGCGATGCGGGGGAACGAGACCCCCCCTCGTTCACCGCTCTGCTCGCGGCGCCGGCATTCTTAATGTGGGCACCCGGCTGTGGCACCCACTGCGCTTGCGCGAGCAGCGATGTGCACCGTGATTTGACGCTCACTCATCTGGGACACATGACAGGTCCCAAATGACTGTGCGGCGCCTACGGGAAGTGATGTCATTGCCCGGGCAATGAAGGTGGCAAACTACGAGGGACCCCCTAGCAACAGGCATTTAGAGGTGAGTAAAAAAATTATTTTTTTCCAATTATTATTTTTTTTTTTTTTTTAATGATTTTTGAGCCTAATTTTTGTTTTTGGTGGCAACACCACTTTAAGGGTTCCTAGATGCCCCCTAGCTGCAGCCAAACTTTGGGGTCTCTGGACCCAAAGGGTCCTGAAATGACATTGCTGCAGATGGACACAGTTGACCGACTTTGGGGCCTCGTATGTCGGGGTCACTTGGTGCTAGGAACCCCAAATTGGATATGTTGTAGTGCTAGTTCCACTGGGTTTGCACACCAATTTGGGGTTCCTAGCACCAAGTGGCCCCGAGATACGGGGCCCCAAAGTCGGGTCGGAAAATGTCAAACACTTTTCTGCAGCAGAGAATGACATTTTCTGACCCGACTTTGGGGCCCCGTATCTCGGGGCCACTTGGTGCTAGGGATACGAGGCCCCAAAGTTGGGTCGGAAAATGTCCTTCTCTGCTGCAAAAAAGTGCTTGACTCCAGTATAAGCCGATGGGGGCATTTTCAGCACAAAAAAAATGTGCTGAAATACTCGGCTTATACTCGAGTATATACGGTAACCCAATTTTTTGTTAAAATATAAAAGATGATGTTACGCCGAGATACCTAACATGTCACAGCTTTAAATTCTCGTAGAATGGTGACAAACTATGATACTTAAAAATCTCCATAGGCAATGCTATGAATTGTTTTACAGGTTACCTATTTAGAGTTACAGAGGAGGACTAGTCCTAGAATTATTGCTCCTTCTCAAACGTTTGTGGCGATACCTCACATGTGTGGTGCGAACACTGCTTCACTTAAACTAAGGGATCAACCCCTGAAAAACAACCCCCACATAATCCCCCCTCCACCAAATGATTTGGACCAGTGCACAAAGTCCATAAAGACATGGATGAGCGAGTTTGGGGTGGAGGAACTTGACTGGCCTGCACAGAGTCCTGACTTCAACCCGATATAACACCTTTAGGATAAATTAGAGAAGAGTCTTCTTGTCCAACATCAGTTGCCTGACCTCACAAATGCACTTCTGGAAGAATGGTCAAACATTCCCATAGACACACTCCTAAACCTTGTGGACGGCCTTCCCAGAAGAGTTGAAGCTGTTAAAGCTGCAAAGGGTGGGCCAACTCAATATTGAACCCTATGGACTAAGACTGGGATGCCATTAAAGGTCATGTGCGTGTAAAAGACAGGTGTCCCAATACTTTTGGTAATATAGTGTATATATGTATTGTGATCAGCTAGTGGATATAAAGGGAGGCAGTACATTAACAATATAATTCAATTCAAAGTGAATAGGAGGAAATTCGGAAATTTGGAAATTTGAAAATCCGAAAATAAGAATGGAAATCTGAAAATACAAAAGAGTGAAAATCCCGAAAATTTTAAAACTCGAAAATCCAGAATAACTAACTAATAATAACTAATAAATTATAGGTATTGGAATTTCCTTTCAAATTTGGCTGTTAGTGAACGTAAAGAGTACGAATTTATCCGAAGTTACGAATTATATGAAATATCGAATGTCGTATCAAAAAAAATGGAACGTAACGATCTAATAATAATAAATAATAATAATAATAATAATAAAACCTTTTTATTATTATTACTTATTATTAATTTGTTCCATTCCATTCGTTTAGATGCAGCATTCGTTATTTCAGATAATTCGTAACTTCAGATAAATTTGTATTCGTTACATTCACAAACAGACAAATTTGAAAGGAAATTCCAATACCTATAATTTAATAGTTACCGTATTTATCGGCGTATAACACGCACCCCAGTTTAGGACTACCTGTAAAGTAACTTACATTTAAATGCCCATCAATGCAGCCTTATCAGTGTCCATCTGCAGCCTTGCCCCAGTTCCACCTGCAGCCTTGTCCCAGTTCCACCTGCAGCCTTGCCCCAGTTCCACCTGCAGCCTTGCCCCAGTTCCACCTGCAGCCTTGTCCCAGTTTCACTTGCAGCCTTGTCCCAGTTCCACCTGCAGCCTTGTCCCAGTTCCACCTGCAGCCTTGCCCCAGTTCCACCTGCAGCCTTGTCCCAGTTCCACCTGCAGCCTTGCCCCAGTTCCACCTGCAGCCTTGCCCCAGTTCCACCTGCAGCCTTGCCCCAGTTCCACCTGTAGCCTTGTCCCAGTTCCACCTGCAGCCTTGTCCCAGTTCCACCTGCAGCCTTGTCCCAGTTCCACCTGTAGCCTTGTCCCAGTTCCACCTGCAGCCTTGTCCCAGTTCCACCTGCAGCCTTGCCCCAGTTCCACCTGCAGCCTTGTCCCAGTTCCACCTGCAGCCTTGCCCCAGTTCCACCTGTAGCCTTGTCCCAGTTCCACCTGCAGCCTTGTCCCAGTTCCACCTGCAGCCTTGTCCCAGTTCCACCTGTAGCCTTGTCCCAGTTCCACCTGCAGCCTTGTCCCAGTTCCACCTGCTGCCTTGCCCCAGTTCCACCTGCAGCCTTGCCCCAGTTCCACCTGCAGCCTTGCCCCAGTTCCACCTGCAGCCTTGCCCCAGTTCCACCTGCAGCCTTGTCCCAGTTCCACCTGCAGCCTTGTCCCAGTTCCACCTGTAGCCTTGTCCCAGTTCCACCTGCAGCCTTGTCCCAGTTCCACCTGCAGCCTTGCCCCAGTTCCACCTGCAGCCTTGTCCCAGTTCCACCTGCAGCCTTGCCCCAGTTCCACCTGCAGCCTTGCCCCAGTTCCACCTGCAGCCTTGTCCCAGTTCCACCTGCAGCCTTGTCCCAGTTCCACCTGTAGCCTTGTCCCAGTTCCACCTGCAGCCTTGTCCCAGTTCCACCTGCTGCCTTGCCCCAGTTCCACCTGCAGCCTTGCCCCAGTTCCACCTGCAGCCTTGCCCCAGTTCCACCTGCAGCCTTGTCCCAGTTCCACCTGCAGCCTTGCCCCAGTTCCACCTGCAGCCTTGTCCCAGTTCCACCTGCAGCCTTGCCCCAGTTCCACCTGCAGCCTTGTCCCAGTTCCACCTGCAGCCTTGCCCCAGTTCCACCTGCAGCCTTGTCCCAGTTCCACCTGCAGCCTTGTCCCAGTTCCACCTGTAGCCTTGTCCCAGTTCCACCTGCAGCCTTGTCCCAGTTCCACCTGCTGCCTTGCCCCAGTTCCACCTGCAGCCTTGCCCCAGTTCCACCTGCAGCCTTGCCCCAGTTCCACCTGCAGCCTTGTCCCAGTTCCACCTGCAGCCTTGCCCCAGTTCCACCTGCAGCCTTGTCCCAGTTCCACCTGCAGCCTTGCCCCAGTTCCACCTGCAGCCTTGCCCCAGTTCCGAAAGCTGCGAGAATGTACGAGAGGCTCAGAATCAGCGGGGGATCGGCGTATAACACGCACCCACGATTTTCCAATGATTTTACGATAAATACGGTAGTTATTATTACTTAGTTGTTTCGAATTTTTACAGATTTTCTTTCTTTTTATTTCTGAATTTCCGAATTCCAGAAATTCTGAAAAATAGAAAATTCGAAGATTCGGAAATTCGAAAATTTGAATATTTGAAATTCGAAACTCCAAAAATTCAAAATTCGAAAATTCGGAAATCCGAATTTCCGAGAAAAGCAAAAAAACGAATGAAACGAAAACGAACAATTTTTTTTGTCAGTGCACATGTCTACTTAGAATTTTTTTTTCCACCCAGGTTGGAACTCCGCTTTAAAGTGTATTTATATAAATATAGGGACCCTTGGCTACCCAAAAGAAAAACGGGGAGGCAAGTGAGAAATAATTGTGACTCTTGACTGTGCCACCGAGAAATCACACATAATAAAAATAAAAAATAAATTATTATAGAGATTTAATTATCTCTATATTAGTCCAATGAAATGACATATGAAGAGAACAATAATCTTCAGCAACAATACGGCTTGTGTGGTGTCTGTGGCATTTGGGATCAACGCTTTTCGGGAACAACTCGCTTCCTCGGGATCCACACCCAATGAATTATTATAACAGCTTGTTAACTCTATAGGTCAGTTATGACCATACATAAGAAATTCCTTCACTACCCAAGTCAAATACCACACAAAAGGTGTGTTTTGGGTAATTTGGGTCATTGTCATGCTGGAATACCCATCCACGACTCATTTCCATGCCCTGGCTGAGGGTAGGAGGTTCTCACCCAAGATTTGATGGTACGTGGCCCCGTCCATCGTCCCTTTGGTGCAGTGAAGTTGTCCTGTCCCCTTAGCAGAAAAACACCCCCAAAGCATAATGTTTCCACCTCCATGTATGACGGTGGGGATGGTGTTCTTGGGGGTCATAGGCAACATTCCTCCTCCTCCAAACACGGTGAGTTGAGTTGATGCCAAAGAGCTCGATTTTGGTCTCATCTGACCAACAACACTTTCACCCAGTTCTCCTCTGAATCATTCAGATGTTCATTAGGGAACTTCAGACGGGCTGTACATGTGCTTTCTTGAGAAGGGGGACCTTGCGGGGGCTGCAGGATTTCAGTCCTTCGTGGTGTAGTGTGTTACCGATTATTTTCTTGGTGACTATGGTCCCAGCTGCCTTGAGATCATTGAAAAGATTCTCCCGTGTAGTTCTGGGCTGATTCCTCACCGTTCTCATGATCATTAAACCTCCACGAGGTGAGACCTTCCGTGGAGCCCCAGACCGAGGGAGATTGACAGTAATTTTGTGTTTCTTCCATTTGTGAATAATCGCACCAACTGTTGTCACCCTCTCACCAAGCTACTTGGCGATGGTCTTGTAGCCCATTCCAGCCTTGTGTAGGTCTACAATCTTGTCCCCGACATCGTTGGACAGCCCTTTGGTCTTGGCCATGGTGGAGAGATTGTAATCTGATTGCTTCTGTGGAGAGGTGTCTTTTATACTGGTAACAAGCTGAGATTAGGAGCACTCCTTTTAAGAGAGTGCTCCTAATCTCAGCTTGTTACCTGTATAGGAGATACCTGGGAGCCAGAAATCTTGCTGATTGATAGGGGATCAAATACTTATTTTATTCATTAAAATGCTTTTACTTAAACCTTTTTGAAATGCGTTTTTCTGGATATTTTTGTTGTTATTCTGTCTCTCACTGTTAAAGTAAACCGACCATTAAAATTATAGACTGATCGTTTTTTTTGTCAGTGGGCAAACCTACAAAATCAGCAGGGGGTCAAATACTTTTTTCCCCTCACTGTATGAGGCATCACTGGACTGGGCTTTTCTTCGTGGGGGCGCATATCTGCGTATCTGTCTTTGTGCTGGAAGTGCAACGCACAGCGTACCCCCAGCACAGAGACCGGGGTCTCACTGGGAGCCCCGGGTAAAGTACTAACGGTCGGGACATGGAACCCACGGTTCCAGGTCACCTGATTGCTGTGATAGCTTCTGATTGGCTACCACAGTGATCAGTCACTGTGAAGCCCGCCCCTGTGTTTCTTTCTCTGTGAATGGAGAGGAAAGATACAACGTATCCATGCAGAGAGAAAAAACAGCTGAGAGTAAAAATAAGAAGAAGAAGAAAAAAGAAAGAAGAAATAGCTTGATCAAGGTTCGATCTAGGACAGTGCCAAGGTTAGTGTTTGGGTCAAAGGTCAAGGTCAAAAGTCATGATCAGTATATTTTGGGCGGGATTTTTAATTTTTTTTTAAACATTTTTTAACCACTTGCCTACATTTCTTTCAGCTTTCAGTGCTGTCACACTTTGAATGACAATTACTCAGTCGTGTAACACTGTACCCATATGAAATTGTTATAATTTTTTTTTCACACAAATAGAGCTTTCTTTTGGTGGTATTTTAATCGCCTCTGAGTTTTTTTATTTTTTGTAAACAAACAAAAAAAGACATAAAAGTTTGAAAAAAAAAAATCATAGTTTGTTATACAATTTTGCAGACAGGTAAATTTTCTCCTTCACTGGTGGGTACTGATTAGGCGGGACTGGTGAGGCTGCTCTGATTGGCACTGATAGGCAGCACTGATTGGCACTGATAGGTGGCAGTGATGGGCACCGATAGGCGGCAGTGATGGGCACTGATAATTAGCAGTGATGGACACTGATAGGCGACACGCATGGGCACTGATATGCACTGGTATGTGGCACTGAAGGGCACTGATATGTGGCAGTGATGGGCACTAATAGTAGGCACTGATAGGCCGCGCTGGTGGACACTAATAGGTGGCACTGATAGGTGGCAGTGATGGGCACTGATAGGCGGCAGTAATAAGGGACTGAAAGGTGGCACTGATTGGCACTGATAGGTGGCGGTTATGGTCACCGATAGGTGGCAGTGATGGGCACTGATAATTAGCAGTGATGGACACTGATAGGCAACACTCATGGGCACTGATATGCACTGGTATGTGGCACTGAATGACACTGATATGTGGCAGTGTTGGGCACTAATAGGTGGCACTGATGGACACTAATAGGTGGCATTGATAGGTGACAGTGATGGGCACTGATAAGCGGCAGTGATGGGCACTGATAGGTGGCAGTGATGGACACTGATAGGGCGACACTAATGGGCACTGATAGGCACTAGTAGACAGCACTGATGGGTACTGATAGGGGGCACATATATAAGATAGGTGTCAGTGATGGGCACTGGTAGGCGGCACTGATAGGCGGCAGTGATGGACACTGATAGGCATCAGTGATTGCTACTAATAGGTGGTACTGATGGACACTGATAGGCACTGATGGACATGGATAGGCGTCAGTGATGGGCACTGATAGGCGACAGTGATGGGTACTGGTAGGTGGCACTGATAGACACTGATAGGCGACAGTGATGGGCACTGATAGGGGTCAGTGATGGGCATTGATAATCAGTGCTGCCTATCAGTGTAGATGTCCCTTTACCACAAGCCAGTTATCAGCTCTCCTCTCCTCATGCTGTCAGTGTGAGGAAAGGAATGCCGATAACTTGTGTTTACATCGTGATTAGCTGTCATTGGATATAATTGTTGTAATTCCTACACCGTTCACCCGATTTGGATGTAAATACCCTCAAATTAAAGCTGAAAGTCTGCAGTTAAAGCACATCTTGTTCGTTTCATTTCAAATCCATCGTGGTGGTGTATAGAGCCAAAAAGATTAGAATTGTGTCGATGTCCCAATATTTATGGACCTGACTGTAACTATTAATAGAGGATGGGAGCCATCTAGGACAGCTCGATCGATGTGTGCACGCTGCAAGCCCAGAAACCTCGGCCGTCCATGGACGCATACCTGCGGCGTACGGTCGTTAAAGCCCGCCCTCTTTGCAGTCGCACATACGCGCAATGTGGGTAGCAAGATGTTAACATGATAATCTCCATGTAGAAAAAAACTGCTCCCGTCGTATTTTTATCCCGCTCTCCGCCTCTCACCGGGACGTCGCCTACACTTGTCAAACAATTAAAAAAAAAAAGATCGAGGAATCTCGCAACTTCCAACCTTGGAACATTTAGCGCGGTGGAGATTGAGTCCCCTTCAGGCTGTTCATTTGTGTGAAATGAGGAAGAAGTAATACGTGATTTCTGCGGCGTCTCAGGCGGTGAACCCGGAGCCGCACATGAAAAAAGGAAAGAAGTTAAAGTAAAACTCGTATAAGAAGAAGAAGAAGAAGAAGAGGTCCAATTTGTATCCGAAAATAGTCCGATCGGCCAGGAAAGCGGCAGGAGAGGTTTTGTGCATTTTTTTTTTTTTTTCCTTTTTGTAATAATCTAAAAATACTCGCAGCGTATCGGAGGTTTCATTGCTTTCCCATAGTGCCGTCCCCGGGGACCGAGCTCAGCACATTTGTCTAATGTGAAAATGAAATCCCATCATAATAATTGAGGTGGCAGAACAACGGAATACCAGTGTAGGAGGACTGAAGGGTTTGTGCGGTTTGTTTCTTTTTTTTACTTTTTGGTGGATCCTTCAATGCATTATAACAAGTTCAGTTCATTAATTACATTCGTAATTATTACATTTATCATTATAATGCTAAATCATGATTTATAGTGCCTTGAAAAAGTATTCATACCCCTTGAAATTTTCCACATTTAGTCATGTTACAACCAAAAAACGTAAATGTATTTTATTGGGATTTTATGTGATAGACCAGGGGTCTCCAAACTGTGGCCCGGGGGCCAGATGTGGCCCTTTGCTAGCCTTTATACGGCCCTTGGGACACTATTCCTCCCAATTATATGAGGAAATATTCCTCCCACTGACACCAGCCATGGGGCACAATGTCTTCCACTGATACCAATGATGGAATACTACTCCTCCTAATACCAATAATGGGGCACTACTCCTCCTAATACCAATAATAGGGCACTACTTCTCCTACTAATACTAATAATAGGGCACTACTTCTCCTACTAATACTAATAATGGGGCACTACCCCTCCTACTGACCACCAACCCTGAGGACATATTTATTCTCACTGATCCTGGGCCTGGGACATTTTCTACCCCCACTGGCCACAATCCGGCCCTCCTAAAGTCTGAAGGACAGTAGACTGGCCCTTTGTTTGAAAAGTTTGGAGACTCCTGTGATAGACTAACACAAAGTGGCACATAATTGTGAAGTGGAAGGAAAATGATAAATGGTTTTCCAAATTTTTTACAAAGAAATATGTGAAAAGTGTGGGGGGGGGCATTTGTATGGCGCCCCCCGGAGTCAATACTTTGTAGAACCCCCTTTCGCTGCAATTACAGCTGCAAGTCTTTTTGGGGATGTCTCTACCAGCTTTGCACATCTAGAGAGGGACATTTTTGCCCATTCTTCTTTGCAAAATATCTCAAGCTCTGTCAGATTGGATGGAGAGCGTCTGTGAACAGCAATTTTCAAGTCTTGCCACAGATTCTCAATGTGATTTAGGTCTGGACTGTGACTGGGCCATTCTAACACATGAATATGCTTTGATGTAAACCATTCCATTGTAGCTCTGGCTGTATGTTTCGGGTCGTTGTCCTGCTGGAAGGTGAACCTCCGCCCCAGTCTCAAGTCTTTTGCAGACTCTAATGCCGCGTACACTCGATCAGACTATCCGGCGGACTTAGTCCCGCGGACAATCTGCCGGACTTACCAGCGGAGGTCCGCCGGACTTTCCAAACGAGTGGACTTGCCCACACAGAACCGGACTTTTCCGGCGGACTAGATCCGTCAGACAATCCACCGGACTTTTGAAATGAACGGACTTGCCCACACACGGAGTAAAGTCCGTTCATTTTGAACGTGACTCCAGGTAGACGGGACTAGCAAAGGAAGTCAATGCCGTCGCCTGGTATGGATTTAAAGGGGAACCCCTACGCCGGAAAAATGGCGTGGGGATCCCCCCCAAAGTCTATAGCAGACCCTTATCCGAGCATGCAGCCCAGCCGGTCAGGAAAGGGGGTGGGGACGAGCGAGCGCCCCCCCTGAGCCGTACCATGCCGCGTGCCCTCAACATGGGGGGTGCTTTGGGGAAGGGGGGCCCTGCGGTCCCCCACCCGAAAGCACCTTGTCCCCATGTTGATGAGGACAAGGGCCTCTTCCCGACAACCCTGGCGGTTGGTTGTCGGGGTCTGCGGATGGAGAACCTGTCATGGTCAGATGTAGAGGGGAAGCTGTCGCCACTAAGGGTCCATCCACCTTGTTACCAGGAACCACAGTGAGTAGCTGAAGCAAGTACCAGAGCAATATTCTCACCAACTGGGGACGAGGAAGAATTGGGAGACTTCAGCAGGTGTCATGCCAGGGACCCAGCCAGCGGAGGTGATGCTTGCAGAGCAGCCTTGTGTGCCAAGCCAGGGACTGAGCAGGCCAGTGGGGTGACGCTTGAGGAGTATCTGTGAGTGCCAAGCCAGGGACCCAACAGGGAAGCGGAGGTGACTCTTGAGGAAGATACTGAGTAAAAAGGTTGGAGGAGCTCAAGGGACCCAGTGATAGTGGATCAGCAAGTCTAATGAGAGAGACTGGGCGATCAGTGGAGTGAAGATCTACAAGAGGAGATTGTAGAAAAAGTAAAAGGAGTTTGTTGCAACTTTTGTTAGAAACTGTTATAAGACTGTTGCCTAAGACCTACTCATGCAGAGGTGGTGTCTGGCTAGATACCTTTCCCTGCATGGCTGTCTACCTGTAGAAGTCTTGGCGTATGCCAAATTAACATTGCAACTACTAAAGGGTGTCCTGGCCCTAACCCTCTTTCCCCCAGTTCTCTTCAAGAGAAAACAAATCTCTTTTGCATTCAAGAAGTGTCTGGCGCCCATGAATCTACCTTGCATTACACCCACCACACCTCTTAAACCTACTCTAAATAGAAGGGTGTCAGCTGTCCTTAACTCTGGAGGTCACCATTAGGCCCCAGGGGCCCCCAGAACCTTGCTACACCAATGTTAGGGTTTATTATAGCATCCAATGTTTCCAATGTTGGGCGTTATTATTGCATCCAATTGTATCAATGTTTGGGGGTTATTATTGTGTCCATTCACACCAATGTTGGGGGTTTCTTATTGCGTCCACAGACACCAATGCTGGGGTTTATATTCTGTTTAATGATACCAACGTTGGGGGTTATTATTGTATCCAATGATACCAATGTTGGGGGTTATTATTGTGTCCATTTACACCAATGTTGGGGGTTATTATTGCATCCATTGATATCAATGTTGGGGGTTATTATTGTATCCAATGTTACCAATGTTGGGGGTTATTATTGTGTCCATTTACACCAATGTTGGGGGTTATTATTGTATCCATTGATACCAACGTTGGGGGTTATTATTGCGTCCAATGATACCATTATTGGGGGTTATTATTGTGTCCAATGATACCATTATTGGGGGTTATTATTGTGTCCAATGATACCATTATTGGGGGTTATTATTGTGTCCATTCACACCAATGTTGGGGATTATTATTGTATCCAATGATATCAATGTTGGGGGTTATTATTGTGTCCAATGATACCATTATTGGGGGTTATTATTGTGTCCATTCACACCAACGTTGGGGATTATTATTGCATCCAATGATACCAATGTTGGGCGTTATTATTGCATCCAATGATTCCATTATTGGGGGTTATTATTGTGTCCAATGATACCATTATTGGGGGTTATTATTGTGTCCATTCACACCAACGTTGGGGATTATTATTGCATCCAATGATACCAATGTTGGGCGTTATTATTGCATCCAATGATTCCATTATTGGGGGTTATTGTGTCCATTCACACCAATGTTGGGGATTATTATTGTATCCAATGATACCAATGTTGGGGATTATTATTGTATCCAATGATACCATTATTGGGGATTATTATTGTGTCCATTCACACCAATGTTGGGGATTATTATTGCATCCATTGACACCAATGTTGGGGGGGTTCCCTTTTGCGTCCACCAAAACCAATGCTGGAATTATTATTATTTACGGTGTTCACTGATACCAATGCTGGAATTATTGTTATCCAACTTCTTCAGTGTGCATTGCAATATGCTGCAAAAAAAATGCAGCTGGGCCAAAATATTTGGGTTTTGATGTGCAAAAACTCCCCGTTATTGTGTGGCCCTCTGGGGGTGGTGAGGGACCCTGTTCTATTGTACTGCAGTTTGTGCTTTGCTGTGACTTTCACTCTGGTTGGTTGCAGCTCATAGACATCTAATTACCGGTTGGAAGTTTCCCAACAACTAGTCAGGCCGCTCTTAAATATTGTTTAGTACTTTGGGAAATGGAACAAAATATGAGCCGTATACCGAGAACATTTTGGTACCGGGCTGTTTGCCTTTATGGAGGAATAGGCGGCATTAGGTCGATGTCTAGTTATTTCCATTGTGTTATTCCTGACTGTAATGAAGTGTGGGGGGAAATCTGCTCTATTCTGGGTCTCTAATTGTCTCCACTTCCCGAAATTCCCTCTTCTCTGACACTGGAATTGACTCGTAGGTATTAAATTGTCACGAAAACGCTCAGTCGTACTAAACTCTGCACGCGAAGGATAAAAGGTCAGGATGCGTAATTGTGTTTTCTCTTTGCTCATCTGGGGGAAGTCTCCGTAGCATCAAGGCCGTGTTTTGTGTCGTTGCGACCGGCGTTTGAATGTAGATGTACGGCGAGCCACGTCTGCCTACAGCTGTGCGCGGCGTACAGCACAAATTGGCACTTTCTATAATAGCATGGCTTGGCGGGGCGCGGAATATAGAAGAGACCATTTGCAGTATTGTGGAAGCAGATTCTCATTTTCTTTCTTGTAAATGGGGTGCCAAGAGTCTGCGGCACTCGGTGAATTGTGGAGCGGCTTATGCGCCTTCCCTCTCCCGTAGTCAGAGACCCTTTTCTACACGTGTGATTGGCGTGCAGAATGGTAATCTCCTTCCTTCCACTGTGAATGTCACAAGCTGCGTGCGGGTTTGTTTTATAAGGCCAGATTTATAATTCATGATTGTGGAATCATTGCATGTCATAAACATTACGCCGACAGCAAGACACTTTTCTGCTTACATTTTTATTTTTTTATCCTTCATCACTATCTGTCCATTAGGAAATTGCAATAAGTACCCATAAGTACCCATCAGTGCCGCCTATGAGTGCCCATCAGTGCCGCCTATGAGTGCCCATCAGTGCCGCCTATGAGTGCCCATCAGTGCCGCCTATGAGTGCCATCAGTGCCACCTATGAGTGCCACCTATGAGTGCCCATCAGTGCCGCCTTATCAGTGCCCATCAGTGCAGCCATATCAGTGCCCGTCATTGAAGAAGAAAACGTCATTGAAGACGAAAATTTTGCTAATTTGGAAATTCAGAATTTTCGTAAATTGAAAATTTCGGAAATTCGGAATTAACGAATTGCACATGTCTAATGCAAGTCATCTTCACCACGTCCAGATGACTAAATGCATTGAGTTGCTGCCATGTGATTGGCTGATTAGCAATTTGTGTCACCAAGAAATTGAACAGGTGTACCTAATAAAGTGAGTGTATACTGTGTACAGCAAAGGTGACATCTGTATAATGTGATGATCACAAACATTGATACAAAGTAGATGTTGAGTAATTTAATGTCTTATTCCCGGTGATCAGATTTCATTTGACAAATTCTGGATGAAATGGAATATTGACAGACAGGCGGCGATGTGATATCTCCCTCCATAGGGTGAGGACCCCCCCGGAGAACATCCTTCAGATGTAACATTGTCACACTTTCATACATTAGGACACAAATACACAACAATTATTAAATTACTCCGACAAGGAAAACTAACATTTTTGTAACACATTTCCTGGATTGTTGGAGGAAAATAGAAGATTTTCATTCCTTTCATTTACAACATTCACTGAACACACGCTGCTGCCCCCATCAGGCCGCGTCTTGTACTTCATAGGCTAATGGTACAAATGGGAATCCTCTACAGGCCAGCTCCAGTAGAAAGCCACGGACCCCCCCCCCCCCCCCCGCTGATATATTGTTTGGTATGATCCAGACTTACTAGTGCGCCCCTCCCTTCCCAAACAAGGGCAGAACATTGAATACTCTCTGCATGAGGCTCTCAGTTCACAAAGTTTTAACACTGCAGAGAGGCGCCTTATTTTTAGCCGTGTGACAGTCGTTTTTTGCATTTTATTGGACTCAACTGAAAATAACTGTCACTTTCTTGTAAAATCTGGATCTTTATCCTGGTGTGTTTAGCTTTTTTTGAATGGAGCCTCTTTTCCCGGTAAAGTCGGTGCGGTTACAAAGATCACGCCCGACTCCGAGAGTTGGTGAGCTATAAGGACTACAATATTATTGCTGTTCTCGAGGGGGGGGGGGGGGGACATTTTATCATTATTTTTTTTGTTATTGAAAATAATTGTCACTTTTCTTTAACCACTTCCATACCGGGCACTTTTACCCCCTCCCTGTCCAGGCCAATTTTCAGCTTTTATCGCTGTTGCAGTTTGATTGATAATTGCGCGGTCATGTAACGCTGTAACCAAACAACATTTTTATAATTTTTTGGAGACAAATAGAGCTTTCTTTTGGTGGTATTTAATCACCACTGGGGTTTATTTTTTGCTAGAAAAAAAGTGAAAAAAAACTTTTAGTTTCTGTCGGAAAATTTGGTAAATAAGTAATTTTTATCCTTCACTGATGTGCACTGATGAGGCTGCAATAATGGGCACTGATAGGCTGCACTGATGGGCACTGATAGGCTGCACTATTGGGCACTGATAGGCTACACTATTGGGCACTGATAGGCTGCACTATTTGGCACTGATAGGCTGCACTGATGGGGAGGCACTAATATGCAGCACTGATAAGCGGCACTAATGGGCACTGATAGGAGGCAAGGATAGGCGGCACTGATGGGCATTAATGGGCGGCACTGATGGGCAGCACTGATTGGCACTAAAAAGCAGCACTGATTGGCCTCACAGATGGGCACAGAGTGGCATCATTGATGGGCACTTTTGGGCTTGCATTGTAATCAGTGCCCTGATTACCTATACACATCTTCTCTGTGAGGAGATGACACTGATCTGCTCTCATAACCTAACACTCTGTCAGTGTGAGGTGAGGGGAGAGCCGATAAACGGCATCTCCTTGTTTCCATGTGACCGGCTGTGATTGGACACAGCCGATCACATGTGTAAAGAGCCGCGGGCATGTGATCACAGCTAAACTGGGCAGCTAAACATGATGTTGTCCCAGAACAAGAGCTGCCTTGCTCCGCCGTCATCTGAGTATACGGCGGGTAGGTGGCAGTTAATCGCCACCATTTTTTTATCTTTTGCTAAACAAACGAATAAAGAATGACAATTTTGAAAAAAAATTATGCAGCCCTGATGGACATTGATAGGTGGCACTGATGGGCAATAACAGGTACTAATAGGCAGCACTGATTGGTGTCACTGATGGGCAATGATTGGCATCACTGATGGGCACTGGTGGGTATCACTGGGGGGCACTAGTGGTCATCACTGATGGGCTGCACAGATAATCATCAAGGGTCGGTGCTCAGAGGTGGGTAGGGGCGGAACCAAAGGTCGGTGTTCGGAGATGGGTAGGGGCAGAACCAAGGGTCGGTGCTCGGAGGTGGGTAGGAGCGGAACAAAAGGTCGGTGCTCGGAGTGGGGTAGAGGCAGAAACCAAGGGTCGGTGCTCAGAGTTGGGTGGGAACGGAACCAAGAGTTGGTGCTTGAAGGTGGGTAGGGGCAGAACCAAGGGGTCGGTGCTCGGAGGTGGGTAGGGGCAGAACCAAGGGTCATGCTCGCAGGGGGGTAGGGGCGGAACCAAGGGGCGGTGCTCGAGGGTGGGTAGGGGCAGAACCAAGGGGTCGTGCTCGGAGGTGGGTAGGGGCAGAACCAAGGGTCATGCTCGGAGCTGGGTAGGGTTGGAACCAAGGGGGTCGGTGCTCGGAGGTGGGTAGGGGCGGAAGTAAGGGTTGGTGCTCTGAGGTGGGTAGGGGCAGAACCAAGGGTCGGTGCTTGAAGGTGGGTAAGGGTGGAACCAAGGGTCGGTGCTCAAAGGTGGGTAGAGGCAGAACCAAGGGTCGGTGCTCAAAGGTGGGTAGAGGCAGAACCAAGGGTCGGTGCTCGAAGGTGGGTAGGGGCGGAAACCAAGGGTCTGTGCTCTGAGGTCGGTAGGGGGCGGAACCAAGGGTCGGTGCTCGGAGGTGGGTAGAGGCAGAACCAAGGGTCAGTGCTCGAAGGTGGGTAGGGGCGGAAACCAAGGGTCGGTGCTCGGAGGTGGGTAGAGGCAGAACCAAGGGTCGGTGCTCGGAGGTGGGTAGAGGCAGAACCAAGGGTCGGTGCTCGGAGGTGGGTAGAGGCAGAACCAAGGGTCGGTGCTCGAAGGTGGGTAGGGGCGGAAACCAAGGGTCTGTGCTCTGAGGTCGGTAGGGGGCGGAACCAAGGGTCGGTGTTTGGAGGTGGGTAGGGGGCGGAGACACAAAGTGACTTAGAAGGGGGGAGGTCCTGCATCTATTCTCTGAGAAAAAAAAAGCCCTGTTTATAGCTCAAAAAAAAATAAAAACCGCAGAGGTGATCAAATACCACCAAAAGAAAAGCTCTATTTATGGGGAAAAAAATCTCCTTGATTGCTGTGATGATGATGGTTGATTGGCAGAATAGAAGCGCACAGGAAAAGCTCACCAGATGTTGTCCTGACAATACTAAAGAGAGAATGATGGTTGGTGATATATTCCCGGATCCGGTATTTTCACATTTTTATCACCGGCGTAGGCGTTTGCATTTTTCTCGGCTGAGTTCATCAAACCTGCCAACCCGGTTAACAAAATGGAATTTGCAGACGGTGCTGCCTTCCTCCAAAGCCGACAGCCAAAATAATATATAGAGCGTGACACTCGACACAAAGCACACCGAGCCGTACGGGAGAGGGTGACCGAGAATAAAAGAATTGTCGCTTTGCCTAACGCCGTATATTAGCGTCTTTCTGTGACTTTTGGAGCTGTTTGTAGATTTGCTTTAACCACTTTCAGCCCCGGACCAATTGGCAGCCAAAGGACCAGGCCCCTTTTTGCGATTCAGCACTGCGTCGCTTTAACTGACAATTGCGCGGTCGTGCGACGTGGCTCCCAAACAAAATTGGCGTCCTTTTTTTCCCACAAATAGAGCTTTCTTTTGGTGGTATTTGATCGCCCCTGCGGTTTTTATTTTTTGCGCTATACACAAAAAAGAACGACAATTTTGAAAAAAAAAAAAACGCATTCTTTTTTATTTTTTGCTATAATAAATATCCCCCAAAAATATATAAAAAAAACATTTTTTTCCTCAGTTTAGGCCGATACGTATTCTTCTACATATTTTTGGGTAAAAAAAATCGCAATAAGCGATTATTGATTGGTTTGCGCAGAAGTTATAGCGTTTACAAGATAGGGGATAGTTTTATAGCATTTTTATTAATTTTTTTTTTTTTTATTAGTAATGGCGGCGATCAGCGATTTTTATTGTGATTGCGGGATTATGGCGGACACATCGGACATTTTTGACACATTTTTGGGACCATTGTCATTTATACAGCAATCAATGCTATTTAAATGCATTGATTCCTGTATAAATGACACTGGCAGTGAAGGGGTTAACCACTAGGTGGCAGTGTAGGGGTTAAGTATGCCTAGGGGTGTGTTTCTTACTGTGGGGGGGGCGTGGCTGTCAGCTAGTGAATGCTAATCTCTGCTCCAATCAAGGGAGCAGAGATCGGCGTCACTAGTTGCTAGGCAGAACGGGGAAATGCCATTTATTTCCGCATCTCCCCGTTCAGCCTTCCTGTAAGACGATCGCGGATGTCCCCGCGGCGTTCTCGGCAGAACACCGGCATTGTAACTGTGGGCGCCCCGGCTGTGGCTTCACAGCCGAGCACCCACTGCGCGAGCCGCAACCGCGTGCCATGACTGGCCGCACAATCATCTGGGACCGGTCATGTGTCAGATGATTGCCTAGAGGGAGGTGACGTCAGGAGCCCAGGCGATGAAGGAGCCAGATTATGAGGGACCCCCTAAAAAAAAAAAAAATTCTTCAAATGTTTTGGTTTTTTTTGTACGCACATTAATGGCATTTTTATTTTTTTGGGTGGAACTCCACTTTAAGGGGTCATTTAAAAAAAAAATTGCAAAAAAAAATTATATTTAATTTTTTTTATTGCATTTTAGTGTAAATATGAGATGTGAGGTCTGTTTGACCCCAAGTCTCATATTTAAGAGGACCTGTCATGCTTTTATTCTATTACAAGGGATATTTACATTCCTTGTAATAGGAATAACAGTGACCCAAATGTATTTTTTTATTTAAATTACAGTGTCAAAATAAAAAGTAAAATAAATAAGAAAAAATTAAATAAACATTAATAGCGCCCCGTTCCGCCGAGCTCGCACGCAGAAGCGACGTAAGTCGCGCCCGCATATGAAAACGGTGTTCAAACCCCACATGTGAGGTATCGCCGCGATCGTTAGAGCGAGAGCAATAATTCTAGCACTAGACCTCCTCTGTAACTCAAAACTTCTCCAAATGTTTTTTTTTTTTTTTTTTGTATGCACATTAATGGAATTTTTTTTTTGGGTGGAACTCGACTTTAAGGGGTCGTTTTTAAAAAAAAAATTGGCAAAAAAAAAAATATTTCATTTTTTTTACGCACATTAATGGAATTTTTTTTTTTTGGGTGGAACTCCACTTTAAGGGGTCGTTTTTAAAAAAAATTGCAAAAAAAAATTATATTTAATTTTTTTTTTTTTTATTGCATTTTAGTGTAAATATGAGACGTGAGGTCTTTTTTACCCCAAGTCTCATATTTAAGAGGACCTGTCATGCTTTTATTCTATTACAAGGGATATTTACATTCCTTGTAATAGGAATAATAGTGACCCAAATGTATTTTTTTTATTTAAATTACAGTGTCAAAATTAAAAATAAAAAGTAAAATAAATAAGAAAAAATTAAATTAAAATATTTCATTTTTTTTTTTTTTACGCACATTAATGGAATATTTTTTTTGGGTGGAACTCCACTTTAAGGGGTCGTTTTTAAAAAAAATTGGCAAAAAAAAAAATATTTAATTTTTTTTTTTTTTTTGCATTTTAGTGTAAATATGAGATGTGAGGTCTTTTTGACCCCAAGTCTCATATTTAAGAGGCCCTGTCATGCTTTTATTCTATTACAAGGGATATTTACATTCCTTGTAATAGGAATAATAGTGACCCAAATGTATTTTTTTTATTTAAATTACAGTGTCAAAATAAAAAGTAAAATAAATAAGAAAAAATTAAATAAACATTAATAGCGCCCCGTCCCGCCGAAGCGACATAAGTCGTGCCCGCATATGAAAACGGTGTTTAAACCCCACATGTGAGGTATCGCCGCGATCGTTAGAGCGAGAGCAATAATTCTAGCACTAGATCTCCTCTGTAACTCAAAACTGGTAACCTGTAGAAATTTTTAAACGGCGCCTATGGAGATTTTTCAGGGTAAAAGTTTGTCGCCATTCCACGAGCGGGCGCGGTTTTGAAGCGTGACGTGTTGGGTATCAATTTACTTGGCGTAACAAAATCATCGTCCGCAAAAGACAAAACCGTTGGAGATCCAAAGGCAGAAGCCCTTGTTGTGTTTCACTAGATATGAGCCGATCCGTTTTTTTTGTGAATCGTGGTGAAAGCGATACAATTCGGAAACTAATAAGTTTAATTCTTTAATTTGCACTTTCCAGTCACACGTTCCATTTGCGGAGCGATTATCAGAGTGCGGTTATTAAAATGATGTGTGAAATTAATGGAATATTGTCGTCTATTTAGTCAGGTAAATTAACATTGTTTTGATCGTATTCGGCATGTTGCTCATCTTCCTAATTACTGTCTAGATTACAAAAAAAAAAAAAAAACTGAGCCGAGTCGGGGGAGGGAGGAGGGGGGATTGTAAATCATAATCTCACATTTTCGATCGGTTGTCAGGAAAAGGAAAACAAAAATATTCTTCACCAAAGTCTTGGCTTTTAATCCGACCTCCAAGCCGGACCCAGAAATGGCCTCCATTCACAAAGCTGTAATGCATTTTTCACCAGAACTATCATTGTTTCCAGTCATGTGACTGTTATTTTCCGCTCTCATTGGCTGCCATTACTAAAAAATAACATTTGTTAAAGACAAAGAACAATCCCCTTTATCTTGGTAACTTGATGTTGCTTGTCCCCTTCTGCAGCCATCAATGGACCACCTATAGGTGGACAAGGTAAGAGATAACCGGGCATAGTGGGGTAAGGAGTTCCAGAGAATGGGAGAGGTTCCGGAGAAGTCCTGGAGGGGAGGCGAGCATGGAAGGTGGTAACAGGCGAGCTAGAGAGCTGGAGGTCTTGTGAGGAGTGGAGTGGACAATCTTGACAATATGCTGAGATGAGGGCAGCTGGGGGGAGTGTTGTAGATGGATTTTTATGTTTTTAGTATTTTGAAGTTTTATACATTGGAAGCCAGTGGAGAGATTGGCCGAAATCCTGATGTGTGTTCACAGCCCGGACAGCGCTGACTCTAGTGATATAAAGATCTATATAGAGGAATCAGGACCTCCTTCCTCCTCCTGGTGATCCCTCTAGTGATATAAAGATCTATATAGAGGAATCAGGACCTCCTTCCCCCTGCTGGTGATCCCTCTAGTGATATAAAGATCTATATAGAGGAATCAGGACCTCCTTCCTCTAGTTGGTGATCCCTCTAGGCATATAAAGATCTATATAGAGGAATCCGGACCTCCTTCCTCCTGTTGGTGACCCCTCTAGTGATATAAAGATCTATATAGAGGAATCAGGACCTCCTTCTTCTAGTTGGTGACCCCTCTAGTGATATAAAGATCTATATAGAGGAATCAGGACCTCCTTCCTCCTGCTGGTGACCCCTCTAGTGATATAAAGATCTACATAGAGGAATCGGGACCTCCTTCCTCCCGCTGGTGATCCCTCTAGTGATATAAAGATCTATATAGAGGAATCAGGACCTCCTTCCTCCTGCTGGTGACCCTCTAGTGATATAAAGATCTACATAGAGGAATCGGGACCTCCTTCCTCCCGCTGGTGATCCCTCTAGTGATATAAAGATCTATATAGAGGAATCAGGACCTCCTTCCTCTAGTTGGTGACCCTTCTAGTGATATAAAGATCTATATAGAGGAATCAGGACCTCCTTCCTCCTGCTGGTGATCCCTCTAGGCATATAAAGATCTATATAGAGGAATCGGGACCTCTTTCCTCCTGCTGGTGATCCCTCTAGTGATATAAAGATCTATATAGAGGAATCAGGACCTCTTTCCTCCTGCTGGTGACCCCTCTAGTGATATAAAGATCTACATAGAGGAATCGGGACCTCCTTCCTCCTGCTGGTGATCCCTCTAGGCATATAAAGATCTATATAGAGGAATCAGGACCTCCTTCCTCCTGCTGGTGATCCCTCTAGTGATATAAAGATCTATATAGAGGAATCAGGACCTCCTTCCTCTAGTTGGTGATCCCTCTAGTGATATAAAGATCTATATAGAGGAATCAGGACCTCCTTCCTCCTGCTGGTGACTCCTCTAGTGATATAAAGATCTATATAGAGGAATCAGGACCTCCTTCCTCTAGTTGGTGATCCCTCTAGTGATATAAAGATCTATATAGAGGAATCAGGACCTCCTTCCTCCTGTTGGTGACCACTCTAGTGATATAAAGATCTATATAGAGGAATCAGGACCTCCTTCCTCCTGCTGGTGACCCCTCTAGTGATATAAAGATCTATATAGAGGAATCAGGACCTCCTTCCTCTAGTTGGTGATCCCTCTAGGCATATAAAGATCTATATAGAGGAATCAGGACCTCCTTCCTCTAGTTGGTGATCCCTCTAGGCATATAAAGATCTATATAGAGGAATCGGGACCTCCTTCCTCCTGCTGGTGATCCCTCTAGTGATATAAAGATCTATATAGAGGAATCAGGACCTCCTTCCTCCTGCTGGTGACCCCTCTAGTGATATAAAGATCTACATAGAGGAATCGGGACCTCCTTCCTCCCGCTGGTGATCCCTCTAGTGATATAAAGATCTATATAGAGGAATCAGGACCTCCTTCCTCTAGTTGGTGACCCTTCTAGTGATATAAAGATCTATATAGAGGAATCAGGACCTCCTTCCTCCTGCTGGTGATCCCTCTAGGCATATAAAGATCTATATAGAGGAATCGGGACCTCTTTCCTCCTGCTGGTGACCCCTCTAGTGATATAAAGATCTATATAGAGGAATCAGGACCTCCTTCCTCCTGCTGGTGACCCCTCTAGTGATATCAAGATCTTCCGTATTTATCGGCGTATAACACGCACTTTTTTCCCCTTAAAATCTGGAAAATCGTGGGTGCGTGTTAAATGCCGATCCCCTGCCGATTGTCAGCCTCTTGGCCTTTCTCGCGGCTTTCTGCCCCTCTCGCCGGCTTTCGGCCGCTTTCGGAAGCTCTCGGCTGTTCTCGCCAGCTATCGCCGGCTCTCACAGTCCCGCGTGAGCCGCCGAGCGTGGTCGAGAACAGCCGAGAATGGCCGAAAGCTGGCGAGAGGGTGTGTCTGCAGCAATGTCATTTCGGGACCCTTGGGGGTCCAGAGACCCCAAATTTTGGTTGCAGATAGGGGGCATCTAGGAACCCTTAACTACCAAGTTTGAAGTTCAGGGGACCTATGGAATGCAAATGGGCACAGTGAGGCTGCAAATGGGCACAGTGAGGCTGCAAATGGGCATTGTTGACCCTCTTTTCCACTTACAGTAGCTGCGCATTTCTCACCCTAGGCTTATCAATAAGTTTTCCCAGTTTTTTGTGGTAAAATTAGGTGCCATATTCGGATCGGCTTATACTCGAGTATATACAGTAAGTTACACCCAAGCACATAAAATCCCCCCCCCCCCCCCCCCAAAAAAAATTTTTTGTGGCCCCCCCCACCCCCCCATATGGGCACCTACGAATGTAGTCGCAATATCCAGGTGCCTATGCATGAAAACGTTGATTGTTTTACACATGTTACATTATATCACCGCGCACGCCAGAGTAAAAGCGATTAATTCTAGCACCAGACCTCCTCCGTTACGCTAAACTGATGATAAGTGTTGCTTATGGAAAATATAATATTTGTTGGGCAAGTGAGTGGTGGCAGGTTGGTCTATCACTTCTCACGTATATAAATATCAAATTTGTGAGGCCTAGTGTGCATTAACACGGCCAATACCCCAAAGAGAAGTTTAAACAGATAGACATAAAGAGTATATGCATGTGAAAAAAGATATTTTATTAAGGGCTTTGGGCCCAAAAGTAGATCAATGAATGGGTAAATATACATATAATTGTACAAGGCAGTATATATACATGGTATTCATGTGCGACCATAAACATGTACAAAAATGCATAAATTGCACAACAACTTGCGATAATATCAGGGTCTTTCAGGAAAATGCCGACATGTTTCGGACGGACGTCCTTTTTCAAGGCAATATCTGTTCCTGTGTTTGCTCAATAATACTGTATAAGACAGGGTAGAGTCATTAATATACAACATAATGTATAGATAGGTATAAACCTGTGAATTACACCGCTCAATGGTAATGGTACTCACTTGCAATATATTTGAAGGGCTTGGAGTAAGCCCAATAATCTTGAGGTACAAGAGTATGGTATCAGTATGTCCATGCAGTATACAATGGATCTTGTGCTGTTAAAAGCAAACGGCTGCTACACATTTGAAAGGCTGCAAGATCTCCAAGCCATGCAATGAAGGTTTGCAATGGCTAGTGGTGCCTGGGCCAAAGATGATAAGTAGCTATAAGGTAAAAGGGAGTGGGTAGAGTACTATTAGTATCGCAACAAAAAATGGGTTGGTGCAACATAAGTTGCAAAAAGTAAGATGTTAATGTTACCTGGTACAGGGAGAGTTTGCGGTATGCTGCAGTGTAGCCAAACGCCGGCAGGAAGGTATAATGCCTAATCCCGCCATTGTGGAGGCTAATATAAGGTGTATTGATGAGTGTCAGCTGTGCAAGCCATAGTGAAAGGTAATTGCACTAGACTGTGTGGTGATTGCGGGGCCAGGTGTGGGGATGGTGGCTGAGAGGCCACATTACAATATCCCCAGTGTTGAGATCTCAGATGCGGCGGCGCCGCGCGTCGACACGTCCAAAGGGGCGTGGCCTCGTGCGGCGTCGGAGCGTCACCGACGCGGGTAGACTTACCCCTCCCCGTGTGCTGGAACGCAAGCGGGGGGGGCGCGTAAGATGGAAAGACGTGCGCCTCAATGGGTATTTGTGGCGCATGCGCCGTGTGGAATACGCGCATGCGCACAAGGTCTTACCCGCGCCGGGCAGCCAGTAAATCAAGTGGAAGCAGGGAAGCTGGATGCAGTATTAGATGGGTGTAATATAAGAGAGTATAACACTATGAATACATTACAACTGCATTTGGTATGTTAGACATAGTATTTTCAGCGAGTGAGTCACAATTACCATGGAGATGGATAAGAGGCCCCCTGGTGGACAGAGACAAACACGGCATTTAGAATAGCAGAAACAACAATATTCATATATTTGCAAAAAGTAATAAGAACATATGTGTATATAAGATATATTGGTATCATTGAGTTAGTATAGATGTAGAGACATTGCAAACAATACAGTAAGTAAACATGATGAAACATGGTGTGAACATGTTTGCAAAACATTATGACAGATACATTCTTATTGAAACAGAGCAGGATGACCATGATATAGGTATATAGTTAAACCAGGTGGAGAAGGGGTTCCAGAGGACATAGTACTCGGGGAGCCCATCTCATAACCTGTAGAAATTATAGATCAAGTTCACATACCCCTGATTCAAAGCCCTCAAGATAGGGCTTAAAATTGAATGCCTCGTTGAGGCCAGGGGGGGATGTGGCGTTGAGGTGGAAAATCCATTTGAGCTCACTTTGAAGTAGGGATTTGTTATAGTCGCCCCCTCGATTGGGTGGGGGAATGTGATCAAGTGCTCTGAATGTGATCTGAGGGGTTGAGTCCTGGTGCACTATTGCACAGTGTCGCCCTAGGGGGAGGTCAGGGTCTTTTTGGTTAATACTAAGGATGTGTCGATAGATGCGTTTCCAAAAGGGAAGTTTGGTTTTCCCAACATAAAAACACCCACACTCGCACTCTAGTAGGTAGACAATGCCGACTGAGCGGCAATTGACAAAATGTTGGGGGAAGAAGGGTTGTCCATTGGGTAAGGTGTTGGATCTGTTGGATTTGGATAGGTACTTGCAGTATCTACATTTGCCACAAGGGAATGTCCCCTTTGTTTGTTTTTGTAAATAGCTGACAGGAGTATATTCACTTCTGATTAATTTATCACGAAGGGAAGGGGCTCGTCTATAAGTCAGTAAAGGGTGTGCCGGTACAAATGGAGACAGTGAGTGATCTGTGGTTAAAATGTACCAATGTTTCTCTAAGATCTGCGTGATGGAGGAATGTTGTTCGCAGAAATTAGTAATGATTCGCAGTGGGGTTTGTTTGGCTTGTGGTTTGGAAGGGAAAAGTAGGGAGTTACGTTTTTTTGATTTTGCTTTTTTGTATGCAATTTTCAAAATTTTAGGTGGGTATCCTCGTTCTAACAACCTATTTCGTAGGACCGAGGCCTCATTTTCAAAGGAGGCCTCGGTTGAGCAGTTGCGGCGGGCACGAAGGTATTGGGCATATGGAATAGAATTGAGGAGAGGTTCCGGGTGGAAGCTGGAGGCAGCAAGAATGGTGTTACCTGCAGTAGGTTTGCGGTATAGGTGACTTTGGATATGGCCTTCGGAGTCTTTTATAAGGTTAAGGTCTAAAAAACAAATGGAAGTGGGGCTAGAAGTCATAGTAAATCTCAAATTTAGCTGATTGGCAGTATTCAAATAGGTCAAAAAATCTTGTAGGATTTGGTTGGATCCCTGCCAGACAATGAAGATATCGTCGATATATCGGCGAAAAGTGACAATATGTTTAGTGTACATGTTGGCAGAGGGGTCTGAAAATAGAAGACGTTCCCACTCCCCCAAGTACAGATTGGCGTAGGCCGGTGCGCAACAAGTGCCCATGGCCACGCCCTGTACTTGGAGGTAGTGGGAACCATCAAATGAAAAAAAGTTATTGTTAAGAATAAAATTTAAAGCATTTATGATAAATGTGGAAAGGTCAGAGGAGTATAAGGAGGAAGTAGTGAGTATATGTCGAATGGCAGAGAGTCCTAGGGTATGAGGGATCGAACTGTATAGTGCCTCGACATCGATCGCGACAAGTAAGGTGTCGGGACCAATGGTTAGGGAGGACAAGCTTTGTAAAAGATGAGTGGTGTCTCTTATATATGAGGGAAGTTGGATAACAAGGGGTTGCAGTAGTTTATCAATATAGCGGCTAAGGTTATCTGTAAGAGAGCCTCTTCCGGAAACTATGGGCCTGCCTGGTGGTCTGGGAAGGTTTTTGTGCACCTTAGGGAGTGCATAAAACGTCGCTATACGTGGAAATTTAGTTCTAACATAATCACTGGTGTTTTTGTCTAATACCCCTTGAGTGGTGGCGGAGTCTATGAGTGTGTATAATTGTTGTTGTGCTGAAGAAATGAAAGATATGGAGATCTTTTTGTACCATTCCTTGTTCTGGAGGATATCATGGCACATTTGAGTATAGTGGTCCCTATCCAGTATAACAATGTTTCCGCCTTTATCGGCGGGTTTTATTATTATCGTGGAATTAGTTTTGAGATTTTGAAGGGCAAGGTATTGGTTGTATGAGAAGTTTCTTGCCTTAGATCGGTTGGGGTAAATTTTTAAGTTACGGATTTCCCGTGTAACTGCCTGCAAAAATAGTGCAGCTCGGGGGTTGGTGCTGGGGGGTGGGTAGAAACTAGATTTCTTTTTTATGGTAATTTTAGGGGGTGGGTGTGATGGAGTGAGAGGATTGTCCTCAGTGCTGGCTAAGAGAGTGTCAAGATCAAGAGTATCTATTAAGTTGGAATTGTCACTTTCATCCAAGAGTTCGGTTAACTGTTGGAGGGCCGTGGTTTCCGCTGCAGAGTGTAGAAGCGAATCAGAAAAAGGATTGGGTGTGTATATGCTGTGTAATAACAGTTTGCGAATAAACAAATGAATGTCTTTAATGACAGTGAATTTGTCTATGTGAGATACAGGGCAAAAGGTGAGTCCCTTTTCAAGGACAGAAATTTCATGCTTGGTGAGTGAGTGTTTAGAAAGGTTGATGATATTACTAGACACTGGGGTTATCTTGGTGTTCTTTTTGGTTGATAAGTGTTGTTGTGTTGAATTCTTTGTGAAGCTCGCATGAGGTCTAAAAAATCAAAGTGTTGGGAGGATGAAGGTAAAGAGTGTGATCTGGAGGTCTTCGAGGACGAGGAAGCAGCCGACGGATCTCTGGCCGGTGAGTCGTCGGCAGGTCCCTCGGGATCGGAGACCTCGTCACTGGAAAGGTTGGGTGTGCGGCCTCTTTTTGGATTGCGTGGGCCTCGTGTGAGATGGGGTTTGGGTGCAACATGTGAATTGTCTGTGTTGCGATCGGCAGCATATTTGGGAGGTGTAGGTTTAGAGGCGAAGCGTGCTGGAGCTGGTGGTCATTTAGTGATGCTAATTTGGCATCAAGGACGGACATCTGTGTCTCATATTGTTGTATCAAAAGTTTCATCAAATCAATGGAACATTGTTTGAGGACACCCTCCCAGGCCTGCTTGAAGTCTGGGGGGATGTCCTGAAATGTGGGAAAAATTTGGACCCTGAGTCCGAAGGGGTTAATACTGTGGGCAATGTAGTCCTTGAAGGACTTGATGTGCCAGAAAAGGGAAGCTTTTTTCTGGACAGTATGTGTAAGGTTAAGGAAAACAAATCGTAATTGGGATTCAATGAATTCATTAGATTGAAATTGCTGTAAAGTGCTAGTCATGCGGGTCTCCCAATCCTCCCCAAGGAAGATTGCCATGATGGTTGGGGGGATACTATGAGGGTGATAATCACAAAACCAGGTTAAAGGTAATAGTGGTCATAGAGTACAGGACAAAAGTCAAAAACTCGTATTTACGTCAGGTCACATATATAGACATGAATATGAAATGAGGTAAGGAGTGCCAGCAGTCACTTGCTCAGGTAGGGGTTTTATTTATGGCTTGACCATAAGCAAATCAAAATACAATATTTGTTGGGCAAGTGAGTGGTGGCAGGTTGGTCTATCACTTCTCACGTATATAAATATCAAATTTGTGAGGCCTAGTGTGCATTAACACGGCCAATACCCCAAAGAGAAGTTTAAACAGATAGACATAAAGAGTATATGCATGTGAAAAAAGATATTTTATTAAGGGCTTTGGGCCCAAAAGTAGATCAATGAATGGGTAAATATACATATAATTGTACAAGGCAGTATATATACATGGTATTCATGTGCGACCATAAACATGTACAAAAATGCATAAATTGCACAACAACTTGCGATAATATCAGGGTCTTTCAGGAAAATGCCGACATGTTTCGGACGGACGTCCTTTTTCAAGGCAATATCTGTTCCTGTGTTTGCTCAATAATACTGTATAAGACAGGGTAGAGTCATTAATATACAACATAATGTATAGATAGGTATAAACCTGTGAATTACACCGCTCAATGGTAATGGTACTCACTTGCAATATATTTGAAGGGCTTGGAGTAAGCCCAATAATCTTGAGGTACAAGAGTATGGTATCAGTATGTCCATGCAGTATACAATGGATCTTGTGCTGTTAAAAGCAAACGGCTGCTACACATTTGAAAGGCTGCAAGATCTCCAAGCCATGCAATGAAGGTTTGCAATGGCTAGTGGTGCCTGGGCCAAAGATGATAAGTAGCTATAAGGTAAAAGGGAGTGGGTAGAGTACTATTAGTATCGCAACAAAAAATGGGTTGGTGCAACATAAGTTGCAAAAAGTAAGATGTTAATGTTACCTGGTACAGGGAGAGTTTGCGGTATGCTGCAGTGTAGCCAAACGCCGGCAGGAAGGTATAATGCCTAATCCCGCCATTGTGGAGGCTAATATAAGGTGTATTGATGAGTGTCAGCTGTGCAAGCCATAGTGAAAGGTAATTGCACTAGACTGTGTGGTGATTGCGGGGCCAGGTGTGGGGATGGTGGCTGAGAGGCCACATTACAATATCCCCAGTGTTGAGATCTCAGATGCGGCGGCGCCGCGCGTCGACACGTCCAAAGGGGCGTGGCCTCGTGCGGCGTCGGAGCGTCACCGACGCGGGTAGACTTACCCCTCCCCGTGTGCTGGAACGCAAGCGGGGGGGGCGCGTAAGATGGAAAGACGTGCGCCTCAATGGGTATTTGTGGCGCATGCGCCGTGTGGAATACGCGCATGCGCACAAGGTCTTACCCGCGCCGGGCAGCCAGTAAATCAAGTGGAAGCAGGGAAGCTGGATGCAGTATTAGATGGGTGTAATATAAGAGAGTATAACACTATGAATACATTACAACTGCATTTGGTATGTTAGACATAGTATTTTCAGCGAGTGAGTCACAATTACCATGGAGATGGATAAGAGGCCCCCTGGTGGACAGAGACAAACACGGCATTTAGAATAGCAGAAACAACAATATTCATATATTTGCAAAAAGTAATAAGAACATATGTGTATATAAGATATATTGGTATCATTGAGTTAGTATAGATGTAGAGACATTGCAAACAATACAGTAAGTAAACATGATGAAACATGGTGTGAACATGTTTGCAAAACATTATGACAGATACATTCTTATTGAAACAGAGCAGGATGACCATGATATAGGTATATAGTTAAACCAGGTGGAGAAGGGGTTCCAGAGGACATAGTACTCGGGGAGCCCATCTCATAACCTGTAGAAATTATAGATCAAGTTCACATACCCCTGATTCAAAGCCCTCAAGATAGGGCTTAAAATTGAATGCCTCGTTGAGGCCAGGGGGGGATGTGGCGTTGAGGTGGAAAATCCATTTGAGCTCACTTTGAAGTAGGGATTTGTTATAGTCGCCCCCTCGATTGGGTGGGGGAATGTGATCAAGTGCTCTGAATGTGATCTGAGGGGTTGAGTCCTGGTGCACTATTGCACAGTGTCGCCCTAGGGGAGGTCAGGGTCTTTTTGGTTAATACTAAGGATGTGTCGATAGATGCGTTTCCAAAAGGGAAGTTTGGTTTTCCCAACATAAAAACACCCACACTCGCACTCTAGTAGGTAGACAATGCCGACTGAGCGGCAATTGACAAAATGTTGGGGGAAGAAGGGTTGTCCATTGGGTAAGGTGTTGGATCTGTTGGATTTGGATAGGTACTTGCAGTATCTACATTTGCCACAAGGGAATGTCCCCTTTGTTTGTTTTTGTAAATAGCTGACAGGAGTATATTCACTTCTGATTAATTTATCACGAAGGGAAGGGGCTCGTCTATAAGTCAGTAAAGGGTGTGCCGGTACAAATGGAGACAGTGAGTGATCTGTGGTTAAAATGTACCAATGTTTCTCTAAGATCTGCGTGATGGAGGAATGTTGTTCGCAGAAATTAGTAATGATTCGCAGTGGGGTTTGTTTGGCTTGTGGTTTGGAAGGGAAAAGTAGGGAGTTACGTTTTTTTGATTTTGCTTTTTTGTATGCAATTTTCAAAATTTTAGGTGGGTATCCTCGTTCTAACAACCTATTTCGTAGGACCGAGGCCTCATTTTCAAAGGAGGCCTCGGTTGAGCAGTTGCGGCGGGCACGAAGGTATTGGGCATATGGAATAGAATTGAGGAGAGGTTCCGGGTGGAAGCTGGAGGCAGCAAGAATGGTGTTACCTGCAGTAGGTTTGCGGTATAGGTGACTTTGGATATGGCCTTCGGAGTCTTTTATAAGGTTAAGGTCTAAAAAACAAATGGAAGTGGGGCTAGAAGTCATAGTAAATCTCAAATTTAGCTGATTGGCAGTATTCAAATAGGTCTTATACAGTATTATTGAGCAAACACAGGAACAGATATTGCCTTGAAAAAGGACGTCCGTCCGAAACATGTCGGCATTTTCCTGAAAGACCCTGATATTATCGCAAGTTGTTGTGCAATTTATGCATTTTTGTACATGTTTATGGTCGCACATGAATACCATGTATATATACTGCCTTGTACAATTATATGTATATTTACCCATTCATTGATCTACTTTTGGGCCCAAAGCCCTTAATAAAATATCTTTTTTCACATGCATATACTCTTTATGTCTATCTGTTTAAACTTCTCTTTGGGGTATTGGCCGTGTTAATGCACACTAGGCCTCACAAATTTGATACTTATGGAAAATATCGGGTATGGAAGTTTGTCGCCATTTCACAAGCGCACGCAAATTTAAGGTTTGACATGTTGGGTATCCATTTACTCTGTGTGACCTCATCTTTTTAGGTCATTTGGGTCATTTAGTACGCATTAGACATGTGCAATTCGTTTCGGTTTTTTTCGTTTTTCGTTAAAATTCGTTATATTCGTTCATTCGTTATCGTACGAATGAACGAACGATTCGCTAAAAATTTTAACGAATGTTCGAACCGAACGAATCCGAAAAACAACGAAAATCCGAAAATAACCAAATTAGAAACAACGAAACTCCGAAAAAAGAAAATGCAAAAAACGAAAACAGGAACAACGAAAATCAAAATGAACGAAAAAATTCTTACATTCGTAACTTTTTTTTTTTTGTTGAATTGGTAATTTTCCGTGTCCCTTACAATGGCGCTGCTTAACGTGCTTCGAATGGATTGAACGAAAAAATTCGTACATTCGTAACTTTTTTTTTTCGATTCGTAATTTTCCGTGTCTCTTACAATGGCGCTGCTTAACGTGCTTCGAATGGTTTGAATGAAAAAATTCGTACATTCGTAACTTTTTTTTTTTTTTTTTCGATTCGTAATTTTCCGTGTCTCTTACAATGGCGCTGCTTAACGTGCTTCGAATGGATTGAACGAAAAAAATTCGTACATTCGTAACTTTTTTTTTTTTTGTTGAATTGGTAATTTTCCGCGTCCCTTACAATGGCGCTGCTTAACGTGCTTCGAATGGATTGAATGAAAAAATGTGTACATTTGTAACTTTTTTTTTCGATTCGTAATTTTCCATGTCTCTTAAAATGTAATAATAGCATACACATTACATAAAATTATGAATTTACGAATCTACGAAAACAATGTTCCGAAAGTACGAATAAATCAATCTAACGAAAGTACGAATGTAACTAAATCTACGAAAATACGAATGCGTCCGAATTTCGAATAAACGAAAATTAAACTAACGGAAAAACGGATCAACGAAAAAATAACTCTGCCTATGCATGAAAACTTTGATTGTATTACACATGTTACATATCACCGCGCTCGCCAGAGTAAGAGCAATAATTCTAGCACCAGACCTCCTCTGTTACGCTAAACTGATGACGTATAGGGGGCTTTAAAGAGTTGCCTATGGAAAATTTCGGGTACTGAAGTTTGTCGCCATTTCACAAGCGCACGCAAATTTAAGGTTTGACATGTTAACGTGCTTCGAATGGATTGAACGAAAAAAATTCGTACATTCATAACTCTTTTTTTTTTTTTTATTTTGCGATTCGTAATTTTCCGTGTCTCTTACAATGGCGCTGCTTAACGTGCTTTGAATGGATTGAACGAAAAAATTCGTACATTCGTAACTTTTTTTTTCGATTCGTAATTTTCCGTGTCTCTTACAATGGGATAATAGCATACACATTACATAAGATTATGAATTATGCTCTGATTACGAATCTACGAAAACAATGTTACGAAAGTACGAATAAATCAATCTAACAAAAGTACGAATGTAACTAAATCTACGAAAATACGAATGCGTCCGAATTTCAAATAAACGAAAATTAAACTAACGGAAAAACGAATCAACGAAAAAATAACTCTTATGAAAATACGAATCGTTACGAATACAAACACCGACGACTTATGAAATTACGAATCGTTACGAATCAACGGAAACGAAATGAAAATAAACAAATTTTTCTATTGTGCACATGTCCAGTACGCATTTTAACGTGTGTGTGTGTGTGTAAAAATGCAAAATGGTTCAGGCAGCGAAAGGGTTTACGAGCTTTCCTTGTGCGCAGTGTCAATAACCTTGTTTGCTGAGTGGAGAGCGAGATGTACATGTTTATTCTCCATTCATAGTCTGTGTACTTTTCTTTTTCTGTATAATGAACTTGTCGGGATGGTTTTATCTCTCTCATAATCCGGCACAGATAAGGTGACATCTCGGGCTATCCTCCGCTTTGTTGTTCTGAAGGTATAACCTGGGTGAGATCCTCGTCTTGTCAGGAATCGCAGCTTCCGGAGGTTTGGTAAAGGTCACATTTCCGCGGCGTTCTCGAAACTGCTAATTAAAATACCTGCTGGAAGTTGATATCTGCTCCACTTCACCTTTTTGCTTCATGTAACTATTTGGTTAAACATTCAATTATTGCCCCGCCGTCCCTGTCATCCATCATGCGTCCTGTTATGTTGCTGCGTCATCTTTAATTATTCTTTATTTCTTACATCTCCCCAACATTAAATAGCAGAACTATTTCCAGCTCCTACGCACGCGGGAAGGGCGGCCATTTGTGTGGTTGTGCCTGTTGTGCATTTTATGGCTCTCCGCTGTAACCTTCAGCCTGTCCCCCCCCCCCCCCCCCCCCCCCCCCCCCCCCCCCCGGCCTGCTAACAATGCATCTTTATTAGGGGATTCAGAGTTCACGAGTCCTCCGGGACATTCGGCATCCTCATCAGAATCTGAACAGATGTGTGATTGCGCTCTGAAAGGAGCTTGTGTGCTTGAGATGATCGTTCAAGAAAGATGTCAGTTGCGCTTTTACTGCTGAGAAGATCTTAGATTAGGTGGAGTAGACCTCAAGGTGTGTTCAATGGCCGTACCCGGGGGACACAATGATCGCAAGGGGCACACCGGGAGGTCTCCTTGTTGTCCTTCAAAGTGTGAAAGCAAGAATCTGAACAGCAGTCTATGGCAGTGCCATCTTAAGAGCATTATAGGCCCCTGGGCAATACAGTGCACTGGGGCCCTGTCTACACAATCACACACGATTGCCCATCAAATGCAGCCTCACTATGCCCATCAAATGCAGCCTCACTGTGCCCATCAAATGCAGCCTCACTGTGCCCATCAAATGCAGCCTCACTGTGCCCATCAAATGCAGCCTCACTGTGCCCATGAATGCAGCCTCACTGTGCCCATCAAATGCAGCCTCACTGTGCCCACCATTGCAGCCTCACTGTGCCCACCATTGCAGTCTCACTGTGCCCACCATTGCAGCCTCACTGTGCCCACCATTGCAGCCTCACTGTACCCACCATTGCAGCCTCACTTTTCCCACCATTGCAGCTTCACTGTGCCCACCATTGCAGCTTCACTGTGCCCACCATTTCACCCTCACTGTGCCTGCCATGTCCATGAATGCATCCTCACTGTGCCCATCAAATGCAGCCTCACTGTGTCCATGAATGCAGCCTCACTGTGTCCATGAATGCAGCCTCACTGTGCCTGTGAATGCAGCCTCACTGTGCCCACCATTGCAGCCTCACTGTGCCCATGAATGCAGCCTCATTGTGCCCACCATTGCAGCCTCACTGTGCCCAAGAATGCAGCCTCACTGTGTCCACCATTGCAGCCTTACTGTACCCATGAATGCAGTCTCACTGTGCCCACAATTGCATCCTCACTGTGCCCATGAATGCAGCATCACTGTGCCAATTAATACAGACTCACCATCACCTGGTAACACACACACACACACACACAGCGGGCATCTCCTCCTGTGTATTAGGGAGCAGGCTGGGTCTGTGTTCGGCAGCTGCGCTGTAACAAGGTTCCGCCCTCCTAGACCAGCTCGTGTGATAGGCGGAACACTGGTTCAATCTACTATTACACAAGCCGGTCTAGGGGGGAAGGACTTTGTTACAGTGTGGCCACCGAACACAGACCCAGCCAGCTCCGTGATACACAGGAGGAGATGGGGAAAGAGCAGGGAGCGCTGCAGCCACAACTCAAAGTGGCTCCAGGGCAGGCGGCCGGTATCCTTGTAGGCCAGTCCAGCCCTGACTGGGGTCCCCAGGCAAGTGGGGCCCCCGATCAACTGCCTAGCGTGCCCATGCGGAAAGACGGCCCTGGTTTATGGAAGACTATACACTCACCAGCCACTTTACTAGGTGCACCTTGCTAGTACCGTGTTGGGCCTCCTTTTTCCTTCAGAACTGCCTTAAAAGATTATTTTATTTGGAATTGTAAGGTAGAGTTGTACTACTTAAGGGGTTCTACATGTGTATTTTTACATTTTAGCACAAGTTGGTGTATGTATTTCTTGGTGATGGCTGCTTCCTTAAGTATTTGAAGTGTATACACACTCATCGGCCACTTTATTAGCTACTGTCATGAATTGCCAGTAATACCTTCATACCCTTGACAAGTGTAGCCCAGATGTCCCCAACCTTCTTAAACTGCCAGACCACTCATACTCCACAATCCCCTTCTTACCCTTCTAAATTAACAAGACCACACTTGAATTTGGAGTATAACTGGCCATAGCAGCCTTTTATTAACAATATATTAATAATTCAAAAACTTTTAACATATAACATCTGTAACGATAACTGTCCACCCTCAGTCTGTTGGTCTTTGACGGCACCCGAACTACATACATCTTCAACCACTACACTGCGGGACCTTTTCTCCATGATGGGTTCTCCAGCCGCACCACACCAGCTCGGAGACAACCCCCTTCCCACAGTGCAACCATTACCGTATTCCAGCTAACCGTTCTAATTGGAATACACCAGAGGGGCACATACTACAGATGAGCCCCTCAACACTTCCATCTTGTATGTTTTCTGACACCATCAACGACCAAAAACACTGCCGTTACTCTGATGCTATGATGGAACCGATTTCCACTGCACCTGAAATGAAATAAAACCAAACAGACAAACCAACAACACAGGGAGGGTGAGAAGGAAACTGCTTCCTTCTCTGGTGCCCGGAAGTCCCGCCTGCCCCTTAATAAATACTGCTCCTCCCACTCTGTCTTCTCCAATCTGTACCATCCCCGTCTTCTCACACTTTCCTGATTAACCATTGTCTGTTGTCTCCCCTCTACACACTGTCATGCCTGACCCTGCACTACTTTCTTCTTTCTCTTTTTTCGTTCTGGGCCTTACTGTCTGTCTGCTTACCTGGTCTGTGTATCAGCCTTGGGCTGCACTCTCACACCTGCATGGTTGAGTAATCTTCCCTCAGCGTGGCTCCACCCTAGCCTCTACAGGGTACACTATTTAACACTGTGCTGTTCAAGCCTGCCTTGCCCGAGCAATATTGTGTGTTTTTTGTTTCCTGTCTCCTGCTTGCCGTGTGCTCTACGTCTGTTTCTGTTACCGATCTTGGCTTGTTCTTTGGCTATCCCTGCCTGCTTGTTACCCTGACCTTTGGCGGGTTCTCTGTGTATCCCTGTTTGCTAGTTGCCCCGACCTTTGGCTTATCTCCTGACTATCTCTTGTTATCCTGGGCTTCTGCTTCCTCTCTATCCTCCTGTAGCCTACCGTGAGCGTGAGCTGGGAGACCCTGGGGGACACGACCTGGAGCCAGTTGCAGCACAGTCCATCCTCACCACTAGAGGCTCTGGTGAACACCTGCTGGCTCTTAGACTCCGCACCCTGGGGAATCTTATGCTCTAGCTCCCAGTGGGATCTGTGTTGGTGCTCCAGTGGGTTCCAGTTAGGTATTATATATTTATTCGGGTGAAATTCAATCTTCATTCTTAATCTTGGTTTTGTCTTGCCTTTAAACCTGTCCCGTATATTGTGGACATTTGCCCGTTCTTAAAATGGCGGATTCAGAGAAATGTTTTCCAAAGCCCAGAACAAGGCCTTCTCATTAAATTGATACATATAGAGCAGTGAATCAGCACGTAGCCCATGCCCCAGGACGATGTCAGGTGTGACGAAACGCGTAGGGAGGAGTACACGCAAGTCCCAGAACCACGGGTTGCTATCGAGAGCCGGCCGGCATGGTGTTTTATACTGCATGTGATGCTTTTTTACAAATGTAAGCGCAATACCTCTTAACTTTATCTTTAGCTATGGAAGCTTTTTATCACTCTTTTTTGGGAAACATCTGGTAATACATACCTGCATAAGTTGCAACTCCTGTGAAGACGCTGGGATCTTGGCTGTGTGTAATTAAAGGCCCGGGCTGGGTATCAAGCCACATGCGCGTGTGATCTCCTATAAAAAGAGATCAACAGGAGTCGGTAAACGGCAGTGTGTGTGGAGGTGGAAGGCAGATCTTTTCTCTCATCACCATTCCCGGGTGTATTGTGTGTTGTTTTCACGGTGGAGATCAACCAGCAATTTGAATGGACTATTTATAATGTACAATTTGATCAATTTAACTTTTTCGCCATAATAAGGTTGAAGTATCTTATTTCACAGCATGGACTCGCTTTATAGCGCGACTTGATATGGAGAAGTGTTGATTGATGTGTGTATCTTGCAGAGAAGTCGCAGCTGGTTTCATTTACTCATTTGTTATTAATCAGAGATTTGTGTCACATATTATTAGAGACAGCACAGTAATTTTAACATTTTTATTGGCTCCAGTGGACCTTCTTTTCCGACCCACCCAGAGTTCCATCCACAGCAGTCAGCCATAGGGTCCACTACCATAGCGGTGCACTCCTGACCCCAACGGTGTGCATCTGTCACCTGGCCTCAGGTGACCTGACCGGTACACCTTTCTAGTATCGGGTTGGATCCCCTTTTGCCTTCATTCTTGGTGGCATAGATACAACAAGGTGTTGGAAACATTCCTCAGAGATTTTGGTCCATCGTGACATGATAGCATCATGCAGTTGCTGCAGATTTGTTGGCTGCAGATCCATGATGCCAATCTCCCGTTCCACAACCACATCCCAAAGGGGCACTATTGGATTAGATCTGGTGAGTGTGGAGGCCATTGGATGAGATCTGGTGAGTGTGGAGACCATTGGAGTACAGTCACCTCATTGTCCAGTGGTGAGATGATCGGAGCTTTGTGACATGGTGCATTATCCTGCTGGAAGGAGCCATCAGAAGATGGGGACACTGTAGTCATAAAGGGATGGACATGGTCAGCAACAATACTCAGGTAGGTTGTGGTGATTAAACCATGCTCAATTGGTACTAAGGGGCCCAAAGTGTGCCAAGAAAATATCCCCCACACCATTACACCCCCACCACCAGCCTGAACCGGTCATACAAGGCAGGATGGATCCATGCACCAAATTCTGACCCAACCAATTGAATGTCGCAGCTGAAATCCAGACTCATCAGACCAGGCAACGTTTTTCCAATCTTCTATTGTACAATTTTGGAGATCCTGTGCCAATTGTAGCCTCAGTTTCCTGTCCTTAGCTGGCAGGAGTGGCCCCTGTTCAATTGCTTGGTAAGACAAATTTCTAATCAGCCAATCACATGGCAACAACTCAATGCATTTAGGCATCTAGATGTGGTGAAGACGACATGGTGAAGTTCAAATCGAGCATCAGATTGGGGAAGAAAGGAGATCTAAGTGACTTTGAGCATGACATGGTTGTTGGTGCCAGACGGACTGGTCCGAGTAATAGCAAAAGGGAGTCCAACACGCTACTAGCAAGGTGTACGTAATAAAGTGGCCGGTGAGTGTAGGCATCCTGTATAATGTGTCCACATCAATGTGTCAATATCAGTGTATCCAATGTCATTGTGCCCATATCAACGAGTCCAGATCATTGTGCCCATATCAACGAGCCCATATCAGTGTGCCCATATGAATGAGTCCATATCAGAGTGCCCATATCAATGAGTCCATATCAGTGTGCCCATATCAACGAGTCCATATCAGTGTGCCCATATCAATGAGTCCAAATCTGTGTGCCCATCTCAACAAGTCCATATCAGTGTGCCCATCTCAACAAGTCCATATCAGTGTGCCCATATCAACAAGTCCATATCAGTGTGCCCATATCAACAAGTCCATATCAGTGTGCCCATATCAACAAGTCTAGATCAGTGTGCCCATATCAACAAGTCTAGATCAGTGTGCCCATATCAACGAGTCCATATCAGTGTGCCCATATCAACAAGTCCATATCAGTGTGCCCATATCAATGAGTCCATATCAGTGTGCCCATATCAGTGTGCCTATATCAACGACTCCAGATCAGTGTGCCCACATCAGTATGCCCATATCAACGAGTCCATATCAGTGTGCCCATATCAAAGAGTTCATATCAGTGTGCCTATATCAACGACTCCAGATCAGTGTGCCCACATCAGTATGCCCATATCAACGAGTCCATATCAGTGTGCCCATATCAAAGAGTTCATATCAGTTTGCCCATATCAAAGAGTTCATATCAGTGTGCCCATATCAATGAGTCTAGATGAGTGTGCCCATATCAACGATTCCATATCAGTGTGCCCATATCAACGAGTCCATATCAGTGTGTCCATATCAGTGTGCCCATATCAGTGTCCCTATAGCAACGACTCCAGATCAGTGTGCCCACATCAGTATGCCCATGTCAACGAGTCCATATCAGTGTTCCCATATCAATGAGTCCATATCAGTGTGCCCATATCAAAGAGTTCATATCAGTGTGCCCATATCAAAGAGTTCATATCAGTTTGCCCATATCAAAGAGTTCATATCAGTGTGCCCATATCAATGAGTCTAGATGAGTGTGCCCATATCAACGATTCCATATCAGTGTGCCCATATCAACGAGTCCATATCAGTGTGCCCATATCAACGAGTCCATATCAGTGTGCCCATATCAGTGTGCCTATATCAACGACTCCAGATCAGTGTGCCCACATCAGTATGCCCATATCAAGGAGTACATATCAGTGTGCCCATATCAAGGAGTTCATATCAGTGTGCCCATATCAAAGAGTTCATATCAGTGTGCCCATATGAAAGAGTTCATATTAGTGTGCCCATATCAAAGAGTTCATATCAGTGTGCCCATATCTTATCCCCTTTCCCCCCACCAATTCACTATAAAGCAAAAAAATCAGTTTGAAGAGTTCAGTCTGAGGATTCATCTTTCACCAAGCGGACTACAAAACACCGGATCCTGCCGTGGGATAGCTGTTCAGCTCACCGTTATTCTTTACATTCGTTGCCTCGAAGGAGATTCATAATGGGTGCATTAATTCAGCGTCTGGGGGGGGGGGGGGGGGGGGGATAATCGCACGCTCTTTATAATGTGCGCTGAGTCATTTGCATTTCCTTCCAGCAGACAGCCTGCTGAAATACGGGGCTCTTTGTTAAGATATACCATTTTAATGAGTTGGAAATTAGTTATAAACTGTATTTACTTGTTACATTACACGGCGCTATTGGGAACACCACATGAAGACTGTTTTTTTATTTTTTATGTATTTTTTTTTATTGGATAGACTAGCATGAAAACATAAAAATCCTTGGCTTACCGTGTTGCTGTGATCAGTAATTGTTAGCTGTTTGATCCAGACTTTCATTGTAACAAAGAATAATGGCTCGCCCTATCTTCATTTTCCACTGGCACATTAAAGAATGTAATGCAGCTCATAAGATAGTAATGCGCGGCACTTAATGGCGGCTGTAATTGCCTGTTTTCAATCAACCCGCTGCAGCCGTAGCTCTATCATCTTTCCAGAAATGCAGCTGATCATAAAAATGTCAAATAATGAAATAAAATACACGCAAATTAACTTTTTTTTTTTTTTTTAATGATTTTAATTCCTGAAACTAGGGCTTGCTTTGCCTAGGAGAAAAAACCTCAGAATTAAAATCTGGACCCAATCTCGTGTGATAGGCCATGAATGTACAAATCACTTTTGTTGATGTTCGATTAAAGCAAATGCTGTTTTTTTCTGGTTTTTGGCCTAGTAGTAATCGCCAGCAGGCGCGGATACGTATATGTGTTCACACAAGGCCTTAGCTGTGTTCCTAAGGAAGGGTATTCAAAGTCATTGGATAAAGATGCAAGTGCCAAGCGGAATGACCACAGTAAGGGAAGCTCCTCCAACTACTCGTCCCACCAGCAATGAGACATGAGCTTCCCTTACTGTGGTCTACTTGGATCCTCAATGCGCTTGGTACTTGGCAGATCAAATCAAAATCCACTTTAATGTAAAGTGATCAAGTGCAACCAAGTAAATTAAAGTGAATTTTGATTTGATCTACCAAGTACCAAGTGCAATGAGGATCCAAGATGACCACAGTAAGGGAAGCTCCAACTACTCATCCCGCCAGCAATGAGACATGAGCTTCCCTTACTGTGGTCTTCTTGGATCCTCATTGCGCTTGGTACTTGGCAGATCAAATCAAAATCCACTTTAATGTAAAGTGATCAAGTGCAACCAAGTACATTAAAGTGAATTTTGATTTCATCTACCACGTACCAAACGCAATGAGGATCCAAGATGACCACAGTAAGGGAAGCTCCAACCACTCATCCCACCAGCAATGAGACATGAGCTTCCCTTACTGTGGTCTTCTTGGATCCGGAATGCGCTTGGTACTTGGTCCCACCAATAATGAGACATGAGCACGAGACAACAAATAAAGGAGCGATCCCAGCCCTGTGGAAGTCAATGGAGCCACAAGCCCAGGAATATATCAAATCAAAATTCACTTTAATGTAAAGTGATCAAGCACAACCAAGTACATTAAAGTGAATTTTGATTTGGTCTACCAAGTACCAAGCGCAATGAGGATCCAAGATGACCACAGTAAGGGAAGCTCCAACTACTCATCCCACCAGCAATGAGACATGAGCTTCCCTTACTGTGGTCTTCTTGGATCCGCAATGCGCTTGCTACTTGGTAGACCAAATCAAAATTCACTTTAATGTAAAGTGATCAAGTGCAACCAAGTAAACTAAAGTGAATTTTGATTTGATCTACCAAGTGCAATGAGGATCCAAGATGACCACAGTAAGGGAAGCTCCAACTACTCATCCCACCAGCAATGAGACATGAGCTTCCCTTATTGTGGTCTTCTTGGATCCGCAATGCACTTGGTAGATCAAATCAAAATTCACTTTAATGCAAAGTGATCAAGTGCAACCAAGTACATGAAAGTGAATTTTGATTTGATCTACCAAGTACCAAACGCAATGAGGATCCAAGATGACCACAGTAAGGGAAGCTCCAACCACTCATCCCACCAGTAATGAGACATGAGCACGAGACAACAAATAAAGGAGCGATCCCAGCCCTGTGGAAGTCAATGGAGCCACAAGCCCAGGAATATATCAAATCAAAATTCACTTTAATGTAAAGTGATCCAGCGCAACCAAGTACATTTAAGTGAATTTTGATTTAGTCTACCAAGTACCAAGCGCAATGAGGATCCAAGATGACCACAGTAAGGAAAGCTCCAACTACTCATCCTACCAGCAATGAGACATGAGCTTCTCTTATTGTGGTCTTCTTGGATCCTCATTGCGCTTGGTACTTGGTAGACCAAATCAAAATTCACTTTAATGTAAAGTGATCAAGTGCAACCAAGTAAACTAAAGTGAATTTTGATTTGATCTACCAAGCGCAATGAGGATCCAAGATGACCACAGTAAGGAAAGCTCCAACTACTCGTCTGACCAGCAACGAGACATGAGCACAAGACAACAAATAAAGGAGCGATTCCAGCCCTGAGGAAGTCAATGGGGCCACAATCCCAGGAATAAATCAAATTAAAATTCACTTTAATGTAAAGTGATCAAGCGCAACCAAGTACATTAAGGTGAATTTTGATTTGATTTACCAAGTACCAAGCGCAATGAGGATCCAAGATGACCACAGTAAGGGAAGCTCCAACTACTCATCCCACCAGCAATGAGACATGAGCTTCCCTTATTGTGGTCTTCTTGGATCCGCGATGCGCTTGTTACTTGGTAGATCAAATCAAAATTCACTTTAATGCAAAGTGATCAAGTGCAACCAAGTACATGAAAGTGAATTTTGATTTGATCTACCAAGCGCAATGAGGATCCAAGATGACCACAGTAAGGGAAGCTCCAACCACTCATCCCACCAGTAATGAGACATGAGCACGAGACAACAAATAAAGGAGCTATACCAGCCCTGTGGAAGTCAATGGAGCCACAAGCCCAGGAATATATCAAATTAAAATTCACTTTAATGTAAAGTGATCCAGCGCAACCAAGTACATTTAAGTGAATTTTGATTTAGTCTACCAAGTACCAAGTGCAATGAGGATCCAAGATGACCACAGTAAGGAAAGCTCCAACTACTCATCCTACCAGCAATGAGACATGAGCTTCCCTTACTGTGGTCTTCTTGGATCCTCATTGCGCTTGGTACTTGGTAGATCAAATCAAAATTCACTTTAATGTAAAGTGATCAAGTGCAACCAAGTACATTAAAGTGAATTTAAAATTTGATCTACCAAGTGCCAAACGCAATGAGGATCCAAGATGACCACAGTAAGGGAAGCTCCAACCACTCATCCCACCAGCAATGAGACATGAGCACAAGACAACAAATAAAGGAGCGATCCCAGCCCTGAGGAAGTCAATGGGGCCACAAGCCCAGGAATAAATCAAATTAAAATTCACTTTAATGTAAAGTGATCAAGCGCAACCAAGTACATTAAGGTGAATTTTGATTTGATCTACCAAGTACCAAGCGCAATGAGGATCCAAGATGACCACAGTAAGGGAAGCTCCAACTACTCATCCCACCAGTAATGAGACATGAGCTTCCCTTACTGTGGTCTTCTTGGATCCTCATTGCTTTGGTACTTGGTAGATCAAATCAAAATTCACTTTAATGTAAAGTGATCTAGTGCAACCAAGTAAATTAAAGTGAATTTTGATTTGATCTACCAAGCGCAATGAGGATCCAAGATGACTACAGTAAGGGAAGCTCCAACTACTCGTCTGACCAGCAACGAGACATGAGCACAAGACAACAAATAAAGGAGCGATCCCAGCCCTGTGGAAGTCAGTGGAGCCACAAGCCCAGGAATAAATCAAATCAAAATTCACTTTAATGTAAAGTGATCAAGTGCAACCAAGTAAATTAAAGTGAATTTTGATTTGATTTATTCCTGGGCTTGTGGCTCCACTGACTTGGTAGATCAAATCAAAATTCACTTTAATGTAAAGTGATCAAGTGCAACCAAGTAAATTAAAGTGAATTTTGATTTGATCTACCAAGTACCAAGCGCAATGAGGATCCAAGATGACCACAGTAAGGGAAGCTCCAACCACTCATCCCGCCAGCAATGAGACATGAGCTTCCCTTACTGTGGTCTTCTTGGATCCTCATTGCGCTTGGTACTTGGTAGATCAAATCAAGATTTACTTTAATGTAAAGTGATCAAGTGCAACCAAGTACATTAAAGTGAATTTTGATTTGATCTACTAAGTACCAAGCGCAATGAGGATCCAAGATGACCACAGTAAGGGAAGCTCCAACTACTCATCCTACCAGCAATGAGACATGAGCTTCCCTTACTGTGGTACTCCGATGGGAGACAGTATTCGACAGGACACCGGCACTACTACCTTACTGGGGTACAGGCAATAGTCCTTATTTTAACTACTTAGGATGTTGCATGTTACGAGCAATTAAATACTGGTGTCCTATAGGGTGGTCCGGGGTTTTCTGGAGTCCAGACATATACAGGTATACTGAAATGATGAACGTTTTATTTTTGCGCATGGTTTTCAAAGCTCAGAGCAATAGGAAATCATGTGGCTACATAGTGTCTATTTGTTATAAAGCGTCTCATAACATCCTGATTTCTGTTTTTTTGCAGGGTGGGACGCCGGGAGCATGCAGATCCTTTCATGGAGGAGCTCAACCCTGGGGATGCTTCTGAGCCAGATGGACGGGGAACTGGTTAGTCTGTTATGTTACTAATATATACCCAACAAAGAGGCAGGAGCACAATTTTCATTACATCTACACAGGGGCGTAACTAGAAATCACAGGGCCCCATAGCAAAATGTTGTATGGGGCCCCCCCTGTAAACAGTCCCCCCCCCCACAAAAAAAAAATGAACTGTGCAAAACAGATGACAGTCTGTCTCCCACTCCCTTCCTACCTCTTGTCTAGACTTCAGAGCCTCCTCATGTGCCGAGAACGATGTCCCTTCACAGGCGCGCTTGAGCGTTCTGCCGCGCCCACTCTGCTCTGTACTCCTGCCTCCTGCTGTATGCAGCTGCGTGTGTCGGGACACGGCCGGACTCGAGGGGCCCGGGAGGCTTAACAGTAAACTCACATTCCTCATCCTCACCTGGACAATTTTTTTGTCGGTGGGCGGAGTCTTATCAAAATTAGGGGGTTGAAAATTTGTTTGTAGGTGTGGCCTAGTGGGGAAAGAAAAATGCGGCGCGCAAAGCGCGCCACGGCAAGGTATGGGGTTGGTTTAATCGTACTATTGGGTGTGGCTTAAAGGGGCGTGACTCAAAGGGCTGTGGTTAGAGTCTGAGATGAACGAGGGATGGAGGGAGAAACAAAGAAAGAAAGAGAGAGGAAGGAAAAAAAGAGGAATGAAGGGACAGCAGGCCCAGATCCTACACCACAATAGAAATATGTGTATTCCAGAAAGTTTAGCAATCAGCAGATAAAGATACTCCAAACACCTGGTGTTGGCGCTTCAATCATCCCAGCACCATGGTTGTTATGGTTTCAGGGTGATTGAAGCGCATTATTTCTATTATTACATTGTAATGTAAAATTAAATACTTCAACTCACCATAATGCAGAATCCGAATCAGTGGGAGCCCTGAGTGTGTCACTTGCCACGTCGCCTGCCACCAGATGCCATCAGGTGTCCCCAGCGGAGTGCTTCCTTACATCTCAGGTGTCCCCAGCGGAGTGCTTCCTTACTTCTCAGGTGTCACTGTCCCCAGCCAGCGGAGTCCTTCCTTACTTCTCAGGTGTCACTGTCCCCAGCCAGCGGAGTCCTTCCTTACTTCTCAGGTGTCACTGTCTCCAGCCAGCGGAGTGCTTCCTTACTTCTCAGGTGTCACTTCCCCAGCCAGCGGAGTGCTTCCTTACTTCTCAGGTGTCACTGTCCACAGCCAGCGGAGTCCTTCCTTACTTCTCAGGTGTCACTGTCCCCAGCCAGCGGAGTGCTTCCTTACTTCTCAGGTGTCACTTCCCCAGCCAGCGGAGTGCTTCCTTACTTCTCAGGTGTCACTGTCCCCAGCCAGCGGAGTGCTTCCTTACTTCTCAGGTGTCACTGTCCCCAGCCAGCGGAGTGCCTCCTTACTTCTCAGGTGTCACTGTCCCCTGCCAGCGGAGTGCTTCCTTACTTCTCAGGTGTCACTGTCCCCAGCCAGCGGAGTGCCTCCTTACTTCTCAGGTGTCACTGTCCCCAGCCAGCGGAGTGCCTCCTTACTTCTCAGGTGTCACTGTCCCCTGCCAGCGGAGTGCTTCCTTACTTCTCAGGTGTCACTGTCCCCAGCCAGCGGAGTGCTTCCTTACTTCTCAGGTGTCACTGTCCCCAGCCAGCGGAGTGCCTCCTTACATCTCAGGTGTCACTGTCCCCAGCCAGCGGAGTGCCTCCTTACTTCTCAGGTGTCACTGTCCCCAGCCAGCGGAGTGCTTCCTTACTTCTCAGGTGTCGCTGTCCCCAGCCAGCGGAGTGCCTCCTTACATCTCAGGTGTCACTGTCCCCAGCCAGCGGAGTGCTTCCTTACATCTCAGGTGTCACTGTCCCCAGCCAGCGGAGTGCCTCCTTACTTCTCAGGTGTCACTGTCCCCAGCCAGCGGAGTGCTTCCTTACTTCTCAGGTGTCACTGTCCCCAGCCAGCGGAGTGCCTCCTTACTTCTCAGGTGTCACTGTCCCCAGCCAGCGGAGTGCTTCCTTACTTCTCAGGTGTCACTGTCCCCAGCCAGCGGAGTGCTTCCTTACTTCTCAGGTGTCACTGTCCCCAGCCAGCGGAGTGCTTCCTTACTTCTCAGGTGTCACTGTCCCCAGCCAGCGGAGTGCCTCCTTACTTCTCAGGTGTCACTGTCCCCAGCCAGCGGAGTGCCTCCTTACATCTCAGGTGTCACTGTCCCCAGCCAGCGGAGTGCTTCCTTACTTCTCAGGTGTCACTGTCCCCAGCCAGCGGAGTGCCTCCTTACATCTCAGGTGTCACTGTCCCCAGCCAGCGGAGTGCTTCCTTACTTCTCAGGTGTCACTGTCCCCTGCCAGCGGAGTGCTTCCTTACTTCTCAGGTGTCACTTCCCCAGCCAGCGGAGTGCTTCCTTACATCTCAGGTGTCACTGTCCCCAGCCAGCGGAGTGCCTCCTTACATCTCAGGTGTCACTTCCCCAGCCAGCGGAGTGCTTCCTTACATCTCAGGTGTCACTGTCCCCAGCCAGCGGAGTGCTTCCTTACTTCTCAGGTGTCACTGTCCCCAGCCAGCGGAGTGCTTCCTTACTTCTCAGGTGTCACTGTCCCCAGCCAGCGGAGTGCCTCCTTACTTCTCAGGTGTCACTGTCCCCTGCCAGCGGAGTGCTTCCTTACTTCTCAGGTGTCACTGTCCCCAGCCAGCGGAGTGCCTCCTTACTTCTCAGGTGTCACTGTCCCCAGCCAGCGGAGTGCCTCCTTACTTCTCAGGTGTCACTGTCCCCTGCCAGCGGAGTGCTTCCTTACTTCTCAGGTGTCACTGTCCCCAGCCAGCGGAGTGCTTCCTTACTTCTCAGGTGTCACTGTCCCCAGCCAGCGGAGTGCCTCCTTACATCTCAGGTGTCACTGTCCCCAGCCAGCGGAGTGCCTCCTTACTTCTCAGGTGTCACTGTCCCCAGCCAGCGGAGTGCTTCCTTACTTCTCAGGTGTCACTGTCCCCAGCCAGCGGAGTGCCTCCTTACATCTCAGGTGTCACTGTCCCCAGCCAGCGGAGTGCTTCCTTACATCTCAGGTGTCACTGTCCCCAGCCAGCGGAGTGCCTCCTTACTTCTCAGGTGTCACTGTCCCCAGCCAGCGGAGTGCTTCCTTACTTCTCAGGTGTCACTGTCCCCAGCCAGCGGAGTGCCTCCTTACTTCTCAGGTGTCACTGTCCCCAGCCAGCGGAGTGCTTCCTTACTTCTCAGGTGTCACTGTCCCCAGCCAGCGGAGTGCTTCCTTACTTCTCAGGTGTCACTGTCCCCAGCCAGCGGAGTGCTTCCTTACTTCTCAGGTGTCACTGTCCCCAGCCAGCGGAGTGCCTCCTTACTTCTCAGGTGTCACTGTCCCCAGCCAGCGGAGTGCCTCCTTACATCTCAGGTGTCACTGTCCCCAGCCAGCGGAGTGCTTCCTTACTTCTCAGGTGTCACTGTCCCCAGCCAGCGGAGTGCCTCCTTACATCTCAGGTGTCACTGTCCCCAGCCAGCGGAGTGCTTCCTTACTTCTCAGGTGTCACTGTCCCCTGCCAGCGGAGTGCTTCCTTACTTCTCAGGTGTCACTTCCCCAGCCAGCGGAGTGCTTCCTTACATCTCCGGTGTCACTGTCCCCAGCCAGCGGAGTGCCTCCTTACTTCTCAGGTGTCACTGTCCCCAGCCAGCGGAGTGCCTCCTTACATCTCAGGTCCCCCCCCTTCCAATTGGAGCCCTCCTATATATATATATATATATATATATATATATATATATATATATATATATATATAAATAAAACAGCAGTGTCTCTGCTGCCATTACTGAAGGCCAAGGGGGGAACAAAATAGAGGCGGAGCCGGCCGCCTACAATAGAAATTTAGCTGCAGCACCGCCCACCCCCCCCCCCCACCACTTTCCACAGCAGGTTACAGATCACAGACCGGGGCGGGGTGTGGGCGGAGCTACAGCTCTATTGTAGCCACTCGACAGGCTCCCCTCTCGACTCTGGTCTTCTAGAAAATGGCGGCCGGCGGAGACAATATCTCCGCCGGCCGCGGACCTCTAGCGGCGGTGGCGGCGGGCAGCGAAAAAGAGGAATTTTACTGGCAACTAGGACAGGACCGCACCTGGCTGCGGGCCCTACTAGGCTGCGGGCCCCATAGCGAACGCGTGTGTCGCTATGGCGGTTGTTCCGCCACTGCATCTACAAATGAAAAGAACACGACATGAAAGAACACTGATGTCCATTGATGGAGGGGATTCCAGATAACATACAGATAAGCTATACTATCTACATTTTCTGGATAATATGATATCCAGGTTAAAATGTCGACCTTGCAGAAAAATACAAGGTCCACTTATACTGTCCACCCCCTCCCTTTTAAAAATGACCTGGTGTTAGTAGGTGTAAATGTTACTGTACCTGTAAAGTATTGGGACGCCTGCCTTTACACACACAAGAACTTCTCAGTCTTATGCCCCGTACACACGATCGGATATTCCAACAACAAAACCATGGATTCTTTTCCGAAGGATGTTGGCTAAAACTTGTCTTGCATACACACGGTCACACAAATTGTTGTCGGAAACTCAGAATGTCAAGAACGCGGTGACGTACAACACGAGCCGAGAAAAATTAAGCTCAATAGCAAGTGCGGCTCTTCTGCTTGATTCCGAGCATGCGTGGAACTTTTGTGCGTCGGAAATTGTGTACACACGATCGGAATTTCCGACAACAAGTTTTGTCGTCGGAAATTTGAGAACCTGCTCAAACATTTGTTGTCAGAAATTCCAACAGCAAAAGTCTGATGGAGCGTGCACACGGACGGAATTTCCGATAACGAGCTCACATCGAACATTTCCCATCGGAAATTCCAATCGTGTGTACGAGGCATTAGTCCGTAGGGTTCAACATTGAGTTGGCCCACCCTTTGCAGCTATAACAGCTTCAACTCTTCTGGGAAGGCCGTCCACAAGGTTTAGGAGTGTTAAATCACACTTGTTTAATAATAAAAGTAAAAAGAACAAACGTAGTCAAAACAAAGCTATCAGTAACCGTAACGGATAGTCAGCCAAGCCAGAAGTCAGGGATCAATGTAGTGGAACAACAAGCAGGAAGGGATGTCAGCAAAGCCAGTCTTGTACAGGATCGCAGGAGAGCATCTCAGTTTCTGTGGCTTAATGTGGAGGGCCACCCTAAAAAACAAAATTACATTAAAATGTTCCAAAAAAATGAAATATATTTTTTTTAATTTACCAGAAATGCCTGTTGCTAGGCAGAACGTCCTAATCTGCCTCTTCCTACTCCGCGGTGATCTTCAGTCTTCTCTCCTCCTCATGTTGTCTGCTGGGGAATGGGGCGCGGTGTGTTCTGGGAACTGTGTGTGTCCCAGAACACAGCGCGCCCCATTCACAAAGCGCTGCCGACTCGCGCATGTGCGGTAGGAAATGGTTTCCCTTAGATAGAATGGCGGCGCCGGGACCCGAGAGCCGAGGGACGGGTTCGGCCTCTCGGGTCCCGGCGCCGCCATTCTATCTAAGGGAAACCATTTCCTACCGCACATGCGCGAGTCGGCAGCGCCCTGGACAGGTAAGTGTACTTATTAAAAGTCAGCAGCTACAGTGTTTGTAGCTGCTGATTTAAAAAAAAAAAATTTAGCTGGCACTCCCCTTTAAGTAGGCAGGACTGACGAGCAGGATATCATCAACAGCTGAGTAACTGTGGAAAGATAGGAGCTGGCAATTAGCCGACAGCTGAGCGGCAAGCTCAGAGAAGGAAGGGCTGATCCCAGCCCTGACAGTTACATCATTGCCAAATATGGCCATGGCTATATTTGGTCAATGATGTCACCACTATCCCGCCCCTTCCTTAACTTAGCTGATGACAGCTTGGGGAGCTGCCATGCACCTTTGTGTAGCATTGGGATTGCTGGTGAGCGGCGGGTCAAGGTTTTATTTCCGACGAGGTGGCAGGCATCATGATTAACGGTTGATTTACAATGAGGGACTTTTTTGGGGGGGGGTTTAATTTTTTTAATAAATATTTCTAGGTGACTACTTTTTTTTTGTGAATGAGTAGGGGTACTATGTACCCTATACCCATTAACTGGGGGGGGTTATCTGGGGACACCCTTATATCTAAAGGTAAAGGGGGATTCCAATAAGCCCCAGGCCCCCTAAACCACCGGCCAGGGTTGTGTGGAAGAGGTCCTTGTTCTTATCAACATGGCAACCCCCATGTTGAGGGCATGTGGCCTAGTATGGTTCGAGCGAGGGGGGCATGCGCTCATCTCCCCCCCTCCCCTTTGCTGGCCATAGCAACCTATTTCCTATTTGACGTCACTTGCAGGTCCCCCCCCCCCCCCCCCAGAAAAGAATGTTCTGCAATGTGATCTGCATTGCATTACATTCAGTGAAGCACCGGGGAGACATGCAGGATGTCTTGTTAAAGAGAACCTGTCACCAAAAAATCATCACACGAGGGACTTTTTCTCACCTATGTGCTAAAAAAAAAAAGTTAAGTAAAAAAAAAAAAAAAAAAAAATAGTAATGGTAAACAATTTAAGCTACATCCAAGCATGTAAACCAGCCCCCCCCCAAATAATTTTTTAAGCCCCCCCCACCCCCACATATACGCATGTATGAATGTAATCGCACGCGTCGGGGGTCCTACGCATGATGACGTCAATTGCAATACACGTAACGTGTATTGCAATTGACGTCATCATGCGTAGGACCCCCGACGCCGGAGTGCACGCCGGAGTGAGAGCAATAATTCTAGTACAAGTCCTCCTCCATAACACTAACCTGGATGGACCTATAGGGGGCTTTTGACGCATCGCCTATAAAGAAATATAGGGTAATGAAGTTTGTGGGCATTTCACCGGTGCACGCAAAATTTAGGGTTTGCCATGTTTGGTATCTATTAACTCGGTGAAACCTCATCTTTTAAATTTTACCAAAAAATTTGATAATTTATTACGTTTGTGTGCCCTAAAATTTACTTTAGTGTATTTTTTTATAGAAATTTTGTGTTTCCTAGACCTGTGCGGTAAAATCGTGTGCCATACAAAAATTGAAGCTATCGTTATTTTATTCTGTAGGGTGTCTCTTTTCAGAAAATATATCATGTTTGGGGGTTTTATGTAATCTTCAGGGGTAAAATTATTTTTTAGGCATGTTAAAAAAATAAAATAAATAAAAAGCGGCTCAGGCAGCAAAAGCTTTAGGCATAATTCATGCTGATTGGTAGAGTGAAGTTCTGCGCTTTAAGCTTTTTTTTTTTTTTTTTACATATAGGTACACTTTAAACAATCCTCCTCCAGACACTATTGACATTTAAAGCTGCTCTAATTACCGATCTGCCAGATGGCAGGTTGTACTTTGGGCCTCCCAGGGGCCCGGGCCCCCGGTCGCTGCCACATCTCATGTTTCTCTATCGCTGCATCGGTTTTTATTGACAATGTAGATAAACCAAACACCCAGGGAACTTGAAAATATTCTATAATAAAATCATACCTCGCTCTCTATTTAATGGGCTGCACTGGAAACTTGAATTCTATAGTTTCTGAATCAGTAAACAGGAATGCAGCAAGAGAAGTGAGACTGAAATCAGAACTCCTGATGGGTGGACTGGTTCCAGGTTAGAGGAAGCACTGAATCCATGGATTTACATACCTCCCAACCATCCCAGCTTTGCTGGGACCATCCCGGATTCGCCGGGACAGTCCCGGGATTTCAAGTAAATCCCGGTGTCCCGCGAATCCAGGCTGAGTATGCAGCGGAGCCCAGTGCTGGAACAGGTTCCGGCACTTGACTCCGCCAGTCAGTGTGTGCCATGCAGTGCCCAGCCAGCAAAGTCGCCTGCTTACCTGCCCGCCAGAATGGAAGAATGGAAGAGGAGGGAGGCTAGATCTAATCCACCTCCTCCCCATGTCCCCCCACAAACCCCGGCGTGCAGCCAATCCTGTGGCTGTGTAGGGGTTGTGTGGGCGGGAATTTTGAAGCAGTGCACACAATGTCATTGCCTGGGCCTCGGGAGACCAGCCAGGGTCAGGTGAGTGAATGTCTGTGACTGAAGTCACCCCTCGCTCTCTTCCTTTCTATCATGTACCATAGTGATCCTTTCTGCCTTCCATGTGCCTTAATGATCCTTTCTGCCTTCCATGTGCCTTAATGATCCTTTCTGCCTTCCATGTGCCTTAGCAATCCTTTCTGCCTTCCATGTACTATAGTGATCCTTCCTGCCTTTAATGTGCCACAGTGATCCTTCCTTTTGCCTTTAATGTGCCTTAGTGATCCTTCCTGCCTTCCATGTGCCTTAGTGATCCTTCCTGCCTTCCATGTTTCATAGTGATCCTTCCTGCCTTCCATGTGACACTGTGATCCTTCCTGCCTTCCATGTGCCATAATGATCCTTTCTTCCTGCCTTCCATGTGCCATAATGATCCTTCCTTCCTGCCTCCCATGTGCCATAGTGAACCTTTCTGCCTTTCATGTGTCATAGTGATCCTTTCTGCCTTCCATGTGCCACAGTGATCCTTCCTGCCTTACATATGACATAGTGATCCTTCCTTCCTGCATTCCATGTACCATAGTGACCCCCTCCTTCCTTTTTCCATATACTATAGTGATCCTTCCTTCCATATAACAGTGATCCTTCCCTCTCTCCAATCTCTCTCCCTAAGGGTTGATTCACACTGGAGACTCCAGTTCATGACACTGCAATCAAACCATAGTTTATAGGTACAAGGAAGCCCAGGTTTTGTTTAACCACATCCATTAAGCCCCTCCCACCATTATGTTTGGCCACACCCGCTTTTTGCTGTCTCCCTGAAATGTCCTTTGTGCTCAAATTCAAACGTTGGGAGGTATAGAATCACCATGACAGTCAGGACACGAGTATTCTGAGAAGGAGGGAGTGGATGCTCTGTGGGGGCGGGGTTCTGTTTATGGAGGTTTTCTATTTAATAAATATTTTTTTCCTATTGGTTAAACTCAATGGACTTTTTTTCAACCCATGTGAGTGTTTATTCTCCCAGCACGGGTTACCTTTAAACCTTTTATACAGGACAGCCAATCTCTGGGGGAGGGGAAAACTGACCCTTGCAGTGGACTGCTACTGCTCTGTAAGGGGTTAAATAGTAATTTGTGACTGGGGGGGGGGGGCACAAAAGTAGTACTTATCTGATCCTCCGCTCTGCTCCCCAGGCAGCCAGCTTTTTTCTCTACTCCCCTACGCTCTGGCAGTGGATTCTCCCTTGATGTGCTTATGCCCCATGCAGGACTATAGGATCTGTACTGGTCTTGATGACATCAGAGAACTTGCACCCACCGGAGCATAGGGGGGGGGAAGAAGTTTTGGCGATCTGACTTAGTCTAGAGAAGCCTGTGGGAGATGAGGATTGGGTATGCAAAATTGCTGTTTGTGGCCGCCTAGACCAAGGGTCTCCAAACTATGGCTCATGGGCCACATCCGGCCATTCATGAGCTTTTCTCCTCCCAGAGCTGGCGTCAGAGGCAGGTCAGCAGTGGAGGTCTGATGGAGGTCACCGGGGGAGGTCCGATGGAGGTCAGCAGCGGAGGTCCGATGGAGGTCAGCAGCGGAGGTCCGATGGAGGTCAGCAGCGGAGGTCCGATGGAGGTCAGCAGCGGAGGTCCGATGGAGGTCAGCAGCGGAGGTCCGATGGAGGTCAGCAGTGGAGGTCCGATGGAGGTCAGCAGTGGTCTTTGCTTCAACCTCAAACCTGCCTTCCCCCACCCAACCCCTCACAGTCTTCAGTGCAGGTTCCCCCAGGTCATCATCCCCGTTTTCGATTGCTAGGACCACCAATGACGTGTTTGCCCCTCATTCACAAGAGAGCAGAACAACTTCTGCCCAGGCCTGCTGTGCCTCCTGGACCCTGCCCTGGTGCTACAGCCACACTGCAAGCCTTACAGCGGTAAGGGGGACTCTGATGGAGACCCTGATGTAAGAGAGGACGCTGAAGTAATGGGGGACTCTGATGTAAGAGAGGACTCTGATGGGGGCCCTGATGTATTGGGGGACCCTACTTTAAGAGGGGACTTTGATGGGGACCCTGCTGTAATGGGGACAATGATGTAAGAGGAGACTCTGGTGAAGACCCTGATGTAGTGGGGGCTCTGGTGTAAAAGGGGACTTTGATGAGGACCCTAATGTAAGAGGGGACTCTGATGGGGACCCTGGTGTAAGAGGGGTCTCTGATGGGATCTCTTATGTAAGGGAGGACTTGGGGGGATTTTGATGGGGACTCATATGTAAGGGGGACTCTGGTATGTATTCTGATAAAAGGGGGGGACACTGAGAGGGACTCTGATGTAAGGGGGACTCTGATAGAGAATCTGGTGTAAGAGGAAACGGATGTAACGGAGGACTCTAATGGGAACTCTCTTATAAGGTGTCTCTGATAGGGACTCTGATGTAAGGGGGACTCTGATGTAAGAGGGAACTCTGATGGGGATCCTGATGTAAAGGGGAGTCTGATGGGGACTCTGGTGTAAGAGGGGATTCTGAGGGGGACCTTGATGTAAGGGGGGACGTAAAGGGACTCTCATGGGGACCTTTATGTAAGGAGTGACTGTGATGGGGACCCTGATGTAAGAAGGAACTCTGATGATAACTCCTATGTAAGGGGGGACTTAGAAGGACTTTGATGGGGATCCTGATGAAAGGAGGAGTCTGATGGAGACCCTGATGTAAGAGGGGACTCTGATGGTGACTTTGATGGGGACAATAATGTAAGAGGGGGCTCTGATGGGGACCCTAATATAAGAGAGGACTTTGATAGGGACCCTGATGTAGGAGGGGACTTTAATGGGAAACCTAATAAAGCAGGGTACTCTGATTGGGACCATAATTTAAGAGGGGACTCTGATTGGGACCCTAATGTAAGAGGGCACTGATGGGAACCCTGACGTAAGATGGGACTGATGAGGACCCTAATAAAGGAGGGGACTTTGATGGGGACCCTGATGTAAGAGGGGACTTTGATGGGGACCCTGATGTAAGAGGGGACTTTGATGGGGACCCTAATAAAGGAGGGGACTTTGATGGGGACCCTGATGTAAGAGGGGACTCTGATTGGGACCCTAATATAAGAGGGGACTCTGGAACCCTTATGTAAGGGGGACTCTAATGGGTATTCTGATAAAAGTGGGGGCTCTCATAGAGTCATAGGTACCCTGAAGTAAGGTGGAACTCTGATGGGGACCTTTATGTAAGGGGTGACTGTGATGGAGATCCTGATGTAAGAAGGAACTCTGATGGGAACCCCTATCTAAGGGGGGACTTAGAAGGACTTTGATGGGGACCCTGATGAAAGGAGGAGTCTGAGGGAGACCCTGATGTAAGAGGGGACTTTGATGGGGACCATAATGTAAGAGGGGACTTGGATGGGGACCCTAATATAAGAGGGGACTTTGATGGGGACCCTAATATAAGAGGGGACTTTGATGGGGACCCTGATGTAAGAGGGGGCTCTGATTGGCACCCTAATAAAGGAGGGGACTCTGTTTGGGACCCTAATATAAGAGGGGACTCTGACTGGGGCCCTAATATAAGAGGGAAATCTGACTGGGGCCCTAATATAAGAGGGGACTCTGACTAGGGCCCTAATATAAGAGGGGACTCTGACTGGGGCCCTTATATAAGAGGTGACTCTGATGGGGACCTTGATGTAAGAGGGGCCTTTGATGGAGACCCTGATGTAAGAGGGGACTTTGATGGGGACCCTAATATAAGAGGGGTTCTGATGTGGACCCTGATGTTAGAGGGGACTCTGATGGGGACCCTAATATAAGAGGGAACTTTGATGGGGACCTTGATGTAAGAGGGGCCTTTGATGGAGACCCTGATGTAAGAGAGGACTTTGATTGGCACCCTAATATAAGAGGGGTTCTGATGTGGACCCTGATGTAAGAGGGGACTCTGATGGGGACCCTAATATAAGAGGGGACTCTGATGGGGACCCTAATATAAGAGGGGACTTTGATGGGGAGCCTGATGTAAAAGAGGACTCTGATTGGGACCCTGATGTAAGAGGGGACTTTGATGGGGACCCCGATGTAAGAGGGGACTTTGATGGGGACCCTAATATAAGAGGGGGCTTTGATGGGGACCCTAATATAAGAGGGGACTTTGATGGGGACCTTGATGTAAGAGGGGCCTTTGATGGAGACCCTGATGTAAGAGGGGACTTTGATTGGGACCCTAATATAAGAAGGGTTCTGATGTGGACCCTGGTGTAAGAGGGGACTCTGGGGACCCTAATATAAGAGGGGACTTTAATTGGGACCCTAATATAAGAGGGGACTTGATGGGGACCCTAATATAAGAGGGGACTTTGATGGGGACCCTAATATAAGAGGGGACTTTGATGGGGACCCTGATGTAAGAGGGGACTTTGATTGGGACCCTAATATAAGAGGGGACTTTGATGGGGATCCTGATGTAAGAGGGGACTTTGGTGGGGACCCTGGTGTAAGAGGGACTCTGATGGGAACCCTTATGTAAGGGGAACTCAAATGAGGATTCTGATAAAAGTGGGGGCTCTCATAGGCACCCTGATGTAAGGGGGAACTCTGATGAGGATCCTGATGTAAGGGGGGACTCTGGAGACCCTAATATAAGAGGGGACTTTAATTGGGACCCTAATATAAGAGGGGACTTGATGGGGACCCTAATATAAGAGGGGACTTTGATGGGGACCCTAATATAAGAGGGGACTTTGATGGGGACCCTGATGTAAGAGGGGACTTTGATTGGGACCCTAATATAAGAGGGGACTTTGATGGGGACCCTGATGTAAGAGGGGACTTTGGTGGGGACCCTGGTGTAAGAGGGACTCTGATGGGAACCCTTATGTAAGGGGAACTCTAATGAGGATTCTGATAAAAGTGGGGGCTCTCATAGGCACCCTGATGTAAGGGGGAACTCTGATGAGGATCCTGATGTAAGGGGGGACTCTGATGAGGATTCTGATGTAAGGGGGGACTTTGACGGAGACCCTGATCTAAGGGGGCGTACTCTGATGTAAGGGGGGTACTCTGATCTAAGGGGGGTACTCTGATGTAAGTGGGGACTCTGATGAGGTCTCTTACCAACATTATTTCTCTTTTATTCTGAATCGTAGCTTCCAAAAAAGAAGTAAAACATATTCATTAAATCCAAATTGTTTTTAGTCATTTCGTTTTTTTCCGGCCCACAAATAATTGTAAAATATACAATGTGGCCCTCGCACTGACCTAGACCTGAACCCTCGCAGGCTCCGTACAATGGGGAATTATTCCTTTCCCCGGAGTTCAGACTGAAAAAATAAATTGGGGATTAAGGGGTCCAAAAAAATAAAATGAAAAATAAGATGTCCAGCTATTCCAGAGGATCACAGGTCCCCTTGTATCCGTCCCCGATAATCTAAAGTCATTAATATTATCAATAATTCATTTCTCTGAAGAGAATAGAGATGGCGCTTTTTCTGCCAGCGCAGAGATTTGATTTAATATGAATTGCGCTCATTACACGGCGTCTCTATCATTGTCGTCTTTGTAGTTCGCAGAGTCTGAGCTGCACTTCCACCGATATTCCAGGCGGTGGCACTAGAGATTTGCGCATTAGTTACAAATTGCTAAAAAAAAAAAAAAAAAAAAAACGGCGTTGGAGTTTCTTAGCGTCGGTTGTTAAATGTGAAGTCACGCTTTTATATTTAGCGGCGCGGTTGTGTCGTTGGATGTCATTCTCCGTTTTTTTTATGAATTATCGCTACAATCCCTCCGTCCTCCCGCTAATCCCCTGGAGGACGGTACATCTCTCCCTCCTTGTAATGGGTCATCACACAATCTGCACTCCAAAACCGCGCTTTTCTTCTCTCAACATCTCGCTCCGGAAAAAAAAAAAGAAAAACTGGTTTCCCTTAATCCCGATTTATGCAAAGAATTGCAATTAGGGGCTCATATTCTTGGAGAGACGGCGAAAAAGTAGGAAATTGTTACCAAGATTAGTGAAGGTTTACGGGAAGGAATGCTAATTACTTTCTGGTTTATAGTCTCAGCAAATAATTATAAAAGCCGTGAAATACGCAGAGAACTTTTTATTATATTGCAGTTTTACGTTTTTTTTTTTTTTGTTTTTTTTTTACTTTTCTAAACAAGTTTAACCACTTGCTGTCCCTCTCTTGCAGATACAGTGCCTTGAAAAAGTATTCACACCCCTTCCACATTTTCTCATGTTACAACCAAAAACATAAATGTATTTTATTGAGATTTTATGTGATAGACCAGTGATGGCGAACCTATGGCACACGAGAGGGTCCAGGACAGAGCTAGAGGTCTCTCTCCTCTCAGCCCCCCTCCCTCTTTCAGCCCCCCCTGTTTTTTCGCCCCCCCCCCCCTTTCTCTCAGCTCACCCCTCTCTCAGCATCTCTCCCTCTCTCTGTTCCCTCTCTCTCTCAGCATATCTCTCACACCCCTCTCTCTCTCAGCATATCTCTCACACCCCTCTCTCTCTCAGCCCCCCTCCCTCTCAGCATATCTCTCACACCCCTCTCTCTCTCTGTCCCCCCTCCCTCTCTCTGTTTCTCCTCTCTCTCAGCATTTCTCCCACACCTCTCTCTCTCAGCCCCTCTCTATGTTGCCCCTCTCTCTCAGCATCTCTCTCACACCCCCCTCTCTCTGTTCCCTCTCTCTCTCAGCATATCTCTCACACCCCTCTCTCTCTCAGCCCCCCTCACTCTCAGCATATCTCTCACACCCCTCTCTCTGTCCCCCCTCCCTCTCTCTGTTTCTCCTCTCTCTCAGCATTTCTCTCACACCTCTCTCTCTCAGCCCCTCTCTATGTTGCCCCTCTCTCTTAGCATCTCTCTCACACCCCCCTCTCTCTGTTCCCTCTCTCTCTCAGCATATCTCTCACACCCCTCTCTCTCTCTCTCTCAGCCCCCCTCCCTCTCAGCATATCTCTCACACCCCTCTCTCTGTCCCCCCTCCCTCTCTCTGTTTCTCCTCTCTCTCAGCATTTCTCTCACACCTCTCTCTCTCAGCCCCTCTCTATGTTGCCCCTCTCTCTCAGCATCTCTCTCAAACCCCCCTCTCTCTGTTCCCTCTCTCTCTCAGCATATCTCTCACACACCCTCTCTCTCTCAGCCCCCCTCCCTCTCAGCATATCTCTCACACCCCTCTCGCTGTCCCCCCTCCCTCTCTCTGTTTCTCCTCTCTCTCAGCATTTCTCTCACACCTCTCTCTCTCAGCCCCTCTCTATGTTGCCCCTCTCTCTCAGCATCTCTCTCAAACCCCCCTCTCTCTGTTCCCTCTCTCTCTCAGCATATCTCTCACACCCCTCTCTCTCTCAGCCCCCCTCACTCTCAGCATATCTCTCACACCCCTCTCTCTGTCCCCCCTCCCTCTCTCTGTTTCTCCTCTCTCTCAGCATTTCTCTCACACCTCTCTCTCTCAGCCCCTCTCTATGTTGCCCCTCTCTCTTAGCATCTCTCTCACACCCCCCTCTCTCTGTTCCCTCTCTCTCTCAGCATATCTCTCACACCCCTCTCTCTCTCTCTCTCTCAGCCCCCCTCCCTCTCAGCATATCTCTCACACCCCTCTCTCTGTCCCCCCTCCCTCTCTCTGTTTCTCCTCTCTCTCAGCATTTCTCTCACACCTCTCTCTCTCAGCCCCTCTCTATGTTGCCCCTCTCTCTTAGCATCTCTCTCACACCCCCCTCTCTCTGTTCCCTCTCTCTCTCAGCATATCTCTCACACCCCTCTCTCTCTCTCTCTCAGCCCCCCTCCCTCTCAGCATATCTCTCACACCCCTCTCTCTGTCCCCCCTCCCTCTCTCTGTTTCTCCTCTCTCTCAGCATTTCTCTCACACCTCTCTCTCTCAGCCCCTCTCTATGTTGCCCCTCTCTCTCAGCATCTCTCTCAAACCCCCCTCTCTCTGTTCCCTCTCTCTCTCAGCATATCTCTCACACCCCTCTCTCTCTCAGCCCCCCTCCCTCTCAGCATATCTCTCACACCCCTCTCGCTGTCCCCCCTCCCTCTCTCTGTTTCTCCTCTCTCTCAGCATTTCTCTCACACCTCTCTCTCTCAGCCCCTCTCTATGTTGCCCCTCTCTCTCAGCATCTCTCTCAAACCCCCCTCTCTCTGTTCCCTCTCTCTCTCAGCATATCTCTCACACCCCTCTCTCTCTCAGCCCCCCTCACTCTCAGCATATCTCTCACACCCCTCTCTCTGTCCCCCCTCCCTCTCTCTGTTTCTCCTCTCTCTCAGCATTTCTCTCACACCTCTCTCTCTCAGCCCCTCTCTATGTTGCCCCTCTCTCTTAGCATCTCTCTCACACCCCCCTCTCTCTGTTCCCTCTCTCTCTCAGCATATCTCTCACACCCCTCTCTCTCTCTCTCTCTCAGCCCCCCTCCCTCTCAGCATATCTCTCACACCCTCTCTCTGTCCCCCCCCTCCCTCTCTCTGTTTCTCCTCTCTCTCAGCATTTCTCTCACACCTCTCTCTCTCAGCCCCTCTCTATGTTGCCCCTCTCTCTCAGCATCTCTCTCAAACCCCCCTCTCTCTGTTCCCTCTCTCTCTCAGCATATCTCTCACACCCCTCTCTCTCTCAGCCCCCCTCCCTCTCAGCATATCTCTCACACCCCTCTCGCTGTCCCCCCTCCCTCTCTCTGTTTCTCCTCTCTCTCAGCATTTCTCTCACACCTCTCTCTCTCAGCCCCTCTCTATGTTGCCCCTCTCTCTCAGCATCTCTCTCACACCCCCCTCTCTCTGTTCCCTCTCTCTCTCAGCATATCTCTCACACCCCTCTCTCTCTCAGCCCCCCTCCCTCTCAGCATATCTCTCACACCCCTCTCTCTGTCCCCCCTCCCTCTCTCTGTTTCTCCTCTCTCTCAGCATTTCTCTCACACCTCTCTCTCTCAGCCCCTCTCTATGTTGCCCCTCTCTCTCAGCATCTCTCTCACACCCCCCTCTCTCTGTTCCCTCTCTCTCTCAGCATATCTCTCACACCCCTCTCTCTCTCAGCCCCCCTCACTCTCAGCATATCTCTCACACCCCTCTCTCTCTGTCCCCCCTCCCTCTCTCTGTTTCTCCTCTCTCTCAGCATTTCTCTCACACCTCTCTCTCTCAGCCCCTCTCTATGTTGCCCCTCTCTCTTAGCATCTCTCTCACACCCCCCTCTCTCTGGTCCCGCTCGCTCTCAGCATATCTCTCACACCCCGCTCTCTCTCAGCCCCCTCCCTCTCAGCATCTCTCTCACACCCCCCACTCTCGCTGTCCCCTCTCTCTCTCTCACACCCCCCTCTCTCTCTCACACCCCCTCTCTCTTGCTCAGCCCCCCTCTCTCGCGAATTGCCGTGTTGGCACTTTGCAACACAAAACCAATGTATTTATTTCAGTTTGGGCACTCTGGCTCAAAAAGGTTCGCCATCACTGTGATAGATCAACACAAAGTGGAAGGAAAATGATAAATGATGCAAATAAATATGTGAAAAGTGTGGGGGGGGGGGCATTTGTATTCAGCCCCCTTTACTCTGATACCCCTAACAAAAATCTAGTGGAACCAATTGCCTTCAGAAGTCACCTGATTAGTAAGTAGAGTCCACCTGTGTGACATTTATGCCCCGTAAACACGGTCGGCATTTCCGACGGAAAATGTCCTATCGGACAATGTTGTCGGAATATCCGACCGTGTGTGGGCTCCATCTGACTTTTTCCGTCGGAAATTCCGACAAAAAAGTTTGAGATCCTGCTCTCAAATTTTCAGACAACAAAGTCCGATCGGACTTTTTCCGATCGTGTGTAGCGAATTTCGACGGACAAAGTGCCACGCATGCTCAGATCACATTAGAAGACCAAAGCTATTGGCTACTAGCCTCTACGTAGTCCCGTCGTACGCAACGAACGTCACCACGTTCAGGATGATCGGATTTTCTGACAACTTTGTCCGACCGTGTGTATGCAACACCAGTGTCGGAATTTCCGACCGTGTGTACGGGGCATTAGTCTCAGTATAAATACAGCTGTTCTGTGAAGCCCTCAGAGGTTTGTTAGAGAACCTTGGTGAACAAACAGCATCATGAAGGCCAAGGAACACACCAGACAGGTCAGGGATAAAGTTGTGGAGAAGTATAATGCAGGGTTAGGTTATAAAAAAAATCTCCCAAGCTTTGAACATCTCACGGAGCTCTGTTCAATCCATCATCGGAAAATGGAAAGAGTATGGCCCAACTGCAAACCTACCAAGACATGGCCGTCCACCTAAACTGACATAGTTGCCAACATTGTAAAAAAATGTATAGGGACACTTTTTTGCCTGTAGGCAGGGTCTTATCATAATTAGGAGGGGGGATATGTTTATAGGCGTAGCATAGTGGGGAAAAAATGCGGTGGCAAAAAATGGGTGTGGTTTCAGCACAATATTGGGCGTGACTCATAGGGTGTGTGGTTAGAGTGTGAGATGAACAAGGGATAGAGGGAGAAAGATAGAGGGAGAGGGACAGACAGACAGCAGGCCCAAATCCTAAACCACAATGGAAATATGTGTATTCCAGAAAGTTTAACAAGATAAAGATACTCCAAACACTTGGCATGAGCACTTCAATCATCTCGGCACCATGGTTGTTATGTTGTCAGGATGATTGAAGCACATTATTTCTATTATTACATTGTAATATAAAATTAAATTGTTCAACTCACCATAATGCAGAATCAGTGTCACCTGCCACGTCACCTTCCACCAGATGCCATCAGGTGCCCCCAGCGGAGTCCCTCCTTACATCAGGTGCCCCCAGCGGAGTCCGTCTTTACTTCAGATGCCCCCAGCAGAGTCTGTCCTTACATCAGGTGCCCCCAGCGGAGTCCCTCCTTACATCAGGTGCCCCCAGCGGAGTCCCTCCTTACATCAGGTGCCCCCAGCGGAATCCCTCCTTACATCAGGTGCCCCCAGCGGAGTCCCTCCTTACATCAGGTGCCCCCAGCGGAGTCCGTCCTTGCATCAGGTGCCCCCAGCGGAGTCCCTCCATACATTAGGTGCCCCCAGCGGAGTCCCTCTATACATCAGGTGCCCCCAACGGAGTCCCTCCATACATCACATTCCCCCAGCGAAGTCCCTCCTTACATCAGGTGCCCAAGCGGTGTCCCTCCTTACATCGGGTGCCCCCGGCGGTGTCCCTCCTTACATCGGGTGCCCCCGGCGGAGTCCCTCCTTACATCGGGTGCCCCCGGCGGAGTCCCTCCTTACATCGGATGCCCCCGGCGGAGTCCCTCCTTACATCGGGTGCCCCCGGCGGAGTCCCTCCTTACATCGGGTGCCCCCGGCGGAGTCCCTCCTTACATCGGGTGCCCCCGGCGGAGTCCCTCCTTACATCGGGTGCCCCCGGCGGAGTCCCTCCTTACATCGGGTGCCCCCGGCGGAGTCCCTCCTTACATCGGGTGCCCCCGGCGGAGTCCCTCCTTACATCGGGTGCCCCCGGCGGAGTCCCTCCTTACATCGGGTGCCCCCAGCCAGCGGAGTCTCTCCTTACATCAGGTTCCCCAGCCAGCGGAGTCCCTCCTTACATCAGGTGTCCCCAGCCACCGGAGTCCCTCCTTACATCAGGTGTCCCCCTCCAGAGGAGTCTCTCCATACATCAGGTTTCCCCAGCCAGCGGAGTCCTCCTCGCATCAGTGTCCCCAGCCAGCTGAGTCCCTCCTTACATTTGGTGTCCCCAACAGTGGAGCCGACCTCCTTACATCAGTGTCCCTGGCAGCGGAGCCCTCCTTCATGCATCTGTCCCCATCAGCGGCAGCTACACCGTTCCTGGCTTTCTCATGTGTTCAGTGGAGAGGGGAGGGGCCTGCGGGCCGTGCAACCAATCGGCTTCAGTGTACAAGAGAATTGTCTACTTGAACACTGAAAAGAGGAGCCGACTAGCTGCCTCTCATCTCTACATTGAACACCCGGGGATTAGTCCTCGCGGCGGCGGACATCTTTTTGTAGCCTGCCGCCCGTTTTTGCCTAAAACATTCCCTAAAGGCAAAATCCTGGGACTTCAATCGGGACGAGCTCCGATCGGGACGAGGGTCCCAAAATCGGGATTGTCCCGGGAAAAAAATCGGGACTGTTGGCAAGTATGAATTGACATGCCAGGCAAGGAGAGCATTCATCAGAGAAGAAGAGCCAAGAGGTCCATGGGAACTCTGGAGGAGCTGCAGAGATCCACAGCTCAGGTGGGAGAATCTGTCCACAGGACAACTATTAGTCGTGTTCTCCACAAATCTGCCCTTTATGGAAGAGTGACAAGAAGAAAGACATTGGAGAAAGAAAGTCATAAGAAGTCCTGTTTGTAGTTTGTGAGAAGCCATGTGGGGGACACAGCAAACATGGAAGAAGGTGATCTGGTCAGATGAGACCAAAATTGAACTTTATGGCCTAAAATCAATGTGGTGGAAAACTAACACTGCACATCACCCTGAACACACCATCCCCACCGTGAAACATGGTGGTGGCAGCATCATTTTGTGGGGATGCTTTTCTTCAGCAGGGACAGGGAAGCTGATCAGAGTTTATGGAAAGATGGATGGAGCCAAATACAGGTCAATCTTAGAAGAAAACCTGCAAGTCTGCAAAACACATGAGACTGGGGCGGAGGTTCACCTTCCAGCAGGACAACGACCCGAAACATACAGCCAGAGCTACAATGGAATGGTTTAGATCAAAGCATATTCATGTGTTAGAATGGCCCAGTCACAGTCCAGACCTAAATCCCATTGAGAATCTGTAGCAAGACTTGAAAATTGCTGTTCACAGACGCTCTCCATCCAATCTGACAGAGCTTGAGATATTTTGCAAAGAAAAATGGGCAAAAATGTCCTCTCTAGATGTGCAAAGCTTGTAGAGACATCCCCAAAAAGACTTGCAGCTGTAATTGCAGAGAAAGGCGGTTCTACAAAGTATTGACTCAGGGGGGCGCCATACAAATGCCCCCCCCACACTTTTCACATATTTATTTGTAAAAAAATGTTAAAAACCATTTATCATTTTCCTTCCACTTCACAATTATGTGCCACTTTGTGTTGGTCTATCACATAAAATCCCAATAATATACATTTACCTTTTTGGTTGTAACATGAGAAAATGTGGAAAATTCCAAGGGGTATGAATACTTTTTCAAGGCACTGTATACTGCAGTGGGGTGACATGGGTAAGCTCAGTCACTATTTATTTATTTTTTAATATACTGTCACTAGTCAGTGTCCCTGGTCACAGACCAGCAGTCATATGATGACGCTGTATTGCACTGCTAACAGTATGTAAAAAAAAAATGTGAACAAAAAATTATAATTTTATTTATAATATTTATAATAATATTTATAATAGTTTAATAATTTGTATAATCATTTTTATAATTTTATAATAATAATATATATAATATATTATAATTATAATATTATAATATATAAATATTAGAAATATAAATATTAGAAATATTATATAAATATAAATATTATAAAATATAAATAATAATAAATCAAATATTATATAAATATATTATAAATATTATATATTATAATATTTTATAATATAATCATTTTATAATAATATTTGTAATAATTGTATTTAATTTCTTCATTTTTTTTTAATTGTGACAAGAAATTGCAACTTCAAAAAACTCGCCATGCCTCTTACTGAATACCTTGGAATGTCTACTTTCCAAAAAAGGGTAATTTGGGGGGTATTTGTACTTTCCTGGCATTTTAGGGGTTCAAGAAATGAGATAGGCCATCAGTACATCAGGATTGATACATTTTCAAATATATCCCATAGTTTGTAGACGCTATCACTTTTGCATAAACCAATCAATATACACTTATTGGGATTTTTTTTCACCAAAGACATGTAGAAAAATACATTTTGGCCTTAATTCATGAAGAAATTTGATTTTATTGAATATGTTTTGTAACAGAAAGTAGAAAATATTGTTTATTTTTCCAGAATTTCTAATGTTTTTTTATGTATATAATAAAAATGTAAAACCCAATGGTGAACAAATACCCCAAAAGAAAGCTCTTTTTTGTGTAAACACAATTACATAAATTTAATTTGTGTGCAGTGTTTCATGAGCGTGCAATTACAGTGCATCAGATTTGAAAAAAACTAATTCAAATTCGAAAACAATATTACACTAAAATAGAATAGAAATAGAAAATAATAGAATAGAGTATGGTAGAAAAGAATAGAGTAAAAGAGAACAGAATAGAATAAAATTAAAAATTAAATAATAGAATGGCGTAAAATAGAAAATAAAATAACTGAATAGAGTAGAAAAGAATAAAAGAGTAAAACAAAAAAATTAACACAATTATTTAAATAATTGTTCTAATTTCTAATGTTTTTTTATTTATATAATAAAAATGTAAAACCCAGTGGTGATCAAATACCACCAAAAGAAATTTTTTTTGTGTAAACAAAATTACATAAATTGAATTTGGATACAGTGTTTCATGAGCGTGCAATTATAGTGCATCAGATTCGAAAAAACTAATTCAAATTCGAAAACAATATTAGAATAAAATAGAATAGAAATAGAAAATAAAGGAATAGAAAATAATAGAATAGTGTAGAGTAGAAAAGAATAGAGTAAAAGAGAACATAATAATAAATAATAATAAAATAAAAAATAATAGAATGGAGTAAAATAGAAAATAAAATAACTGAATAGAGTAGAAAAGAACAGAGTAAAACAAAAAAATTAACACAATTATTTAAATAATTGTTCTAATTTCTAATGTTTTTTATTTATATAATAAAAATGTAAAACCCCAGTGGTGATCAAATACCGCAGAAAGAAAGCTGTTTTTGTGTAAACAAAATTACATAAATTTCGTTTGGATACAGTGTTTCATGAGATTGTATCAGATTCGAAAAAAAAGAATTCAAATTCGAAAACAATATTAGAATAAAATAGAATAGAAATAGAAAATAAAGGAATAGAAAATAATAGAATAAAGTAGAGTAAAAAAGAATAGAGTAAAAGAGAACAGAATAGAATAAAATAAAAAAATAAAAGAATAGAATGGAGTAAAATAGAAAATACAATAACTGAATAGAGTAGAAAAGAATAGAGTAAAACAAAAAAAAATAACACAATTATTTAAATAACGCATCAAAACAAATCTTTTGGTTCTGCACATTGTGTACCTCGTCTCTTATGTGCCCTGGTAACACCCCATGCATGGTGGGGGTTTTGCCGGCACAGTACATGTAGTACCTTTTTCAGCACAGTGCAAGGCAATTGACTACACCGTATGGCCCACAATTGAACTTTTTGAGATGTCTGTGTGACATCTGAATAAAGTTGTTTTAAAAAAAAAAAGACAATCTTGGCCCCACCACAGACCAGTCTCTGGGTTGCAATGCAGCGTCTGGTGTGAAGGAGCCCTTGCTACTTGGTGCTTGTATGTTCAATCAATGTATGTGTCCCGGTCATGCCTCCGATGGTAGCCGGGTTTTGTTGGCCATCAGTGTTTGGTCACCTTTTAGTCCACAACTTATGGAATTATTTTGGTGAACTCTCTGTAGGTGGCGCTGTGACGGACTTTGATGGTGACGGTATGCTGGATCTAATCCTTTCTCATGGAGAGTCCATGGCACAACCAATATCCGTCTTCAAAGGCAAGCAGGTAAGAAACTATTCTTGCTCCTCATCACTGTAAGGTGTTAGTGAGGAAGAAAGGCCACCTAACGTGTGAATGACACCAAGCCCACCAGTGTGTCTTTGGGAAGGGAATGACCCACCAACCTACTTTGTGACGGCTCTGTAACGACACCCCGAGTATGAAAGGGGTTAAAGTCGTTTAAGACATTCCCTTCCCGAATACCAAGGCAGCTACCGAACACACCAATCAGCCGAATAAGAAACCCATGCGAATAACTCTCCGCCCAAGCACGAGACAACGCTCTGTCTTGAGGGTCAAACAGGAATGAATCTTTATTGATAGGAAAGCAGGCTCTTTTTATACATTTGAGAATACTGCTGGCCCCACAGGAACAATGACCCGGATCCACCCACAACATCACACAATGGTTACATAACCAGCCCCCAATACACATTATTCTGAGTGTCAGTACCCCCCCTAGCAGACAACAGATGAGTTCATTAGCACACTTAAACCGGTTGTATACCCGTTTTTTGGTTGTTGTTTTTTTAAACTACCTGCAAGACAAAGCCATAATGTGCTAGTATGATTAGCATACTAGTTCATTATCTATCACTTACCTTAGATCGGGGCCCCCGACGCCGTCCTCGTCTCCCCCTCCAGCCGCAGCCATCTCTCCACAGACACCCTTCCCGGTATTGCCGCTCCGGCCAATCACAGCACCGCTGCGGCGCTGTGATTGGCCGGAGCAGCGAAGACGTCGCTCCGCGCATGCGCGCGGGAGACTTCAACTTCGGTGAGCCGAAGTTGTGAATGGGGATTAACCCTGTGAATGCACCGTTGTCTACGGCACGCATGCGTAAAACGTTTTTTGCAAATATCTCCTAAACTGTGCAGGTTTAGGAGATATTTCTTGTACCAACAGGTAAGCCTCAATGCAAAGGATCGTCACCGATCCGTGATCCGAACGGGTCACCATGTTCGGACCGGCACACGCCGCGATCCGCGGAGCGCTTCGCAGCCTCGGCCTTAGGAAAGGCCTAGCTCCGGAGCGGCGGCCATCTTGGTGCACCCGTCGGCCGTTTACAATGTGATCGCTCCGTCAAATGACAGAGTGACCACTTGTAAACAATCCGGCGTCAAGATGGCGCCGGTTCCTCTCTCCCCTCTGTGTACAGATCTGTACAGTGGAGGGGAGAGATCGGATGGCAGCAGCGCTGTGGGCTGTAGTGTCTGTAGTGCCCACAGCGCTGGTCTGTGAAAATTGCAGTCACAGCCATCCCTCCATACCCTGCCAATACCCTGCCAATACCCTGATAATACTCTGCTAATACCCTGACAATACTCTGCTAATACCCTGACAATACTCTGCTAATACCCTGATAATACTCTGCTAATACCCTGACAATACTCTGCTAATACCCTGACAATACTCTGCCAATACCCTGACAATACTCTGCTAATACCCTGATAATACTCTGCTAATACCCTGACAATACTCTGCCAATACCCTGACAATACTCTGCTAATACCCTGATAATACTCTGCTAATACCCTGACAATACTCTGCTAATACCCTGACAATACTCTGCAATACTCTGCAATACCCTGACAATACTCTGCTAATACTCTGCCAATACCCAGCAATACCCAGCAATACTCGGTAATACCCAGCCATACTCGGCGATACCCAGCCATGCTCAGCCGTACCCAGCCATACTTAGCCAATATTACAGTGGGGGAGATGACAAGGATATTACAGTGGGGGGATTGTGGATATTACAGTGGGGGAGATGTATATTACAGTGGGGGAGATGTATATTACAGTGGGGGAGATTGTGGATATTACAGTGGGGACTATATGGTGGTGTAATTTTCACAGGTTTTTGCAAATTCAATTATTATTTGCTGATCCGAAAAATGATCCGATCCGTGACTCTGATCCGAGGATCGATCCGATCCGTGAGTTTTTTGATCTGTTGCACCCCTAATAAACAGGACAAATAGAGAGGATGAATCTCCCTAATGGGGATAACATCTAAAGCCCCATACACACGGTCGGATTTTCCGACCACCAAATCCATCGTATTTGGTCCGACGGATTTTGTCCGACACTGGTGTTGCATACACACGGTCGGACAAAGTTGTCGGAAAATCCGATCATTCTGAACGTGGTGACGTTCGTTGCGTACGACGGGACTACGTAGAGGCTAGTAGCCAATAGCTTTGGTCTTGTAATGTGATCTGAGCATGCGTGGCACTTTGTCCGTCGGAATTCGCTACACACGATCGGAATTGGTGTGATCGGACTTTGTTGTCGGAAAATCTATCCAGCAGGAGATAGAACTTTGTCCGTCGGACAATCCGATGGAAACTGTCCGATGGTGCCTACACACGGTCGGAATTTCCGACAACATTGTCCGATAGGACAAAATCCGACCATGTGTATGGGGCTTTAGAGGTGTTCTAATCCCTCTCCACTCCATCCAAAACAAAAAAAAAAAAAAGTTTTGCTTTTAGTTATGCTATAAAATCTCCCTTTTAAGTTACAGCTGACACGGCTTTCTAACGTATGTGCTTGTTTTTCCAGGGTCAGAAAAACCATTGGCTCAGAGTAATCCCCCGGACCAAGTTTGGTGCGTTTGCTCGCGGCGCGAAGGTAGTTCTATACACCAAGAAGAGTGGAGCCCATCTGAGAATCATCGATGGCGGATCCGGTTACCTCTGTGAAATGGAGCCGGTGGCTCACTTTGGCCTTGGTAGGTACACAGACATTTTTTTTTTCGATTTCTGTTCGGTGTGCCGAGCAGCACCGGCCCGTCACTTCACACGTCAGAGCTGAAGGAACTCTAATTATGTTCTGAAACAGAAAAGACTACAACATACGTCTTCACTGGTCACGGGAGATCCATGTTCTTTCTTCTGTTGTCTACATTTCCAGACAAGTAGCTTAGCAACAACCTGGAGGTCCGCTGAATAAAAGAAAGATTTCCAGACAGATATTTATGTTAAGGTTGTCAAACACCAACCTGCTCTATATTCTACTATAACCCCCCCCCCCCCCATAGTTCTGGCCCACCATTCAGATTTTACACAACTGGTTTCGGACTAAAAATCTCACTTTGAATGGATGGCGCTAATCCATAGTGATGATGAATAATAGAGGTCTGTGTGTGGTTACACAAAGGGTTGTTGATTTTCAATATTGCATTGAGGTTAAGTTGAAAGGGAAATTGTAATAGTTTTTGGTTATTTTATCTTACTTGAAGGTTTACACGTGTATGTTTTACATTATTTGTAATGATACGAGGGCTGTACCGAAAGTCATGCAAAAGTAGGCATAACTTTTTTTTTATTATAAATTTTTCATAGTTAAAGCGGAGCTCCACCCTAAAGTGGAACTTACGCTTATCGGATTCCTCCCCCCCTCTGGTGCCACAATTGGCACCTTTCAGGGGGGTGCAGATACCTGTATAATACAGGTATCTGCACCCACTTCCGGGACTAGCATCCCGCCCATATCCGAGGATATCCGAGGATGCCCCGTTGTGTCTTGGGAACTTAGGGAACTCAGTCAAGTAATTGCCCGACCATTGTTCCTAATTTTTACTGACAGTCTACTGACTGGAATGGTACCAGCTGATTGGAGAAAAGCCAATGTAGCACCAATATTTAAAAAGGGCCCAAAATGCATCCCTGGGAATTACAGACCAGTTAGCCTAACATCAATAGTATGTAAACTCTCGGAGGGGATGCTAAGGGACTATATACAAGATTTTAGTAATGAGAACGGTATCATTAGCAGTAATCAGCATGGATTCATGAAGAATCGTTCTTGCCAAACCAATCTACTAACCTTCTATGAGGAGGTGAGTTGCCATCTAGATAAAGGAAGGCCCGTAGACGTCGTGTATCTGGATTTTGCAAATGCATTTGACACAGTTCCCCATAAACGTTTACTGTACAAACTAAGGTCCGTTGGCATGGACCATAGGGTGAGTACATGGATTGAAAAACTGTCTACAAGGGCGAGTTCAGAGGGTGGTGATAAATGGGGAGTACTCAGAATGGTCAGGGGTGGGTAGTGGGGTCCCCCAGGGTTCTGTGCTGGGACCAATCCTGTTTAATTTGTTCATAAATGACCTGGAGGATGGGGATGGGGGAAACAGCTCAATCTCTGTATTTGCGGACGATACTAAGCTAAGCGGGGCAATAACTTCTCCGCAGGATGTGGAAACCTTGCAAAAAGATCTGAACAAATTAATAGGGTGGGCAACTACATGGCAAATGAGGTTCAATGAAGAAAATGTAAATTAATGCATTTGGGTGGCAAAAATAGGAATGCAATCTATAGACTGGGGGGAGAACCTTTGGGGGAATCTAGGATGAAAAAAGGACCTGGGGGTCCTAGTAGATGATAGGCTCAGCAATGGCATGCAATGCCAAGCTGCTGCTTACAAAGCAAACAGAATATTGGCATTAAAAAGGGGATCAACTCCAGAGATAAAACGATAATTCTCCCACTCTACAAGACTCTGGTCCGGCCGCACCTGGAGTATGCTGTCCAGTTCTGGGCACAAAGTCCTCAGGAAGGATGTACTGGAAATGGAGTGAGTACAAAGAAGGGCAACAAAGCTAATAAAGGGTCTGGAGGATATTAGTTATGAGGAAAGGTTGCGAGCACTGAACTTATTCTCTCTGGAGAAGAGACGCTTGAGAGGGGATATGATTTCAATTTACAAATACCGTACTGGTGACCCCACAATAGGGAGAAAACCTTTTCATGGAGTTTAAAAAGACTCGTGGCCACTCATTAAAATTAGAAGAAAAGAGGTTTAACCTTAAACTACATAGAGGGTTCTTTACTGTAAGAGCGGCAAGGATGTGGAATTCCCTTCCACAGGCGGTGGTCTCAGCGGGGGGCATTGATAGTTTCAAGAAACTATTAGATAAGCACCTGAACAACCGGGATATACAATGTAATACTGACATATAATCACGCACTTGGGTTGGACTCGATGTCTTTTTTCAACCTCCTATGTAACTATGTAACATTTTGTCATGTTACAACCAAAAACGTAAATGTATTTTATGTGATAGACCAACACAAAGTGGCACATAATTGTGAAGTAGAAGGAAAACGATAAATGTCAAAGAGTCAATACTTTGTAGAACCATCTTTCTCTGCAATTACAGCTGCAAGTCTTTTTGGGGATGTCTCTACCAGCTTTGCACATCTAGAGAGGGACATTTCTGCCCATTCTTCTTCTCTGCAAAATATCTCAAGCTCTGTCAGATTGGATGGAGAGCGTCTGTGAACAGCAACTTTTTTTTTTTTTTTTTAATTCCTTTATTTCAAAGTAAATTGCATGACAAAAAATACAACAGAGAACATATCCAACCGATTACAAGACAAGTGGTAAGACAGGGAGTTAGAAGATGTGACAGTGTTCAGGCAACATTTGGCGGGTCGACTGAGCCTGCTTCTTGCCTAATAAACAATACAAAGAGATACAGTGCTAAGGCAACATTACCGAGTACAGGAACGCATAGGCTACTTGTTCAACGTTCTACCCTGTTTATGGACGGTCGTAAATCTGTTGGGAAAAACAGTCGCTGGCCTGAATAAGCTATTACTTATTTTATTTGTGGGTATGTTAGTACTATCATCTATATGCCCCACACATGGGCGACCTTCCGGTCTCGCTGTTTCCAGGTTTAAACCTGTATCTTCCTATGGTGAACAGCAACTTTTAACTCTTGCCACAAGGTTTTACTGTACAAAAAATGACTTAGATCAACGTTTGATCTAGGCCAATGGCAGGGTTAGTGTTTGGGTCAAGGTCAGGATCAAAGGTCAGGGTCAGTATTTTTTGGACAGGATTTTTTTTTTGCGCACTATTGTTTACAGCTATATTTAAAATATATATATATATAGATATTTTTTTTTTTACTATTTTGCGACAGTTTCCCTTTGATAATAAAAAAAAAAATCAGATGTCCATTACCATTTACCACCAATTAAAAGCCCAATTTGTCCTGAAAATAACACGGTATAATCCACCTGGATGCACAAAGTAGTTGTGCTGATTTGTACAGTTTTACTAACACATGTCAAAGTTGCTTATGCACTCCTATTTGTTTTACCCTTGGCGTGAAGGGGGTTTATAAAACAGTTACGCCCACTTTTATATTAACTTCGGTACAGCCCTCGTATATTCCTCTATGGGACACAATGATGTATCATCATTCACATTCAACTGATAAAGGTATGGGGGGATGTCAGGAGCTACTCCAAAAAATGCCCCATGACAAAGGGAATGTTGATGGACTATCTCGGTACCCAGGGAATGGACAATTTAGATAAAAAAATATATATTTTATTGTAGAAAACAAACTTGATACACATTAATACAAGCAATATATACAAATTGGTTGCATACAATAGCAAGATGATACAGACTAAACAGTGGGAACCCCACAAAATAGTGGAGCCTCCGGAGATGTACGTCCAAAACGTGATCCTCTACATTTTTTTTTGCGGATTTATTCACTTCTTCAGGAGCAGTTGACCTTATACATCTATAAAGAAATACAGTCTTATGCCGCGTACACACGGTCGGAATTTCCGATGGAAACAGTCCGATGGGAGCTTTTCATCCGATTTTCCGACCGTGTGTATGCCCATCGGTCTTTTTCTGTCAGCATTTCCGACGGACTTTGGATTGAGAACCTGTTCTCAATTTTTCCGACGGAAAACCTTTCTATCGGATTTTCCAATCGTGTGTATGCAATTCCGACACGCAAAATTCCGACGCGTGCTCGGAAACAATTCGACGCATGCTCGGAAGCATTAAACTTCCCTTTTATAGTGCCGTCGAACGTGTTGTATGTTGCGGTGTTATTGACCGTTGGAATTTGGTGTGACCGTGTGTAGGCAAGACAGTTTGATCGAAATTCCATCGGAATTCCGACGGGAAAACCATCAGAGCTTTTTCCGACGAGAATTCGTACGCGGCATTACAATTAAATTTATCACAAAATAGTAAAAGGAGAGGGGAAAAAGGAAAGGTTATACTATTACAAAATAGATACATTGATGCTTGGAGTCAATTTGTTACAGTCGGGCCTGGCTTACCAATGGGAACCCAATTCGGGGGTCACAATTTGAGGCACCCAAAAATGGGTAATCCCACCGCAGCGAACATGGGGGGCACTGAAGGGTTGCGGTAACTGAAAAAAACGTATTGATGTTATATAATATAACTGATATAAATAGATCCAAAAACACAAGTAGAAGGGAAGGGAAAATAGAAAGTGGGGGAGAGGAAAAGGGGGTAAAAACACTGAGTATAGGAGGGGATGTGATAGGGGGAGGGGGGAGAGTGGGAAAGAGGGGGGGAGGAAAGAAGGGGTAGAGGGCGAGAGACCAGGGAAGGGGAAAAAAAGAGAAAGTGGGGGCAGGGAAAAGAAAAGGGTGTAGAGGAAAAGGTGTGTTGGGGATGGGCTGAAATAAAGGAGGGAAGGGGAGGGAAGTAAGGGAGGGGGGGAGGATGGGGGGGTTTGGAAAGGACAGGGGGGACGCTATAAGTGAATGAAAGGAACTTTCTTTCATTCACTTAAACTAATGACAATGATAGTTTAACTGATAAAAGTTTAGCCTATCACGGGTACGTTGACGATATCTTTAGGGTCCAGTAACCAGTAGAGGGGGTCAATCACTTCCCTATTCCTCCACAACCGGATTCCTCTGTAATCAAAATCACATAAAACCTCAACTGATGCTTCAATAATTAACGCCTGACCTATAATGGAGCCTTGTAACGATGACGGCGTCGTAAGGAGTTAATCTGCGCCCGCAGTGAGAGCCGGCTTAAGGAGCGTGTTAAACATTTCAACTTACAGTTCAGTGCGCTGACTAGCAATGAGATGAGAGAGCTGCCGTGTAGTCATCGGTGGCGTCACCAACGAGTTAAAGAGTCTGGCTAAGCTAAAAGGTTTGTTATTTTAGGAATTAAAACAAGAAATAAGCTTTGATGGTCTTGGCAAGGTTTGAGCCTGCTCTGCTCCCCGTCTTTCATCTCCTTCCTTTCTGCTTGTTTCATTAGCAAGGGATGAATTCTTGGTAATTGGGAGTCAGGGAAGCAAAGGGATTTCACAAGGCGCTGCCTGCGTTAGGAATTTATCTGCCATGACACGAAGCGATGGTCCTATCATGGAAAATGTCATGGAGGAAACAAAGGCCGTATCTCAAAGACGGGAGGATGTGGCCTATATTCCTCCCCGCTAAGCTCTGATAACCAACATTTGCAGTCACCTGACTGAGCTTTAATAGTGTGTCTATTCTTATGTAGCCCCAGAAATCTGAGGTTCACTCTACAGACTGTGTGGGTGGTTATTGATCAAACTAGACGAAAAAAAAAAATACAGCTTCTAGATAGACAATACACATTGCAAAGATACTGAAAGTTATTTTTTACAGTCGATTTTTGCCTGCTTTTGTTCCAGAGATATTGGATTTGGCTTTGTCAGCTCATTAGCTTAACCACTTCAAGATCAAGCCTGTTTCTAACCTTTGTTGTTTACAGGTTAAAATCAGTATTTTTTTCTAGAACATTTTTAACGCGTCGCCTATGGAGATTTTCAAGTACAGGGGGTCCCCGGGTTACGAACTCGTTAGGGACTGCCCACCTGTTCTTAAGTCGGATTTGTTCGTAAGTCGGCCGCACATGCGCAGACCGACATTTCCGGACATTTCCGATGTTCCGTCTAATGCCGTTCTGCGCATGCGCGGGAAATTACGGACATTTCCGAAGTTTGCCGGCATTTTCCGAGGCTCCGTATGGCCGCGCATGCGCAGAACTGCCGGAGGATGCCTGAAAATGGCGGAGGGTCCCCGCAGCGCCCCGTTCGTAAGTAGGAGATGTTCGTAGGTCAGGCGTTCGTAAGTCGGGGACCGCCTGTACTGTAGTCTGTCGCCATTCCACGAGTGCGTGCAATTTTAAAGCGTAACACGTTAAGTATCTACGCGTAACATCATCTTTCACAATATACAAAAAAATTGGGATTACTTTACTGTTTCGTTTTTTTTTTTTTTTTTTATTCGGCAAAGTGTATTTTTTCCCCCAAAAAATTGCATTTGAAATTGCACAAATACCATGTAAAATGAAATATTGCAACAACCGCCATTTTATTCTCAAGAGTCCCTGCCAAAAAAATATATATATATATATATATATTTATATATATTTTTTAGCAGAGACTGCTAAAATGGCGGTCGTTGCAATATTTAATTTTACATGGTATTTGCGCAGCGGTCTTTCAAACGCAATTTTTTGGGGGAAAAATAAAGTTCACTGACTTTAAAAAAAATAAATAAACAAGTTAGCCCAATTGTTTTGTATATTGTGAAAGATGATGTTATGCCGACTAAATAGATACCTAACATGTCACGCTTTAAGATTGCGCGCACTCGTGGAATGGCGACAAACTATGGTACTTAAAAATCTCCATAGGCAACGCTTTAACATTTTTTAACTGTTACCAGTTTAGAGTTACAGAGAAGGTCTGGTGCTAGAATTATTGCTCTCACTCTGACTATCGCAGTGAAACCTCACATATGTGGTTTGAACACTGTTTATATTTGTGGGCGTGACTTACGTATGCATTTTTTTGGCGCGCAAGCTCGGAGTGATGGGGCGCTTTAAAAAAAAAGTTTTTTACTATTATTTTTACACTGTCCCTTTAAAAAAAAAAAAATTCTAAACACTTTTATTGCTGTCACAAGGAATGTAAACATCCTTCATGACAGTAATAGGCAGTGGCACCAGTTCTCAAAAAGGATATCGGGGAACTGGAGAAAGTGCAGAGAAGGGAACCAAACTGATAAGAGGCCTGGAGGAGCTCAGCTATGAGGAAAGATTAGAGGAACTGAATTTATTCTCTCTTGATAAGAGGAGATTAAGGAGGGAAATGATCAACATGTACAGATATATAAGGGGTCCATATAGTGAACTTGGTGTTGAGTTATTCACTTTACAGTCAACACAGAGAACAAGGGGGCACTCTTTATGTCTAGAGGAAAAGAGATTTCCTCTCCAAATACGGAAAGGTTTCTTCACATTAAGAGCTGTGAAAATATGGAATAGACTCCCTCCAGAGGTGGTTCTGACCAGCTCAGTAGATTGCTTTAAGAAAGGCCTGGATACTTTCCTAAATGTACATAATATAACTGGGTACTGACATTTATAGGTAAAGTTGATCCGGGGAAAATCCGATTGCCTCTCAGGGGATCAGGAAGGAATTTTTTCCCCTGCTTTAGCAAATTGGAGCATGCAGTGCTGTTTTTTTTGCCTTCCTCTGGATCAACTGTGGGTATAGAATGGGGTATATGGGATTGTATGTAATTTTTTTTTTTTTTTTTTTTTGTGGTTGAACTGGATGGACTTGTGTCTTTTTTCAACCTGACTAACTATGTAACTATGTAACATGTACTCTTTATGGAGGGATCTGGGTAGTGGCGACTGGTGCTCAATATTTTGGGGGGGGGGCGGAAAACAACCCCCCCTCCCGGGTTGGACGGGAAGGCGATAATCCGTGGCCTTACTGTACCTTCCGATGATGAGGTGGTGCTGAATCCGGGGTAGGGCTCCTCGAAGCAGCTATTGCTGCCCCTCCACCCGCTCCTCTGCCCTACTGACACTATCCACTGCTCTACTGACACCATCCACTGCCCAACTGACACCGCCCACTTCTCTACTGACACCGTCCACTGCCCTACTGACACCATCCACTGCCTTACTGAAACCGCCCACTGCCCTACTGACGCCGTCCTCTGCTCTACTGACACCAGCCACTGTCCTACTAACACCATCCACTGCTCTACTGACACCATCCACTGCCTTACTGACACCATCCACTGCCTTACTGACACCGTCCACTGCCTTACTGACACCGTCCACTGCTTTACTGACACATCCACTGCTCTACTGACACCATCCTCTGCCCTACTGACACCGTCCACTGACACCACTCTGCTCTACTGACACCGTCCACTTCTCTACTGACACTGTCCACTGCTCTACTGACACCATCCACTGCCCTACTGACACCATCCTCTGCTTTACTGAAACCGTCCACTTCCCTACTGACACTGTCCACTGCTCTACTGACATGTCCACTGCTCTACTGACACTATCCACTGCTCTACTGACACTGTCCACTGCTCTACTGACACCGTCCTCTGCTCTACTGACACCGTCCACTGCTCTACTGACACCGTCCACTGCTCTACTGACACCGTCCTCTACTGACACCGTCCACTGCCCTACTGACACCGTCCACTGCCCTACTGACACCGTCCACTGCCCTACTGACACCGTCTACTGCCCTACTGACACTGCCCAATGCCCTACTGATACCATCCACTGCTCTACTGACACAACCTCTATCCTACTGAAACTGTCCACTACCCAACTGGCACTGTACACTGCTCTACTGACACTGTCAGGTAGACTAAGTTTATATTTTTTTTAGTGACATATGTTTTATTACATTTTTTCGAAGTTTTCCTTATAAGAAAAAACTGTATGGAAAAGTTATGGGCGGTACCTCATCCTATAACATTAGAAAAAAAGAGAAAAGAAGGAGAACCAACTTGATGGACTATACCGGTACCTGAACACGGTGCGCAAACAAAAAGCATTATGTTTAAAATAGTTTTATTGAAACTTTTCGAAGTTTTCCTTAGTTATGCCTTGGTAGTTGTTCCTTTAAAAAGAAAAAATGGTGCCCGAACCCCGATGATCTTTGATCTTTTTCATGTTGTTCAGGTAGATCTCGACCTCTCAAAGGTTGTCTACTCCTATCCTAGGTAAAGGAAGCTGGAAATATACCAGGTGGAATAAGACATAAAAATTATGCTGAGTTGATGTTGTTACTTCTATACTAATTTTCTAACATGTGAGCTGACACTTCCCCTAACCCGCCATGTGCCGCTCTATGGAGCAAACTCATTAGGAGAGCTGTGCAGACTTGTTCTGCATCTGTCTGACAATTATAAATGATAACAATCACGCTCCGATTCCTTTTTTTGTTATACAACCCAACACATAATGAGCCGGTTATGCAGTACCGGAGGGTGGAGTAATATTATGCCATAGCTCAAAATAACACAAGTTAAAAAAAAGCCTGACACAAAACAAGGGCAGCAATAGAAACAATGGCAGCAACAGAAACAAGGGCAGCCACAGAAACAAGGGCAGCAACAGAAACAAGGGCAGCCACAGAAACAAGGGCAGCCACAGAAACAAGGGCAGCCACAGAAACAAGGGGAGCCACAGAAACAAGGGGAGCAACAGAAACAAGGGGAGCCACAGAAACAAGGGGAGCCACAGAAACAAGGGGAGCCACAGAAACAAGGGGAGCAACAGAAACAAGGGCAGCCACAGAAACAAGGGCAGCAACAGAAACAAGGGCAGCCACAGAAACAAGGGCAGCCACAGAAACAAGGGCAGCAACAGAAACAAAGGCAGCAACAGAAACAAGGGGAGCAACAGAAACAAGGGGAGCCACAGAAACAAGGGGAGCCACAGAAACAAGGGCAGCCACAGAAACAAGGGCAGCAACAGAAACAAGGGCAGCAACAGAAACAAGGGCAGCCACAGAAACAAGGGCAGCCACAGAAACAAGGGCAGCCACAGAAACAAGGGCAGCAACAGAAACAAAGGCAGCAACAGAAACAAAGGCAGCAACAGAAACAAGGGGAGCCACTGAAACAAGGGGAGCCACAGAAACAAGGGGAGCAACAGAAACAAGGGCAGCCACAGAAACAAGGCCAGCAACAGAAACAAGGGGATCAGTGATGTAAGTAACTCAGTTAAAATAAACTGAGTTACTTAACGCAGTTACTTTTAAGGGTAACGAGTAATCTAACTGATTACTCTTCCACTCATGGTAACTCAGTTCCCATTACTTGGGCAGCATTACCTCAATTACATCTACCACCCGGGAGGCCTGCCGTGGCCGCGCTGCCTGGCCATTTGTTTCACCGCGGGGAGGGTGGCTTTCGCCCGCTGAGCTGAGAAAAGGCTGAGACTCAGAGAGACTGTCTGTACCGTCCCATCCCGTCCCGCCTATCCAGAGAGAGAGAGTATGTAGGGAGGCGGGGCGGACACTGAAAAATGAAGTCAGCTGACCATCTGACACCAATCGAGTGAAGGGGAGGGTCTCTCTCTCTCTCCCCATGAGGAAAGGCATCCTTGAAGCCATTTAAGTAAGTGACTGTCTGACGATTCGAATTGCAGTAAAATTGATCCATCCCAAGTCCTCCACCACCTCTGGTTCTTACTGATCCCATCCCTACCCACCCACCATCACTTCTACAACAGGGGTGATGGGGGAAATAGGGTAGGGATGAGATCAGTGGTGGTGGGGGATGGGATCAGTAAGAGGCAGAGGTGGTGGTGGGAGAGGATGGCACCACCACCGCTGCCACCCTCCCAAGTACCACCGCTGCCTGCCACCCCCTTAAGTACTGTACACCACCACCACTGCCACCCCCCCCCCCCCCCAATTACACCACCACCACTACCACCCCCCCCAAGTTCCCCACCACCACTGCCACCCCTGTCACAGTTACTTTGCTGAGTAACTAATTACTTTTCCAATGTAGTAACCAAGTTACTAACGCAATTACTTTTTGGGAGAAGTAATTTTGTAACTTAACTAATTACTTATTTAAAGTAAGATGACCAACACTGAAGGGGATAAATAAAAAGGTAAAGGAATCTGCGCTTAGTAAGACTTCAATCAAAGCAGCTGAACACTATAACCCTGATACCGGGCACAAAGAACATAGGAAAAAAAGAAAGTGCAGAGCTCAAACTATAAAACTCTAAATGATAATTCAATATAAAGTGCACAAAAATAACAAATATAATGGCAAGTATAATATGCGTAGCAACCTCAAAACTATATAAAAAAATGGGTGAAATTGAGTGCTCAAAGAAAATAAGTTCACTAATTATTAGCTAGTGCAGATACAAATGATCAATGAATGTATACATAATGTCCATGTAGGTGTCCATAACCATATAAAAAATTATCGTGATCAAAACGTGATATATCAAGAAAATGTGCTAGCGTGTATAGAAATGAACAGTGATGCCACTTGATAGAGTATCACTAACAATTTGACCACGCAGATCCCATCATTCCTATGCCCCAATAAGAAGTGGAGGCTTACCGGATCCCCAGTGACCCCCTTTTTAGGGGGGGGGGGTCTGATAATGCGAAAACGGGTCACACTCAGGTCACAGACTCATCCACAGATGTCCAGGTGCCGATCTCCCGGGGGTCCTCCAGGTGTATCAGGAATCTCGTATTGGAAAACTCCTATTAACAGGAGCTATGGTACCCCTGATGTCGTCACACGTTTGACGAAACAATCGTCGAGTAGCCACGCCCACACCATTTGCGCATGTGCGATTCGAATTTGAAACCCTCACTAAGGTTTTTTCCTATCGCTGGCTGTTTGCTGTTTTAAATATCTTCGAGCTCGTTTTTACTACATGTAATTTGTTTTTAGTGCTTGTTTAAGCACAAATAAACCCCTGGTACTTTCGTATTAGACGATTTGGAGTTTTTTTCTCTTTTTTGGTGACACGCTGAGGACATTTGCAGTGAACCACAGAATAGCTCCTGTTAATAGGAGTTTTCCAATACGAGATTCCTGATACACCTGGAGGACCCCCGGTTGATCGGCACCTGGACATCTGTGGATGAGTCTGTGACCTGAGTGTGACCCGTTTTCGCATTATCAGACCCCCCCTAAAAAGGGGGTCACTGGGGATCCGGTAAGCCTCCACTTCTTATTGGGGCATAGGAATGATGGGATCTGCGTGGTCAAATTGTTAGTGATACAGAAACAAGGGCAGCCACAGAAACAAGGGCAACCACAGAAACAAGGGGAGCAACAGAAACAAGGGGAGCAACAGAAACAATGGCAGAAACAAGGGCAGCAACAGAAACAAGGGCAGCTACAGAAACAGGGGGAGCAACAGAAACAAGGGCAGAAACAAGGGCAGCAACAGAAACAAGGGCAGCAACAGACACAAGGGGAGCAACAGAAACAAGGGCAGAAACAAGGGCAGCAACAGAAACAAGGGCAGCCACAGAAACAGGGGGAGCAACAGAAACAAGGGCAACAACATAAACAAAGGTAGCAACAGAACCAAGGGGAGCCACAGAACCAAGGGCAGCCACAGAAACAAGGGCAGCCACAGAAACAAGGGGAGCCACAGAAACAAGGGCAGCAACAGAAACAAGGGCAGCAACAGAAACAAGGGCAGCAACAGAAACAAGGGCAGCAACAGAAACAAGGGGAGCCACAGAAACAAGGGGAGCCACAGAAACAAAGGCAGCAACAGAAACAAGGGGAGGGACAGAAACAAGGGCAGCCACAGAAACAAGGGCAGCCACAGAAACAAGGGGAGCAACAGAAACAAGGGCAGCCACAGAAACAAGGGGAGAAACAGAAACAAGGGCAGCCACAGAAACAAGGGGAGCAACAGAAACAAGGGCAGCCACAGAAACAAGGGGAGAAACAGAAACAAGGGCAGCCACAGAAACAAGGGCAGCCACAGAAACAAGGGGAGCAACAGAAACAAGAGGAGCAACAGAAACAAGAGGAGCAACAGAAACAAGGGAGCAACAGAAACAAGGGAGCAACAGAAACAAGGGAGCAACAGAAACAAGGGGGCAACAGCAACAAGGGCAGAAACAAGGGCAGCAACAGAAACAAGGGCAGCCACAGAAACAAGGGAAGCAACATAAACAAGGGCAGCCACAGAAACAAGGGTCGTCAACAGAAACAAGGGCAGCCACAGAAACAAGGGCAGCCACAGAAACAAGGGGAGCATCAGAAACAAGGGCAGCCACAGAAACAAGGGGAGCAACAGAAACAAGGGGAGCAACAGAAACAAGAGGAGCAACCGAGGAAACGTTCTCATTCCAGCTCTATAGGATTAAATGGGGTGGGAAGTGAAACAAGTCGGGTGTGGTGTGCACAGTGCTGTACATTGCATTCATTTACAAAAAAAAAACTTCACACAATGCCAACCGAGAACAAGAACAAAACATTTAGTGACACCCACAGAGGAGTCCCGATCACAGCCAGCCAGCAATTATTCCACAGCTTTGAAACTCCAGAACAGAAACCTTATTCAACCTGGATAAAAATATCCGCACACTGGAAGGTCAAGAACAATAGAAGTATAGAGTGAGCGAGTTTAAAGAAAACGTCTGTGTATTCTGATCTCCGCACCTACAGAGGAGCAAATCTTGTAGAAATATTCTGTTGGAGGCAAAAGACCGATTGACAGAGAATTGGAGAATTATACAAGATTGGAAACCTTTGCAAATATTGTACATAGAATCGTATTTGGGTGCACACTGTTTTTTTAAGAAAGCGGACCCCCGTCAAGGTTTTATGGCTGTTGGTGTCTTCCTGTCCTGGTGACTCCATTCTCCTCACGCTTCATGCCGCTGTCACCAGAATATAAAGTGAGACCAAATCTCTTTAGTAAGGGTTCTAGCAGTAAAAAATTCACAAAATTGCTAACCCTTCCTCTTTCAATCCATTGAGGTGAGTGGGGACCAGAGAGAGACGACTGAACAGCGATTGAGCAGCAAAGGATCAGCAGAGCTGGGGGACCAGAGCAGGAGAAACTAGCAATTTCACATGTGTTGCGCAGCATGGGAGCAATATAGTGGGATGTGAGTGGGGACCAGAGAGAGAGAAGGATCAACAGAGCTTGGGATTCCTACTGAGTGGGGGATCAGATGAGCTTGGGATTACTACTGAGTGGGGGATCAGCAGAGCTGGGGATTACTACTGAGTGGGGGATCAGCAGATCTGGGAATTACTACTAAGAGGGGGATCAGCAGAGCTGGGGATTACTATTGAGCAGGGGATCAGCAGAGCTGGGGGTTATTACTGGGAAGGGGATCAGCAGAGCTGAGGATTACTACTGAGTGGGGGATCAGCAGATCTGGGAATTACTACTAAGTGGGGGATCAGCAGAGCTGGGGATTACTATTGAGCAGGGGATCAGCAGAGCTGGGGGTAACTACTGGGCAGGGGATCAGCAGAGCTGGGGGTAACTACTGGGCAGGGTATCAGCAGAGCTGGGGGTTACTACTGGGCAGGGGATCAGCAGAGCTGGGGGTTACTACTGGGCAGGGGATCAGCAGAGCTCAGGATTACTACTGAGCGGGGGATCAGCAGAGCTGGGGATTACTACTGAGCGGGGGATCACCAGAGATGGGGGTAACTACTGAGCAGGGGATCAGCAGAGCTGGGAATTACTATTGAGCGGGGGATCAGCAGAGCTAGGGGCTACTACTGAGCAGGGGATCAGCAGAGCTGGGGGTTACTACTGAGCGGGGGAACACCAGAGATGGGTGTTACTACTGAGCAGGGGATCAGCAGAGCTGGGGATGGCACACTATGGTCCGGTCACATGTTCTCCCCTTTGTCAGCCAGTGGCAGCTGCAAGGGAGAGAAGGGCGCTATCCACAATGGCTGATTAAGCCTTGGAGTGGTGACGTCACCCATAGGCTCCTACGGCTCATACTTTGTCAGGGCTCCCTCCTCCCTGCAGCTGACACATGGGAGAGAGAGAGTGTGTGACAATGGCTAGGAATTCCTGGGAGCAGTGACATCACTTATAGGCCCATCTGTTGTCAGAGCTCCCTCCTCTCCCCTGCAGCCGCCGTTGGCTAATATAGTGTGAGAAGAGAATGCTTGACAATGACTAGGAACTCCTGGGAGTGGTGACAACAAACATAGGCTCATATGACCCATCTGTTGTTGGTGCTCCCTTCTCTCCCCTGCAGCCGCCATTGGCTATTACAGTGGGAGGAGAGAATGCTTGACAATGACTAGGAATTCCTGGGAGTGGTGACATCACCCATAGACTCATATGGCCCATCTGTGGTCAGCGCTCCCTCCTCTCCCCTGCATCCGCCATTGACTAATATAGTGGGAGGAGAGAATGCTTGACAACGACTAGGAATTCCTGGGAGTGGTGACAACAACCATATGCTCATATGGCCCATCTGTTGTTGGTGCTCCCTTCTCTCCCCTGCATGCAGCCACCATTGGTTAACATAGTGGAGATCAGAGAAGGCTTGACAATGCCTGGGAATTCCTGGCAGCGATGACATCACCCATAGGCTCCTAGGGCCCACCTCTTCTCCCCTGCCCAGCTCCTCTCCACTTCACCAGACTGGAGCAGCCTGAAAATAGGTAAGTATATACATCGTTCTTAGACGTTAGGAGGGTGGAGTTTTAAGATTAGTTAGGTGTATTCTGGAATTCCACTTTAAGTGATCTAAATATGTCTGGAAAGGGAAACAAAAGCAAGCTCAAAGTGTTTGGACATCCATCAGTGGACAGTTAGACAAATTGTCTATAAATGAAGACGGTTTAGTACTGTGGCTACTCTTCCTTGAAGTGGGCACTTAGCCAAGATGACTCCCAAGGCACAACACAGAATCCAAAGAAGAACCCACGAGTAACAGCTAAAGGCCTGAAGACATCGCTGGAACTGGCAAACATCCAGTTCAAAGACTTACCTATGGTAAACTCATGATCCGTTCATGAGTCTACCATAGGTAAGTCTTTGAACAGACAGGGTTTCCATTGCAGAACACCATGGAGAAGGCTGATGCTCTCCAAAAAAAAACATTGCTGCACGCCTGAAGTTTTCCAAAAAAACACCTTGGCAAACCGCAACGCTACTGGGAAAGTGTATTGTGGACTGAAGGAACAAAAGTTGAATTGTTCGGGATGAATACTCAGCACCATGTATGTGGCATAAAAAGGGCACAGCTTACCAACATCAAAACATCATCCCAACCGTGAAGCATGGTGGAGGGAACATTACGATTTGGGTTTGCTTCATTGCCTCAAGGCCTGGACCACTTGCCATCATTGAGGGATAACGAATTTCCAAGTTTACCAAAATACCCTACAGGACAATGTCAGAGTGGCTGTCCTCCAGCTGAAGCTTAGTAGAAGTTGGGGGGATGCAGCAGGACAATGACCCCAAGTATCGAAGAAAACCCACCACAGACCGGATTCAGAAAAAGAAAATGGGCCTTTAGGAGTTACCCAGTCAGAGCCCAGACCTTAACCCCATAGAGATGCCGTGGAATGACCTCCAGAGAGACGTTTACACCACACATCCTACAAATCTATCTGAGCTGAAGCAGTTTTTGTAAAGAGGAACGGTCAAAAATTCCTCCTGAATGTTGTGCCGGTCTGATCCAAAGCCACCGAAAGCACTTGAAGTCATTGCTGCCAAGGATTCACTTACTTTTTCCACCATCGCTGTGAATGTTTAATGGGCGTGTTCAAAAAAGACAGGAGAGATTTGAATTGTTTGTATGTTATCAGCTTAAAAGAGAAGTATGGGATTTTATTTTTATATTTTATCATGCTTAACTAGGTGGATGCAGCATCTGTCCCCCGCCAGCTCTAAGGCTGAAAACTGAGCGATCAAACACTGCCGATCACTTGGTTTTCAGTGCTCCATGAGCAGAGAGCCGGTGACTGTCAGTCACCGGCTCTCTGCTCTGCCCCTCCCCTGTACTCACTGGAGCTCTGGGCTGTGGAGGGGGCCGGAGTGGCTGGCTCAGGCTTTCAGTGGCTCGCTGAGAGGCTGAGCCGGGTGCTGGTCCAGGCATGTGGGTGGATCCCACAGCTTCAGCCCGCTGTCTGCTGAAAACTGGTCAAAGGAGTGCAAAACAAACTGCACTCCTGTGATCCACAGGAGAAGTACAGCCAAATGAGCGTTCCCCCGTACTTCTCCTTGTGTTTGTCTATTGTTGTGACTTGGCTGATCACATTTTATGGCAAATTACTGCAAAAGGCGAGTTAAATCCACGGGGTTCACATACTTTTTCTTTCCATTGTAACTAATATAAAAGGTAGGTAGTTTTGTTAATCAGTCTGTTTTAAATAGGGTAAATGTCTCCATAAATGTCACATGTGTGATAAACAATATGAATTGATTATTGAAAGTACAATAAATACAACTTAAGGACTGCAATACATATACAGTGCCTTGAAAAAGTATTCATACCCCTTGAAATTCCCCACATTTTGTCATGTTACTAACAAAAACGTTAATGTATTTTATTGGGATTTTATGTGATGGGCCAACACAAAGTGGCACATAATTGTGAAGTGGAAGGAAAATGATAAATGGTTTTCAAAATTTTCTTACAAATAAATATGTGAAAAGTTTGGGGGGGCATTTGTATGGCGCCCCCCGGAGTCAATACTTTGTAGAACCCCCTTTTTACTGCAAATACAGCTGCAAGTCTTTTTGGGGATGTCTCTACCAGCTTTGCACATCTAGAGAGGACATTTCTGCCCATTCTTCTTCTTTGTAAAATATCTCAAGCTCTGTCAGATTGGATGGAGAGCGTCTGTGAACAGCAATTTTCAAGTCTGGCCACAGATTATCAATGGGATTTAGGTCTGGACTGTGACTGGGCCATTCTAACACATGAAGATGCTTTGATCTAAACCATTCCATTGTAGCTCCGGCTGTATGTTTCGGGTCGTTGTCCTGCTGGAAGGTGAACCTCCACCCCAGTCTCAAGTCTTTAGTAGACTCTAACAGGTTTTCTTCTAAGATTGTCCTGTATTTGGCTCCATCCATCTCCCCATCAACTCTGACCAGCTTCCCTGTCCCTGCTGAAGAAAAGCATCCCCACAACATGATGCTGCCACCACCATGTTTCACGGTGGGGATGGTGTGTTCAGGGTGATGTGCAGTGTTAGTTTTCCCACCACACATAGTGTTTTGCTTTTAGGCCAAAAAGTAAAATTTTGGTCTCATCTGACCAGATCACCTTCTTCCACATGTTTGCTCCCCTCCCCCACATGGCTTCTCACAATCTACAAACAGGACTTCTTATGTCTTTCTTTCTCCAATGTCTTCCTTCTTGTCACTCTTCCATAAAGGGCAGATTTGTGGAGAACACGACTAATAGTTTTCCTGTGGACAGATTCTCCCACCTGAGCTGTGGATCTCTGCAGCTCCTCCAGAGTTACCATGGACCTCTTGGCTCTTCTCTGATGAATGCTCTCCTTGCCCGGCCCGGTCAGTTTAGGTGGACGGCCATGTCTTGGTAGGTTTGCAGTTGTGCCATACGCTTTCCATTTTGATGGATTGAACAGAGCTCCGTGAGTTGTTTAAAGCTTGGGATATTTTTTTATAACCTAACCCTGGTTTAATCATCTCCACTACTTTATCCCTGACCTGTCTGTCTTGGCCTTCATGATGCTGTTTGCTCACTAAGGTTCTCTAACAAACCTCTGAGGACTTCTTGGTTGTAACATGACAAAATGTGGAAAATTTCAAGGGGTATGAATATTTTTTTCAAGGCACTGTATATATGTTGCAGTTTGCAAGTGGTTTAGGTGAGTTAAGGCTGAATATATTAACCCAAACCCCCAGGTATTTTTTTTTTTCCCAGCGGACAATTCTCTTTCTCATAAAAGCGATTTAATCGGCTGTCCTAACCCCTCTTAAGAGCACTGTTCTCACCCCCCCCTTCACCCCCAGGTCAGGGCACTGTCCTTACCCCCCTCCTTAGAGCACTGTTCTCACCCCCCCTTCACCCCCAGGTCAGGGCACTGTCCTTACCCCCCTCCTTAGAGCACAGTTCTCACCCCCCCCCCCTTCACCCCCAGGTCAGGGCACTGTCCTTACCCCCCTCCTTAGAGCACTGTTCTGACCCCCCCATTTACCCCCAACTCAGAGCCAAGTCCTTACTCCCCCCCCCCCCCCCCCCATTTACCCCCAATTCAGAGCACTGTCCTAACCCCCTTACCCCCTTTAAGAGCACTGTTCTCACCCCTCATTCACTGCTAGTACAGAACACTGTGCTCACCCCCCCCCTCCTTCAGACCATTGTTCTGACCCCTCCCCCCCTCCCATTCACCCACAATTCTAAACAATTTCCTCACCCCCCCCCCTACTTCGGAGTCCTGTCCTCCCCCTTCGAACACCTCCCTCCCGTTCAGGGCACTGTTCTCACCCTCCATTCACCCCCAGTTCAGAGCACTGTCCTCACTCCGCCATTCAACCCCCCCCCCCTCCCCCCTCTTTCCTTTGTCCTATGGTCCTACCTTACACAGGGCAGGTCTGGTTGGAGGACGGAAGCTGCCCAACTTTTTTGGTTTACAAGCTGTCGATTGGTTGCTAGGAACTCCCAGCATGCTAGCTACCAAGTACCCTCTTGCAGCTCCTGCACACTGCCCTGATGATAGTGTGGCAGCTGGGTGAAGTAGACCAGTGGTCACCAACCCGGTCCTCTGGGCCCACTAACAGGCCAGGTTTTATGTATTACCTTGGGGAAGATGCAGCCTAGAATACGGCAATCACTGAGCAGCAAATGATATCACCTGTGATGTATTTCAGTTATCTTGCAATCCTGGCCAGTTGGTGGGCCCTGAGGACAGGGTTGATGACCACTGATGTAGACAACAGCGGGATCGACAGGTAAAAGAGAGCGAGAGACCAGGCTCCTAAGTGGTGGGACCACACCAGTACAGATGGGACTGTCACTCAGTCCTGATTCGGACCGCGGTCCGCCATTTAGTGATACCTGCAGTAGAGAATCCATGTCTCCGGACCCAGACTGGGAACAAGGTCAGCACTGGAGGTGCCTCTAGGTCTACATTCTGCTTGGTACAATTGGCTGCCTGGAATCCCATGGGATGGGAATGATGGAAAAGGCTCAGCTATATGTGGGCAGGTTTTCCCTGCTTCAATAGTTCAGCAATGCCAGAGATGTTTTTTTCGTATCACCTACATTTTCAAACCCACAAGGATTACAGGAGAAAGCAAAGAAAAAGAAATGGGTGCTTCAACCCAACCCAGGGCGGCACAGTGGTGTAGGGCGGCACAGTGGTGTAGGGCGGCACAGTGGTGTAGTGGTTAGCACTCTCGCCTAGCAATAAAAAGGGTCGCTGGTTCGAATCCCAACCACAACTCTACCTGCCTGGAGTTTGCATGTTCTCCCTGTGCCTGCGTGGGTTTCCCCTGGGTACTCCAGTTTCCTCCCACACTCCAAAGACATGCTGGTAGTTTAATTGACTTCTGTCCAAAATTGGCCCTAGTATATGAATGGGGACCTTGGATTGTGGGCTCCTTGAGGGTAGGGACCAATGTGAGTGTGCAATGTACAGGGATGGGGACAATTGTAGACACTCACTCAGGTTGAACTGGATGGACTGGTGTCTTTATTCAACCTTACTAACTATATAACCCATTCACACGCGCGTGACTTGTCATGCAACTTTCAAAGTCGCATGACAAGTCGTACCCCATGTCTTCCAGTGATAACCACTTATATACAATACGTTCGACCTAAAACTGCAGCAACGTCAAAGTAGTTCATGCACTACTTTTGGCCGACATTTTTATGCAACTTGAGGGCCATAGACTTCAATGTTATCCCTCAAAAGTTGTATGAAAGTCCTACCTGAATGTTTTACAGGCAACAGTGGGTCCGACATTTGCAGAGGGACAACAAGTCACATCCAAATCACACCTTTCCAAAATCACGTCATGTATGGGGGACATATATGTGTGACCAAGTCGCAGCAACTTCAAATTTTATGCACTACTTTGGTCCTACTTTCCTGCAACTCGAAGGCCAAAGACTTGAATGTCAATCTTTAACCACTTTCAGACCCGGACCAATTTGCAGCCAAAGGACCAGGCTCCTTTTTGCGATACGGCACTGCGTCGCTTTAACTGACAATTGCGCGGTCGTGCGACGTGGCTCCCAAACAAAATTGACGTCCTTTTTTTCCCACAAATAGAGCGTTCTTTTGGTGGTATTTGATCGCCCCTGCGGTTTTTATTTTTTGCGCTATAAACAAAAAAGAGCGACAATTTTGAAAAAAATACATTCTTTTTTATTTTTTGCTATAATAAATATCCCCCAAAAATATATAAAAAAAAAAAATTTTCCCTCAGTTTAGGCTGATACGTATTCTTCTACATATTTTTGGTAAAAAAAATCGCAATAAACGATTATTGATTGGTTTGCGCAGAAGTTATAGCGTTTACAAGATAGGGGATAGTTTTATAGCATTTTTATTAATATTTTTTTTTATCAGTAATGGCGGCGATCAGCGATTTTTATTGTGACTGCGACATTATGGCGGACACATCGGACATTTTTGACACATTTTTGGGACCATTGTCATTTATACAGCAATCAATGCTATTTAAATGCATTGATTCCTGTATAAATGACACTGGCAATGAAGGGGTTAACCACAAGGGGGCAGTGTAGGGGTTAAGTATGCCTAGGGGTGTGCTTCTTACTGTGGGGGGGGGGGTGGCTGTCAGCTAGTGAATGCTGATCTCTGCTCCAATCACAGGGAGCAGAGATCGGCGTCACTAGTTGCTAGGCAGAACGGGGAGATGCTGTTTATTTCCGCATCTCCCCGTTCAGCCTTCCCGTGATACGATCGCGGGTGACCCCGCGGCGATCGAGTCCGCGGGACCCGCGACCGGCCTCACGGGGTCCCGACCGCGGCGGGAGCGCGCCGCTCCCGGCACGCTCCCGATGGCAAGGACGGCATTAAGGAGGGACTTGTATATATGCCCTCCTGCCTGTCCGTGCCATTCTGCCGACGTATTTCCGATGGAGACAGTCCGATGGGAGCTTCTCATCGGATTTTCCGACCGTGTGTATGCCCATCGGTCTTTTTCTGTCGGCATTTCTGACGGACTTTGGATTGAGAGCCTGTTCTTAATTTTTCCGACGGAAACATTTTCTGTCGGATTTTTTGATCGTGTGTTTGCAATTCCAACACGCAAAATTCCGACGCATGCTCGGAAACAATTTGACGCATGATCGGAAACAATTCGACGCATGCTCGGAAGCATTAAACTTCCCTTTTATAGTGCCGTCGAACGTGTTGCATGTCGTGCTGTTATTGACCGTCGGAATTTGGTGTGACCGTGTGTAGGCAAGACAGTTTGAGCGCAATTCCGTCGGAATTCCGACGGGAAAACCATCAGAGCTTTTTCCGACGAGAATTCCGACCGTGTGTACGCGACATAAAAGTTGCATGAAAGCCAAACCTGAATTTCTTACATGCAACAGTGGGTCAGATTTTGCAACGAGCCACATCCAAGTCGCACCCGTCCATAGTTGCACTCCAAAGTCATGTGACTTTGTACAAGTGTAAATAGAGCCTTATGTTAGACAGGTCCTAGAACCAGGAACATTCTAGAGCAGTGATGGCGAACCTTTTTGAGCCAGAGTGCCCAAACTGAAATAAATACATTGGTTTTGTGTTGCAAAGTGCCAACACGGCAATTCGCGAGAGAGGGAGACTGACCGAAAGAGAGGGGTTGTGTGAGAGAGAGAGGGGGTGTGAGAGAGAGAGGGGGTGTGAGAGAGAGAGGGGTTGTGATAGAGAGAGAGAGAGAGGCGACAGCGAGATCTAGGGGTGTGAGAGAGATGCTGAGAGGGAGGGGGGCTGAGAGAGAGGAGTCTGAGAGATATGCTGAGAGAGAACAGAGAGAGAGAGGCGACAGCGAGATCTGAGGGGTGTGAGAGAGATGCTGAGAGGGAGGGGGGCTGAGAGAGAGGAGTCTGAGAGATATGCTGAGAGAAAGGGAACAGAGGGAGAGGGAGGGGGGCAGAGAGGGAACAGTAGCAGCTATAGCCGAGAAGCGAGCAGCAGCTAGAAAGAAGCTGGAAGCAGTGCTAAAAGAGAGCAGCTGAGCCTGAGAGCTGAGAGAGAGATGAAGAGCAAGATAAAAAAGCAGGTGTGAAAGTGAGAGAGCTGAGCTTGCTAGTAGCTGGAGCTGAAGCTTTTAAAGCTGAGTGAAGAAGCTTGCTAGCAGCAAGAGCAGCTGAAGAGAGCTGAGCAGCAGTAAAAGGGGGATATATGTTCTGAGATGAATGATATAAAGTGGACAGTTGAGGTGAGCTCGAGCTGAGCAAAGCAGAGCTGAGAGAAGAAGTGAAAGAAGCTGTGCTAATTGAGTGAGCAAAGATAGCAAGAGCAGCAAGCTGAGCAAGAGAGCTGAGCAGCTGAGCAAACGCAGCAGCAGCTAGAGCAGCCCAGAGCAGCTATGCAGAAAAGCTAGCTGAGAGCAAGCTAGCAGCCAAGTGCATTAGTAGAGAAGCTGCGTGAAGCAGCAATGCTAAAAGCTAGCGAGTTTAGGAGCCATGAATGCTGAGAGTAGGTCAGAGTGAGAGCAGCTGAAGAGAAGGATAGCAAGGAGAGCAGTGAGCTAGGAAGAACAGTAGTAGCTGAGCAGGATAGAGAGAGCTGAATAGTAGCAGCATGCAGCTAGAAGAGATAGCAGCTGAGCAGCTAGATAGATGAGAGCTGATAGCTGAGAGAAGCGGAAGAGAGCTGAGAAAAGAAGGAGCTTATAAGAACACGAAGCAGTGATGGCGAACCTTTTTGAGCCAGAGTGCCCAAACTGAAATAAATACATTGGTTTTGTGTTGCAAAGTGCCAACACGGCAATTCGCGAGAGAGGGAGACTGACCGAAAGAGAGGGGTTGTGTGAGAGAGAGAGGGGGTGTGAGAGAGATGGGGGACGAGAGCAAAAGAGAGGAGTGTGAGAGAGAGAGGGGTTGTGATAGAGAGAGAGAGAGCGGCGACAGCGAGATCTAGGGGTGTGAGAGAGATGCTGAGAGGGAGGGGGGCTGAGAGAGAGGAGTCTGAGAGATATGCTGAGAGAAAGGGAACAGAGAGAGGGAGGGGGGCAGAGAGACAGAGATGAGCTGAGAGAGATGGGAAAAGAGAAAAGAGCAGCGGAGGAAAGCGTAAGCTGTAGAGCTCTAGCTCAAGCAGCAGATAAGCTAGAAGCTTTGCAGCAGATGCTGCTGAGAGACTTAGCAGAGAAGATTAGCATGAGAGCTGAGCAGTTAGAGAGACAGCTCTGAGAACTGAGTGTATAGAAAAGCAGCAAGCTTAGCTAGCAGGAACTGAGAAATAGGAGCCGTGAGAAGAGATAGCAGAGCCTGGAGCAGCAGATGTCACTGCAGCTGCAGCAAAGCTCTTCAGCATTGGAGAGAGAGGGAGCTGAGCAAAGTGCAGGCTGAAGCTAGCAGCTGACAGAAAAGCAGCTGAGAGAGTAGCTGAAGAAAGAGAGCAAAATGCAGAGAGCAGAACCATGAAGTCAAGTAGCTAGCCTAGCAGCTGAAGGCTGAGAAGAAAGCTGAGCAGAGTGGAAGAAAAGCAGCAAGCTGAGAAGAGAGAGAATGAGCAGCTGAGCAGAATGCTAAGCAGAGCTGAAAGCAGTCTAGCTGAGAGCTGAGGCAAAGCAGAGCTGACAAGATGCTAGCAGGAGCCAGATAGCAGTATGTGTAGAAGCAGCAGCTGCTGAGCTGAAAGCATGAAAATGAGTTGCAGTGCTTGAAGCTTGAGAGAAGCTGATGCAAAAGATGAAAGATTGGCAGAAAAGTTAGCCATGAGCTGAGCTAGTGAGATAGCAGAGCAAGAGCTGTGTGCTGAGCCAAGCAGCAGGGCTTGCAGCTAGCTGAGCCTGAGTACAGCAGACTGTAGAAGCTGCGTGAGAATAGAATGCTAGCTGAGCTGAGGAGGGAGCTGAGCTTAAGGCAGAAGAGCAGCTAGACTGAAGCTGAGAGAAGAGCTAGAGCAGCAGAGAAGAGCAAGTGAGAGAGAGGAGCTGAATGTGCTAAGCTGAGCTGAGCTAGAAATAGCTGAGAGCAGATAGCCAGTATAAGACAGCAGAGCTAGAGCAGCTAGCAGAGCTAAGCTGGCTAGCATGCAAGCTAGAGAAAGCTGAGAGAGCTCCAGAGAAAGAGAATAAGCAGAATGCTGCCAGATCAAAGAAGCTTGCTTGAGTTGTGATGCAGCAGCAGCTCGAAGAGAGGAGCTGAAGCTGGAGCAGCAGAGCTGAGCTGAAGAACTGAGTAGAGAAGAGCTGAAGAGAGAGCTGAAGCAAGCAGTAAGCTGTGAGAGAAGCTGAAAGAAGCAGTGAGCTGTGAGAGCTGAGAGATGTGAGAGTCAAGCATGAAGGTAAGCTGCGCTGTGAAGCTAGCTAAGAGAAGAAAAGAAGTAGAGCTGGATGAGAGAAGCTGAGAGCTAAGCAGAGAGCTAGATAGCAGCAGCAAGAAGTGAAGCAAGCATCTAAGCTGAGAGATAGCAGCTGAGCGAGCTGAGGTGATGAAGAGAAAGAATAGAGAGAGCAGTCTTAGAGCAGCAGCGAAGCAGATAGAGAGACATGAAGAAGAGATTAAAGCTAAGTGAGAAGCGTGAAAAAAAGCGCAAGCAATAAGCTGAAGAAGCAGAAGCAGCTGAGAAGAGAAAGAGACTGGCAGAAAGAGCTGAGAGCATGAACAGAATAGCAGCTGAGGCCAGAGCTGAGGATAGCAGTAGCAGCTTCTTGCTGTGGAGAGCTGAGCAGGAAGTGCCACAGCAGTGAGAGCAGCTAGAGCTGAAGCTAAGGTAGCTAGCATGCAGCTCTAGAATAGGAAGAAGCAAGCTAGTGCTGAGAGAGAGAGGCGAGAGAAGAGTTGCAGGTGACAAAGATGGGAGTCCAGCGCTTAGAGGCAGCTGAGATGAAGCAGCAAGAAGAGCAATGCAGATGAGAGTAGATAACAGCAGAGCTAGCTGAGCAAGAGCTAGCAAAGAGCAGCAGCTTAAGCTGAGCAAGCAGCTAAAGAAAGAGAGAGCTTGGTGCTGAGAGAGGGGAGAAAAGCTAGCAAGAGCTAGGTGGAAAGCTGAGCAGCTAGAAATGAAGCTGAGCGAGTAAGCTGCTGAGAATCAGCAGCTGAGGAGAAAGAGCTAGCAGCAGATGAGCAGTGAGAGCTGAAGAGCAGAAGAGTACACTAGAAGCAGCAAGCTAGCAGCTGCTGAGAGAGAGCAAGCTAAGACCTGGTAGTTGTGATAGCTCAGCAAAGCAGCTGAAAGAGCAGACAGGAAAAGATATCTAGCAGAAGTGAGCTGAGAGCAGCCTAGAAAGCTGAAGAAAGTGCTGCAGCCAGCCTGAGCAGCATAGCTTGCTGAGAGGAGAGAAAAGAAGAAGCGAAGCAAGAGACCAAGTGTGAGAGCAGAATGCTGATGAGAGCTGTGAAGAGCTGAAGAAAAAGCTGAGCAAGCTAAAGCTGAAGAATGCAGCAAAGCAGAAAGATGGCTAGAGAGAGCTAGGCTGACGAGAAAGAAGAGTGAAAAGAGCTGAGGAGAGCTGAGAAGAGGAGAGCTAGAAGAGCCGCTAGCTTGCTAGATGTAGAGAGCTGAGAGAGCAGCTAGAATGCAGCCAGTGAGCAGCAGTCAGAAGAGAGAGAGCAGAAGCTGAGAGCTGAGAAGCCTGAGCTTGCAAGAGAGAAGCAGAGAGCAGAGACAGTAGAGCACGAGAAGCAAGCCAGCCAGATAGAGCAAGCAGCTGACGCAGCAAGCCTAGAGGCAAGAGGCTTAAGCTAGAGCTTGATAGAGAGAAGCAAGAGCTATGAAGCCGCAAGCATGTGTGAAGAGAGCATTAGGCGCAGCAAACGCTGAAGCAGAGCTAGCTGAGAGAGAGAGCTGAGTAAAGGAGCAGAGGGGTGTGTGAGAGAGAGGGGTTGTGATAGAGAGAGAGAGAGAGGCGACAGCGAGATCTAGGGGTGTGAGAGAGATGCTGAGAGGGAGAGGGGGCTGAGAGAGAGGAGTCTGAGAGATATGCTGAGAGAAAGGGAACAGAGAGAGAGGAAGGGGGAGCAGAGAGAGAGAGAGAGGGGTGTGAGATTATGCTGAGAGAGAGAGGGGGGGAACAGAGAGGGGGAGGGAGGGGGGCTGAGAGAGAGGGAGGGGAGCTGAGAGAGAGGGAGAGGGGACAGAGAGAGAGGGGTGTGAAAGAGAGGGTCAACAGAGAGAGGGAGGGGGAACAGAGAGAGGGAGGGGGGCTGAGAGAGAGGGGTCTGAGAGATATGCAGAGAGAAAGGGAACAGAGAGAGGGGGGGGCAGAGAGAGAGAGGGGTGTGAGATTATGCTGAGAGAGAGAGGGGGAACAGAGAGAGGGAGGGGGGCTGAGAGAGAGGGAGGGGAGCTGAGAGAGAGGGAGAGGGGACAGAGAGAGAGGGGTGTGAAAGAGAGGGGCAACAGAGAGAGGGAGGGGGGCTGAGAGAGAGAGGAAGAGGGGACAGAGAGAGAGAGAGGGGTGTGAGAGAGATGCTGAGAGAGAGGGGCAACAGAGAGAGGGAGAGGGGCTGAGAGAGAGGGGTGTGAGAGAAATGATGAGAGAGGTGAGCTGAGAGAGAGGAGGAACAGAGAGAAGGAGGGGGGACAGAGAGAGAGAGAGAGAGATGGGGGACAGAGAGAGAGGGTGTGAGAGAGGGGGAACAGAGAAAGAGAAGGGGGACAGAGAGAGAGGGGTGCAAGAGAGATGCTGAGAGAGAGGTGAGCAGAGAGAGAGAGGGGGACACAAAGAGGGGGAGACGGAAAAAGAGGGGGGCTGAAAGAGAGAGAGACCTCCAACTCTGTCCTGGACCCCCTCGTGTGCCCACAGAGATGGCTCTGCGTGCCAGCTGTGGCACACGTGCCATAGGTTCGCCATCACTGTTCTAGAGGAATTACCCTGAAGTTTGACACCTTGAGTCGGTTAGGCTGGGCTTTGCGTGAATTGGTGCAGGGTAGTGCTTGGCTTTGCCGTGCAGTAGAGACGCCTTTTGCCATGTCACTGGTTCTCACGCTTTGTACAGATTAGCCTTCCCTGCTGTTCCATGACCCCCACATAAAACTTGTACGTCAGTTTGACCGGCCCTGTTCAGATGTGAGGTTCTGGGACAGGTTTCCTTGAAAGCTTTTCCCCTCTTTATTCCTGAGCTGATTATCTCCATAAGCTGAATGTGTGGTAAGCCAAGAATTAACCCTACTGCTTACGGATGTAGGCGTTCATCAGCTTTACTGTGCAGAGCTCCCCTTGCACCTTTCGATCTGTTCAGTGTTGGAACTGGGTCATCGGTTTTATAAGTAAGAAGTTTCTCTAATGCCGCGTACACACGAGCGGACTTTTCGAAGGACTAGGTCCGACGGTCTTCACGACAGACTTTCGGGCGGAGTTCCGACGGACTTTGTGAATGAACGGACTTGGCCACACACAATTACACCAAAGTCCGACGGATTCGAACGTGATGACGTACGACCGGACTAGAATAAGGAAGTTCATCAGGGCCGCTGATAGGCCAGTACAACTGGCCCTGACGTCCTGGGCCCGGTCAGCAGGGGGGCCCGGGCAACCTGCAAAGAACTGTTTGGTGTTAAAAAACTTCCACAGCCCTGACTGAACATCGTCGCCACCAGCACAAACCAGACGCAGCCCCCCTCCCCCCCATTCGTTTTTAAATTTTTTCTTTGATAGCTCAATACCTGCAGTGTTCGTGTAGGTGGCAGCAGGGAGGGACTATTTCTTGTATTTCGGGCGCGGAAGGATGTCTCTTTTCTTCCGCGCCCGCTCCTCATGCTGGCTCAAGTCAGCGTGTCCTTCCCTGGCGCCGCAGAGGGATTCCTCTACCTCCGCTCTTGGCGCTCTGCTCTGTTCTTCACTCGGCTGAGAGAAGAAGCAGGTGAGGTGAGCGCTGGCTTTGGCTCAAGAAAACAAAAAAGCAGCTGGCATCTGACACTCCAGTGAGTCCAGCCAGGCAGGAGCACTGCAGGATCGGGGAGGAAGTGACAGCTGGGGCCCTGCTAACAGGTGGGTGCTTGCTTGGGAGGGGGGATTCAAGATCTACTGCAGCAGCATCTATACCTTATGGCATTGGTGGCACTGTCTGCAGGTAGCAAATGCGTTATGGGCCATAACGCAAGTGCTGCCTGCAGACAGTGCCACCCATGCCGTAATGTGCTGCAGACAGTGCCACACATGCCGCCAATACCATAACACATGTGCTGCCTGCAGAGACAGTGCCACCCATGCTGCCAATGGCATTATGCCATTTGTGGCATGGGTGGCACTGTCTGCAGCACAATATGGCATTGACAGCATGGGTGGCAGTGTCTGCAGGTAGCACATGCGTTATGGCCCATAACGCATGTGCTGCCTGCAGAGACAGTGCCACCCATGCCGCCAATGCCGTAATGTGCTGCAGAGACAGTTTCAAGGCGGGGTCTGGGGATGGGCCAGGGTTGGGGCTGAAGGAGGGATCAGGGGCGGGACCAGGGGTGGGGCTGAAGGGGGCCCCATCAGGTAGGATGTACGGGGCCCCATGATTTCTATCAGCGGCCTTGACGTTCATAGCCAGTAGCCAATAGCTGCGCCTAGCGTCGGTTTTTGTCCGTCGGACCAGCATATAGTCGAACGGATTTCTCGATTAGGAACTGGGTCCGGCGGATTTCCGGCAGAAAAATTTGAAACATGTTCTATTTCTTAAGTCCATCAGATTTTTGGACAGCAAAGGTCCGATGGAGCCCACACACCATCGAATTGTCCGACGGATTCGTTCTGTCAGACCTTTGCTGTCAAAAAGTCCTCTCGTGTGTACGCGGCATAACTCTACCTGGTACGTCATTGGACTTCAAGTGGTTGAAGTCTTTTAGAGCAAACGGTCGGCTCTCTTGTAATGGCAATTGGAGCGGCTAACTAGCTGTTCAATTGCTATTACAAGCAGAAGGGCAGTGGACGGTGTCAGTAGAGCAGTGGACGGTGTCAGTAGAGCAGTGGACCGTGTCAGTAGAGCAGAGAACAGTGTCAGTAGAGCAGAGGACTTTTTTAGTAGGGCAGAAAATGGTGTCAGTAGAGCAGTGTACGGTGTCAGTAGGACAGTGGAGGGTGTCAGTAGGGCAGTGGAGGGTGTCAGTAGGGCAGTGGAGGGTGTCAGTAGGGCAGTGGAGGGTGTCAGTAGAGCAGTGAAGGGTGTCAGTAGGGCAGTGGAGGGTGTCAGTAGGGCAGTGGAGGGTGTCAGTAGGGCAGTGGAGGGTGTCAGTAGGGCAGTGGAGGGTGTCAGTAGGGCAGTGGAGGGTGTCAGTAGGGCAGTGGAGGGTGTCAGTAGAGCAGTGGAGGGTGTCAGTAGAGCAGTGGACGGTGTCAGTAGAGAAGTGGACACTGTCAGTCGCTTTTAATTTGTGTTATTTTACTTTTTTTATATTTTTTACTATGCTTCAGTTATGACTGGACACAGTGACCGACTGGCACTCTGTGTTCATTCAGAAAAGGAAGGGGCAAGTAAATTACACATTTACCGGCCCCTTCCCCACTCTCCATCCTGAATCATCTCCCGCAGCAGCTGGCGGGAGAAGTGAGGAGGGGAGCCCGGAAATTCTGCAGGGTTGGGGGCCGGGCCAAGGGACCACACGGGGAGCCGGGAAACATGTGGAAGAGGATCCTGGAGAGGAGGGGCAGAAGGGTGGCATTTTATGCAACTGATGGGCTGTATTTTCCTCCCTACAGCAGCTGAATACCGACAGGAGGGAAAAGAAAAGAAAACAGAAAGAGAGAGAGACGGCGCCCTCTAAGTGCAGCAACTTAGAGGGCGCCGTCTCTCTCTCTTTCTGTTTGCATTCCAGAGCTCCTTCTTGCTTATATGGACTGGCAGCCTTTTATGCTCAGCAATTATGTTCTAAACTTCAGCATTTGTACACGGACTAATATTTAAAATTCTTGTACGAATATTTATGTTATCCCTCTCTCTCCCTCCCACTGTTACCCACTATATGCATTTTTATGAGCTGTATCCCGTGTGCGCCATACAAAAACCCCCTTGTTTGTTTGTTTTGAGGGAAAAGAAAAGAAGCAGGCATTGCCGGTGTTCTATCATCCAGTGTCCGGCTGTCACTAGGTGTCCGAAGCATGCGCAGTACGGATCAAGAAGATTTTCGGAAATTCTCGGAAGATGAACGGCGCCTGCGCCGTGAGTCGAGGTGAAGCCCCCACCATCCAATCGGACATAGGGTTAGTCAAACTTAGAGGGCCCCTCGCTCGCCACGCTTCGGGCACGGCCTCGCTGCGCTCGGCTCTTTTTATATTCTAACTCTATGTCCACTTGGATGGTGGGGCTTGAAAGTGGACTCCGTTCATCCTCTGCAATTTTCGGAATCTGGGTGTCCTGTGTACTGCGCATGCACAGTACACCTCGGACACTTCGTGATGGGGGACGGATAATGATACAACACCGGCATTCAGCTGCTGCAGGGAGGAAGATACAGCCCATCGGTTCCAATAAATGCCACCCCCGCCGCCCCTTCTCTCCAGGTTCTGGGCTTGATAGCCAAGGGTCAACCTCCATTTTAGAGTCCGATTACATGGCTCTTTGGACCTTGCCTGCTCACCCCCCCCCCCCCCCCCTTTCCTCCAGATAAGCCACGCAGGGAATGTCTGACAGTTCCCCTCTTTTTTCCATGAATTTGCCCGTGTTTAGGGCATCCCTGCTCACCCCTCTGCTCTCTGTAGTCTATGGCAGAGGTCTCCAAACTTTCTAAACAAAAGACCAAGTTTACAGTCCTACAAACTTTAGGGGGGCCGGAATGTGGCCAGCGGAAGTAGAAAATGCCTTTACATTAGTGGGAGTAATCACAACTCCATCTTTAGTACTAAGGGGGGGGGATAGTGCCCTATTGGTGTCAGTGGGAGAAATAGTGCCCCATTGTTGGTGTCATTGGGAGGAATAGTGTTCCATTGTTGGTATCAGTGAGAATACAGTAACAATGCCCTATTGTTAGAGGGAGTGGAAGGAATAGTGCCCTATTGTTGGTGTCAGGGGGAGGAATAGTGTCCCATAATTGGTTTCAGGGGGAGGAATAGTGCCCTACCGTTGGTGTCATTGGGAGGAATAGTGTCCTGTCGTTGATATCAGTTGGAAGAAAAGTGCCCCATCATTGGTGTCATTGGGAGGAATAGTGCCTCATCATTGATATCAGTGGGAGGAATAGTGCCCCATCATTGGTGTCAGTTGGAGGAATGGTGCCCCATCATTGGTGTCAGTTGGAGGAATGGTGCCCCATCATTGGTGTCAGTTGGAGGAATGGTGCCCCATCATTGGTGTCAGTTGGAGGAATGGTGCCGCATCGCTGATGTCAGTGGGAGGAATACTTTCCCATTGTTAATGTCAGTTGGGAGGAATACTTTCCCATCGTTAATGTCAGTTGGGGGAATAGTGCCCCATCATTGGTATCAGTGGTAGGGATAGTGCCCCATTGTGGTGCCAGTAGAAGGAATAATGTCTCATGGTTGATGTCAGTTGGAGGAATAGTGCTCCATTATTGGTGTCATTGGGAGGAATAGTCCCCCTTCGTTGGTCTCAGTGGTAAGGATAGTGCCCCATTGTTGGTGTCTGTAAGAATAACAACGCCCCATTGTTGGTGTCAGTGAAAGGAAGCCTCAATGTTGGTGTCTGTCGGAGGAATAGTGCCCTAATGGATGGATAAAGGCAAGTAAAGTGCTGCTTCCAGCCCTCGGGCCATATTTTGAAGACCACTGGTCTATGGGAACCTTTAGCGCATGGGGTGCTCAACCTGTGGCCCTCCAGCTGTTGCAGAACTACAAGTCCCATGAGGCATTGCAAGCCTGATTGTTACAACCATGACTCCCAAAGGCCAAGGCATGATGGGACTTGTCGGGGGGCCGCCCATTCTTTAGAGTCATGTACTTACCTTGTTTGAAGAACCTCACACATTAGAGTTATTTCCTTCGAGATCGCATAGAAATAAAGGTGTGGAGTGAATACCCCGGCGGGCGGCACATGACCCACATTTCACCAGGGATAAGTTCTTCCTGACATTACCAGCCGAGGATGATTATATGTTTTGTGTGTAAAATATTATTCCCATCCTTGTGTGCGTTATGAAGACCATCATTACCAGCAGAGATAAATACAAGCTACGAATTCCTTGCATGGCTGAATATTTTGATTGTAATTACGTGAAGTTCTCTTCCCTGTCTCCCTATTGGCTCGGAACGGAGACTAACAGAGCGATAAAACTGTAGGAAACCCGAGAACTCAATTTATGTTCCCATTGCAAACCCATAAAAACTCGCAGAATAACACAGTATTACAACCTATTGGAAAATAATTGTGCACAGATTCTTCCATTCAGCGTGGAAATAAACCCCCCCCATCCCCCCCAATATGATGGTTTTTAAGAAGCCGTAAACGGGGAATGGCCTGTTTTATAACGTCAGTAATGCTCCAGGCAGTAACCGCGCCACTCTCGGAGTCAGGTTCTGTCCGGCGGTAATCGGCCCGCACATCCAGCAACATCTTGATCTCATTTCCTTTTTTTTTTTTTCTCTTCTAGGAAAAGATGAAGCGAGCAGCTTGGAGGTGACCTGGCCTGACGGCAAGATTCTCACTCGGGGCATCGCTGAAGGGGAAATCAATACCGTGATAGAGATTGCCTACCCTGCCGAAGAAGACAGCGCCACCAAGCCGACGCTTATCGAGGTGGTAAATTCCCCTCCATGTATACCGGGGTGGGAAAAATTACTATGGGATTGCTGCAGATGTATAACCAGGGGCGTTGCTGGGTCTACAAAAGATCTGGGGCTAGAGCCCATAGCAGCATAGTAAAGAAAGCCCCCCCCCCCCCCCTTGCATCAGGGTCCCCAGAAAGCCTCCCCCTTAAATCAGGGTCCCCAGAGAGCCTCTACCTTAAATCAGGGTCCCCAGAGAGCCTCTACCTTAAATCAGGGTCCCCAGAGAGCCTCTACCTTAAATCAGGGTCCCCAGAGAGCCTCTACCTTAAATCAGGGTCCCCAGAGAGCCTCCTCCTTAAATCAGGGTCCCCAGAGAGCCTCCCCCTTAAATCAGGGTCCCCAGAGAGCCTCCCCCTTAAATCAGGGTCCCCAGAGAGCCTCCCCCTTAAATCAGGGTCCCCAGAGAGCCTCCCCCTTAAATCAGGGTCCCCAGAGAGCCTCCCCCTTAAATCAGGGTCCCCAGAGAGCCTCTACCTTAAATCAGGGTCCCCAGAGAGCCTCCTCCTTAAATCAGGGTCCCCAGAAAGCCTTCCCCTTAAATCAGGGTCCCCAGAGAGCCTCTACCTTAAATCAGGGTCCCCAGAAAGCCTCCTCATTAAATCAGGGTCCCCAGAAAGCCTCCCCCTTAGCCTCCCCCAGAGAGCCTCCCCCTTAAATCAGGGTCCCCGGAGAGCCTCTACGTTAAATCAGGGTCCCCAGAGAGCCTCCCCCTTAAATCAGGGTCCCCAGAAAGCCTTCCCCTTAAATCAGGGTCCCCAGAGAGCCTCTACCTTAAATCAGGGTCCCCAGAAAGCCTCCTCATTAAATCAGGGTCCCCAGAAAGCCTCCCCCTTAGCCTCCCCCAGAGAGCCTCCCCCTTAAATCAGGGTCTCCCCCTTAAATCAGGGTCCCCAGAGAGCCTCCCCCTTAAATCAGGGTCCCCAGAGAGCCTCCCCCTTAAATCAGGGTCCCCAGAAAGCCTCCCCCTTAGCCTCCCCCAGAGAGCCTCCCCCTTAAATCAGGGTCCCCGGAGAGCCTCTACGTTAAATCAGGGTCCCCAGAGAGCCTCCCCCTTAAATCAGGGTCCCCAGAAAGCCTTCCCCTTAAATCAGGGTCCCCAGAGAGCCTCTACCTTAAATCAGGGTCCCCAGAAAGCCTCTACGTTAAATCAGGGTCCCCAGAGAGCCTCCCCCTTAAATCAGGGTCCCCAGAGAGCCTCCCCTTTAATCGGGGTCCCCAGAGAGCCTCCTTCTTAAATCAGGGTCCCCAGAGAGCCTCCTCCTTAAACCAGGGTCCCCAGAAAGCCTCCCCCTTAAATCAGGGTCCCCAGAGAGCCTCTTCCCTAAATCAGGGTCCCCAGAGAGCCTCTTCCCTAAATCAGGGTCCCCAGAGAGCCTCCCCCTTTAAATCAGGGTCCCCAGAGAGCCTCCTCCTTAAATCAGGGTCCCCAGAGAGCCTCCTCCTTAAACCAGGGTCCCCAGAAAGCCTCCCCCTTAAATCAGGGTCCCCAGAGAGCCTCTTCCCTAAATCAGGGTCCCCAGAGAGCCTCTTCCCTAAATCAGGGTCCCCAGAGAGCCTCCTCCCTAAATCAGGGTCCCCAGAGAGCCTCCTCCTTATATCAGGGTCCCCAGAAACCCTCCCCCTTAAATCAGGTTCCCCAGAGAGCCTACCCCTTAAATCAGGGTCCCCAGAGAGCCTCCTCCTTAAATCAGGGTCCCCAGAGAGCCTCCTCCTTAAATCAGGGTCCCCAGAAAGCCTCCCCCTTAAATCAGGGTCCCCAGAGAGCCTCCCCCTTAAATCAGGGTCCCCAGAGAGCCTCTACCTTAAATCAGGGTCCCCAGAGAGCTTCCCCCTTAAATCAGGGTCCCCAGAGAGCCTCCCCCTTAAATCAGGGTCCCCAGAGAGCCTCCCCCTGAAATCAGGGTCCCCAGAGAGCCCCCCTTAAATCAGGGTCCCCAGAGAGCCTCTACCTTAAAGCAGGGTCCCCAGAGAGCCTCCTCCTTAAATTAGGGTCCCCAGAAAGCCTCCCCCTTAAATCAGGGTCCCCAGAGAGCCTCTACCTCAAATCAGGGTCCCCATAGAGCCTCCCCCTTAAATCAGGGTCCCCAGAGAGCCTCCTCCCTAAATCAGGGTCCCCAGAGAGCCTCCTCCTTATATCAGGGTCCCCAGAGAGCCTCCCCCTTAAATCAGGTTCCCCAGAGAGCCTCCTCCTTAAATCAGGGTCCCCAGAGAGCCTCCTCCTTAAATCAGGGTCCCCAGAGAGCCTCCTCCTTAAATCAGGGTCCCCAGAGAGCCTCCTCCTTAAATCAGGGTCCCCAGAGAGCCTCCTCCTTAAATCAGGGTCCCCAGAGAGCCTCCTCCTTAAACCGGGGTCCCCAGAGAGCCTCTATCTTAAATCAGGGTCCCCAGAGAGCCTCCCCCTTAAATCAGGGACCCCAGAGAGCCTCCCCTTTAATCAGGGTCCCCAGAGAGCCTCCTTCTTAAATCAGGGTCCCCAGAGAGCCTCCTCCTTAAACCAGGCTCCCCAGAAAGCCTCCCCCTTAAATCAGGGTCCCCAGAGAGCCTCTACCTCAAATCAGGGTCCCCATAGAGCCTCCCCCTTAAATCAAGGTCCCCAGAGAGCCTCCTCCCTAAATCAGGGTCCCCAGAGAGCCTCCTCCTTATATCAGGGTCCCCAGAGAGCCTCCTCCTTAAATCAGGTTCCCCAGAGAGCCTCCTCCTTAAATCAGGGTCCCCAGAGAGCCTCCTCCTTAAATCAGGGTCCCCAGAGAGCCTCCTCCTTAAATCAGGGTCCCCAGAGAGCCTCCTCCTTAAATCAGGGTCACCAGAGAGCCTCCTCCTTAAATCAGGGTCCCCAGAGAGCCTCCTCCTTAAATCAGGGTCCCCATAGAGCCTCCTCCTTAAACCGGGGTCCCCAGAGAGCCTCTATCTTAAATCAGGGTCCCCAGAGAGCCTCCCCCTTAAATCAGGGTCCCCAGAGAGCCTCCTCCTTAGATCAGGGTCCCCGGAGAGCCTCCTCCTTAAATCAGGGTCCCCAGAGAGCCTTCTCTCCTTAAATCAGGGTCCCCAGAGAGCCTCTACCTTAAATCAGGGTCCCCAGAGAGCCTCCCCCTTAAATCAGGGTCCCCAGAGAGCCTCCTTCTTAAATCAGGGTCCCCAGAGAGCCTCCTCCTTAAATCAGGGTCCCCAGAAAGCATCCCCCTTAAATCAGGGTCCCCAGAGAGCCTCTACCTTAAATCAGGGTCCCCAGAAAGCCTCCTCCCTAAATCAGGGTCCCCAGAGAACCTCCCCCCTTAAATCTGGGTCCCCAGAGAGCCTCTACCTTAAATCAGGGTCCCCAGAGAGCCTCTACCTTAAATCAGGGTCCCCAGAGAGCCTCCTCCCTAAATCAGGGTCCCCAGAGAGCCTCCTCCCTAAATCAGGGTCCCCAGAGAGCCTCCTCCTTATATCAGGGTCCCCAGAAACCCTCCCCCTTAAATCAGGTTCCCCAGAGAGCCTACCCCTTAAATCAGGGTCCCCAGAGAGCCTCCTCCTTAAATCAGGGTCCCCAGAGAGCCTCCTTCTTAAATCAGGGTCCCCAGAAAGCCTCCCCCTTAAATCAGGGTCCCCAGAGAGCCTCCCCCTTAAATCAGGGTCCCCAGAGAGCCTCCCCCTTAAATCAGGGTCCCCAGAGAGCCTCCTCCTTAAATCAGGGTCCCCAGAGAGCCTCCTCCTTAAATCAGGGTCCCCATAGAGCCTCTACCTTAAATCAGGGTCCCCAGAGAGCCTCCCTTAAATCAGGGTCCCCAGAGAGCCTCCCCTTAAATCAGTGTCCCCAGAGAGCCTCCCCCTTAAATAAAGGTCCCCATAGAGCCTCCTCCTTAAATCAGGGTCCCCATAGAGCCTCTACCTTAAATCAGGGTCCCCATTGAGCCTCTACCTTAAATCAGGGTCCCCAGAGAGCTTCTACCTTATATCAGGGTCCCCAGAGAGCCCCCCCTTTAAATTAGGGTCCCTAGAGAGCCTCCCCTCCCCTTGGGGACCCCTGTAGAGACTCGGGGCTATGGGCCCCAGATTGTGGGCTATAGCCCTGAAAGCCACCCCCTAGTGACGCCACTGTGTATAACCATGTCTGCCGAGGAATCTGTACTCATTGCCAGATGTGACTATGATCAGCGTTTGGCACTTTAAGATATAAACTATACTACCAAAAATATTGGGACGCCTGCCTTTACACGCACTTGGCTAAGAATACGCATCATACATGCTAGGGGGAGTACAACTGGGGGAATTCGTAGTGGAGAAGGATCTGGGGGGATCCGTAGTGGAGGAGGATCTGGGGGGGTTTTGGTAGATCATAAGCTCAATAATAACATGCAATGCCAAGCTGCGCTTTCCAAAGCGAGCAAAGTCCTTTCTTGTATTAGGAGAGGTATGGACTCCAGAGAGAGAGATATCATTTTGCCCCCCCCCCCTGTACAAATCATTAGTAAGACCTCATCTGGAATATGCAGTTCAGTTTTGGGCTCCAGTTCTCAAAAAGGATATCGGGGAACTGGAGAAAGTGCAGAGAAGGGCAACCAAACTGATAAGAGGCATGGAGGAGCTCAGCTATGAGGAAAGATTAGAGCAGGGATCCTCAAACTACGGCCCTCCAGCTGTTGCGGAACTACACATCCCATGAGGCATTGTAAAACTCTTTCATTCACAGACATGACTAGGCATGATGGGAATTGTAGTTCCTGAACAACTGGAGGGCCGCAGTTTGAAGAACTCTGGATTAGAGGAACTGAATTTATTCTCTCTTGATTGAAGGGTTTCAATGTTGAGTTGGCCCCACCCTTTGCTGCTATAACAGCTTCAACTCTTCTGGGAAGGCCGTCCACAAGGTTTAGGAGGGTGTCTATGGGAATGTTTGGCCATTCTTCCAGAAGTGCATTTGTGAGGTCAGGCGCTGATGTTGGAGAGAAGGCCTGGCTCGCAGTCTCCGCTCTAATTCATCCCAAAGGCATTCTATTAGGTTGGAGTGCAGGCCAGTGAAGTTCCTCCACCCTAAAACGTGCTCGTCCATGTGTTTATGGACCCTGCTTTTGTGCACTGGTCCAATTATTTCGTGGAAGGGCGATTATGGTGTGGGGGGGGGGGGGGGGGGTTATGGTGTGGGGCTTGGCCCCTTAGTTCCAGTGAAGGAACTCTTAAGGCGTCAGCATACCAAGACTTTTTGGACAAGTTCAGGCTCCCAACTTCTAGCTGACCACCTTTTGGGGACGGCCCCTTCCTGTTCCAACATTACTGCGCACCAGTACACAAAGCAAGGTCCATAAAGACATGGATGAGCGAGTTTGGGGTGGAGGAACTTGACTGGTCTGCACAGAGACCTGACCTCAACCCCGTTGAGATGAATTAGAGAGGAGACTGCGAGCCAGGCTTTTTCGTCCACATCAGTGCCTGACCTCACAAATGCGCTTCTGGAAAAACATTCCCATAGACACACTGCTAAACCTTGTGGACGGCCTTCCCAGAAGAGTTGAAGCTGCTTTAGCAGTAAAGGGTCCAACTCAATATCGAAACCTACAGACTGATGCCGCATACACACGATCGGAATTCTCGTTGGAAAAAGCTCTGATGGTTTTCCCGATGGAATTCCGCTCAAACTGTCTTGCCTACACACGGTCACACCAAATTCCGACCGTCAAGAACGCGGTGACGTACAGCACTGCGACGAGCCGAGAAAAAATAAAGTTTAATGCTTCCGAGCATGCGTTGAATTGTTTCCGAGCATGCGTAGAAATTTTGCGCGTCAGAATTGCTACAGACGATCGGCATTTCCGATAGAAACCTTTTCCGTCGCAAAAAGTGAGAACACGCTCTCAAATTTTTGCTGGCGGGAGTTCGTCCAGCAAAATTCTGATGGAGCCTACACACGGTCGCATTTTCCGATGAAAAGCTCTCATCGGTCTTTTGTTGGCCGAAATTAGACATGTGCAATTCGTTTTCGTTTTTTTTCGTACGAATGAACGAACGATTCGCTAAAAATTTTAACGAATAACGAATCGTTCGAATCGAACGAATCCGAAAATAACGAAAATCCGAAAAAAACAAACTAGAAACAACGAATGTACGAATGAAGAAAATCCCAAAAACGAAAACAGGAACAACGAAAATGAAAATGAACGAAAAAATTCGTACATTCGTAACTTTTTTTTTTTTTTTTGTTGAATTGGTATTTTTTTGTGTCCCTTACAATGGCGCTGCTTAACGTGCTTCGAATAGATTGAACGAAAAAATTTGTAACTTTTTTTTTTTTTTTTCGATTCGTAATTTTCCGTGTCCCTTACAATGGCGCTGCTTAACGTGCTTCGAATGGATTGAACGAAAAAATTCGTACATTCGTAACTTTTTTTTGATTCGTAATTTTCCGTGTCTCTTACAATGGCGCTGCTTAACGCGCTTCGAATGGATTGAACGAAAAAATTCGTACATTCGTAACTTTTTTTTTTCGATTCGTAATTTTCCGTGTCTCTTACAATGGCGCTGCTTAACGTGCTTCGAATAGATTGAACGAAAAAATTCGTACATTCGTAACTTTTTTATTTTTTTTTTCGATTTGTAATTTTCCGTGTCTCTTACAATGGCGCTGCTTAACGTGCTTCGAATAGATTGAACGAAAAAATTCGTACATTCGTAACTTTTTCTTTTTTTTTTTCGATTTGTAATTTTCCGTGTCTCTTACAATGGCGCTGCTTAACGTGCTTCGAATAGATTGAACGAAAAAATTCGTACATTCGTAACTTTTTTATTTTTTTTTTTTTTCGATTTGTAATTTTCCGTGTCTCTTACAATGGCGCTGCTTAACGTGCTTCGAATAAATTGAACGAAAAAATTCGTACATTCGTAACTTTTTTTTTCGATTCGTAATTTTCCGTGTCTCTTACAATGTAATAATAGCATACACATTACATAACATTATGAATTATGCTCCGATTACGAATGTTACGAATGTACGAAAGTTACGAAAGTACGAATGTACAAATAACTACGAATGCGTCCGAATTTCGAATAAACGAATGAACGAAAATTAAACTAACGGAAAAACGAATCAACGAAAAAATAACTCTTGCGAAAATACGAATCGTTACGAATACGAACACTGACGACTTACGAATTTACGAATCGTTACGAATCAACAGAAACGAAAAAAACGAAACGAAAATAAACGAATTTTTTTCGGAAACCAAAAAAAACTAAAACGAAAATAAACAAATTTTTTTGTTGTGCACATGTCTAGCCGAAATTCCGATCGTGTGTACGCGGCATAAGACTGGGATGCCATTAAAGTTCATGTGCGTGTAAAGGCAGGCGTCCCAATACTTATCGGAATGGTGTGCCCCGGTATTACACTGGCAGGTCATTGTAGATGACTCTTTTTTTTTTACAGTTAATCACTATGCTAACTAAATAGAGGAAGGAAATTGCTTTTTGATCTTTTTCAGTCTGACTAAAGACGATTGTAATTTGTTTTTACTTCATTTTATCTTTTTCCTGAACAGTGCGGCCAGGGCTTCTCGATGAATGAAAATGGACATTGTGGAGGTAAATGAAGCTTAATGTGCTCCCACCTGGATTATAGAAGGAAATGTCATTATAGGAAGAGATTTCCTGCCCGGGCGCTCGGCGGGCGAAGGGTTCCGACGAACGTGCCGGAAAAGCATTTGTTTTTCTTAATTGCTCTTTTCAAACGATGACTCAGAAAAAAAACCTATTAGAACAAAAGCTACACGGGTCGCAGGTTCAAATTTTTATTTTACAATACAGAACGCTGATTTTTTTTTTTTTATCATTTAACAAAAGGATTGCCTATGTAGAAAGGTCTCCGGCCTTGTCCAGTCTAATGCCTCGTACACACGAGCGGACTTTCCCGCGGGATTGTCCGCCGGACCTAGTCCAGCGGACAAACCGCCGGACTTTCCAGCGGGGCTCCGCCGGACTTTCCGAGCGTGCGGACTTGCCCACACACGCCCGGACTTCTCCGGCGGACAATCCGCGGGAAAAAGTCCGCGGGACTTTTGAAAATGAACGAACTTGCCCACACACCGAGGAAAGGCCGTTCATTTAGAACATAACTGCAGGTAGACGGGACTAACAAAGGCAGTGACTGCCACTGCGCTAGCCCCATCACCTGGCATGGATTTAAAGGGAATCCCTACGCCAAAAAAAACGGCGTAGGGGTCCCCCCCAAATCCATCTCAGAGCCTTATCCGAGCACGCAGCCCGGCCGGCCAGGAAAGGGGTAGGGACGAGCGACCGCCCCCCCTCCTGAGCCGTACCAGGCCGCGTGCCCTCAACATGGGGGGTGCCCTGGGGAGAGGGGGGCCGTGCGGCCCCCCCACCCCAAAGCACCTTGTCCCCATGTTGATGAGGACAAGGGCCTCTTCCCGACAACCCTGGCCGTTGGTTGTCGGGGTCTGCGGGCGGGGGGCTTATTGGAATCCGGGAGCCCCCTTTAATAAGGGGGCCCCCAGATCCCGGCCCCCCACCCTATGTGAATGAGTATGGGGTACGATGTACCCCTACCCATTCACCTAAGGTGTAAAGTGTAAATAAAAAAAAAAAAACACACAATTTTTTAAAAATATTTTATTGCACTGCTCCGGGGGTCTTCTTCCGTCTTGGGGGTCTTCTCGCCAGACTCCCCCGCTATTTTACCTAGCTCTTTTACCGAGCGGAGGAGCCCGGCTTTCTTCTTCGTCGTCGCCGCCGTCGTCTGGGGGTCTCGATCCGCCTTCGGGGGTCTTCCGGGGTCTCTTCTGTTCTTGCCGCTGTCGCCTTATTCTTCTTCTTTTTCCTCTTCTTCTTCTTCTTCTTCCTCTTCCGATGTTGACTCGTCGCTGTCTCTGGCCGGAATGGCAGAGACGTGCTGTGTTGTGACTTATATAGGGACAAGGAGGCGGGGTAGAAAGCTCATGTCACATGGTGACCCCGCCCCCCATGATGTCACAGTCCCAGCATCCTCCGGGACTGTGACATTAAAGGGGGCGGGGTCACCATGTGACATGCGCATGTGACCCCGCCTCCTTGTCCCTATATAAGTCACAACACAGCACGTCTCTGCCATTCCGGCCAGAGACAGCGACGAGTCAACATCGGAAGAAGAAGAGGGAGCAGAGGAAGAGGAAGAAGAGGAAGAAGAAGGCGACAGCGGCAAGAACAGAAGAGACCCTGGAAGACCCCGAAGGCGGATCGAGACCCCCGAAGGCAGATCGAGACCCCCAGACGACGGCGGCGACGACGAAGAAGAAATCCGGGTTCCTCCGCTCGGTAAAAGAGCTAGGTAAAATAGGGGAGGAGTCTGGCGAGAAGACCCCGGAGCAGTGCAATAAAATATTTTTAAAAAATTGTGTGTTTTTTTTTATTTACACTTTACACCTTAGGTGAATGGGTAGAGGTACATCGTACCCCATACTCATTCACATAGGGTGGGGGGCCGGGATCTGGGGGCCCCTTTATTAAAGGGGGCTCCCAGATTCCGATAAGCCCCCGCCCGCAGACCCCGACAACCAACGGCCAGGGTTGTCCGGAAGAGGCCCTTGTCCTCATCAGCATGGAGACAAGGTGCTTTGGGGTGGGGGGGGCCTCACGGCCCCCTTTCCTCAGGGCACCCCCATGTTGAGGGCACGTGGCCTGGTACGGCTCAGGAGGGGGGGGGGGCGCTCGCTCGTCCACACCCCCTTTCCTGGCTGGCCGGGCTGCGTGCTCGGATAAGGGTCTGAGATGGATTTGGGGGGACCCCCACGCCGTTTTTTCGGCGTAGGATTCCCTTTAAATCCATGCCAGGTGACGGGGCTAGCGCGGCGGCAGTCACTGCCTTCGCTAGTCCCGTCTACCTGCAGTTACGTTCTAAATGAACGGCCTTTCCTCCGTGTGTGGGCAAGTCCGTTCATTTTCAAAAGTCCCGCGGACTTTTTCCCGCGGATTGTCTGCCGGAGAAGTCCGGGCGTGTGTGGGCAAGTCCACACGCTCGGAAAGTCCGGCGGAGCCCCGCTGGAAAGTCCGGCAGTTTGTCCGCTGGACTAGGTCCGGCGGACAATCCCGCCGGAAAGTCCGGCGGACAATCCCGCCGGAAAGTCCGAGCGTGTGTACGAGGCATAATGAGGACTTTCCAGGCCAACATCCTTCTGTATGTGGTGGGTTGTGAGGCATAGTGGGTGCAAGGTGGACAAAGTTGTTGGGCACCAGACACTTCTTGATTGTAAAAGAGGTTTTATTTCTGTAAACATTTTTGTATTTTAGGGGGAGAGGAGGGTTAGGGCCAGGACACCCTTAACCACTTCCCGCCCGGTCAATAGCATATTGACGCCTGGGAAGTGGTTGCGATATCCTGACTGGGCGTCATATGACGTCCTTCAGGATAACATGCCGCCGCGCTCCCATGGAGGCACGCATCGCGGCGATCGGTGGAGCGGTGTGTCAGTCTGACACACCGCTACACTGATCTCGGTAAAGAGCCTCCGGCGGAGGCTCTTTACCACGTGATCAGCCGTGTCCAATCACGGCTGATCACGATGGCAACAGGAAAAGCCGGTAATCGGCTTTTCCTCACTCGCGTCTGACAGACGCAAGTAGACAGGGGGGGTCTGCGCTGATTGTTTTTCAGCGCAGCCCCCCCCTCAGATGCCCACACTGGACCACCAGGGACTCCACTAGGACTACCAGGGAAGTGGGCAACATGTGCATGGCCAGGTATGTACCCCCTGGCCATCCACATGTGCAAATGATGCCCAATCTGTGCCAGTCAGTGCCCACAAATGGGCACTGACTGGCACCTTTATGTACCAATAAAAAACAGTGATGCCCAGCGATGCTACCCAGCAGTGCCACCTATCAGTGCCCATCTGTGCCCAGCAGTGCCCACCTATCAGTGCCCATCCATGCCACCTATCTGTGCCACCCATAAGTACCCATCAGTGCCACCTATGAGTGCCCATCAGTGCTGCATACCAGTGCCACCTATCAGTGCCCATCAGTGCCGCCTATCAGTGCCCATCATCAGTGAATGTCAGTGCCGCCTCATCAGTACCACCTTATCAGTGCCCGTCAGTGCAGCCATATCAGTGCCCGTCATTGCAGAAGAAAACTTACTTATTTACAAAAAAAATTGAAACAAAGAAAAACTTTTTCTTTTCAAGATTTTCACCCTTTTTTATTTGTTGCGCAAAAAATAAAAACCACAGAGGTGATCGAATACCACCAAACGAAAGCTCTATTTGTGGGGACAAAATTATAAAAATTCTGTTTGGGTACAGTGTAGCATGACCGCGCAATTGTCATTCAAAGTGCGACAGCGCTGAAAGCTGAAAATTGGTCCGGGCAGAAAGTTGTCTCAGTGCCCCCCGGTATTGAAGTGGTTAAGTAGTCATAAATTCAATTGGCAGACTCAGATACTTCAATAGAAGGACAGCCGTGCAGGGAAAGGCCCCAGCAAGGGGCACCACATCTGCACATGAATGCTGTCTCCTATGGCAACAGTCTTAAGCCCCATACACACGGTCGGACAATCCGCGGACCAGGTCCGTCAGACCATGTCCGTCATACTTTGTCCGATGTTGGTGTTGCGTACACACGGTCGGACAAAGTTGTCGGAAAATCCGATCATTCTGAACGTGGTGACGTTTGTTGCCTACGACGAGACTACGTAGAGGCTAGTAGCCAATAGCTTTGGTCTTGTAATGTGATCTGAGCATGCGTAGCACTTTGTCCGGTCGGACAACCGTACACACGATCGGATTTGGTGTGATCGGACCGTGTTTTCGGCAAATCTTTCCAGCAGGAGATAAGACTTTGTCCGTCGGACAAACCGACGTACACTGTCCGATGGTGCCTACACACGGTCTGATTTTTCAACAACATTGTCCGATCGGACAGAATCCATGAAAAAGTCCGACCGTGTGTATGGGGCTTTTGACAGTTCCTAACTCAAACGTAACAGTTCTTTCCGCTTCACTACAACTGCGTCTTGTAGTTCTTCAACACTGAGCTCCCGTTCTCTCACGAGACCCTCCGATTCACCGACTCTGAATTCCATGAGCTCCTTCAATGTTTGAGGTGGTATCTCCCTCAAGCGTCACCCTGTTGGGTCCCTAGCTTGGCACTCCAGATACTCCTCAAGCTTCACCCCCGCTGACCGGCTCGGTCCCTGGCCTGACTCACAAGGCTGCTCTGCAAGCGCCACCTCCGCTGGTTGGTTCCCTGACTTGATCACCACCTGAAGTTTCCCGATTCTCCACCGTGCCCGTTCGGTGAGAATGCTGCTCTGGTCAGAGGCGGCTCTAGGCTTTGTGAGGCCTTAGGCAAATCTAAGACCCACTCACGCCCAAAACAGGAAAAATAATTCAAGTGGACATTCCCTCCAACTCCCACACACGTCAGGCAAATTAGGTGGCCACGAGGCCCCTGGGAGTGCGAGGCCTAAGGCGACCGCCTAATTTGCCTAATTAGAGAGCCGCCTCTGGCTCTGGTACTTGCTTCAGTTACTCACTGAGGTCCCTGGTAGTAAGGTGGTTGGTCCCTTCGTGGTGACAGCTTCCTTTCTACCTCCGACCACTGACAGGTTCTCCGGCCGGCAGAACCGTCACTTCTGGTTGGACTGCAACCCGCAATCCCAACCCTGTGCTGCTCTCTTACATCTGGATAGGCCCTCAGACAGCCTAGCAGCCAGATGCCCCCGAGATAGGCCCAATCTCTGGCCTAGTAGCCTGGGGCACAGGTAGAGTTGCCACCTCATCCCTTTAAACCCAAACACATATTAATTACACAGGTTCTGTGGCTGATTAGGGTGGTAATTAAACTCAGTTGGTGCCTTACCTGCATTAAATTAGCCTCAGAACCCATATAAATCATATGTGATTGGGTTTAAAGGGATGAGGTGGCAACCTCTGGGCACAGGACACACGTCCACCCAGACAGCCGTCCAGGTGGCACAGAACCCAGATCACCTGACTCCACCCGAATATATAGGTTCTCCCAGCAGGCCAAGGGATTCAAGAAAACCCCTGCCCATTGGCTTAGATACCCCATATACCCATAACTTGACCGTGGGTTGCCCTTCTCATGTCTAGTACCACCAAGTACCCGGCCACCTAGTGGCAGAAGAGAAAAGTGCAACAAGGCCAAACTTTGGGAGAAATCAATAGATCTCAATCAATCAACCAGGATAATTACTCATGGCAAGTAAATTTGTGAGGAGCTCCATCCCTTAACTACAGGGTGCTACACCTACTACTACAGTGTCTTAAAAAAGTATTCATACCCTTTAGAATTTTCAACATTTTGTCATGTTACAACCAAAAACATAAATGTATTATATTGGGATTTTATGTGATAGACCAACACAAAGTGGCACATAATTGTGAAGTGGAAGGAAAATGATAAATGGTTTTCAACATTTTTTACAAATAAATATGTGAAAAGTGTGGGGGGGGGGGGGGGACATTTGTATTCAGCCCCCTTTACTCTGGTACCCCTAACTAAAATCTAGTGGAACCAATTGCCTCTTCAGAAGTCACCTAATTAGTAAATAGAGTCCACCTGTGTGTAATTTAACCACTTTCAGCCCCGGACCAATTTGCAGCCAAAGGACCAGGCCCTTTTTGCGATTCGGCACTGCGTTGCTTTAACTGACAATTGCGCGGTCGTGCGACGTGGCTCCCAAACAAAATTGACATCCTTTTTTTCCCACAAATAGAGCTTTCTTTTGGTGGTATTTGATCGCCCCTGCGGTTTTTATTTTTGCGCTATAAACAAAAAAGAGCGACAATTTTTTTTATTTTTTGAAAAAAAAAACGCAATATTTTTTATTTTTTGCTATAATAAATATCCCCCAAAAACATATAAAAAAAAAACATTTTTTTCCCTCAGTTTAGGCCGATACGTATTCTTCTACATATTTTTGGTAAAAAAAATCGCAATAAGCGATTATTGATTGGTTTGCGTAGAAGTTATAGCGTTTACAAGATAGGGGATAGTTTTATGGCATTTTATTAATATTTTTTTTTTTAGTAGTAATGGCGGCGATCAGCGATTTTTATTGTGACTGCGACATTATGGCGGACACATCGGACATTTTTGACACATTTTTGGGACCATTGTCATTTATACAGCAATCAATGCTATTTAAATGCATTGATTCCTGTATAAATGACACTGGCAGTGAAGGGGTTAACCACAAGGGGGCAGTGTAGGGGTTAAGTATGCCTAGGGGTGTGTTTCTTACTGTGGGGGGGCGTGGCTGTCAGCTAGTGAATGCTGATCTCTGCTCCAATCACAGGGAGCAGAGATCGGCGTCACTAGTTGCTAGGCAGAACGGGGAAATGCTGTTTATTTCTGCATCTCCCCGTTCTGCCTTCCCGTGAGACGATCGCGGGTGACCCCGCGGCGATCGAGTCCGCGGGACCCGCGACGGGCCTCACGGCTCCCGGCGCGCTCCCGATGGCACGGGCGGCATTAAAAAGGGACTTGTATATACGCCCTCCTGCCTGTCCGTGCCATTCTGCCGACATACATCGGCGTGCGCCGGTCGGGAAGCGGTTAATCTCAGTATAAATACAGATGTTCTGTGAAGCCCTTAGAGGTTTTTTTAGAGAACCTTAGTGACATGGCCGTCCACCTAAACTGACCAGCCGGGCAAGGAGAGCATTCATCAGAGAAGAGCCAAGAGGTCCATGGTAACTCTGGAGGAGCTGCAGAGATCCACAGCTCAGGTGGGAGAATCTGTCCACAGGACAACTATAAGGCCCCTTTCACGTGGACGGTCCGTTCAGGTCCGCCTGTCGTTTTTTTAGGCGGACCTGAATGGATACTCCATAGACCTCTATGGAGAGTCGGATGTCAGCGGTGACATGTCCGCTGATATCCGACCCGCTCCGATCCGAAAAAGTGTGACGGATCGGATTGGATGACGACGGACTCCACGGTCCGTGGTCACCCGATCTCCCATAGGGGAGAGCGGCGCTCTGACAGGTCCGTCCCTGCGCAGTGTGCAGAGACAGACCTGTCATCTTCCTGCTCAGCGGAGATCGGATATCCAAACGGATATCCACGGGGCGGATCAGCACTGATCCGCCCCGTGTGAAAGAGGCCTTAGTCGTGTTCTCCACAAATCTGACCTTTATGGAAGAGTAGCAAGAAGAAAGACATTGTTGGAAGAAAGTCATAAGAAGTCCTGTTTGCAGTTCGGTTTTACTAAAACTGGTGAACACAGAATCTGGTGCAGCTGTGCATGATGGGAACCAATCAGTGTATAACTTCAGGTTGTTCAGTTAAGCTTTGACAATAAAACCTGGAAGCTGATTGGTTACTGTGCAGAGCTGCACCTGATTGTGCACACTCCAGTTTTACTAAATCCCCCCATTGCCCATCATAATTGCTCTGTATACCACCTGCTGGGCCAGGTGATAAGACTGTCCGATTTCAAAAATATGATTTTATTATATATATATATATATATATATATATATATATATTTTTTTTTTTTTTTTTAAATATGATTATTATTATTAATATTATTATTATTATCATTGTTGTTATTGTTATTATTAAAAATAACATTATTAGTATATCTTTGTTATTAGTAGTAGTTTCAATATTGATGATAATACCGGTAATATTAATCATATTAATATTAGTAGTAGTATTTTATACTTATTATTATTAATAATAATATTATTAGTATATATTTTCTATTATTAGTATTTACATTAATAATCATAATAACCATAATAATATTGTATTATTATTATTATTATTAATGATAACAATAATAATATTAGTATATCTTTTTTATTACTAGTATTTTCATTAATAATAATAATAATAATAATCATAATCATGGTTTATAAATATTATTGTTATTGTTATTAATATTACTAGTATATATATTTTTTGTATTATTATTATTATTATTATTATTATTATTATTATTATAATAATAATAATAATAATAATAAATAAAAATAACAATATTAGTATCTTTTTTATTATTAGTATTTTCATTAATAATAATAATAATCATCATAATCATGTTTTATTTATTGTTATTATTTATTTGTTTTATTGTTATTATTATTATTGTTAATATTATTAGTATATGTTATTATTATTATTATTATTACTAATAATAATATTATAATTATTATTAGTAGTAGTAGTAGTAGTAATAGTAGTATTATTTTATACATATTATTATACATATTATTATTATTATTATTGTTAATAATAATATGAATATTATTAGTATTTTTTTATTATTATTATTAGTACTTCCATTATTAATAATAAAAATAATAATAATGTATAAATATTATTATTATTATTATTATTATCAATTCATTATTAACAATGAATTAATAACAATAATAATATTAATTCATTGTTATTTATGAATTAATAATAATAATCATAATATTTTATAAATATTATTATTACTATTAGTATTATTATTATTATTATTATTGTATACATATTATTATTATTATTATTATTATAATAATATTATTATTAGTATACCTTTTTTATTAGTAGTACTTTCATTAATATTAATAATAATAGTAATGTTTTAAATAGTATTATTATTATTATTATTACTATATTAATAGTTATTATTATTGTTACTAATAATGGTTTAAATATTATTATTATTTTAATATAGTTATTATTATTGTTAATAATAAAAATAACATTATTATTTTATAAATATTCTTTAATAAATATTATACAACAGACTGTACAGCGCGTTGTTTGTTGATTGTTGGTGATGAATGTTTGTCTCGAACTCCTTAGAAAGTCTTATGAATATTTTTTCTTGTATTTTCAGACACAGACGAGTGCCTGCAGTTCCCATTTCTTTGCCCCCGAGAGAAGCCGGTGTGTATAAACACATATGGGGGTTACAAGTGTCGCCCCAATAGAAGATGTAACCGGGGCTATGAGCCCAATGAGGATGGCACAGCGTGTGTCGGTAGGTCACCCTCTTACTATCTCCAGTCTGATATAATGATAACACCTTGTATGACGTTCTTTGCTGATGTTCTCTCACAATATTTGACGTGACCGGCGCTACAAGAAATCGAGGGTGTGCACCCACCTACCGATAGGCCACTGGGATTAATACCTACCTTTTATAAAATGTTCATTAGAAATTGTCCATCAGACAGCTGTATACTGTATGTGTATATACTGTGTATACTGTATGTGTATATACTGTGTATACTGTATGTGTATATACTGTGTATACTGTATGTGTATATACTGTGTATACTGTATGTGTATATACTGTGTATACTGTATGTGTATATACTGTGTATACTGTATGTGTAAATACTGTGTATGCTGTATACTGTATGTCTGTTTACTTTTCTCCCGTAAGGGACTCCCAAAGGTCCTCAGCCTCCCGGTATGTCGATGGATAATACAATCTGGTCTATAGATTTTCATACCTCTGTAGAGGAACCCGCTGGGCTACACAATCTGTATTACAGGGGATAAGCAAAGAGGGGCGCTGCATTGAACCCTTCATGTACTATAGACACGCTTTGGCTCTATTTTCATGGGGACATTGAATTCTGAAGGCCTTAAAGTAGTTTTAATCTCTTCATATACCCAGTGAAGTGACTGGCCTCAGGTGATACACTGAGATGAAACCAATCCACTTACATAAGTTGTACCTGTTTATCTAAAGCTGTCTTAGCTCTAGATTGATTCAAAGTACAGAACTTACACAGGATCTCTCAGCTCCAGTGGCGGCTGGTGGTCTGTCGCATCTCCCCCAACCCCCCCAGGAGATCAGCCGAGCACTAAGTTCACCTATGGCACAGGCTTCCTCCGAGCATCTAGTGGTGAGCGGCGGCTTCACACTGCGTGCTCCTTCCTCAGCTTTACAGCGGCACGCCTTCCCCTGACGTCTCCTCCCTCCTCCTCCTAGGTCTATAGGATCGCTTTTCCTTTTGGCCATTCAGGAAACTGATGGGCACTGACAGGCTGCACTGATGTACACTGATGAGGCGGCACTGATGGGAACTGATGAGGCGGCACTTATATGTGGCACTGATAGACAGCACTGATGGTCACTGATAGGCAGCACTGATAAACTGCACTGATGGACACTGATGAGGCAGCAGTGATGGAAACTGATGAGGCGGCACTGATATGTGGCACTGATAGACAGCACTGATGGTCACTGATAGGAAGCACTGATGGTCACTGATAGGAAGCACTGATGGTCACTGATAGGAAGCACTGATGGTCACTGATAGGAAGCACTGATGGGCACTGATAAGCTGCACTGGTGGGCACTGATGAGGCAGCACTGATGGACACTGATGAGGCAGCACTGATGGGAACTGATGAGGCGGCACTGATATGTGACACTGATTGACAGCACTGATGGTCACTGATAGGCGGCACTGATGAGGCAGCACCGATGGACACTGATTAGGCGGCACTGATATGTGGCACTGATGGGCACTGATAGGCAGCACTGATGTGCACTGGTGAGGCAGCACTGATAGGCAGCACTGATGGGCACTGATATGCCGCACTGATTATGGGCACTGATAGGCTGCACTGATGGGCACTAATAAGCTGCATTGGTGGGCACTGATATGCAACACTAATGGGCACTGATAGGCGACACTAATGGGCACTGATATGTAGCACTGATGGGGCTGCACTGATCTTCAGGATCTGCTTTAGAAACAGTGGCCGCTGGTGCAGCGGGCTCGGGCATCGGCAGTGGGCATCAGGCAGTGGCAGCGGGCATCTCCTCCATTCCTCCGTCTCGTGGCCCTGTGGCTCCTCCCTTCCTCCTAGGCGTCCAATAGGATGGCCTGTCCTTTCAGCCAATCGGGTGGCGGTTCTCACAAACCCGCTTCCTGATCGGCCGGGAGGAGGATCAGTGTTTCAATAGCGAATATTCATTCGCTATTGTAACACAACTGCGTGGGCTCCGTTCGCATTCTTTGCACCCCCGAGCCCACCCTATTTTGAAGCCTATTTATCAGAAACCATGAAATCAGACCAAGACAGAAGTACAGTTGTTTTACACTTGTTTAATAAAAAAAATAAAAGGAACAAACGTAGTCAAAACATAGCCAGAGTTCAGTAACCAGAATGGATAGTCAGCCAAGCCAGAAGTCAGGGATCAATGTAGTGGAACAGCAAGCAGGATCTGGAGCCAGAAGGGATGTCAGCAAAGCAAGTCTTGAACAGGATCGCAGGAGATAGTTTCTTGTGATGTGACCAAGGCGAAGGCAGAAATCCTTTGGACTGGACGGCTTAAGTAGGCAGGACTGACGAGCAGGATATCATCAACAGCTGAGTAACTATGGAGAGAGATAGGAGCTGGCAATTAGCCGACAGCTGAGCGGCCAGCTCAGAGAAGGAAGGGCTGAGCCCAGCCCTGACAGTCATAACGTCACGCCTGGGCCTCCCGCCATAGAGATGACTGGGGACCATCTGGTCACCAGAAATCTCTATACTCAACTTCCAGGTTGCTTCAAAAAAAATCCCCCCCCATAGGAATCCATCCATCCTGTGTCCTGAAAGGGGCCAGACGCATGGATGGGGGGGCCCCTGCTCCCTTAATGGACGGGCCGCCCCTGTTTAGAAAGCGGCAGAGGAGGGGTGGCTGCAGATAAACAGGTACAACTTATGTAGGAGGATTTGTTTCATCTCTGTGTATCACCCGAGGCCGGTCACTTCACTGGGTATATGGAAAGGGTTTACAGCCACTTTAAGTGGTCATCGCTACAAATGTGTTTATTGATGATACAATGTATAATTAGAATTGTAATAACCCGTTCACTTATCCTGTCTGTAAAGATGTAGTAATAACATGAGCCAGAAACAATCGATGCTCAGAGCTCGTTGTAAAATATATGTAAGGAAATGAGAATTTCTCACTCACCGGTAATGATATTTCCTTGGATTCTCCATCATCATCAGACCCGGGAGAGGAATCTTCTCCCTTAACAAGAACAAACAAAATTCGATTTTCAGCACCTCCCCCACATTTCCCAGCAAACCCAGAATAATATCCATATAATATCCACATTATACAGATCAACAAAAACGAGAGGAGCATAAAAGCCAAATAAATATATGAAGGTAGATAGGAAGGAATGTTATGTCAATTATTGGGAAATATCCCATACATTTTATCTGAATGGGCTGCTGGGTAGACATGTACACAGACAAAAAAAAATTGTTTTCGTTTTTGTTTCATTTGTTTTTTTTTTGGCTTTTTTCGGAAATTCGAAAATTCGGAAATTCAGAAATTCGAAAATTCGAAAATCTGAATCTGAGCCTGAAGCTCAAACAAGTTCTGGAGCTTTTTTTTTTTGTCGCTCGAATCTGGCAGATTTGTGTGTTTTTTTTTTTATTCCCATCGAAATTTTTTGGAAACGCGCCATTCGCGCATTTTTGGGAATTTATGTGCGATTTTCTGCTCAAGTGAAAAAAAAGTTAAAAACGTAATAATAATAATAATACGAATATAAAAAATGTAAAATAAATACACAAATAACTAAAAATCATCATAAATAAGTAAAATAATATGTAATAAAACATTAAAAAATAATAATTAACCTTAAAAAAATATTAAATACATTATTATTATTATTATTTATAATAATAATATAACAAACACCCAGACTCAAACAAAAAAACACAATAATAATAATAATAATAAACACCTGGACTTGAACAAAAAAATGAGTTAAGGGTTAATTATTTATTTATTGTTACTTAGTATTCATTTATTGAATTTTTTTTAATGTATTTATGATTTTTATTTATTTGTATATTAATTGTACATGTATTTATTAATTTATTATTATTCGTATAATAATAAATAAAATAAGATAAAAAAATAAATAAAATAATAATAAATAACCCTAACCCCAACTCCTAATCCTAACCATAACCTAAACTGAACTCGAACCCCTTGTCCTAACTAAAAAAAAAACAAAAAAAAAAAACATTATAATAAAATGAATAATAATAAAAGAAGAAATAAAAAGCAAATGGAAAAGCTAAAAAAAGCTGAAATACCTAGCAACTAGGGATGAGCCGAACACGCTCCCGTTTGGTTCGCATCCAGACCATGCGAACAGGCAAAAATTTTGTTCGAAAACGCCCCCGATCACAATCTCGCCCCGCCCTGTGTGAATTGGTACCATTTCACAAAAAAAGTGTCAAAAAGGTTAAAAAAGACAAGAGACGGTTTTTGACAAGTCCTTTATTAATTTCTTCTTCTTTGCCCGCTTATTCTTCCATCTTCTTTCTTCTGGTCTTCCTTCGGGGTTCTTCTTCTTCCACCGCTTCTTCCTCTATATTCCGTAGCTTCTTCCTCCGGTCTTCCCGTCCGGCATCTTCCTCTGGCTTCTTCTCTGCTTCGTCCTCTGCACGATCCGCCTCAGTGGGAGTCTCCCGCTGTGTGACGCTTCTGTTCTTCTGACACTTCTTATATAATGGAGTGTTGTCAGAGGGGGCGGGGTCACCTGTTTACGTAAACAGGGTGACCCCGCCCCCTCTGACATCACGGGGAAAGCCATAGGGAAGTCCCCGTGAAATCCCCGTGCGTCAAAGAAGGGTGGGGTCACTGGGTGGCCCCGCCCTCAGTTATATAAGAAGTGTCAGAAGAACAGAAGCGTCACACAGCGGGAGACTCCCACTGAGGCGGATTGTGCGGAGGACAAAGCGGAGAAGAAGACGGAGGAAGATGCCGGATGAGAAGAACAGAGGAAGAAGCGGAGGAAGATAGAGGAAGAAGCGGGGAAGAAGAAAATGGAGGAAGAAGAAGAAGAACACCGAAGGAAGACCAGAAGAAAGAAGATGGAAGAAGAAGCGGGGAAAGAAGAAGAAATCAATAAAGGACTTGTCAAAAACCGTCTCTTGTCTTTTTTAACCTTTTTGACCGTTTTTTGGTGAAAAGGTAGGGGTACATTTGTACCCCATTACCAACTCACACAGGGGGGGCTGTGGGTCCCCTTGTTAAAGGGGCCTCCCAGATTCCGATAAGCCCCCCCACCCACAGACCCCCACAACCACCGAACAAGGGTTGTGGGGATGAGGCCCTTCTCCCCATCAACATGGGGACAAGGTGCTTTGGGGGGTGCCGCTACCCCAAAGCACCCTCCCAATGTTGAGAGCATGTGGCCTGGTATGGTTCAGGAGGGGGGGCGCTCTCTCGTCCCCCTCTTTTCCTGCGGCCTGCCAGGTTGCGTGCTCGGATAAGGGTCTGGTAATGGATTTTTGGGGGACCCCACGCCATTTCTTTTTTTAATTTTGGCGCAGGGTTCCCCTTAAAATCCATGCCAGACCTGAAGGGCCTGGTATGGAATTTAGGCGGACCCTCACGTATTTTTTTTTTATTTTGGTTCGGGGTTCCCCTGTGGGGGAATCCCATGCCGTTTTTTTATCAATGAACTTTTATGTGAATTGCGGACCGACAATTCATTATAGCCGGCGCTAGCGATAGTACTTTTAAATGACTTTTTTTCCTTTAGAAATGTCATTTTGCACTCGGACTGTTCTAAACACAGGAAACATGCGCCCCTTTACAGGCATACTATAGACACCCCCCCCCCCCCCCCCAGGTACGAAATTTAAAGGAATATTACACTTTTATTGTTTCACATTAAGCATTATTAAAATCACTGCTCCCAAAAAAACTTTTTTTTGCATTGATACATGTCCCCTGGGGCCGGACCCGGGTCCCCAAACACTTTTTATGACAATAACTTGCATATAAAGCCTTTAAAATTAGCACTTCTGATTTCTCCCATACACTTTTAAAGGGTGTTCTGTGGCTTTCGAATTTGCTGCGAACACCCCAAATTGTTCGCTATTCTGCGAAATGCCGAACAGCCAATGTTCGAGAATTGAAAAAGCAATGAAATACCGAAGCGGCATTATTGCGCCACATCCCTTAGAATAAAATATATCATAAAGGTTTGTTATGGGACTTTTAAAGCGCAAAAACAGTTTATATAAAAATAAAAATTTATTGTTACAAATTACAAAAGAACATATCAATAATTGTTTTTAGATCATTTAAAAGTAGGGTTGTTACTGATTAAAATTTTTGTGTTCGATTAATCGTTTTTTTCTTTTTAATCAATTAATCGACTAATTTTGATTAATTATAACGCACATACAGATCCAACTACTTTTAGCTGATCTCCTTGCATTGCAACTCTGCATTAGTCAGTGGTAAATGTGGTATACACTATATACAATCACCCGACACTAGTTAGTTTCCACAATCCATGACTTAACTTCACAGTTCACACAAATACGTTTTAAATTCAAACTGTAGCACTGACGTCAGTCATTAATTATATTTTCCACAGTAGCGTGACAATCCCTCCACCTCCGGTCTAACTAATCACTCTCACCTTATGGCATGGGCCCCTGTGCAAACAGGTGGTCATGCAAGCGGGTATCAAAAGGGTTAATAAGGACCATAAACTTCTCTCACGTCTCCTTAGATCTCAGCAAGGACGCCGGGTCATGGGTAGAAAGAAAAGATCTAAGTGCTCACCGCTTAAGTATAAGATTTAATTTTTTTGTTCAAACACAAACTACTCACATAAATATGATAAAAACACAGCATGTAAATCCGACAATCGTGTTAGTTCCGTAGGGCAGCAGCGGGTGACGTCATGTGTAGCTCCTCCCCCATACACGTTACGTTCAATCAGAACTTCGACGTCACCGGACTCCTCCCCCCTTTCCTTTGTTAGCAGACGGAGGCACTGGGAGAAGGGGGGAGGAGTCCGGTGACGTCGATGTCCGTGACTTCACCGGATCTCCGACAGAACTCCCTGAAGATCCGGAAGCCGTCGGAGAGGTGAAAAAATTTTGATCGATCAAAAAAATTAACGATTAATCGAGGAATTAATCTTTAATTTCCACAGCCCTATTTAAAAGAATACATCACTGAATGCATATGAAAAATTGCAATGCCGATAAGTCTCTACATGTTTCGCCATACATAACACGGCTTCTTCAGAAGAACTGTTAATATCGCATATGCATGATCACTATAATCACTGATGATCACTATAATGAGAAAAACAAAATATCAAAACACTCATGTTCGACCCGAACATAAAGCCCATCCCTACTAGCAACAAATGATCAGGGCTGGTGCAAGGATTTTTGACACCCTAGGCGAAACCTCATTTTGCCACCCCCCCCAGCTGACTCCGCCCCCTTACACCTGCCCATGTAAATCCCACCTTTTTAATAAAGCGCCCATCAAATGCAGCCTCACCGGCACCCATCAAATGCAGCCTCACCAGCACCCATCAAATGCAGCCTCACCAGCGCCCATCAAATGCAGCCTCACCAGCGCCCATCAAATGCAGCCTCACCAGCGCCCATCAAATGCAGCCTCACCAGCGCCCATCAAATGCAGCCTCACCAGCGCCCATAAAATGTAGCCTCACCAGCACCCATCAAATGCAGCCTCACCAGCGCCCTTCAATGCAGCCTCACCAGCGCCCTTCAATGCAGCCTTACCAGCACCCCTCAAATGCAATGCAGCCTCACTAGCACCCCTCAAATGTAGCCTCACCAGCACCCCTCAAATGAAGCCTCACCAGCGCCTATCAAATGTAGCCTCACCAGCACCCATCAAATGCAGGCTACCAGCGCCCTTCAATGCAGCCTACCAGTGCCCATCAATGAATGTTTGCTTGCTGCGGGAGTTGGAACACAGACACAGTCCTCCACCACTGCTGCGCCTCTGACACTATGTGTGAACGGAGAGGCGGCTGCCTGCTGATGCTGAGAGTTAGTTGCTTGCTGCAGAGAGAAGAGAGTAGGAAAACCAGTGGCCGGGCGCCCTAGGAAGCAGGGCGCCCTAGGCGGCCGCCTAGTTTGCCTAGTGGTAGCACCGGCCCTGCAAATGATGTAACAGATAACGGTTTTCTCTATTGGCTAATAAATAAAAAAAAAAAAAACGCCAAAGCCCTAAAACGCTGCATACACCACAGCCCAAAAAATGCGTGAAAAAAAACGCCGGAAAAGCACTCAAAGACGCAACGATCAGGTGTGAGTAAGTAATTTTCTAGCCCAAAAAAATGCAGGTTTCGCCTGGTCGGCACGTGGTTAAGCTATTACCTTGTTCTTGTTGTACTAAATAAGTTTTCTCTCGTAAATCTTTCCGCACTAACAATGTCTTTTTTGTTTCTTTCTCCACCACCCCCATTGCTTTTAACATCTCCGGCTCTCCTTCCTTTTCACCCCAACACACCTTTCCGAATTTTCTCTTTTCCTCTTTGTGTGGTGCCTTCATCCCGTTTTCGCCCTCCGTCCCACAAGCAGCTCAAGTGGCCTACTTCGGATCCTATCCATCTTCAGCCTACAGCTTTCGGCCAAACCTCTTGCACCCTTCAGCAGCACTTCTAAGCCTTGGATTATTTTTGCATATATACTCTCTCTGAACAAAACGAATCCCGATCGAAAAAAAAAAAAAAAAAAGGCTTTCTACGCTGGGTTCTCTCCACTTCTACAGTATGTCGGTGAAACTGTCAGCCAACCCAACCCCTGCCTTTCCAAGGTGGGGGGGGATAAAAGGTGGCCCGCTACAAAACATGTCCGAAAGAACTCTGTCTAAAGGCTTTAGAGTGAATAGTGATATTTTCGTAAAAAAAATATATAAAAAAAATCGAGTTGTTTGTTAATATGTCATGCATGTTTTTTTTTTTTTTTTTTTTTTTTTAAGAAAATCCGAAGAGGAAAAAAAAAAAAACAACAAAAAAAATAAATAAACGATACAACCGAAACCCTTGCTAAAGACACTTTCACGTATCCTCTGTAAATTCATGTTTTATATTCAGATCTTCTTTTTTTTTTTTTTTTTATTATTATTTTGAATATGTTGCCCCCCCCAAAAAAAATTTTTTTTTTTGCTGCAAGAGATGCCAATAGAGTGGCGCATGGCGGGGCCCAGCTTGGCAGGGAAACGGGCGATCCCCGGCGGCTCCACCAACCTATGGCCTTCCCGCTCTGAGCTCCATATCCTTATAAAGGAAGAAGCCTTATCTCGTTTTTTTTTTTTTTTTTTTTTTATTATATATAAAAAAAAAATGAAATGTTAAATAGTTGAACTTTTTTGCAGTCTTCCAGTCATCGGTCTGAAAAAAAAAAAAAAAAATGTTAGAAATAAAATGTACAGTAAATATACAGAAGACGTGCGTTTAACCTCTTTCTTTCTGGTGTTGTAACAAAAACAGACGATACATTGTTCTAGCAAAAAGGAAAAAAAAAAATTTTTTAGCAATTAAAATCATCATAATGTTTCTCCCTTCAGATTGAAAGGGCCGGGAATGCGGGTTTATGAATGCGGAAATTAAATGAGTTTAAAGGGTTTGTTTACCTTTATAGTAAATGTATCAGGGGCTCATCTACACTTCGCTTCGACTTTAACACACATTAAAGTGCCTGCAGCTTCAACGTGAGTTTTTGTTGCTTCTTTGAAGCTTTAATGAAGTTTGGCAAATGCCCTGTGTGTGTTGATTTTCTACTTTGTTTTAAAGGAGCCCAGTAGAAGCCCAGCTCAGTAGTACCCCCACTCAGCAGATCCCCGGCTCATTAGCACCCCTGTTCAGCAGATCCCCAGCTCTTTAGCACCCCCACTCAGCAGAACCCCAGCTCATTAGTACCCCTGTTAAGCAGATCCCCAGCTTATTAGTACACTCCTTCAGCAGAACCCAAGATTATTAGCACCCCTGGTCAGCAGATCCCCAGCTCATTAGTACCCCTGTTCAGCAGATCCCCAGCTTATTAGCAGCCCTGTTCAGCAGATCCCCAGCTTATTAGAACCCCTGTTCATCAGATCCCCAGCTCATTAGTACAACCACTCTTATTGGCACCCCTGTTCAGCAGATCCCCAGCTCATTATTACCCCTGTTCAGCAGATCCCCAGCTTATTAGTACCTCTGTTCAGCAGATCCCCAGCTTATTGGCACCCCCACTCAGCAGATCCCCAGCTCATTAGTGCCCCTGTTCAGCAGATCCCCAGCTCATTAGCACCCCTGTTCAGCAGATCCCCAGCTCATTAGCGCCCCTGTGAAGCAGATCCCCAGCTCATTAGTACCCCTGTTCAGCAGATCCCCAGCTCATTAGCACCCCTGTTCATCAGATCCCCAGCTCATTAGCGCCCCTGTGAAGCAGATCCCCAGCTCATTAGTACCCCTGTTCAGCAGATCCCCAGCTCATTAGCACCCCTGTTCAGCAGATCTCCAGCTCATTAGTACCCCGGTTCAGCAGATCCCCAGGTTATTAGTACCCTTGTTCAGCAGAACACCAGCTTATTAGCACCCCTGTTCAGCAGATCCCCAGCTCTTTATCACCCCTGTTCAGCAGATTTCCAGATCATTAGTACCCCTGCTCAGCAGATCCCCAGCTCAGTAGCACCCCCACGAAGCAGATCCCAAGCTCATTAGCACCCCCACGCAGCAGATCCCCAGCTCATTAGCACCCCTGTTCAGCAGATCTCCAGCTCATTAGCACCCCTGTTCAGCAGATCTCCAGCTCATTAGCACCCCTGTTCAGCAGATCTCCAGCTCATTAGTACCCCTGTTCATCAGATCCCCAGCTTATTATCAGCCCTGTTCAGCAGATCCCCAGCTCATTAGTACCCCTGTTCAGCAGATCCCCAGCTTATTAGCAGCCCTGTTCAGCAGATCCCCAGCTCATTAGTACCCCCACTCAGCAGATCCCCAGCTTATTGGGACCCCTGTTCAGCAGATCCCTAGCTCATTAGCACCCCTGTTCAGCAGATCCCCAGCTCATTAGCGCCCCTGTTCAGCAGATTCCCAGCTCATTAGCACCCCTGTTCAGCAGATTCCCAGCTCATTAGCACCCCTGTTCAGCAGATCCCCAGCTCATTAGTACCCCGGTTCAGCAGATCTCCAGGTTATTAGTACCCTTGTTCAGCAGAACACCAGCTTATTAGCACTCCTGTTCAGCAGATCCCCAGCTCATTAGTACCCCCATTTAGCAGATCCCCAGCTCTTTAGCACCCCTGTTCAGCAGATTCCCAGATCATTAGTACCCCTGCTCAGCAGATCTCCAGCTCAGTAGCACCCCCACAAAGCAGATCCTCAGCTCATTAGCACCCCCACGCAGCAGATCCCCAGCTCATTAGCACCCCTGTTCAGCAGATCCCCAGCTCATTAGAGCCACTGTTCAGCAGACCCCCAGCTCACTGGCACCCCTGTTCAGCAGATCCCCAGCTCAGTAGTACCCCCACTCAGCAATAGACATGTGCAATTCGTTTAGTTCTGAATTTGTTTTTTAACTAATTTCAACAAATTCGTTAATTCGGAAATATTCAAATTAACAAAAACCCGTTTAATGAATTTTTCCAAATATTCATAAATTCGAATATCCGTAAATTAAAAGATTCGGAAATTCAAAAATCCGAAAACCCGAAAATTCGAAAAATCTGACATAATAACTAACTAATAATAACTTAACTATTACTAACTATTCAATTATAGGTATTGGAATATCCTTTCAAATTTGGCTGTTAGTGAACGTAACGAATACGAATTTATCCGAATTTACAAATTATCCGAAATAATGAATGCCGCATCTAAACGAATGGAACGTAACTAATGAAAAATAATAATAAATATCAATAATAATAATAAAAAACTTTTTATTATTACTATTTTTATTTATTAATAGTTTGTTACTTTCCTTTTTGTTGAATGTGGCATTCGTTATTTTGGCTAATTTGTAACTTTAGATAAATTCATATTCGTTACGTTCACTAACAGCCAAATTTGAAAGGAAATTCCAATACCTATAATTTAATAATCAGTTATTATTAGTTATTCTTTTGAGTTTTCAGATTTTCTTTATTTTCGGATTTTATAATTTACGAATTACGATCATAACGAATGACCCGAAAAATGAAAAAAAGAAGAACGAATGAAACAAAAACAGCTGAACTTTTCAGCAGTGCACATGTCTACTCAGCAGATCCCCAGCTCATTAGCACCTCTGTTCAGCAGACCCCCAGCTTATTAGTGCCCCTGTTCAGCAGATCCCCTGCTCATTAGTACCCTCGTTCAGCAGATCCCCTGCTCATTAGTACCCTCGTTCAGCAGATCCGCAGCTTATTAGTAGCCTCTTTCAGCAGAACACTCAGTAGTACCCCTAGCTCTGCTGATGCCCCACTCAGTAGAACTGCCAGCTCTGCTGTAGTACTCCCAATTCTGCTGATCCCTCGATCAGTAGTAACCTCCACCACTGCTGATCCCTCACTTAGTAGTAACCTGCACCTCTGCTGATCATCTGGTTTGCTGATCCTCCTCTCTCTCTGATCCCTGCTCACCTCCTGCTAATATTGCTCCCACGTTGCTCACCATGTGTGACATCTGCTAGTTTCTCCTGCTCTGGTCCCCCAGCTCTGCTGATCCTCTACCACTCAGTCTTTTCTCTCCAGTCCCTGCTTATCTTCTGCTATATTGTCCCCATGTTGCATACCACATGTGCCATCTGCTAGTTACTCTGCTAGCACCTTCCTGCTGCTCCACACTGCACAACAGATGTAACACCTGCTCCAGACACTTCAGTGATGCGTTTTTGAAGCTTTAATAAATGCTCTGTGTGTATTGATTTCCTATTTGTTTTGAATGGACCCAGCAGAGCCCGGCTTATTTGTTCCCACATTCAGCAGATCCCCAGCTTATTAGTACTCTCATTTAGCAGATTCACAGCTTTTTAGTACCCTCGTTCATCAGATCCCCAGCTTTAAAGTACACTTGCTTTGCAGATCCCCCACTCAGTAGTACCCCTAGCTCTGCTGATCCCTTGCTCAGTAGTAACCTCAACCTTTGCTGCTCATCTGGTTTGCTGATCCTCCTCTCTCTCCAGTCCCTGCTCACCTCCTGCTATATTGCTCCCATTTTGCTCACCACGTGTGACATCTGCTAGTTTCTCCTGCTCTGGTCCCCCAGTTCAGCTGATCCTCTCCTTTCTCCGGTCCACATTCACCTTCTGCAATAGTGTTCCCATGTTGCCATGTTGCACACCACGTATGCTGTCCGCTAGTTGCTCTGCTCCATTCCGAACCCCGCTCACCTTCCCGCTGCTTTTTTGAAGCTTTGATAAAGCTTGGCAAATGCCCTGTGTGTATTGATTTTCTGTTTGTTTTAAAGGGGCCCAGCAGAGCCCCAGCTTATTAGTACCCACATTCAGCAGATTCCCCAACTTGTTGTTACCCTAATTCAGCAGATCCCCAGCTTGTTTGTGCCCTCATTTATCAGATCCCCAGCGTTTTAGTATCCTCATTCAGCAGATCTCTCTCTCTGTAGTACCCCCAGCTCTGCTGATGCCCCACTCAGTAATAATCCCCAGCTCTGCTGATCCCCCACTCAGTAATAATCCCCAGCTCTGCTGATCCCCCACTCAGTAATAATCCCCAGCTCTGCTGATCCCCCACTCAGTAATAATCCCCAGCTCTGCTGATCCCCCACTCAGTAATAATCCCCAGCTCTGCGGATCCCCCACTCAGTAATAATCCCCAGCTCTGCTGATCCCCCACTCAGTAATAATCCCCAGCTCTGCTGATCCCCCACTCAGTAATATTCTCCAGCTCTGCTGATCCTCTGGTTTGCTTATCCTCCTCTTTTTCAGGTCCCCACTCACCTCCCACTATATTGCTGCCACAATGCTCACCATGTGTGACATCTGCTAGTTTCTCCTGCTCTGGTCCCCCAGCTCTGCTGATCCTCTGCCGCTCAGTCCTTTTTCTCTGGTCTCCTCTCACCTTCTGCTATAGCATTCCCATGTTGCACACCACACTCCAGTCCGGATCCCGCTCACCTTCCTGCTCCACACTGCACACCAGATGTGATGTCTACACCAGGCACTCCCGGAATATATACATATGAACCAGAATTGACTGCGGATGATGTCTTTCCAGTTCACTTGTTGGTTTACCAGTGCATCCTGGGATATCTCATACCTGCAATACCTCCAAAACAAAGTGAAACTTACCCTGAATAAAATCCCCGCAAAAGTTTCAGGTGTTGTAAGCGAGCGTTATCATAGACCTCCATGGAGGCTTTGGAGACTCTTTGAAGCACCAAGAAAGTGTCATGGGGGGTAATTTTTCAAGCAAAGCAAATGCAATGCGTGAACAGGACTGTAAGGTAACCATTTTATTTAGTCACAGGAGCTTTGATTGGCATTCAGAGCACTTTAAAAAGGCATCCAATGCCACATTTTGAAGCGAGTGTAAACGGGCCCTAAAGGTGAACTAACACCAGATACCTTCCCCATCCCCCACTGTACTTACCTCTAGGGCTGCTCCAACGGTGAGGGGATATGAAATCCTTGCTCTTCTTCATCTTCTCTGTGCAGTGCTTCGGGATAGACCAGAACTATTCATTGTGACGGTGCTGGCCTATCAGAATCGGTCTGGTCTGTCCTGAAAGCGCTGCATAGAGAAGAGGGGGGGATATCAAATCACCAGACCACTGGAACGGCTGCAGCACCTGGCAACCACGGAGGTAAGTACAGCGGGGACCGGTGGTTGGTAAGGGTGTTTGGTGTTAGTTCATCCTTACATTTTTTTTTTTTCTGTAAAGGTGAACTAACCCTTTAAGAAAACAGAATATCATAGAAAAAGACAGTTTTAGTCATCGTTCTTTACTGGTTTATGGAAACTAAGGCTGTTATGCTCAATAGATTCCATTTTCTTTTTTTTTTATATTAGCCCCTTTGTGTGAATGGTGCCCACAGTTGGGTGTATATATAACACCGTGGAAGTATATAATTGTAAAAGTGCACTTGTCCCCTGACCCCCCCTATAAGAAGCCACTGTGTAAGGTGGCACAAGACCATTGAGATTGCAGCCTGGTGCTTCACCGGAATGTTGTAGCATCGCTGATGTCGCAAAAAGGTTCCGGCTGCCTAATAAACGCATTGGGGCGGGGGGGAGATTTACTAAAACTGGAGCACACAGAATCTGGCGCAGCTGTGCATATTAACCAATCAGCTTCTAACTTCAGCTTGTTCAATTAAGCTTTGACAATAAAACCTGGAAGCTGATTGGCTACAGCAGATTCTGTGTGCACCAGTTTTAGTTAATTTTCTCCCCGATTGGGATTGATTTACTAAAGAGGAAGAGACTGCTGAGTGAAAGTTCAACGAGCTTAATAAATAAGGTAAAGTAGCGTTCACTATAAATACCCAAACATGTGCAAGGGGAATAAAAAATAAAAATAAAAAATAACAGAATTTGCTTCTGTTTCAATGTTTTTATCGAATATCAAATGACAGTACAACCATTGCTTGACACGATCTAATGCCCCGTACACACGGTCGGAAATTCCGACCACAAAATCCGTCCGATTTTTTTCCGACGGATTTTGTCCGACACTGGTGTTGCATACACATGGTCGGACAAAGTTGTCGGAAAATCCGATCATTCTGAACGTGGTGACGTTCGTTGCGTACGACGGGACTACGTAGAGGCTAGTAGCCAATAGCTTTGGTCTTGTAATGTGATCTGAGCATGCGTGGCACTTTGTCCGTTGGAATTCGCTACACACGATCGGAAAAAGTCCGATAGGACTTTGTTGTCGGAAAATTTGAGAGCAGGAGATAAAACTTTTTCCGTCATAAATTCAGACGGAAAAAGTCAGATGGAGCCCACACACGGTCAGAATTTCCGACAACATGGTCCGATAGGACATTTTCTGTCGGAAAATCCGACCGTGTGTACGGGGCATTAGTGTTATGAATGACAATATTTGCCCAAATTGACATTTTTAGACAAATGCCAGAAGTATCATTGTCAGGGCAACGTAAATTACGTAGCGGTCAACAGAGAATGAAAAAAGTCAGGTTCTCTTCTCTGTTGGTTACCTAAATACCCTTCCCAAAAGGATACTGAAAGGAGTCTTAAATAAAGACTTGGGACTCACAAAGACCCTACAATGTTACACTCCTGTGAGTGTGTCTTTTAAGGCGTGGTCCGTCCTTCCTATCTCTTTAAATTTAAAAGGCTAAGACCACTTTCACACTGAGGCGCTTTTCAGGCGCTTTCACGCTAAAAACAGTGCCTAAAAAGCTCACGAAAACTTATTTCCATTAAAATCAATGAACGCTTTCACACTGGGGCAGTGTGCTGGCAGGGCTGTGAAAAACTCCCCTCCCCATTGAAATGAATGGAAAGCTCTTCAAAAGCGCCTGAAAAGCGCTTCAAAAGCGCTCAGTGTTTTTACTGGCAGTTTAGAAGCGCTTCAGTGTGAAAGTGGCCTTAGACTTTATCAGAGCCAGGGTAAGGAAGAATTAGTCAAAACAGACAAAGGTCTACCCAACATGGATGATTGTCTTATCCCGGACGAGCCCCCATCTGAAAGGAAATAGTAGGTATTCTGGATGACCACCCTTCTTATCGGTACACCAACAGCACCCTCAGATATCTGGAGACACCATGAAAACGAGAAGCAAGTTGTGCATTTGTAAAACGTCTGCTTTTATTTAGGTGCATTACAGCTTATATATGGTTCAACATAACAATAAAAAGAGGGGAGGGGGGAGTGGTTAGTAAATGATGTATTTGTATAGAAATATATAGTTATATGGTTATACAAGTGAGTGACCCCTTAAGATGCATCATCATGAGTAAACACTGGTCAACAGGCCATCTGGTTATGAGTCATAAATCATGCATCCTGTCCCAGACAAACCAACCCACAATGATATATATATATAGAGTACAGTGCTTGTGCCAGCATCTTTCTAAACATGTTATAGTGGCAGATTTAAGCTATCTTGTATACTGGAATGGCAGAGCATATCAAAGCATATCAGTCACAATGGTTTGGGCATATTACAACAAACCCCACAGGGGCAAGATCAAGGGTTGTTTTTTTTTTTCTTGTACATGTTTGTATGATTAAAGTGAAGACAGCGCCCCCTTTATTTACTAAACTCACTGAACCTTCACTTTCCTGAGAAAACAGGCTCTACTCCTTTGGTATATCAGCCCCATTGCACACTATGAAAGATCTCAAGGGATCCCCCTATTTTCTGTAAAGCAGAGGACCTCTAGGGGTGGGTTTACTAAAGGCAAATAGACTGTGCACTTTGCAAAGCTGTTCCGGAGCTTGATAAGTGAGGAGGAGCTCTGTTCACTTCCATCATCCAATCATACGCCAGCAAAAATGCTGTCTTTTTGTTTTCCTTGCACGTGATTGGGTATTCTTTGCAAAGAGAAGCTCCATAGCATTTACTAAGCTCTGTAATAACGGCATGAGAAAAGTGCCCAGTCTGTTTGCCATTACTAAATCAACCCACATAGTGTTCCTATGCCAGTGATGGTGAACCTTGGCACCCCAGCTGTTTTGGAACTACATTTCCCATGATGCTCAACTACACTGCAGAGTGCACGAGCATCATGGGAAATGTAGTTCCAAAACATCTGGGGGTGCCAAGGTTCGCCACCACTGGCCTATGCTAATAATCTCTCTACTATAAAGAAGAGCATCCTTGATTTTGTATGCACCGTGATATACCTGAAACTGTTTATCAAAGTTATATTTTCAAATAACTATATATTAAAATCTTTAACAGTAAATGCAAGCACAATATAATCTCCAGAACTCGTACTAAATAAAGAATAATAATAACTGTGTCACCTTAATAAATGGCAAATCCGTTCAGACTTGCTTGCGGAACAATGAAACCTATGAAGATATGCAAAACTGTAACTAGGTGATTTACATTAAAGTTTTGACTACAAAAATGACGCCTCCTAAAATTATTTTACATCCTCTGAAGAGCATAAAGACATTAAAATAAACCTATATGTAAATATGTATGTAAAAATATGTAGGTATGAAAGAGGGTTTATGTATGGGTCCTGATTGGATGAGTGCGCTATACATGTATGGGGGGTTTTTTGGTTGAATATATACAGTAATTGTTTATTTTATTACATTGTATTCTTTTCACATAATGTTACTTCTCTCACAAATCTGCTGACATGACAACTACTCTCACCGGACACTTTATAAGGTACACCCGTTCAATGGCTTGGTAATAGACATGTGCAATTCGTTTCGTTTTTTTTTTGTTTTTCGGGTTTTTTTTTCGTTTTTTTCGTTCGTTCGTTTTCATACGAATGAACGAATCGTACGAATCCGAATAACGAATCGTTCGAATCGTACGAATCCGATTAACGAATCATTCAAATCGAACGAATCCGAAAAACAACGAAAATCCGAAAAAAAACTAATTAGAAACAACGAATGTACTAATGAAGAAAATCCGAAAAAACGAAAACGAACGAAAAAATGTGTACATTCGTAACTTTTTTTTTTTGTTGAATTGGTAATTTTCCGTGTCCCTTACAATGGTGCTGCTAAACGTGCTTAGAATGGATTGAACAAAAAAATTTGTACATTCGTCACTTTTTTTTCGATTTTTTTTTTTAACTTTTTTTTTTTTTTTTTTTGTAATTTTCTGTGTCTTTTGAACAAAAAAATTTTACATTTTTTTTTTTCGATTTAACTTTTTTTTTTTTGTCATTTTCTGTGTCTCTATTGAACAACAAAATTCGTACATTCGTAACTTTTTTTTCGATTCGTAACTTTTTTTTTTTCGATTCGTAACTTTTTTTTTCGATTTGTAAATGATTAAAATGTAATAATAGCATACACATTACATAAAATTATGAATTATGCTCCGATTACGAATGTTACGAATGTTACGAATGTACGAATAAATACGAATGCGTCCGAAAATTAAACTAACGAAAAAACGAATCAACGAAAAAATAACTCTTACGAATGTACGAATCGTTACGAATACGAACACCGACGACTTACGAATGTACGAATCGTTACGAATCAACGTAAACGAAAAAAACGAAATGAAGATAAACGATTTTTTTTGTTGTGCACATGTCTACTTGGTAACACAAATTTCTAATCAGCCAATCACACGGCAGCAACTCAATGCATTTAGGCCTCTAGACGTGGGGAATGCATCTTGCTGAAGTTCAAACTGAGCATCAGAATGGTGAAAGAAAGGGGATTTAAGTGACTTTGAACGTGGCATGGGTGTTGGCGCCAGACGGGAACAGAGAATGGTGGGGAAAAGAGATAATATCCAGTGAGCGGCGGTTGTGTGGAGGAAAATGCCTTGTTGGAGGTCAGAGGAGTATGGGGAGACTGGTTCCAGCTGATAGAAAGGTGACAGTAACTCAAATAACCACTCGTTACATCCAAGGGATGCAGAATACCTTCTCTGAACGCACAACACATCCAACCTTGAAGCAAATGGGATACAGCCGCAGAAGACCACACCGGGTGCCACTCCTGTCAGCTAAGAACAGGAAACTGAGGCTACAATTCACACAGGATCACCAAAATTGGACAAAAGAAGATTGGAAAAATGTTGCCTGGTCTGATGAGTCTCGATTTCGGCTGCGACATTCAGATGGTGGGGTCAGAATTTGGTGTAAATAACATGAAAGCCATGGATCCATCCTGCCTTGTATCACCGGTTCAGTCTAGTGGTGGGGGTGTAATGGTGTGGGGGATATTTTCTTGGTATGCTTTGGGCCCCTTAGTACCAATTGAGCATCGTTAAAACACCACGACCTACCTGAGTATTGTTGCTGACCATGTCCATCCCTTTATGACTACAGTGTCCCCATCTTCTGATGGCTCCTTCCAGCCGGATAATGCACCATGTCACAAAGCTCCAATCATCTCACCACTGGACTCCTGAACATGACAATGAGGTCACTGTAGTCCAATGGCCTCCACAGTCACCAGATCTAAATCCAATAGAGCACCTTTGGAAATTGGTGGAACGGGAGATTGGCCTCATGGATGTGCAGCCGACAAATCTGCAGCAACTGCGTGATGTTATCATGTCACTATGGCCCAAAATCTCTGAGGAATGTTTCCAATGTTTCCAACACCTTGTTGTATCTATGCCACCAAGAATGAAGGCAGTTCTGAAGGCAAAAGGATGTCCAACCTGTTACTAGCAAGGTGCACCTAAAAAAGGAGTGAGTGTAAGGCTCATTGATGGAGGGGGAGAGGGAAGGCTCATTGATGAAGGTCAGGAGAAAAGGCTCATTAATGGATGTGGGGCACGAAGGCGCATTGGTGGAGGTGGGGGCCTATTGATGGAGGTGGGGAGGGAAAGCTCATTGATTTAGGTGGGGGGAGGCTCATTGATGGAGGCGGAGAAGGGAAGGCTTGTTAATGGAGGTAAGGGGAGGGATGGCGTATTGATGGAGGCGGAGAAGGGAAGGCTTGTTAATGGAGGTAAGGGGAGGGATGGCGTATTGATGGAGGTTGGGAGGAAAGGCTTATTGATGGAGGTGGGGAGGGAAAGCTCATTGATTTGGGTGGGGGGGGGGGGCTCATTGATGGAGGCGGAGAAGGGAAGGCTTGTTAATGGAGGTAAGGGGAGGGATGGCTTATTGATGGAGGTTGGGAGGAAAGGCTTATTCATGGATGTGGGGAGGGAAGGCTTATTGATGGAGGTGGGGAGGGAAAGCTCATTGATTTGGGTGGGGGGGGGGCTCATTGATGGAGGCGGAGAAGGGAAGGCTTGTTAATGGAGGTAAGGGGAGGGATGGCTTATTGATGGAGGTTGGGAGGGAAGGCTTATTCATGGAGGTGGGGAGGGAAGGCTTATTGATGGAGGTGGGGAGGGAAGGCTCATTGATTTGGGTGGGGGGGGGGCTCATTGATGGAGGCGGAGAAGAGAAGGCTTGTTAATGGAGGTAAGGGGAGGGATGGCTTATTGATGGAGGTTGGGAGGAAAGGCTCATTCATGGAGGTGGGGAGGGAAGGCTTATTGATGGAGGTGGAAAGGGAAGTCTCATTGATGGAGGTAAGGTGAGGAATGGCTCATTGATGGAGGTAAGGGGAGGGATGGCTCATTGATGGAGGTAAGGGGAGGGATGACACATTGATGGAGGTGGGGAGGGAAGGCTCATTGATGGAGGTCGGGAGGGAAGGCTCATTGATGGAGGTGGGGACGGAAGGCTCAATGATAGAGGTGGGGGAGGGCTCATTGATGGAGGTGGGGGATAGCTCATTGATTAAAGTGGGAAGGGAGGCTCATTGATGAAGGTGGGGGCTTATTGATGGAGGTGGGGAGGGAAGGATCATTGGTGGAGGTAAGGGGAGAAATGGCTCATTGATGGAGTTAAGGGGAGGGATGGCTCATTGATGGAGGGTGGGGGGGGCTCATTGATGGAGGTGGAGATGGAAGGCTCATTGATGGAAGTTGGGGGGGCTTATTAATGGAGGCAGGGATGGATGGCTCATTGATAGAGGTGGAGATGAAAGTCTCATTGATGGAGGTTGGAGGGGCTTATTGATGGAGGTGGAGAGGGAAGTCTCATTGATGGAGGTAAGGGGAGGGAAGGCTCATTGATGAAGGTGGCGATGGGAGGCTTATTTATGGAGGTGGAGATGGAAGGCTCATTGACGGAGGTGGGGAGCGAAGGCTCATTGAGGGAAGTGGGGAGGAAAGGCTGGCCCAGGTAGTCTGATCCAATTAAAGAGCTACTGAAGCTCAAAATGCTAAAGGTAATGCTGGTTCTGATAAAAAGGTTCCAGAAAATGCAGAGCATTGTAGTTTGTTGTGTGTGGGGCTGTGTAGTCACAGACTGGTCAGGGTGTCCAAGCTGACCCATGTCCACAGCCAAAAGCGCCTACAATAGGCAAGTGAGCATCAGAACTGGACCACAGAGAAATGGAAGAAGGTGGCCTGGTCTGATGAATCACGTTTTCTTTTACATCCTTTGGATGGCCGGGTGTGTGTGCGTCACTTACCTGGGGAAGAGATGGCACTAGGATGTAGTATGGGAAGTCCGATTTATGGAGGCTCTACCGGATCTGCTACTGATGGCTTGGTGCCAGATGGAGTCCAAGCCTCAATGGGTCAGGAAAGGGTGACCTACTCAATATTAGGTGGGTGGTCATCATTTTATGGCTGATCAGTGTATTTCCTCTGACACGTCTTTTTTTACAGATGTAAAATCTTGCCTCACCATGACATTCTTACAGGGGAATTGGAAGCGACGGTATTCTGCAGCGTTGCTGGGTCAAGGTTTGTGTACGGGGTCACTTGTTATCCAGGTGTCATGTGTGTTGCTAATTGAAGCACTGACAGGAGCCTTACCACTCGGCACCAAGTAGAAAACATCAAGATTTCTGAAGAGTATTATTACTGAGTGATAACTGAAGACTTGAAGCAGCCAGGCACCCTGCTAATAGGCTTAGTAAAGCAAAAACGCAACAACAGCCAAGCTTCATGTGCAAACAGAAAAAAAAAATCACATTAACTGCACCTTCATTTTTGTTAATAATTGTTTTGGCAAGTGCTGCCTGAATCTCATCAGATTTAGTAAAAGTTGAATGTGGACAAAGAAAAGCATGAAGAGTTTTGACCGGGGCACTTTTAACATTTTAAGCAATTTGCACTTCTAATCTGAGTCGGCTGATCAGGAACTTTCCTTGGATATATTTACTTGATCATTTTATTGCATAATAGAGGGCTATACAAAGGAGTTTCATATACTAAATACACTATGTTGTCAAAAGTATTGGTACGCCACTTGCCTTTACACGCACATGACCTAATGGCATCCCAGTCTTATGCCCCATACACACGGTCAGATTTTCCCATGGATTTTGTCCTATCGGACAATGTTGTCGGAAATTCCGACCGTGTGTAGGCACCATCGGACAGTTTCCATCGGATTGTCCTACGGACAAAGTTCTATCTCCTGCTGGATAGATTTTCCGACAACAAAGTACGATCACACCAATTCCGATCGTGTGTAGCGAATTCCGACGGACAAAGTGCCACGCATGCTCAGATCACATTACAAGACCAAAGCTATTGGCTACTAGCCTCTACGTAGTCCCGTCGTAGGCAACAAACGTCACTACGTTCAGAATGATCGGATTTTCCGACAACTTTGTCCGACCGTGTGTATGCAACACCAGTGTCGGACTAAATCCGTCGGACAAAATCCAATGGATTTTGTGGTCGGATTTTCCGACCCTGTGTATGGGGCATTAGTCCGTAGGGTTCAATATTGAGTTGGCCCACCCTTTGCAGCTATAACAGCTTCAACTCTTCTGGGAAGGCTGTCCAGAAGGTTTAGGAGTGTGTCAATGGGAATATTTGACCATTCTTCCAGAAGCCCATTTGTGAGGTCAGGCACTGATCTTGGACTAGAAGGCCTGGCTCGTTGATTTTGTAAGCCTTCGTTATTGTATTGTAAACAAAATTCAATAAAATCTTATTGTGAAAAAAAAAAAGAAGGCTTGGCTCGCAGTCTCCACTCTAATTCATCCCAAAGGTGTTCTATTGGGTTGAGGTCAGGACTCTGTGAAGGCCAGTCAATTTCCTCCACCCCAATCTCGCTCATCCATGTCTTTATGGACCTTGCTTTGTGAACCGGTGCGCAGTCATGTTGGAACAGGAAAGGGCCATCCCCAAACTGTTCCCAAAAAGTTGGGAGTTAAGCACAACCCCTAAAAAACAACCCCACAATCCTCCCTCCACCAAATGATTTGGACCAGTGCCAAAGCAAGGTTCATGAGCGATTTTGGGGTGGAGGAACTTGAGTGGCCTGCACAGAGTCTTGACCTCAACCCAATAGAACACCTTTGGGATGAATTAGAGCCGAGACTGCAAGCCAAACCTTCTCTTCCTACAATCCTTATCTTACAAATGCGCGTCTGTAAGAATGGTCAAACTTTCCCATAGACACACTCCTAAACCTTGTGGACGGCCTTCCCAGAAGAGTTGAAGTTGTTATAGCTGCAAAGGGTGGGCCAACTCATTATTGAACCCTACGGACTAAGACTGGGATGCCATTAAAGTTCATGTGCGTGTAAAGGCAGGCGCACCAATACTTTTGACAATATAGTTTATGTCAAAACTATAAACAATACCAGTCGTGATGGACTTGTGAGGTACCCAAGGACTACACAAAAATGATCAAAAAATGGATGCATTTATTTTATTGACATCACTTAAAATGATTACACACAATCTCTAAAAGCATTACAATAATATTAGCCTCATCATTTGTAGGGGATCCCTACAATATAAACAGTGTTTTATACCATATGTCCAGATAATACAATCTGCCTATATTTACATCAGGCTTTGCTGGAACTGTTATAGACATACGCCTTCGCCCATGTGGGATTTTATTTGTGAGCCCTGTACTTGTAACCTACAGAGATTACGTTGATATGTGAATTTTTAAGATAAAGATACTTTGTACTGTTCATAAAATCACCTTTTGTTATACAACAATAAGACAACATTATGACCACCCACCTAATATTGCATAGGTCCCACTTTTGCCACCAAAACAGCCCTGACCTATGTAGACATGGACTCCACTAGACCTCTGAAGGTTTGCTGTGGTCTCTGGCACAAAGCCGTCACCAGCAGATCCTTTAAGTTCTGTTGTGAGGTGAGCCCTTCATGAATCAGACTTATTTTTCCACATTTCACAGATGCTTAATTGCATGGAGATCTGGAGAATTTGGAGGTAAAGTTCCAAGTTTCCTTCTTCCATTGCTCCGTGGTCCAGTTCTGATGCTCATGTGCACATTGTAGGCGCTATTGGCTGTGGACACGGGTCAGCATGGGTACCTGACAGGTCTGCGGCTACACAGCCCCATACACAACAAACTGCAATGCTCTTTGTGTTTTGACAACTTGCTCAGAACCAGCATTCACATTTTTGGCAATTTGAGCTCCAGTAGCTCTTCTGCTGGATCAGATTACACGGGCCAGACTTCCTCCCTTACTTTCATCAAGGAGCCTTCCCTCTCCAGCTCCATCAATGACCGTTCCCTCACCACTTCTATCAATGAGCCTTCCCTTCCTGCCTCCATCAATGAGCCTTCCCTCCCCACCTTCATCAATGAGCTTTCCTTCCTCGCCTCCATCAATGAGCCTTTCCTCCTTATCTCCATCATTGAGCCTTCCCTCCCCACCTCCATCAATGAGCCTTGGCCACCCACCTTCATCAATGAGCCTTCCCTCTCACCTCTATAAATGAGCCTTCCCGCCTCACCTCCATCAATGAGCCTTGGCCGCCCACCTTCTTTATTGAGCCTTCCCTCCCCACCTCTATAAATGAGCCTTCCCTCCCCACCTCCATCAATGAGCCTTCCCTTCCCGCCTCCATCAATGAGCCTTCCCTCCCCACCTTCATTAATGAGCTTTCCTTCCTCGCCTCCATCAATGAGATTTCCCTCCTTATCTCCATCAATGAGCCTTGGCCACCCACCTCCATCTATGAGCCTTGGCTGTCCATCTTCATCAATGAGTCTTCCCACCCCACCTCTATAAATAAGCCTTACCTCCTCACCTCCATCAATGAGCCTTGGCCACCGACCTTCTTTAATGAGCCTTCCCTCCCCACCTCTATAAATGAGCCCTCCCCACCTCCATCAATGAGCCTTGGCCGCCCACCTCCATAAATGAGCCTTCCCTCCCTACCTCCATCCATGAGCCTTCCCTCCCCACCTCCATAAATGAGCCTTCCCTCCCCACCTCCATCAATGAGCCTTCCCTCTCCACCTCCATTAATTAGCCTTCTTCTCCCCTCCTCGATCAATGTGTCCTCCCCCCCCACCTTCATTAATGAGCCCTCACTCCCCACCTCCATCAATGAGCCCCCCCCCCCCCCCCACCTTCATCAATGAGCCTTCCCCCCATCATCATCAATGAGCCTTCCCTCCCCACCTCCATCAATGAGCCTTCCCTCCTCCATCAATGAGCCCTTGCTCCCCACCTACATCAATGAGCACTCTGTCCTCACCTCCATCAATGAGCCTTTCCTCCCCACCTCTATCAATGAGCCTTGGCCACTCACCTCCATCAATGAGCTGTCCCCCCCACCTCCATCCATGAGCCTTCCCTCCCCACCTCCATAAATGAGCCTTCTCTCCCCACCTCCATAAATGAGCCTTCCCTCCCCACCTCCATCAATGAGCCTTCCCTCCCCACCTTCATTAATGAGCCCTCACTCCCCACCTCCATCAATGAGCCCCCCCACCTTCATCAATGAGCCTTCCCCCCATCATCATCAATGAGCCTTTCCTCCCCACCTCCATCAATGAGCCTTCCCTCCTCCATCAATGAGCCCTTGCTCCCCACCTACATCAATGAGCACTCTGTCCTCACCTCCATCAATGAGCCTTTCCTCCCCACCTCTATAAATGAGCCTTGGCCACTCACCTCCATCAATGAGCTGTCCCCCCCACCTCCATCATTGAGCCTTCCCTCCCCACCTCCATCAATGAGCTTTCCCTCCCCACCTCCATCAATGAGCTTTCCCTCAGCTCCTCCATCAATGAGCTCCAGTAGCTCTTCTGCTGGATCAGATTACACGGGCCAGGCTTCCTCCCTTACATTCATCAATGAGCCTTCCCTTTCCACCTCCATCCATGAGCCTTCCCTCCCCACCTCCATCAATGAGCCTTGGCCGCCCATGACCCTGTCACTGGTTGGCCGGTTCTTCTACCTTCGACCAGTTTTGGAGTTTCTCTGACCCAGTCGCCTAGACATTATAATTTGCTTCTTGTCAAAGTCCTTCAAATCCTTACACTTGCCCATTTTTCTGCTTTCAAAACATTATCCACAGACAGCAAAAAACAAAAGCCCAACAGCGGTTCTAATCATTCCCTTTTGACTTTGGATAGACTTTAAACCAGGTTTTAGAAACTAGAGTTGTATCTGCTATACATCTGCTTTCTGCATGTTAAAAATATGGTACATTTTCTTTTTACTAGCAATGGCACTAATCAAGTCTCTTTATTACTCTCAGATATTGATGAGTGTGCTCTTGGTACCCATGAATGCACCCAACTTTGTGTGAACTCAGAGGGGTCCTACACCTGCCGCTGTCTTCCAGGGTTCCGCTTTGAAATGGGCTCAGACAGTCAATGTGTTGGTGAGTAACATGAAGTATTGTGTGTATCCAAGTAAAGTAAAAGAGTAGTGGCGCGCAGCGGGTTAAAATTAAACTAAAAAAAACAGGTAAGAGGTAAAATAAGGTAAAATCCAATTAAGTGGTGAATAAAGGTGGTGAAAGTGAATTCACAAGGTAAAATCAATGATTAAAATGGTGAATCGCATAAAATGTCATCAAAGCATAATAAACATAAATATCATATGAGATATAAATAAAGTGAATGGTGACTGTGGTTAAAAAGCACACAGCGTAACAATTCCTAAAGCTGAAGCTCTGGTTCAAAATATAGCAAAGTGATAGATTATAACAATGTGATAAATAAACGCAGTGAGGGTGGTAAAAGTGCAGTAAAATGGCTGAGACACTGCTAAGAAAATAAATAATAGACAAAATTGTCTAACAATCACTGAAGTGGATGATAGAGGTGAATAAATAACTGAAGTGGAGAAAAATGCGAATAAGTCGCAAGCTAAAAACGCATCACAAAAGAGTAAATTTTAAAATGGTGAAAAGTCCATATAGACATCGGTGCAAGTGACCATTCGTTCCCAGAATCAGGTGCAACAAGGTGTTTTCCTGCTGACTATGCAGTAGTAGTTTTCTTTGTGACTATCTTGTGCAGTTTGGAGCAGCGGTGTGTGATCCTGGTGGGGGTGCTAAGGTTGGCCCCTTACCTTACGGCTGTAAGGTTACAGCATGGGTTACAATGGGTCTTTGAGGGTCCCTGGTATCCTTCCTCCGTTAGGGGCTCCAGACTGTATCACGGTTTCTTAAAGGTACTTGGGTTGCATCCAATACAGGGGGGGGGGGGGCCCCGCTCACATCAGTATAGAAAAGAGGAATGAAGTAGCCTCATAGTGTAGTATGTTTCAACATCAAAAGTAGTTTATTTAGTACAGATAAAAACAGTTCACATTAAAAGCAAGAGGGGTACTCACATTCTAAATGAGTTAAAAAGTAGTGTACAAACGAGCGGCGAGCTCGGTGTTGCGTCACTTCCGGGTGGTCAGATTAGGCTGTAGTCCCTACTGATGTTGAAACATACTACACTATGAGGCTACTTCATTCCTCTTTTCTATACTGATATGTGAGCGCCCCCCCCCCCCCCCCCTGTATTGGATGCAACCCAAGTACCTTTAAGAAACCGTGATACAGTCTGGAGCCCCTAACGGAGGAAGGATACCAGGGACCCTCAAAGACCCATTGTAACCCATGCTGTAACCTTACAGCCGTAAGGTAAGGGGCCAACCTTAGCACCCCCACCAGGATCACACACCGCTGCTCCAAACTGCACAAGATAGTCACAAAGAAAACTACTACTGCATAGTCAGCAGGAAAACACCTTGTTGCACCTGATTCTGGGAACGAATGGTCACTTGCACCGATGTCTATATGGACTTTTCACCATTTTAAAATTTACTCTTTTGTGATGCGTTTTTAGCTTGCGACTTATTCGCATTTTTCTCCACTTCAGTTATTTATTCACCTCTATCATCCACTTCAGTGATTGTTAGACAATTTTGTCTATTATTTATTTTCTTAGCAGTGTCTCAGCCATTTTACTGCACTTTTACCACCCTCACTGCGTTTATTTATCACATTGTTATAATCTATCACTTTGCTATATTTTGAACCAGAGCTTCAGCTTTAGGAATTGTTACGCTGTGTGCTTTTTAACCACAGTCACCATTCACTTTATTTATATCTCATATGATATTTATGTTTATTATGCTTTGATGACATTTTCTGCGATTCACCATTTTAATCATTGATTTTACCTTGTGAATTCACTTTCACCACCTTTATTCACCACTTAATTGGATTTTACCTTATTTTACCTCTTACCTGTTTTTTAGTTTAATTTTAACCCGCTGCGCGCCACTACTCTTTTACTTTACTTACCTCTGGGTTCAGATATTACCCTCAGTGTGTGCTGCATTAGTCTTAGCTCTCATTCCCGGTAAGCGCGAGATTACCCTCTCCTTCATTGTGTGTATCCAAGGCCGGGATAAGGGGTGGGCAGGAGGGGAAGCTGCCCTGGGCATAATGGTTTACTGTAGAAACGGGGGTGAAAGGAGTAGTGATAGTGGCAGTGATTTTGACAAGCGAGTAATTGCGCTTCCTGCTTGCCAGATTATTGTGCTCTCTCCAGCCAATATCTTGTTCCTTTGCATACCTGCAGCTGTCCTTATGTCCCCTACCACTCATTACTGACCTTGACTTGTTCCTTGACTACACTTCTGTTTGATCCCAATCTACAGCCACTTGTTACCAACCCTTGGCTTGTTTACTGACTACACTTCTGCTTGATCCCTACCCGCTATATCTTCTACTGGACCCCGGCTAGCTCACCTCCTGATGGGGCGATCCTGAGGACTGCAACCTGGTACTAACATGCAGCAAAATTCATCTTCACTATCAGGAGTTCTGGTGTATACTGGTTAGTGCTTAGACCCCCACACCTCAGATGAGCCTGCATCATCTGCCAGGGTGGCCTGCTTGTGTATTTATACAGCTGGTTGGTGGGAGCCTCTCTGCTGCTATAGCTACTGGTCTCCAAGACTGACCCCTGATCATGACACAGTACCTATCCTTTCCTAGCAAATGCACTAGTCTGTATGCAGTAGGGATACACTAAAAGTTACTCAGCTGCCATTATAGTTGGTCTGCGGTTTCCTTAGCAAACAGGACTAGAGGCTTTTAAAGCGATTGCAGGAAAACAGGTTGTTGTTCTTGGCAGTCTTCCTCTCTCTTGTACTATGGCTTCTAGTTGTCACATACCTGACTGGAGACTGAGGTGACGAGAGGGCTCCCCTTGTGGCTTAGTGCAAAGTACCCCTGAAGGTGGTGACAGAGGGTGCTATGCCCAAAGAAGCACAGGTTGCCAAAGATGAAGCCGCCTGATGGTTCCTGATTATAGGACACCCGAGAGCAGAGAAGTTAGCACAGCAGGTGATTCTTTGGAAGAACTGGTGGATCTTGGCAGATGGGTAGAGCAGGAAGAAAAGTCAGAAGCCAGGGCTGGGGGTCAAACACAGGAAGTCAATCAGGAGCAGAGGCGGGAGCGTGGTCAGGATCAAGCCAGGGTCAAACACAGGATGTCCATCAGGATCAGAGGCAGAAGCGTGGTCAGGATCAAGCCAGGGTCAAACACAGGATGTCCATCAGGAACAGAGGCATAAGCGTGGTCAGGATCAAGCTAGGGTCAAACACAGGATGTCAATCAGGAGCAGAGGCAGAAGCGTGGTCAGGATCAAGCCAGGGTCAAACACAGGATGTCAATCAGGAGCAGAGACAGAAGCATGGTCAGGATAAAGCCAGGGTTAAACACAGGATGTCAATCAGGACCAGAGGCAGAAGCCTGGTCAGGATCAAGCCAGGGTCAAACACAGGAATTCATCAGGAGCAGAGGCAGAAGCGTGGTCAGGATCAAACCAGGGTCAAACACAGGATGTCAATCAGGAACGGAGGCATAAGCGTGGTCAGGATCAAGCTAGGGTCAAACACAGGATGTCAATCTGGACCAGCGGCAGAAGCGTGGTCAGGATCAAGCCAGGGTCAAACACAGGATGTCAATCAGGAGCAGAGGCAGAAGCGTGGTCAGGATCAAGCCAGTGTCAAACATAGGATGTCAATCAGTAACAGAGGCAGAAGCAGGTCCGTGGAGCAAGCCAGGGTCAGACCCAGGAGAGAAGCCAAAACAAATCATGGGTAATCTAGGTCGTTAACAGGTAATAAAGCAATAGAACAAGGCACAGGAACACAGGATACAAAGTCTGACGATAATCCAGCAATTGATGAGAATTGCTGTCCCTATATAGGCCACTGAATGCTGGCAATTGTTGCGCTTTGCGCGCGCCGATGCACCGGCGCACATGCAGATTTGCCACAGTGTGCCACTGACCAATGCGCATGCGTGAATTAGTGCAGCCATACCAGGCATTGGCATATTTGCCAGGTCTTCTCCAAATCCTTCCCTGACACTAGTGCTGTCCCTTGCCAACTGTTGGTAGCTATTCTCACATGGACGTAGCCCTGTGGCTCCTACATTCCGTTTCTTAGAGGAATGCATTTCTGTCTATAAACTTTAGATGGCAAGGTTGTTCCCTAAAAGCCATAGGTCAAATATGTCGGAAGATCAGGCTATTGTTGATTCTTATTGACAGAACTACAATTAAGTTTGGGTTCTGTGTTTGACAAGAGCTCCTCTGTACTCTCCCAGCCAATAGATTACACGTATACTGTATACAAGGCATCACTAAATGGTGGACCACGGTCCTGGATCTGAGTCGAGCCACTGTCTTATCCAGACTGCTGCAGTCCCGCCATTTAGGAGCAGATTTTTCACCTTGGCTACCACCAGTGCTGTCAGTATCACAGCAGAGCAGAGAGGCAGAGTTCTAGATAGAGAGGCACAAAGAGGAACAGTTCTAGATAGAGACCGGGAAGCACAGCAGCTTAGGATGGAAGTTGGGAGCGGGAGCTGCGGGGGTTAACTTTTCAAGTTAACCAACCAGTGATTGTTTTTTAGGATGCAGGGCGGGCCCAGCAACCAATCACCTGGTGGTTAAAGTGGTAGTAAACTCTATGCTGCCACTTTTACCTACAGGTAAGCCTATAATAAAGCTTATCTGTAGGTACTGTGAATATCTCCTAAACTTGCACAGTTTAGGAGATATTCAAAGTGCATGCAGCTGATGACATCATGGGCACATACGCTCTGAAGGTCCAGCTTACAGTGCCACTGGCGGAACTTCAGAGCCCATGGCGGAAACAGCGGCTCCCGCGTGCATGCACTGGAGTGACGTCATCGGGCTCCCAGTCACTCATGTAGCCGGAGGCCGCGAACACGGAAGGAAGAACATGTCAGCCATCTCAGAATTGACATTGCAGCGCGGGAGGGCTTCATTCTAAGGGGGGAGAGCCGCATGGGCTGTAATGTGAATAGGGGGCATAGCTGTACGGGCTGTAATGTGAATAGGGGGCATAGCTGTACGGGCTGTAATGTGAATGGGGGGCAGAGCTGTAGGGGCTGTAATGTGAATGGAGGGCATAGCTGTACGGGCTGTAATGTGAATGGGGGGAGCAGAGCTGCACAGCCTGTGATGTGAATAGGGGGCATAGCTGCACAGCCTGTGATGTAAATGGGGTGGGGGGGGGGAGCAGAGCTGCACAGGCTGCAATGTGAATGGGGGGGAGAGCTGCACGGGCTGTAATGGGAATTTGGGGGGCAGAGCTGCACGGGCTGTAATGTGAATGGGGGGCAGAGCTGTGGGGTTATAATGTGAATAGGGGGGGGGTAGAGCTGCACAGGCTGTAATGTGAATGGGGGGCAGAGCTGTACGGGCTGTAATGTGAATGGGGGCAGAGCTGTATGGGCTGTAATGTGAATGGGGGGCATAGCTGTACAGGCTGTAATGTGAATGGAGGGCATAGCTGTACGGGCTGTAATGTGAATGGGGGGCAGAGCTGTACAGGCTGTAATGTGAATGGGGGGCATAGCTGTACGGGCTGTAATGTGAATGGGGGGCAGAGCTGTACGGGCTGTAATGTGAATGGAGGGCATAGCTGTACGGGCTGTAATGTGAATGGGGGGAGCAGAGCTGCACAGCCTGTGATGTGAATAGGGGGCATAGCTGCACAGCCTGTGATGTAAATGGGGTGGGGGGGAGCAGAGCTGCACAGGCTGCAATGTGAATGGGGGGGAGAGCTGCACGGGCTGTAATGGGAATTTGGGGGGCAGAGCTGCACGGGCTGTAATGTGAATGGGGGGCAGAGCTGTGGGGTTATAATGTGAATAGGGGGGGGGGTAGAGCTGCACAGGCTGTAATGTGAATGGGGGCAGAGCTGTACGGGCTGTAATGTGAATGGGGGGCAGAGCTGTATGGGCTGTAATGTGAATGGGGGGCAGAGCTGTACAGGCTGTAATGTGAATGGGGGGCAGAGCTGTATGGGCTGTAATGTGAATGGGGGCAGAGCTGTACGGGCTGTAATGTGAATGGGGGGAGCAGAGCTGCACAGCCTGTGATGTGAATAGGGGGCATAGCTGCACAGCCTGTGATGTAAATGGGGTGGGGGGGAGCAGAGCTGCACAGGCTGCAATGTGAATGGGGGGGTGGCAGATTTGCAGGGACTGCAATGTGAATGGGGGGGGAGAGCTGCACGGGCTGTAATGGGAATTTGGGGGGCAGAGCTGCACGGGCTGTAATGTGAATGGGAGGCAGAGCTGTGGGGTTATAATGTGAATAGGGGGGGGGTAGAGCTGCACAGGCTGTAATGTGAATGGGGGGCAGAGCTGTACGGGCTGTAATGTGAATGGGGGGCAGAGCTGTATGGGCTGTAATGTGAATGGGGGCAGAGCTGTACAGGCTGTAATGTGAATGGGGGGCAGAGCTGTATGGGCTGTAATGTGAATGGGGGGCAGAGCTGTACGGGCTGTAATGTGAATGGGGGGAGCAGAGCTGCACAGCCTGTGATGTGAATAGGGGGCATAGCTGCACAGCCTGTGATGTAAATGGGGTGGGGGGGAGCAGAGCTGCACAGGCTGCAATGTGAATGGGGGGGGGGGGGGGGGGGGGGGGGGGGGGCAAATTTGCAGGGGCTGCAATGTGAATGGGGGGGAGAGCTCCACGGGCTGTAATGGGAATTTGGGGGGCAGAGCTGCACGGGCTGTAATGTGAATGGGGGGCAGAGCTGTGGGGTTATAATGTGAATAGGGGGGGGGGGGGTAGAGCTGCACAGGCTGTAATGTGAATGGGGGCAGAGCTGTACGGGCTGTAATGTGAATGGGGGGGCAGAGCTGTATGGGCTGTAATGTGAATGGGGGGCAGAGCTGTACAGGCTGTAATGTGAATGGGGGCAGAGCTGTATGGGCTGTAATGTGAATGGGGGCAGAGCTGTACGGGCTGTAATGTGAATGGGGGGCAGAGCTGTACGGGCTGTAATGTGAATGGGGGGCTGAGCTGCATGGGCTGTAATGTGAATGAGGTGCAGAGCTGCGGGGGGTTATAATGTGAATGGGGGGGTGGTAGAGCTGCACAGGCTGTAATGTGAATGGGGGGGAGAGCTGTACAGGCTGTAATGTGAATGGGGGGGCAGAGCTGTATGGCCTGTAATGTGAATGGGGGCAGAGCTGTACGGGCTGTAATGTGAATGGGGGGCAGATCTGTACGGGCTGTAATGTGAATGGGGGGCAGAGCTGCATGGGCTGTAATGTGAATGAGGTGCAGAGCTGCGGGGGGTTATAATGTGAATGGGGGGTGGTAGAGCTGCACAGGCTGTAATGTGAATGAGGTGCAGAGCTGTACGGGCTGTAATGTGAATGGGGGGCAGAGCTGTACGGGCTGTAATGTGAATGGGGGGCAGAACTGTACGGACTGTAATGTGAATGGGGTGCAGAGCTGCGGGGTTATAATGTGAATAGGGGGGGGGGGTAGAGCTGCACAGGCTGTAATGTGAATGGGGGGCAGAGCTGTACGGGCTGTAATGTGAATGGGGGCAGAGCTGCATGGGCAGTAATGTGAATGAGGTGCAGAGCTGCGGGGGGTTATAATGTGAATGGGGGGGGGGGGGTAGAGCTGCACAGGCTGTAATGTGAATGGGGGGCATAGCTGTACGGGCTGTAATGTGAATGGGGGGCAGAGCTGCGGGGGGTTATAATGTGAATGGGGGTGGGTAGGGCTACACAGGCTGTAATGTGAATGGGGAGCAGAGCTGTACAGGCTGTAATGTGAATGGGGGGCAGAGCTGTACGGGCTGTAATGTGAATGGGGGGCAGAGGTGTACGGGCTGTAATGTGAATGGGGGGCAGAGCTGCATGGGCTGTAATGTGAATGGGGGCAGAGCTGCGGGGGGTTATAATGTGAATGGGAGGGGGGTAGAGCTGCACAGGCTGTAATGTGAATGGGGGGGCAAAGCTGTAAAGGCTGTAATGTGAATGGGGGGGGGGCAAAGCTATATGGGCTGTATTGTGAAGAACAAGGGGGGGGGGGCTGTGATTTGAAGGACCTGATTCATCATGCAAACATGCGATTCGGACCTCCATGAATTTTAATGCAATACCCCTGATGTGTACCATAATAGTATATATTTTCCCATTGTAGTAAAACTATTGTGATGTAATGCCTCAGCATTGACTTTATTTCTATGTAGCTGCACATACTTGCAGGAAAATCCAGGGACCCTTCTGTAGCGCTGATCCCCTCATAGTCACTGTAGAACTTAATACCATAAAAACGAAGTTTAATGACAAATTATAAGGAATTTTTCCTTTTCTCCCTCTATCATCACCATCCGATGCTCTGCATGAAGCTGCCAACCCCTTATGACGCCCGGGTGTTAAAAGAAGGACATGCACGAGCAACGTAATGTTTTCCGCAATGAATCAGAAGGTCCAATTAGTGGGAAGTCATTGGGTCAGATAATATATTAATCCAGCACTTCATTTTCAACCTTGCAGTGTCAGACTTCTCATCAATTGCAGTAAATGGGAATCCATTTGCGCACTCATCATAGCGGCACATGTTTAGAATGAGCAATTCCAGAGACATTAAAAGAATGATAGAGATTAATCGATCTCCAAATATGTATTTTTATCTTGTTGATCGCACAAAACATTAGCAAGTCGTTCTGCTAAATAATGACACAAACGCACCCAGAAAGTGGAGGCTGAAGAGTCATCAGGAAAGTTGTATGACCTCCGCAGCTTCTCTTGCCAGAAAATGTTCCACAAGGTCACCAGGAACTATACAGGACTGAATGAAGAGTACAAGGAACTATACAGGACTGGATGAAGAGTACAAGAAAGGACCGGATGAAGAGTACGAGGAACGAGATAGGGCCGAATGAAGAGTACAAGGAACTATACAGGACTGGATGAAGAGTACGAGATAGGACCGAATGAAGAGTACAAGGAACTATACAGGACTGGATGAAGAGTACGAGATAGGACCGAATGAAGAGTACAAGGAACTATACAGGACTGGATGGAGAGTATGAGATAGGACTTAATGAAGAGTACAAGGAACTATACATGACTGGATGAAGAGTACGAGGAACGAGATAGGACTGAATGAAGAGTACAAGGAACTATACAGGACTGGATGAAGAGTACGAGGAACTATACAGGACTGAGTACGAGGAATGAGATATGACTGAATGAAGAGTACAAAGAACTATACAGGACTGAAATGAAGAGTACGAGGAACTATACAGGACTGAATGAAGAGTACAAAGAACTATACAGGACTGGATGAAGAGTATGAGGAACTACACAGGACTGAGTACGAGGAATGAGATATGACTGAATGAAGAGTACAAAGAACTATACAGGACTGAAACGAAGAGTACGAGGAACTAGACAGGACTGAATGTAGAGTACGAGATAGGACTAAATAAAGGGTACGAGGAACTATACAGGACTGAGTACGAGGAATGAGATATGACTGAATGAACAGTACAAAGAACTATACAGGACTGAAACAAAGAGTACGAGGAACTAGACAGGACTGAATGAAGAGTATGAGGAATGAGATATGACTGAATGAACAGTACAAAGAACTATACAGGACTGAAACGAAGAGTACGAGGAACTAGACAGGACTGAATGAAGAGTACGAGGAACTAGACAGGACTGAATGAAGAGTACGAGGAACTAGACAGGACTGAATGAAGAGTATGAGGAACTAGCCAGGACTGAATGAAGGGTATGAGGAACTAGGCAGGACTGAATGAAGAGTACAAGGAACTAAACAGGACTGAATGAACAGTACGAGGAACTAGCCAGGACTAAATGAACAGTACGAGGAACTAGACAGGACTGAATGAAGAGTACGAGGAACTAGATGGGACGGAATGAAGAGTACGAGGAATTAGACAGGACTGAATGAAGAGTACGAGGAACTAGCCAGGACTGAATGAAGAGTACGAGGAACTAGACAGGACTGAATGAAGAGTACAAAGAACTAGACAGGACTGAATGAAGAGTACGAGGAACTAGCCAGGACAGAATGAAGTGTATGAGGAACTAGGCAGAACTGAATGAAGAGTATGATGAACTAGACAGGATTGAATGAAGAGTATGAGGAACTAGACAGGACTGAATGAAGAGTATGAGGAACAAGACAGGACTGAATGAAGAGTACGAGGAAGGAGATAGAACTGAATGAAGAGTACGAGGAAGGAGATAGAACTAAATGAAGAGTACGAGAAAGGAGACAGGACTGGATGAACTGTACAAGGAAGGAGATAGGACTGAATGAAGAGTACGAGGAACTAGATGGGACGGAATGAAGAGTACGAGGAATTAGACAGGACTGAATGAAGAGTATGAGGAACTAGCCAGGACTGAATGAAGAGTACGAGGAACTAGACAGGACTGAATGAAGAGTACAAAGAACTAGACAGGACTGAATGAAGAGTACGAGGAACTAGCCAGGACAGAATGAAGTGTATGAGGAACTAGGCAGAACTGAATGAAGAGTATGATGAACTAGACAGGATGGAATGAAGAGTATGAGGAACTAGACAGGACTGAATGAAGAGTACAAGGAACTAGACAGGACTAAATGAAGAGTATGAGGAACAAGACAGGACTGAATGAAGAGTACGAGGAAGGAGATAGAACTGAATGAAGAGTACGAGAAAGGAGACAGGACTGGATGAAGTGTACGAGGAAGGGTATAGGACTGAATGAAGAGTACGAGGAACTAGACAGGACCAAATGAAGCCCCGATCCTTTTCCTTTTCGGTCACCCAACGGCGGTCCTGGCTCCTATCCCCAATAGCAAGGGGGGCACTCAAACATGCCCACACCCGAGTCGCGCTCCTGTGGATGGACATTGTCAATTGAGAGTGTGGCTCACCCCCCACCCCTTGCTCTCTCCTTATTGGCTCACTGGCTGTGATTGAGAGCAGTGGGAGCCAATGAGGAGAGAGAAACCTGGGAGAGCCGCTGCTCTCATGCACGTCGCTGGATCGAGATGGGGCTCAGGTTAGTACAGGGGAGTAATACAGGAGCTAACATATGACTGAGGAGCTGCCTTGGTCCCCACCCTTATCCTACTGGCTAATAGATGGACACATCCGAAGTTGCTGAAGAGAAATCCAACACGCTGACACCTCCATGGACATGTGTGTCCCTCTCAGCCTATTTGCCAGCAATTTTTGATGCGCTTTATTGCAGGACTCCTGCTTTATAGGCCCCACAAAACGCGATCCGCTTCAACCCAGGACCAAAACCCCCTTTATGATTTTGGGGCATGGTCCACACAGATATTTATTTATTTACATCAAATCTGAGTTTGAGATATTCCTCTCAGAGTTCCATTCCAAGCAGGGACAATGTGGGTGGGATGGCGGATAGACTCCATGTGACAGGGTCTTTTTCTTTTTTTTTAAACGGATTTGGATGATTTTATGTGTGTGCAATGCAACAAAATATGACATATTTCCTGTTAAACCCCTGATGAAGGAGGCTACATTCATCTCCGAAACGCGTTGGGTGTAGGATCTCTGTATCATCAATCTGCACAATTTTGATGTCTCCCATGTCCAAATTTTGTCAACTATTATATGTATTTTTCTAGATAGTTATTTAATAAAGTTATTATTATTCCATTTTTCATGGGATGTGGCATACTTTGTAAATCTTTCATATCAGAAAAACAATATCCTATTGGCTGGCCATCTCCAAACTATGGCCTGTAACCAACGCTCAGCTTACTACAAGATTTTATTAGGCCCGCAACAATTGCCAATGAAAATACCCAGGCTGGCTGGCAGTGGTATTGTAATATGGTGACTGGTACATCAACTGCCAGGCAGCCATGACCCCCAAAGATGGGCACCATTGCAGGTAAGGGAGGACTCTAATGAGCACCCCTGAATGTAAGGGGGGACTGATGTGCACCCCTGAATGTAAGGGGGGCTGACGGGCACCCCTGGATGTAAGGGGGGACTGATAGGCACCCCTGAATGTAAGGGAGACTGATGGGCACCCCTGGATGTAAGGGGGGGCTGACGGGCACCCCTGGATGTAAGGGGGGACTGATAGGCACCCCTGAATGTAAGGGAGACTGATGGGCACCCCTGGATGTAAGGGAGGACTGATGAGTACCCCTGGATGTAAGGAGGATTGATGAGTATCCCTGGATGTAAGGAGGACTGATGAGTATCCCTGGATGTAAGGGAGAACTAATGTGCCCCCCCCCCCCCCGGATGTAAGGGAGGACTGATTGGCATCCCTGGATGTAAGGGAGAACTGATGAGTATCCCTGGATGTAACGGAGGACTGATGGTCACCCCTGGATGTAAGGGAGGACTGATGGACACCCCTAGATGTAAGGGAGGATTGATGGGCTCCCCTAGATGTAAGGGAGGACTGATGGGCACCCCTGAATGTAAGGGAGACTGATGGGCACCCCTGGATGTAAGGGGGAACTGATGAGTATCCCTGGATGTAAGGGAGGACTGATGAGTATCCCTGGATGTAAGGGAGAACTAATGTGCCCCCCCCCCCCCGGATGTAAGGGAGGACTGATTGGCATCCCTGGATGTAAGGGAGAACTGATGAGTATCCCTGGATGTAACGGAGGACTGATGGTCACCCCTGGATGTAAGGGAGGACTGATGGGCACCCCTGGATGTAAGGGAGGACTGATGGACACCCCTAGATGTAAGGGAGGACTGATGGACACCCCTAGATGTAAGGGAGGATTGATGGGCTCCCCTAGATGTAAGGGAGGACTGATGGGCACCCCTGAATGTAAGGGAGACTGATGGGCACCCCTGGATGTAAGGGGGAACTGATGAGTATCCCTGGATGTAAGGGAGGACTGATGAGTATCCCTGGATGTAAGGGAGAACTAATGTGCCCCCCCCCCCGGATGTAAGGGAGGACTGATTGGCATCCCTGGATGTAAGGGAGAACTGATGGTCACCCCTGGATGTAAGGGAGGACTGAGGGGCACCCCTGGATGTAAGGGAAGATTGATGGGCACTCCTAGATTTAAGGGAGGACTGATGGGCACCCCTAGATGTAAGGGAGGATTGATGGGCACCCCTGCATGTAAAGGAGGACTGATGAGCACCCCTGGATGTAAGGGAGGACTGATGGGCACCCCTGGATGTAAGGGAGGACACCGATGGACACTCATGGATGCAAGGGGGGCTCTGATTGGCACTAATAAATGGAAGGGGAGGGAGACTCTGATGAGCACTGCTGAATGCAAGTAGGGGCTCTGATAGACACTCTTGGATGTAAAAAAGTGACTCTGATGATGGGCACTTCTAGATGTAAGGGGTGACTCCATTTCATACAACCAGTAGGAGGCGCTCCCTCTTTTTCCCACCATACATGTTGATTTTCCCTCTTTATATTCCCAGATATAAATGAATGCCTGGAAGGAGGCGGGCCATGTGATCACATCTGCCATAACGACGCCGGATCCTACCACTGCCACTGTCAAGGCGGCTATTACCTGGCACAGGATAGGAGAAGATGCCTCCAGCAATTATAAATGTTGTATAACAATTTTCATTTTACAGAAACTTCACTGAATGTATGATTGCCTGTGTGTCTATCCTCCCAACTGCTGCAAGCTTTGGCCTATGTTCTACTATGAGATGAACTTTGCTGATTTCTGTTTAATATGAAATTTCTGTTTAATATGAAATTTAGGATATAACGAGCTCATCTTAAACCTGCACCTACCCCCCCCCCCCCCCCCCCCCCCAGAAAAGAAGATGCTTGGTATTTAAATTGTATTACAAACATCTGTTGAAATGGTACATTTATCCCTAAAGAAGAAACGTGAAATATAAAGATCCGAAATGCTTTGCATTTCCCAGCTTACAGACTAGTTGTCAATTAAAATTAATGTGATTGTACAATATGGGTCAGATCTGGGAGTTCCATATATTTAATATGCGCATTAGAGAAAGGTTGTGGGAGGCTTTTTTTGATGTTGTATACATTGGCTTTTAACTTTTGTATTTTGCATATGATTATGTAATAAAGCTGTTTTATACTTCATTTTGGTTGCCCTTGGGGCTCGTTTACACTTGCTTCAAAATGTTTCATTGGACATGATTTTTTAAAGCTCTGAATGCCAATCAAAGCTCCTGACACTGAATAAAATGGTTCCTTACAGTCCTGGTCACACGTTGTGTTTGCTTTGCTTTAAAAATGATCCCCCCATGTTGTTTTTGTGGTGCTTCAAAGTGTCTCCAAAGCCTTCATAGAAGTCTCTGACAATGCTTGCTGAAGCTCTTGAGGAGCTTTTATTCAGCGGTAGTTTCGCTTTTTTTTTTTTGGGAGGTATTGCTGGTATGAGATATCCCAGGATGCACTGGGAAACCAACAAGCGAACTGGAAATACGTCATCAGCAATCACTTGCGGTTTTATGTGTATATAGTCTGGGCGTGTCTGGTGCAGACGTCACATCTGGTGTACAATGTGGAGCAGCAGGAAGGTGAGCGCGGTCCAGACTGGAGCAGAGCAACTAGCAGACAGCACAGGTGTGCAACATGGGAACGCTATAGCGGAAGGTGAGCAGCAGAGGATCAGCAGAGCTGGGGCTCAGAACAGGAGAAACTAGCAGATGTCAAACGTGGTGCGCAGCACGGGAGAAATATAACAAGAGGTGAGCGGAAACCAGAGAGAAAGGAGGATCAGCACACTAGAGGATCAGCAGAGCTGGGGGTTAAGACTGAGCAGGGGATCAGCAGAGTTGGGTTTTACTACTGAGTGGGGGATTAATAGAACTGGGGGTTACCAGTGAGTGGGGGATCAGCAGAGCTGGGGGACAAGAGCAGGAGAAACTACCAGTTGTCACATGTGGTGCGCAGCATGGGAGCAATATGGCGGAAAGTGAGCATTGACCATAGTAAGAGGAGGATCAGAAAACCAGAGAATCAGCATTGATCAGGGTTACCACTGAGCGGGGGTTTAGCAGAGCTGAGGGTTACTAGTGAGTGGGGGATCAGCAGAGCTGGGGGACCAGAGCAGGACAGGAAAAACTAGCAGATGTCACATATGGTGCGCAGCATGGAAGCAAAATAGCAGGAAGTGAGCAGGGACTGGAGAGAGAGGAGGATCAGTAAACTAGTGGATCAGCAGATCTGGGGGTTACTACTGAGTGAGGGATCAGCAGAGCTGGGGGTTCTACTGAGTGGGGGATCAGCAGAGCTGGGGGTACTACGGAGAGGGGGATCAGCAAAGCTTGGGTTACTACTAATCGGGGGATCAGCAAAGCCGGGTGTATGACTGAACAGGTTGATCTGCTGAAGAAAGGTACTAATAACCTGGGGATTTGCTGAACAGGGTTACTTATTAACTGGAGATCTGCTAATTGTGGGTACTACTGAACTAGGTTTCTATTGAGCTCCTTTTAAACCAACAGAAAGTCAACACACACAAGGTATTTGCCGAGCTTTAATAAAACTTCAAAAAAGCATCACTGAAGCGTCAAAAACCAACTAACAACCACCAACAACCATGCCACATTCAAAGGCACTTAAATCCCCTTTCTTCCCCCATTCTGATGCTCGGTTTATACTTCAGCAAGTCATATTCACAATGTCTAGATGCCTAAATGCATTGAGTTGCTGCAATGTGATTGGCTGATTATCAATTTGTGTTACCAAGCAATTGAACAGGTGTACCTAATAAAATTGGCCGGTGAGTGTATATTTTGCATACTTAAATAATGTTATTCAATTACATTGTAATTCTTGATGTGTGATCCTTGGGCACCTTGAAGGTCCATCCTTTGGCGCCTTGAAGGTCCATCCTTTGGCACCTTGAAGGTCCATCCTTGGGCGCCTTGAAGGTCCATCCTTGGGCGCCTTGAAGGTCCATCCTTGGGCGCCTTGAAGGTCCATCCTTGGGCGCCTTGAAGGTCCATCCTTGGGCGCCTTGAAGGTCCATCCTTTGGCACCTTGAAGGTCCATCCTTGGGCGCCTTGAAGGTCCATCCTTGGGCGCCTTGAAGGTCCATCCTTGGGCACCTTGAAGGTCCATCTTTACAATATCATTCAATGTTGTCTTTATAAGGAGGAGCTGCCCCTAATTGTACCCCCGACAACCCGCTTATTAGGATTCAAAATAAGAGTCAGAATTAAAGTTACACTTTAGCTCCTCATAATAGCGGCTTGTGATTCGGCACATCAAATATCCGCTTGGTCTGCGGCGCCCTGACAGGGATGAAATGTTGTTTTTTCTCTGTGGTTTCATTATGTGCTCCAGATAAAAATCACAAAGACTTGGAGGAGAATGTGTTTATTGTGCAGGGATCATCGTAGCCCAGAGATGGCGGCTCTGTACTAAACACATAATGCGGCTCTGCAGCTGTTCCTTCAGGTGTTCCGCGAATCTGTCAGGAGCCGTTACCTTTCCCAACAGTAACCTTTAACTGCGCTACTTCTCCAGCATTTAATAAATCTACGGCGCTCTTTGAGGTTTATCAGATGCGGCATAAAGGAGAGCCTGTTCTATGGAGGAGAAGCATGTCAATGACCCAGGTGATGAGGTTATTAGATAGAAGAGGAGCCCACAACCCCATCAGGAGGAAATCATTTCTCAAAGGTCAAAGTATTGGAGGCAGAGCGTGTCTATGGTTGTGGGGTTTTTCATTGTTTACATTCTATTATGCTTTTATATGGAATAAAATTACGGAAAAAAATAATGTCTTTTTGTTTCCTGTTAATTCTATAAGAAATATACTGCCAGCCATACAGTAACTTTATGACCACCCACCCAATATTGAGTATGCCTGATGAAGGGGTCCTGTGAGACTCCGAAACGTTGCTTATACTGTAATAATGTGATCTCCGAACCTGTTCTGGAAATCCATGGTGTGCTGGTGACATTCTCTTGCACTAAAATTGAGTAGGTCCCCCTTTCCTGACCCATTGAGGCATGGACTCCACTAGACCTCTAAAAGTATGGTGTTGTATTTGGCACCAAGCTGCCAGTAGTCAATTCTTTAGGTCCTGTAAGTTGCTAGGTGGGGCTTCCATGGATCAGTCTGTTTTTTCCAGCACATCTCATAGATGCTCAATTGGATTTAGATCTGAAAAATTTGGAGGCCAAGCCAACACCTCCATCTTGTTGTTGTGTTCCTCAAACCATTTTTGCAGTATGGCAGGGCGCATTATACTGCTGAAAGAGGCCATTGCCATCAGGGAATACACTAGCAATGTTTTTGTAGGTGGTACATGTCCAGTAATATCCACATGAATGGCAGGACCCAAGGTTTTCCTGCAGACCATTGCCCACTGGCTTGTCTTCTTCCCATGGTGAATCCTGGTGCCATCTCGTCCCCAGGTTAGTGACGCACACACACCCGGCCAGCTACATGATGTAAAAAACGTGATTCATCAGACCAGGCCATCTTCTTCCATTGCTCCGTGCTCCAGTTCTGAGGCTCACGTGCCTATTGTAGCCACTTTTCCTGTGGACATGGGTCAGCATGGGCAACCTGACTGGTCTGCGGCTACACAGCCCCATACACAACTGCAATGCTCGGTGTGTTCTGACACCTTTCTATCAAAAATAGCATTCACTTTATCTGCAATCTGAGTTCTAGTAGCTCTTCTATTGGATAGGGCTACACGGACCCGTTTTCCCTCCCCACCTCCATCAATGAGCCTTCACTCCCCACCTCCATCAATGAGCCTTCCCTCCCCACCTCCATCAATGATTCTTCCCTCCCTATCACCATAAGTGAGCCTTCGCTCCCCACCTCCATCAATGAGCCTACCCTGCCCTGCTCCATCAATGAGCCCTCCTTCCCCCACCTCCATCAATGAGCCTTCCCTCCCCTACCTCCAATAATAAGCCTTCTCTGCCCCACCTCCATCAATGAGCCTTCCCTGCCACACCTTCATCAATGAGCGTCCCCTCCCCCACCTCCATCAATGAGCCTCCCCCACCTCCATCAATGAGCCTCCCTTCCCCCACCTCTATCAATGAGCCTTCTCCTCCCCACCTCCATCAATGAGCCTCCCTTATCCCACCTCTATCAATGAGCCTTCTCCTCCCCACCTCCATCAATAAGCCTTCCCTCGCCACCTCTATCAATCAGCCTTTCCTCCCCACCTCCATCAATGAGCCTTCCCTCCCACCTCCATCAATAAGCCTTCCCTCCCCACCTTCATCAATGAGCCTTCCCTCTCCACCTCCATCAGTGAGCCTTCTCTACCCACCTCCATCAATGAGCCTTCCCTCTCTACCTCCATTAGTCATCTTTTCCTCCCCATCTCCATCAATGAGCCCCCTCCCCCACCTCCATCAATGAGCCTACCCTCTCTACCTCCATCAATGAGCCTTTCCTCCCTCCTCCATCAATGAGTCTCCCCCCCCCCACCTCCATCAATGAGCCTACCCTCCCCACCTCCATCAATGAGCCTTCCCTCCCTCCTCCATCAATGAGTCTCCCCCCCACCTCCATCATTGAACCTTGGCCGCCCATGACCCTGTCACCGGTTCACTGCACCCTGAGCCCACCCACTTGTGTGATGTGTGTGGTGGTGGTTGAAGCAGATAAGCAGCAGAGAGAAGGAGTAGTGGAGCGCAGGAGGTGGCGGGGAGCTGGCAGCAGCCAATGAGCATGCAGTCTCCGGCGGTGTCATGTGCAGTGCTGAGGCAGAGTTTCCGTGTAGCCTGAGCTGGGAGAAGAAAGATGGCAATGTCTGTCATTGGAGCATGCTGCAGCTTGGCTCTGTCCACCTGGCTGCTTTCCTACTGCTTCGTCCATCTGCTGTGGGGAAGCTGCAATTGTGTATGGGGCAAGTGTGGACACGGCGGCGGAGGTTGTTTGCCCCCCCCCCCCCCCCCCCAAAGAATGGAGCACCAACAGCCACTGGGCTGATCGGTGTACATCTCCAGTGTCAATTTGAGAAGCCAGATAGCCAATGCAAAAAAGCCAAGGATAAAAGGTTGTATGTTTCAGGGTTTTGGTGCCTGCTGCACTCTAGTTTGGAGCTAACACTGGAACAGTGGGCTGAAGATCTTCTCGCACCCGCTGTCACACATTAAAGAGAGTGCGGCTCCACCCACACGGCCACTTCATTCATTCACAGAGTTCAGTGAATGAATGAACTACAACTACCCTCTTCCATTGCAGCTGATGGCTTATAGTTCTCAATGAACTGAGAGGGCGCTGGTGAGTGCTCTTGTGGTTCATTGATCCTCTACTCTCCAGTAACTAACTTCATGTACCGAAAGTACAGGAGCCATGGTACGTGAGGAAGGTACAGGAAATACAGGGGGTACAGGAGATATGGGAGTTACGGGAGGTATGGGAGGTACGGGAGGTATAGGAGATATGGGAGGTACAGGAGATATAGGAGGTTCGAGGGGTATGGGAGGTACAGGAGATATGGGAGGTAGAGGAGGTATGCAAGGTACAGGAGATATGGGAGGTTCAGGAGGTACGGGAGGTATGGGAGATACGAGAGGTACAGGAGGCATGGGAGGTACGGGACGCGAGGGAGGTACAGGAGATACGGGAGGTATGGGAGGTACAGGAGATACAGGAGGTATAGGAGGTACAGGAGATATGGGAATTACAGGAGGTACGGGAGTACGGGACATGAGGGAGGTATGGGACGTGAGGGAGGTACGGGAGTTACAGGGGTATGGGAGATATGGGAGGTACAGGAGATACAGGAGGTTTGGAAGTTACAGGGGGTACAGGAGGTATGGGAGGTACAGAAGATACAGGAGGTACAGGAGATACGGGAGGTATGGGAGGTACAGGAGATATGGGGGGTATGGGAGGTATAGGAGGTTCGGGAGGTACAGGAGGCACTGGAGATATGGAAGGTACAGAAGATATGTGAGGTTCGGAGGTACAGGAGATATGGGAGGTACAGGAGATATAGGAGGTTCCGGGGGTATGGGAGGTACAGGAGATATGGGAGGTTCAAGAGGTACAGGAGGTATGGGAGATACGAGAGGTACGGGAGGCACGGAAAGTACGGGACATGAGGGAGGTACAGGAGATATGGGAGGTACAGGAGATACAGGAGGTATGGGAGGTACAGGAGGTATAGGAGATATGGGAGTTACAGGAGATATGGGAGGTTCGGGAGGTACAGGAGGTACGGGACGTGAGCGAGGTATGGGACGTGAGGGAGGTACGGGAGTTACAGGGGTATGGGAGATATGGGGGGTACAGGAGATATGGGAGGTTTGGAAGTTACAGGGGGTACAGGAGGTATGGGAGGTACAGAATATACAGGAGGTACAAGAAATAGGTGAGGTATGGGAGGTACAGGAGGTATAGGAGGTTCGGGAGGTCCAGGAGATACAGGAGGTACAGGAGGTATGGGCCGACAGTGGACTGAGAATCTGCAGGAGCCTGACATTGCATCCACATCTGCCAGCGACAAAGGGAACAGGGGCGGGGCCAAGCCGTACTGTTCGTGTCAAAAGATGCACGCAATGCATCTGGGGATCCAGCCTGCACGAGTACTAGGTGGCTGGCTAGGTGGTTATTCAAAGGCAGGAGGAGCCAGGAGCACCAGTGGGTTCCCCAGAAGTTGAGGGGAAGAATCCAGGCTGCTCTGTGCAAAACCATTACACAGAGCAAGGAAGTATAACATGTTTGTTTTTTTTTTTTTTTAATGATTCTTTACAGTCACTGTAAGGTTTTCATGCTGTTATTCACACAAAATATGAAAAAAAATTCTACAGATAATGTTTAGTATAAACTTTGATTTCCTCTAATTAGAAGTTGGTTGTACGTAGCGCTCCCAGAGATGAATGGCCGGTCTGGAGTTCAGTTCTCACACTCTCAATGTCCCACCCCCCAATTAGTCAGAAAACATTTTGATTTTTTTATGAGCAGTTATTAAAAAATAATGTCCTGGACACCGAGCTCCGAAATATGTCCGTCTGATATCCTAATCTGCCCAAAACCTCATTTGCAGCATTTTCTCATGAAACCGGTATAAATACAAATTATGTCAAAACACTTCATTGTTGAATATTGTATTAGCGCGTCCGCCGCGCCGCGTGCCGAAAACCTCGCTTCCCGTCCTGACTTTACATTGCCCTTGTGGATAAAAATTCCTGCACCATTCTAAGTGAATTCATCTCGGATTTAATTTAAGGGACCCATTAACTGTCAATGCATATTTAATGCAGCTGCAGAGTCCTAATCACATCCTGACTAATTGGCGGGTCATTCCCTCGGAAGAGCCGCCGCGCTCCTCGGAGGAAAGCAATTTTAGGAAAACCATATTTTATAATAACAGTGTAATTTCACCATTAACCTTTTTTATCTTTTACAAATGTTCATGTGGCTTGGCGTTTTCTTAAAGCAGCATTCCGATGAAGGGACCCCGGCCATACATTGTACTGCTTCACAATGGGTTGACAGATAATACCTAAAATTAAATCATACGAGACTCCGCAGTAAGCGCAAAAACAAAACAAAAACAAAAAAAAAAACATCCAATCACAATAGTGGAAAGCCAAACTCAAATTAACTGAATACAAGATAATAAATGCTGTGCTATCCCTTTAAATAATGAATGAAGGTGTCAAAATCATATTAAATAAAACTGTAACATTTCCAATTAAGTAGTGCAATGATACAACGCAGCAGTAAAATTGCACTATTTAAATGGAAAATGCCACAATGCAAGGGTCAGGAGTATGTAACAGAGTGCAGGGGTCAGGCATATGTAACAGAGTGCAGGGGTCAAGAGTATGTAATGTAAACAGCGCAGGAGTCACAAGTATGTAACTCAGGTCAGGAGTATGTAAGAAACAGAAGGCAGGGGTCAAGAGAGTAACAGAGTGCAAGGGCCAGGAGTATGTAATGTACAGACTGCAGGGGTAAGGAGTGTAACATACAGAGTGCAGCAGTCAGGAGGAGTAGGTAACAGGGTGCAGGGGTCAGGAGTATGTAACAAAGTGCAATACAGAGTGCAGCAGTCAGGAGTAGGTAACAGGGTGCAGGGGTCAGGAGTATGTAACAAAGTGCAGCAGTCAGGAGTAGGTAACAGGGTGCAGGGGTCAGGAGTAGGTAACAAAGTGCAGCAGTCAGGAGTAGGTAACAGGGTGCAGGGGTCAGGAGTATGTAACAAAGTGCAGCAGTCAGAAGTATGTAACAGGGTGCAGGGGTCAGAAGTAGGTAATGTACAGAGTGCAGGGGTCAGGAGTGTATAACATACATAATGCAGCAGTCAGGAGTATTTTTGTTAGAATTTTAAGCCCCGGAGACCACACCATAGCTGGTGACCCTGCATCTTAAAGTGGTTGTAAACCCACTTTTTGGACTTTTACCTATAGGTAAGCCTAGAATAAAGCTTGTCTATAGCTAGTGGAAATATCTCCTAAACGTGCGCCGTTTAGGAGATATTTCACTTGTACTCCGCCGGAAATTGCTAAGGCGCATGCGCAGAGAAGAAACGAAACTAAAGGCCGTTTCTTCCGTAGCATATGCCGCAGGTCGCGGCTCCCGTGCGCATGCGTGGGAGTGACGTCACACGGCTCCGGCAAATCACAAAGCCGGAGTCCGCGGCCCTGAAGGAAGAGGGCAAGAAGATGGACGCTGCCCACACAGGGGACGTCGCTGGATTCTTTTGCAGGTAAGTGGTACATAATGGGCTAGTATTTAATTTGCAGGCTATACAGGGAGCAAAAGAGGAAGTAAAACCCATCAGGGTTTACTTCCTCTTTAAGGGACGCTACACCTGTTATGCACATCAATTTGATGGTGCAGCGCATATACATATAGTGAGCTGATGGTTCCCTATCATTTTGCATATTTCAACGTGGCAGCACCTACAGGAGACATCCAATATGGTGGCCACTCCAGCGGCTCTTCTGACTTTCTGTACATGGAATTAATATTGGACGGGGACTGAATCTAATCTTCAATCAGCTGAAGGAGGGTTCCACCACCGATCATAAAGGAGGCAGCAGATGGGAGATTTCCATTTATAGGAAAGGAGAGATAAAAGAAAATGATTCATGGCGATACTATGCCCCCCCCCTTCCTGTCCTACCTGAGGAATGAATCTTCCATGTCTCGTCCCTTTCAATGTCATTGTGTAGCTCTTCATTATAAAGTCCTTAAAGGGAAAGAGAGCTAAAATGTGGCAATATCACATCTAACACACAATATAGACCTTTCATAAACCCCATAATAAAAAATATCTGCTCACCTGGCTACAGTATTAGATCCCAGGACAAGGGACTGGCTGAGCATAAAACTGATCTCTGAAGACTTGCCAAGAACGTGCATCTAGCAGACCTCTCCCTTATAGGTCCTGGGGGTTTAGAGGTACTTACACTGTCCTTGTCCTCCAGCTATGGAAATAACTGCTTTCAGGCCTTCTCCTGGGCTGGTTCCTATCCAAACTAGGCAGACTGTCCATTTCCCTGGTGGACTTCAGGGCAGTGGAGCTCCCTTTGTCAGCTTTACTTCTTCCTCCAGAAGAAGGCAGGCAGAATCCCCCCTTTACTGGGGCCCCCTCCCGGGCCACACAGCATCCATCTTCCACCCGACTCCCCTGCCGGCCAGGCTCCACAATATTTCTTGACCAGTTCCGCAACCCTGCCAGGCCTCCTGCCTGGGAATTGGCCAGATTCCCATAAATATTCAGATCAGCACCTCCTGGCCTCCGTCCACTAGCTTCTAAAAACTTTTCCAAGTTTCCAGAACCAGGGGGAGGTACCAAAGGTCTGATCTACAGATCCCTTTAGCCTGACCTAAAGTAAACCCTCTGACACACAAGCCTCTATCTACACTACACAACTATGTACACGAAAGGTTGCTACACATACAAGGCAAAATAATGAAATGACTGTCCTGCGGATTATAATGCCCTTACATACCTGGCCTCCATCTCTATAGTACCAACGTATGGATGTAGCATATCATACAATAGGACCGGTGACAGTGTGAGGCCCTGCCATGGTGTGAGATTAGGAAAGGCAGGTAAGGACAGCCAAGGATTCTCAAATTTGAGTTTGAAAAACTACAGTATGTGTGTATAGTGGGCGGAGGAAGCTGGGTTTTCTCTGGCTTTTGTAATCCTGGAACGGGGCCTGGAGTTTGAAGGTTCCAAAGTGTCTAGGGTGTGATGGAGACTTCAATCCCGTGTCCAGACTTTGCTGAATGCACGCAGTCTGTGTGAGTGCAGTGTGCAGGGTCATTATAAACCAGGTCTGAGAGGAGTTCAGGCCAGCTACTGTCATTCAGAGACACAGCCTTGGTGACTTGTTTGAGAGACCCCATTTTGGGGGGACTTCTTGCCAGTGACAGAACTACCAGGTTCGCAAATTTTGCACTTGCGACTTGGCCCTGGTGTTCTGTCACTGTCAGGGGTCCTACCCCAGCGTGGTTGCTTGCTGCAGGACTCTGAGCTGAGAACGTCTCTCTCCCACAGCCCAGAGCCTGCACTAACAGTTCCCCCTTCCTCCTCCCTCGCACAGATGTGAGAGGAAAAAGACGATATGCTCCTTCTCCTCCCGCTCCTCTCCTCCTCTGTGCACCATGAGAAGTGTGAAGCTAAGAAGCTGAATTTGATCATTCACACTTCCCGCGGTGCACACACAGGAGAAGAGGGACAGGAGGAGAAGGAGCAGATGGACTCTCTCCTCTCTCATCCGTGTGAGGGAGGAGGGAGGGGGACTGTCAGTGCAGGCTTTGGGCTGTGGGTGAGAGATGCTCTCAGCTCAGAGTCCTGCTGGGGAGGCACTGATTGGCAGCATTGATAGGTGGCACTGAATGTCAGCATTGATAGGTGGCAATGATAGGCAGCATTGATGTGCACTGACAGGTGGCACTGATAGGTGGCACTGGTAGGCAGCTCTGATAGGCTGCACTGATAGGTGGGCATTGATAGAGAGCATTGATGGTATACACTGCTCCTAAAGCGCCCCTGCCCATTGAAATCAATGGGGCAGTGCCACCAAACCACCAGCAAAGCGCCGCTGCAACCGTTTTTTGGCCTCTAGCGGGGGATAAAAGCGCCGCTAAAACTACGGTAAAGTGCCACTAAAAATACCACCCCTTTACCGCTGGAGCCCGCCCGCCCCAGTGTGACAGTAGCCTTTAGGTGACTTCTGAAGGCAATTGGTTCCACTAGATTTTAGTTAGGGTATCAGAGTAAAGGGGGCTGAATATAAATGCCCCCCCCACACTTTTCACATATTTATTTGTAAAAACTTTTGAAAAACATTTATCATTTTCCTTCCAGTTCACAATTATGTGCCACTTTGTGTTGGTCTATCACATAACATCACAATAAAATACATTTATGTTTTTGGTTGTGATATGACAAAATGTGGAAAATGTCAAAGGGTATGAATACTTTTTCAAGGCACTATACAGTTTATATTAGGATATTATGAATGCAGAATGATGGCTATATTAGGAAAGTGGAGAGCTGGCTAGTTAGTGACCACAAGGACATGGATCACTGGTATTCTCTGTGAGTGGGCCAGCATGGACCCTCATATAGGCAGGAAGCCTAGTTCCCCTTAGGGAGGAAGTTGGAGGACTTATGAATAATCAGACTACTTTCATTTTCCTTTTGGGGGGATGCTGGACACTGGGACACCCCTCCTGCATGTAAAGGCCTTTCCTCTCTACTCTACCCTCTCTGAACTTTGCTATAGACTGTTAGAAACCATGAAGCTGTAGGCCATCACCCTTTCATGGGGGGGGGGGGGGGCTGATCTGTGTTAAAAAGGACCTTTTTAACCTGAATTATAACGACAGGTGCTTCCGAGGCTGTGGCCAATGTGGTGATGTACTGCATATCTGGTGGTCTTGCCCGAAACTACTCTCATTCTCATCCAGAAATTGTGGGCTCCTCCAGACCCTGTTTCACCTCATAGTCCCTAAGGATGCTAGGCTAACATTTCCTCATTGCCCAGTTCCAGGTCTCGAGTCCCATCAACAAAAATTGGCAGTGTGTCGTCTTCTTAGCTGCCAGACAATAGCTTATGTTTATGTTAATCAATAAAAATAAAATAAAAAATGGCCAGCACCATTAACAACTCTGGGGCTGAAGTTTTTGAAAATATGGAACTGCTATATAACAAAATGGAGATAACACTTCTGGCACTTATCCTCTTTGGATCTGGTAAGTGGTGCTTTATTGGTATCATCCATGGAACTGTATTTAAAGGGCAAAGTTGGTGGATGCATGGCAAAGCTTCACATCACCAAGACCCGGACGTATGGAATGTCTTTTGCTTCCAAAATGTGCCAATGTAATTCTGCAACAAAATAAGTCCTCAAGTCCTCAGCTGTTATAATGGGGGGGGGGGGGGGTGCAGTGGGCTGACTTAGGTGAATACATCCAAATATTATAGAACACTGGGGACCATTCAACAAAGCATTTGCAACACTTTTCTGATGGTATGGTTTCTTTAATCCCTTTAAGACTACCTAACACATATGTGTGGTGGCAATAGGGTGGGTCTTTAATGCTCCCATGCTGAAAATATGTGTCGTTGGTTGTTTATGTGCTGAGAGTGCCCTCACTGCGCACAGCCAGCACAGAGACCAAACTGTCAAAGACAGCCCTTGGTCTGGACTAAAGATCAGTAGCCATCAACTTCCCATCATGTGACTACAGTGACAATGATCACATGATCGCTGCTCCTTCCTTAGTGTCTCTCCCCACCATCGCTCCACCATGCTTCCATGCCACAAAGTCATGTTCCTGTTGTCATGCGGAGGCATAATGAAATTCTAAAGAGTGACTACAACACTCTTTATGAATTGCCTTGACTCTTCCAAAAAAAAGTGTAAGTTGCAATAAGGAAGGGGAATGTGAACTTTGTCTTCAGAACAGGTGCCCCCATTAGACGAATTCCTCTCTACAAGTTGCCTTCAGAACAGGTGTCCTCATTGGAAGAATGCCTCTCTACAAGTTGCCTTCAGAACAGGGGTCCACACTGAAGGAATTCCTCTGTACAGGTTGCCTTCAGAACAAGTGTCCCCATTGGATGAATGCCTTTGTACAACTTGCCTTCAGAACAGGTGTTGCCATTGGAAGAATTTCTCTTCTCCTGTAGCAACTGTAAAATGTTGGATGGTCCCTCACTGTCTGGACTCTCTGTTAATTGCAGCGACTCTCCAAAAAAAAAGTTGCAATAAGGAAGGGAAATGTGAACTTTGTTTTCAGAACAGGTGCCCCCATTAGACGAATTCCTCTCTACAAGTTGCCTTCAGAACAGGTGTCTTCATTGGAAGAATGCCTCTCTACAGGTTGCCTTCAGAACAGGGGTCCCCACTGGGAGAATTCCTCTGTACAGGTTGCCTTCAGAACAGGGGTCCCCACTGGGAGAATTCCTCTGTACAGGTTGCCTTCAGAACAGGGGTCCCCACTGGGAGAATTCCTCTGTACAGGTTGCCTTCAGAACAAGTGTCCCCATTGGATGAATGCCTTTGTACAACTTGCCTTCAGAACAGGTGTTGCCATTGGAAGAATTTCTCTTCTCCTGTAGCAACTGTAAAATGTTGGATGGTCCCTCACTGTCTGGACTCTCTGTTAATTGCAGCGACTCTCCAAAAAAAAAGTTGCAATAAGGAAGGGAAATGTGAACTTTGTTTTCAGAACAGGTGCCCCCATTAGACGAATTCCTCTCTACAAGTTGCCTTCAGAACAGGTGTCTTCATTGGAAGAATGCCTCTCTACAGGTTGCCTTCAGAACAGGGGTCCCCACTGGGAGAATTCCTCTGTACAGGTTGCCTTCAGAACAGGGGTCCCCACTGGGAGAATTCCTCTGTACAGGTTGCCTTCAGAACAGGGGTCCCCACTGGGAGAATTCCTCTGTACAGGTTGCCTTCAGAACAAGTGTCCCCATTGGATGAATTCCTTTGTACAGCTTGCCTTCAGAACAGGCGTTGCCATTGGAAGAATTTCTCTTCTCCTGTAGCAACTGTAAAATGTTGGATTGTCCCTCACTGTCTGAACTCTTTGTTAATTGCAGTGACTCTCCCAAAAAAGTTGTAATATGGAAGGGGAATGTGAACTTTGTGTCCAGAACAGATGCCCCCATTGGAAGAATTCCTCTCTACAAGTTGCCTTCAGAACAGGGGTCCTCATTGGAAGAATGCCTCTCTACAGGTTGCCTTCAGAACAGGGGTCCCCACTGGGAGAATTCCTCTGTACAGGTTGCCTTCAGAACAAGTGTCCCCATTGAATGAATTCCTTTGTACAGCTTGCCTTCAGAACAGGCGTTGCCATTGGAAGAATTTCTCTTCTCCTGTAGCAACTGTAAAATGTTGGATGGTCCCTCACTGTCTGAACTCTTTGTTAATTGCAGTGACTCTCCCAAAAAAGTTGCAATATGGAAGGGGAATCTGAACTTTGTGTCCAGAACAGGTGCCCCCATTGGAAGAATTCCTCTCTACAAGTTGCCTTCAGACTAGATGTTCCTCTGTACAGGTTGCCTTCAGAACAGGTGTCCTCAATGGAATGATTCCTCTGTTCAGGTTGTATTCCGAACAGACGTCCGCATTGGAAGAATTCCTCTCTACAGATTGTATTTAGGAGAGGTGTCCCCATTGGAAGAATTCCTCTATACAGGGTACCTTCAGAACAGGTGTTCCCATTGGAAGAATTTTTCTTCTCCTGTAGCAACTGTAAAATGTTGGATGGTCCCTCACTTTCTGTTCTGGTGTCCAGACTGAACATGAGAGTCCAACTCCCCGGTTGGGATACAGACAGCAAAAACTTGACAGAGGTGCCAACCCTCCCCCGCTCTTCCCAAAATGAAAGCCCTATTCCACTACTGCACAAAACAGGAAATTTTTATTTATTTTTTTTGATTTGTCCAATATGAAAGCACAACATTTTACATTATATACATTAAAAGATGTAGCTGTACGTCCCTTATATCGCCATATAATACTAGACAAAATGCCGCAAGATGTATGTTCAATATGTGCAAGATAGAAGTTTCCTTACTTATAATCCAAAAACAACAAATCACCAGTTCATGCGCTGATCAAAAGAGCCTCAAGCCAGGCTGGTAATCTTGGTATGTTAAAATCTTCTATTTTGACAGCACTGCAGCTCTCTTGAAGATCCACTGGGTGGTGGAAATGCATCTACAGTGCCTTGAAAAAGTATTCATACCCCTTGAGATTTTCCACATTTTGTCATTTTACAACCAAAAAAGTAAATGTATTTTATTGGGATTTTATGTGATAGACCAACACAAAGTGGCACATAATTGTGAAGTGGAAGGAAAATGATAAATGGTTTTCAATTTTTTTTACAAATAAATATGTGGAAAGTGTGGGGGGGGGGGGCATTTTGTATAGCGCCCCCCTGAGTCAATACTTTGTAGAACCCCCTTCCACTGCAATTACAGCTTCAAGTTTTTTTGGGGATGTCTCTACCAGCTTTGCACATCTAGAGAGGGACATTTTTGCCCATTCTTCTTTACAAAATAGCTCAAGCTCTGTCAGATTGGATGGAGAGCGTCTGTGAACCCCAATTTTCAAGTCTTGCCACAGATTATCAATGGGATTTAGGTCTGGACTTTGACTGGGCCATTCTAACACATGAATATGCTTTGATATAAACCATTCCATTGTAGCTCTGGCTGTATGTTTAGGGCCGTTGTCCTGCTGGAAGGTGAACCTCCGCCCCAGTCTTAAAGTGGATGTAAACCACAAAAAAAAAAATTGATGTCATAATGTAGAGAATGAGATTTCCTTTCATTTGAGCCCAGTCTTGCCACACAGATTTACTCCAGCCCTGAGAAATCCTCTTTTATTGTTCAGTTAGAAAGATCTTGACAAAGTGCTGAAAACTTTGTCAAAAACGCCCCCTTGCTGTGAGTGACAGGTGATTTAAATATCTCTGCTGCCACCACCATGTTTTACGGTGGGGATGGTGTGTTCAGGGTGATGTACAGTGTTAGTTTTCCGTCACACATAGCATTTTGCCTTTAGGCCAAAAGTTCAATTTTGGTCTCATCTGACCAGAGCACCTTCTTCCACATGTTTGCTGTGTTCCCCTGTGTGTAATTTAATCTCAGTATAAATACAGCTGTTCTGTGAAGCCCTCAGAGGTTTGTTAGGGAACCTTAGTGAACAAACATCATCATGAAGGCCAAGGAACACACCAGACAGGTCAGGGCTAAAGTTGTGGAGAAGTTTAAAGCAGGGTTAGGTTATGAAAAGATACCCCAAGCTTTGAACATCTCACAGAGCTCTGTTCAATCCATCACCTGAAAATGGAAAGAGTATGGCACAACTGCAAACCTACCAAGACATGGCCGTCCACCTAAATTGACCGGCCGGGCAAGGAGAGCATTCATCAGAGAAGAGCCAAGAGGTCCATGGTAACTCTGGAGGAGCTGCAGAGATCCACAGCTCAGGTGGGAGAATCTGTCCACAAGACAACTATTAGTCGTGCTCTCCACAAATCTGACCTTTATGGAAGAGTGACAAGAAGAAAGCCATTGTTGATAGAAAGCCATACAAAGTCCAGTGTACAGCAGTGGCGGCCCATCCATAAGGGGCACAGGGGCACCGCCACAACCCCCCACCCCCCAATCCATGCGCCCGGCCCCTAATCTATATGCAGGGCCCCAGACACATGGATTTCCATGGGGAATTTTTTTTTTGAAGCACATGATTAGAGCCCGAGGCTCTAATTGGCTACAAAAAAGGGTGGGCACTGCGCCCTGATTGGCCAGGAGCCTTAGAGCAGACCAGGGAGACGAAGACGGCTACGAGCAGAGCAAGAACAATGGGGGCAAGCTCGGCAGCAAGAAGCCCAACGAGCAGAGGTCCTGGAGGCTTAGCATCAACGCCCCAAAGAGAAGGAGAATGCACGACGAGCAATGCCTTGAACGGCCTCCAGTCCATCACCCCCTTGCCCACAGCCCCTCCATCTGGAAACGCTTCAAGATTGCCACCGCCTGTTCAGCTGAGAGGAGAACCCCCGACTCTTCTTCTGGAGCAGCTAGAGTGAGGAGCCTTTTTTACGGTAAGGCCTCTGATCGCCACCATCACGGGGGGGAGGGGGTGGTGCTGGTGCAACTTGATGGGGGAGGTTTGTTTGCTGCCCCCCTCCCCAAATATTGAGTACCAGCCGCCACTGGTTTGCAGTTTGCGAGAAGCCATGTGGGGGACACAGCAAACATGTGGAAGAAGGTGCTCTGGTCAGGTGAGACCAAAATTTAACTTTGTGGCCTAAAAGCAAAACGCTATGTGTGGTGAAAAACTAACACTGCACATCACCCTGAACACACCATCCCAACCGTGAAACATGGTGGTGGCAGCAATATGTTGTGGGGATGCTTTTCTTCAGCAGGGACAGGAAGCTGGTCAGAGTTGATGGGAAGATGGATGGAGCCAAATAAAGGGAAATCTTAGAAGAAAACCTGTTAGAGTCTGCAAAAGACTCTAACAGGACAACATTCCTAAACATATAGCCAGAGCTAAAATGGAATGGTTTAGATCAAAGCGTATTCATGTGTTAGAATGGCCCAGTCAAAGTGCAGACCTAAATACAATTGAGAATCTGTGGTAAGACTTGAAAATTGCTGTTCACAGACACTCTTCATCCAATCTGACAGAGCAAAGCAGTGCAAAGCTGGAAGAGACATCCCCAAAAGACTTGCAGCTGTAATTGCAGAGAAAGGTGGTTCTACAAAGTATTGACTCCGGGGGGCGCCATACAAATGTACCCCACACTTTTCACGCATTTATTTGTAAAAAATCTGATAACCATTTATCATTTTCCTTCCACTTCACAATTATGTGCCACTTTGTGTTAGTCTATCACATAAAATCCCAATAAAATACATTTTTGGTTGAAAATGTGGAAAATTTCAAGGGGTATGAATACTTTTTCAAGGCATTGTACGTTGAAAAGTGACGTTGAAGTATATTATTTAAGGTGTGTTTGGTTAAATTGCCATGATCTTATTTTACTTTTATTTCATTTATATATTTTTAATATATATACATCTTTCATATATATAATCTTTTAGTGTACACAATTGTCAATGAATAATAGAATGATGGATTTTAGTATATTTAAAGTTGTTTTACCTGTTACTTATGTGAGTTAACCTCTCCTGGCACACCCTTTTTAAGATAGGTGGTAGGGGAGGTAGTATAATGTCTGATATAAAGCGTGAACTTCTGGTATAGGCGTGACTTGATAAAGAGGCCACGTCTCCGAAACACGTTGTCAAAGCAACACTACCTGCTGATGTTTTGTTCCTGTCTCCCCCACATTTCCCTAGTGTCACGGTCTCCTACTTCGTTGTGTGGCGCCAGCTGATCCAGGCATGCACAGTCAACCGTGCATGCCAGAGCTTTGGTCGGGCGGCTTGTGAGCTGTCATCCGGGGATTCCATGGTGATTGGATGCCCCTTGTTACATCTTGCAGTGACATTCCAGGAGAGGGGAACACATTGTATTACATGCCTGTTTACATCCTTACAAATGTGAGTGCAACTTTTGAAAGCTTTTATTGTGTGCTTTAATAAACAATATTACAGTAGGGCGGACGTGCTCTCTTTCTTCTTTCCTTGGTTATAATGCAACTCTGCGGCACAACATAAATTCACCGATTGCCTTGTGTCCGCTGTGCAACATACTGGAAGATCCGGAATCCTATGGGATGGAGATTGGCAGAAGAAGAGCTTGCTGTGATTACACGATCGTCCGCACTTCCCTCGCCATCTGTCCAAGGTCTGACTAATTGAGTTCACGGGAAGTAAAAAATGTTCTGCATCTTACAAACAAGTCAGACTTTCTATAAAGATAGTGCAACAACCCCCCTAAAAAAAAAAAAGGATTACATACAGTATCTATATTACATCACTTACATAGTAGGTGAGGTTGAAAAAAGACACAAGTCCAGCCTATGTGTGTGATTATATGTCAGTATTACATTGTATATCCCTGTATGTTGTGGTCGTTCAGGTGCTTATCTAATAGTTTTTTTAAATTATCGATGCCCCCCGCTGAGACCACCGCCTGTAGAAGGGAATTCCACATCCTTACCGCTTACACTAAAGAACCCTCTATGCAGTTTAAGGTTAACCGCTTCTCTTCTAATTTTAGTGAATGGCCACGTGTCTTTTTAAATTCCTTTTCGCAGAAAAGTTTTGTCCCTATTGTAGGGTCACCAGTAAGGATGAGCCCGGTGTTCGATTCGAACCCATGTTCGAATCGAGCACCGGGTGTTCGCTCGCTCGGCGAGCCCAGAACTATTGGGGCCGCTCGCATCAAATTCGTGTGATGCGAGCGGCCCCGCAATGCATTGCGGCCCGCGCAGTGCAATGCTGGCTGATGATTGGCCAAGCATGCACTGTGACCCCGCATGCTTGGCCAATCACAGCGCCGGCAGCGAGGAGAGCCATAATTGGATACAGGCAGGATGCCTGTAGCCAATTATAGCTCAGGGGCTTTAGTACACGCCCCACGGTATAAGAGGCCGCCGCGCCGGTGGCCTCGCATATTATGTTTCAGACAGTGTCAGCGTGTCAGTGTGCTGCTGACAATATGTGCTTTATTTCTGGGGATATGTGTGTGCATGCTGTTAGAACAGCATTGCAGTATCACATCTGGGGGGTGTCTATAGGTGGCCTGTGAAGGGGGGCAGGTTTCCTGTGCTTAGAACTTTCCCTGCAAAAAAGTGTCATTTTTGCAGGAAAAAAGCTATTTAAATCACTCGCGGCTAATGAATTGATGGCTCCTGTAACACAGAGAACTGTCATTCATTAATAAAAAACAAAAAAAAAAGCGTAGGGGTCCCCCCAAATTCAATAACCAGGCCCTTCAGGTCTGGGATGGATATTAAGGGGAACCCAGCCAAAAAAAAAAAAAAAAATGGCGTAGGGTCCCCCTCAAAATCCATACCAGACCCTTGAGGTCTGGTATGGATTTTAAGGGGAACCCTAGCCAAAAAAAATGGCGTGGGGTCCCCCTCAAAATCCATACCAGACCCTTATCCGAGCACGCAACCTGGCAGGCCGCAGGAAAAGAGGGGGGGACGAGACCGGCCCCCCCTCTCGCCTGAACCGTACCAGGCCACATGCCCTCAACATTGGGAGGATGCTTTGGGGGTCTAAGACCCCTAAAGCACCTTGTCCCCATGTTGATGAGGACAAGGGCCTCTTCCCCACAACCGTGCCCGGTGGTTGTGGGGGTCTGCGGGCGGGGGGCTTATCGGAATCTGGAAGCCCCCTTTAACAAGGGGACCCCCAGATCCCGGCCCCCCCCCTGTGTGAAATGGTAAGGGGGTACAAAAGTACCCCTACCATTTCACCAAAAAAGTGGCAAAAATGGTAAAAATGACAGGAGACAGTCTTTGACAATTCCTTTATTAAAATCTTCTTTCTTCTTTCTTCATCCTTCGGTTTCTTCATCTTCTCCTTCCTTCCTTCATCTTCTTCCATTTTCTTCTTCCTCCGATCCGCTTCTTCTTGCGCTGGTCTTCTCGTCCTTCTCGTCCGGCATCTTCTTCCGTCGGCGTCGGCGTCGGTGTCGGTGTCTCTGTCTCTTCTTGGGCCGCTCCGCGCAATGGGAGGCTCCCGCTGTGTGAGGCTCCGCTCCGTCTGACCGGTCTTTTATAATGGAGGGCACCTGGTGACCCCGCCCCCTCTGACGCACAGGGGACGTCATGGGGAATTCCATGATGGCTTTCCCCATGACGTCAGAGGGGGGCGGGGTCACCAGGTGCCCTCCGTTTTAAAAGACCTGTCAGATGGAGCGGAGCCTCACACAGCGGGAGCCTCCCATTGCGCGGAGCGGCCCAAGAAGACACCGACGCCGACGCCGACGGAAGAAGATGCCGGACGAGAAGGACGAGAAGACCAGCGCAAGAAGAAGCGGATCGGAGGAAGAAGAAAATAGAAGAAGAAGATGGAAGAAGATGAAGGAAGGAGAAGATGAAGAATCCGAAGGATGAAGAAAGAAGAAAGAAGATTTTAATAAAGGAATTGTCAAAGACTGTCTCCTGTCATTTTTACCATTTTTGCCACTTTTTTGGTGAAATGGTAGGGGTACTTTTGTACCCCCTTACCATTTCACACAGGGGGGGGCCGGGATCTGGGGGTCCCCTTGTTAAAGGGGGCTTCCAGATTCCGATAAGCCCCCCGCTCGCAGACCCCCACAACCACCGGGCACGGTTGTGGGGAAGAGGCCCTTGTCCTCATCAACATGGGGACAAGGTGCTTTAGGGGTCTTAGACCCCCAAAGCATCCTCCCAATGTTGAGGGCATGTGGCCTGGTACGGTTCAGGCGAGAGGGGGGCCGCTCTCGTCCCCCCCTCTTTTCCTGCAGCCTGCCAGGTTGCGTGCTCGGATAAGGGTCTGGTATGGATTTTGAGGGGGACCCCACGCCATTTTTTTGGCTAGGGTTCCCCTTAAAATCCATACCAGACCTCAAGGGTCTGGTATGGATTTTGAGGGGGACCCTACGCCATTTTTTTTTTTTGGCTGGGGTTTCCCTTAATATCCATCCCAGACCTGAAGGGCCTGGTTATTGAATTTGGGGGGACCCCTACGCTTATTTTTTTTCATTTTTTTTATTTTTTTTTTTTTTTATCAATGACTTTTTTTTATGAATGAGTTACTGAGTCAATGAATCACTGTTCTCTGTGTTACGGGAGCCGTGAATTAACATTAGCCGCAAGTGATTTTAAATAGCTTTTTTACTTTCAAAAATGACACTTTGCGCAGAGACAGTTCTAAACACGGGAAACATGCGCCCCTTTACAGGCATACTATAGACACCCCCCAGGTACGAAATTTAAAGGAATATTACACTTTTATTGTTTCAATTTAAGCATTATTAAAATCACTGCTCCTGAAAAAACGGCCGTTTTTAAAAAAAAAATTTGCATTGATACATGTCCCCTGGGGCAGGACCCGGGTCCCCAAACACTTTTTATGACATTAACATGCATATTAGCCTTTAAAATGAGCACTTTTAATTTCGAACGTTCGCATCCATTATAACTAATAGGGTTCTAAAGCTCGCACGGACTTTAGGTCCGTTCGCGGGTTCTGGTGCGAGCCGAACGGGGGGGTGTTCGGCTCATCCCTAGTCACCAGTCCGGTATTTGTACATTGAAATCATATCCCCTCTCAAGCGTCTCTTCTCCAGAGAGAATAAGTTCAGTGCTCGTAAAATCTTTCCTCATAACTAAGGTCCACCAGACCCTTATTAGCTTTGTTGCCCTTCTCTGGACTTTCTCCAGTTCCAGCACATCATTCCTGAGGACTGGTGCCCAGAACTGGACGGCATGCTCCATGTGTCAAATGCCTTTGCAAAATCCAAATTCACCACATCTACGGGCCTTCCTTTATCTAGATGGCAACTCACCTCCTCATAGAAGGTTAGTAGTTTGGTTTGGCAAGAATGATTCTTCATGAATCCATGGTGATTACTACTAGTGATACAGTTTTCATTACTAAAATCTTGTATATAGTCCCTTATCATCCCCTCCAAGAGCTTGCATACTAATGATGTTAGGCTAACTGGTCTGTAATTCCCAGGGATGTATTTTGGCCCTTTTTTAAATATTGGAGCTACATTGGCTTTTCTCCATCTGCTGGCACCATTCCAGTCAGTAGACAGCTCGTAAAATTAGGAACAATGGTCTGGCAATTACTTGACTGAGTTCCTTAAGGACCCTCGGGTGCAAGCCACCTGGTCCCGGTGACTTATTAATGTTAAATTTTTTTAGTCTGTTTCTAATTCAGTCCTCTGTTAGCCATGGTGGTGCTTCCTGTGACGTGTCATGAGGAGAAACATTGCAGTTTTGGTTATTGAAACCCCCCCCCCCCCCCGTTTCCCTCGTGAAGACTGAGGAGAAAAATAAATGTAATTCCTTCGCCATCTCACCATCCTTAGTAACCAGATTCCCTTCATCATTCTTAATGGGGCCAATATGTTCTGACCTCCCTTTCTTACTATTTATATACTTAAAGAATTTCTTGGAATCTTTTTTACTCTCCTCCACTATGTGCCTGTCGTGTTCTATCTTAGCCGCCCTGATTGCACTCTTACATTTCTTATTGCTTTCTTTGTAAAATTGGAATGCTGGAATGCTTGTATTTTTTGAAGGCCTTCTCTTTTGCTTTTACATGCCTTTTTTATGTTGGAGTTAAGCCACCCAGGACTTTTATTAGCTCTTTTAAATGTATTTCCTATTGGGATGCACTGGCTAATACCCTTATTTAATGTTCTTAAAACATACCCATTTTTCCTCTGTGTTCTTTGATCCTAAGATTTTATCCCATTTAGTATCTTCTAGCAAAGATTGTAGTTTAGGGAAGTTGGCTCTTTTGAAATTCAGTGTCTTTGTATTCCCCTTATGTTTCCTATTTGTGTGATTTATACTAAAACGAATTGACCTGTGATCACCGTTTCTTAAATTAAAGTATTTACACATCCTTGATCAGGTCTGTATTGCTGGTAATCAGTAGGTCTAATAACGCTTTGTTTCTTGCTGGTGCATTTACCATCTGACCCATGAAATTGCCCTGCAAGACATTTAGGAAATGGCGAGCTTCAGATGAATGCGCAGTTTCTTCAGCCCAGTCTATGTCTGGATAATTAAATTCCCCCTTTATAATGACACTTCCCATCCTTGCCGCTAATCCAAACTGTGATAGGAGGTCCGCCTCCCCCTCCTCCCTCTGGTTAGGGTGCCTGTAGCATGCTCCCAGTTTTACTTTCCCCTTAGTTTCCTCCCTTTGTAGCTCTACCCATATAGATTCAACCTCCTCCCTTGCTCCATAAGTGATGTCGTCCCTCACATTCACTTGTACATAATTTTTGATATACAGGCATACCCCTCCCCCTTTTACCCTTCCTATCTCTGCGAGATAGAGAATACACTTGAATGGTTGCCAGACAATCTTGAGAGCTGTTGAACCAAATCTCTGAAATTCCCACAAAATCAAAATCCTCCTCGTACAACAATAGCTCTAGTTCTCCCATCTTGTCCGCCAGACTCCCGGCATTGGTGAACATGCCACGCATACCATCTCCTTATTGGGTGTTCTGAGGTTACAAATAGGACTTGTTACTGTACTTACCTCGGGTTTAAGTGCTTTAGTCAACCTACCACTAATGCCCAAATACGACCCTCTGGAATTTGTACCGTGCTGACTATCTCTACCTCTGGACCCCCCCCCCGTCACCTAGTTTAAAAGCCCCTCTAACTTGTTGGCCATCTTCTCTCTCAGCCGATCTGCATCTTGCCCATTTAGGTGAAGTCCGTCCCTGCTAAAGAACTGGTAACCGACTGAGAAGCCGGACCAGTTCTCCAGGAATCCAAATCCCTTCTTTTCTACATCAGCTCCTCAGCCACTTGTTTACTTCCCTAATCTCCCGCTGCCTTTCTGGTGTGGCTCGAGGTACTGGTAATATTTCTGAGAATACTACATTGGAGGTCCTTTTCCTCAATTTAGCACCTAAGTCCCTAAAATTCGTTTTTTTAGGACACTCCATCTTCCTCTGACTTTATCATTGGTGCTAACATGCACCATGACAGCCAGGCCTTCCCCAGCCCCTCCTAGTAATCTGTCCACGCGTGATGTGCCGAACCCGAGCACCCGGTAGAGACAACATACAATTAAGGGCTTAAGGTCTTTGTGACAGATTGCCCTCTATGTTCTACTAAGAATTGAGTCCCCTACCACCAGAATCTGCCTTTCCTTTCCCTTGGCTTTACTCTCAACCTCACTGGAGGAGTTATTCCCCTGGCAGCTAGGGGAGTTATTCTGTTCCAGCAATGCTGGTCCCTGACTGGTTTCACCAATGTCACGCAACGGGGCTTACTTATTGGGATGTTCCAGCCCAGGACCTTACCTTGCCATCAAAGGTGTTTATTGTATCATTGTACATATGTATATGTTGTTTTGTTTTCAAAACTACAGTTTAGAAAAATATTTAAAAAAATGTCACAATTTGGGGAAGCATGGACTATTAAAGGGTCTTTTCAGTTTTGCAACCACATTAGGATAACACTTATTATACATTTCCTCTTATATAAAAACTCCAAAATTGAAGGAGTGCACCCGAATTTGAGACCTTCCCTTGGTTCTCTTGACCTGGAAAGTTGTGTTCCTGGTTGCCAATACTTCAGCACGGGGGGTCTCGGAGCTGGCGGCTCTTTCTTGCAAGGAGACATTTATGGTACTTCGTCCTCAGCCGTCTTTTTTAGGTGATTTGGATTGTCTATCTCAACCAAGACATTGCATTGCTATCTTTGTGTCCTAGGCCTTGGTTGCTGGGTACAAGGATATCCACACTTTGGATATGATTTGTGCTATCAGGATGTATCTGAAATGAAGTGCCACAGTTAGGCAAACAGACTCTCTATTTGCCCTCCTCAAAGGTCCAAAGAAGGGTCACGTGTCTACTAATTATAATTTATATATAAACATATATATTATTTGTATATTTATTTAGAACAAGTCTACTACGGTATTTCCCATTGGGTTTGTTAGCTTATATCTCAAGCTTATGGCTTGAAAGTAGAGGTTCTACCTTTTCAGGGGATGGCTCCTTCTACTAGGACTGTAGGCATCTCCTGGGCTTCAGTGACTCATGTCTGCAAGGTTGCAACCTGGTCTTTGGTTACAGTGTTTTGCAAGCTGCTGTGTGAGGTCCTTTATGTCTTGGGCCTGTTGGTTGTTTCCACGTCGCCTCTTGTCTGAAGTTCCCTAGAAATTCCCATAGACACACTCCTACACCTTGTGGACAGCCTTCCCAGAAGAGTTGAAGGTGTTATAGCTGCAAAGGGTGGGCCAACTCAATATTGAACCCTACGGACTAAGACTGGGATGCCATTAAAGTTCATGTGCGTGTAAAGGCAGGCGTCCCAATACTCTGGTAATATAGTGTACATACAGTATATTATTCTCTTAGATTTTTTATTTTGTGTATATATATATATATATATATATATATATATATATATATATATATATATATATATATACACACACACACACATATAGTATCTCAGAAAAGTACATCCCTCACATTTTTGTAAATCTTTTATTCTATCTTTTCATGTGACAACACTGAAGAAATGACACTTGTCTACAATGTAAAGTAGTGAGTGTACAGCTTGTATAACAGTGTAAATTTGCTGTCCCCTCAATATAACTCAACACACAGCCATTAATGTCTAAACCGCTGGCAACAAAAAGTGAGTACACCCCTAAGTGAAAATATCCAAATTGGGCGCAATTATCAATTTTCCCTCCCTGGTGTCATGTGACTCGTTAGTGTTACAAGGTCTCAGGTGTGAATGGGGAGCAGGCATGTTAAATTTGGTGTTATCGATCTCACTCTCTCATACTGGTCACTGGAAGTTCACCATGGCACCTCATGGCAAAGAACTCTCTGAGGAACTGAAAAAAAAGAATTGTTGCTCTACATAAAGATGGCCAAGGCTATAAGAAGATTGCCAAGACCCTGAAACTGAGCTGCAGCGCAGTGGCCAGACAATACAGCGGTATAACAGGACAGGTTCCACTCAGAACAGGCCTCGCCATGGTCCACCAAAGAAGTTGAGGTCACGTGCTCAGCGTCATATTCAGAGGGAAATCATGTCCAGAGAGAAATAGACGTATGAGTGCTGCCAGCATTGCTGCAGAGGTTGTAGGGGTGGGGGGGTCAGCCTGTCAGTGCTCAGACCATACGCCGTACACTGCATCAAATTGGTCTGCATGGCTGTCGTCCCAGAAGGAAGCCTCTTCTAAAGATGATGCACAAGAAAACCTGCAAACAGTTTGCTGAAGACAAGCAGACTAAGGACATGGATTACTGGAACCACGTCCTGTGGTCTGATGAGACCAAGATAAACGTATATGGTGTCAGATGGTGTCAGGCGTGTGTGGGGGCAACCAGGTGAGGAGGACAAAGACAAGTGTGTCTTCCCTACAGTCAAGCATGGTGGTGGGAGTGTCATGGGCTGCATGAGTGCTGCCGGCACTGGGGAGCTACAGATCATTGAGGGAACCATGAATGCCAACATGTACTGTGACATACTGAAGCAGAGCATGATCCCCTCCCTTCAGAGACTGGGCCGCAGGGCAGTATTCCAACATGATAACGACCCCAAACATACCTCCAAGAGGTTTCCCCGCATCCAATTGCCATGACAGGAGAATATGAAACAGCTCTTAATGGAGCTGGTTCACATAACTCTGGGTTGGCTGTGGAGCGGATTACACAGGAACCCTGTATGTCTTTGGCTCTGTTTCAGGTCCGAATTCTGGCTGAAATGGAGAACAGGGATGCAACGGTCCCCTGCTGTGAGCCGCATCCGTATTAGGTGTGAACCCAGCCTTAAAGTATGAAAAATCTCAAGGCACCCCAGTCTAAAATGGGGTCACCCATCACATAAAAAGCTCCCCCTTCACATCAGAGTTCTCAGTTCCCCCTTCCTTTCACAAAAGAGTCCTGCCTTCCCATGAAGCGCAAGTGTAGCAGCATGGCAGAGGGTGGAAGGCCGAGCAAATCTTGAAGGGAATGGACTTTTCTTCCCCTCTGAATGCTGCCCACCCTGAATTAACACCATGCAAAAAAATATTGGACACTCAACACCCGGTAATGGCACACCGAGCCCAGTTGAGAAACACCGGCTGAAACATCTGATCTTCTCATGTATTGCTCGTGGCACCCAACACCCGGTAATGGCACACCGAGCCCAGTTGAGAAACACCCGCTGAATTATCTCATCTTCTCATGTATTGCTCGTAGCACCCAACACCCGGTAATGGCACACCAAGCCCAGTTGAGAAACACCGGCTGAAACATCTGATCTTCTCATGTATTGCTCGTGGCACCCAACACCCGGTAATGGCACACTAAGTCCAGTTGAGAAACACCGGCTGAATTATCTCATCTTCTCATGTATTGCTCGTAGCACCCAACACCCGGTAATGGCACACCAAGCCCAGTTGATAAACACCGGCTGAAACATCTCATCTTCTCATGTATTGCTTGTGGCACCCAACACCCAGTAATGGCACACCGAGCCCAGGTGAGAAACATCGGCTGAAGTATCTCATCTTCTCATGTATTGCTCGTGGCACCCAACACCCGGTAATGGCACACCGAGTCCAGTTGAGAAACACTGGCTGAAACATCTCATCTTCTCATGTATTGCTCGTGGCACCCGGTAATGGCAGCTGAAACATCTCATCTTCTCATGTATTGCTCGTGGCACCCAACACCCGGTAATGGCACACCGAGCCAAGTTGAGAAACACTGACTGAAACATCTCATCTTCTCATGTATTGCTCGTGGCACCCAACACCCGGTAATGGCACACCGAGTCCAGTTGAGAAACACTGGCTGAAACATCTCATCTTCTCATGTATTGCTCGTGGCACCCGGTAAATGGCAGCTGAAACATCTCATCTTCTCATGTATTGCTCGTGGCACCCAACACCCGGTAATGGCACACCGAGCCAAGTTGAGAAACACTAACTGAAACATCTCATCGTCTCATGTATTGCTCGTGGCACCCAACACCCGGTAATGGCACACCGAGTCCAGTTGAGACACACCGGCTGAAACATCTCATCTTCTCATGTATTGCTTGTGGCACCCAACACCCAGTAATGGCACACCGGGCCCAGGTGAGAAACATCGGCTGAAGTATCTCATCTTCTCATGTATTGCTCGTGGCACCCAACACCCGGTAATGGCACACCGAGTCCAGTTGAGAAACACCGACTGAAACATCTCATCGTCTCATGTATTGCTCATTATATTCATGAATATACCGCTCCATCATTTGGCATCTAGTAAACCTCGCCTCAAAACCACTTGATTTTTTGTGATTTATTTTTTAGGAGTTTTTTATTTTTTTTTTTATAACTGAAAATAAAAAAAAAACAAAAAGCAGGTTCAGCATAATCTGCATTTCAAACCTCAGAGAAGAAGACAAATTAAGTAAATGGATTGTTAACAAGGATTTTTTTTTTTTTTTTTACAAACCATCCCACATTCCGCCATAAAATTAATTTTCTGGCTGATCAGCAATAAATTCCTTGGGTTGGGCCAACTAATTGCTTGAAAATCCAATACTCACCTTTCAGCTTCCTTTAGGCCAGCAGTGAGCAGAGATCTGTATTGATCTGTTCCCTTACATCTAGACGGACATTGATAAATAGCAATTAAAGCTGGAAACATTACTTATGTATGGAAAGTCTACTTGTAAATAAATAAAAAAAAAATACACAATTATATATAAAAAAAAATAAATAAAACGATTTAATAAAAAAAAGTGTAAATGTGGTTGTTCTACCGCCATTTGATATCTATGGACTGGAATACTCAGTCCTTGCTAAATATTAGGCTGCATTCACACCTGAGCGTAGCATGTTTAAGTGCTTTTCCAGCGTTTTTTGGGGCGGTTTTGCACGTTTTTATGCAGCCTTTTTTAGGCTTTGCCGTTTTTTTATTAGCCAATAAAGAAAATTATTATCTGTTTATCTGTATTATTTGTTGCTAGGTATTTCAGCTTTTTTTTTAGCTTTTCCATTATCTTTTATTTCTAGGGCTAGGATTGGGGTTAGGGTTATTTATTATTATTTTATTTATTTTTTTATTTTATTTATTATTATTATACGAATAAAAATAAATGAATAAATAAATGTAAAATAAATACACAAATAAATAAATGAATACTAAGTAACAATAAATAATTCATTAACCCTTACCCATTAACCGGTTCCCGACCGGCGCACGACGATATACGTCGGCAGAATGGCACGGACAGGCAGGAGGGCATTTATAAAAGTCCCTTCTTAATGCCGTCCGTGCCATCGGGACCCCCGTGAGGCCGGTCGCGGGCCCCGATCGCCGCAGGGACACCCGCGATTGTCTCACGGGAAGGCTGAACGGGGAGATGCAGAAATAAACAGCATTTCCCCGTTCTGCCTAGCAACTAGTGACGCCGATCTCTGCTCCCTGTGATTGGAGCAGAGATCAGCATTCACTAGCTGACAGCCACGCCCCCCCACAGTAAAAAAACACACCCCTAGGCATACTTAACCCCTACACTGCCACCTAGTGGTTAACCCCTTCACTGCCAGTGTCATTTATACAGGAATCAATGCATTTAAATAGCATTGATTGCTGTATAAATGACAATGGTCCCAAAAATGTGTCAAAAATGTCCGATGTGTCCGCCATAATGTCGCAGTCACAATAAAAATCGCTGATCGCCGCCATTACTAATAAAAAAAATTATTAATAAAAATGCTATAAAACTATCCCCTATCTTGTAAACGCTATAACTTCTGCGCAAACCAATCAATAATCGCTTATTGCGATTTTTTTTACCAAAAATATGTAGAAGAATACGTATCGGCCTAAACTGAGGAAAAAAAATGTATATTTTTGGGGATATTTATTATAGCAAAAAATAAAAAATAATGCGTTTTTTTCAAAATTGTCGCACTTTTTTGTTTATAGCGCAAAAAATAAAAACCGCAGGGGCGATCAAATACCACCAAAAGAAAGCTCTATTTGTGGGAAAAAAAGGACAACAATTTTGTTTGGGAGCCACGTCGCACGACCGCGCAATTGTCAGTTAAAGCGACGCAGTGCCGAATCGCAAAAAGGGGCCTGGTCCTTTGGCTGCAAATTGGTCCGGTCTGAAAGTGGTTAAAAAAAAATACAATATTAATAAATAACTAAACACCCTAACCCCCAAAAAATATTATTTTTATTATTATTATTAATGTATTTTTTGTTTGAGTTTGGGTGTTATATTATTAATAATAATGTATTTAATATTAAATATAAATTAATACTAAGTAACAATAAATAAATAATTACCCCTTAACTTTAACCCTTACCCATTAATTTCTTTGGGAATTCCAAAGCACCAAAAATGCCCAAATCTGCCCGATTTGAGTGGCAAAAAAAGCTCCAGAACTTGTTTGAGCTTCAGGCGTTTGGCTTCAGGTGACTTGGATTGGAGATGTGAACCGTCTCCATAGAGAATAATTGATTTTTTTTTTCCTCCAGCGTTTTTGAGCTTCAAGCAGAGAATCACTCAGGTGTGAAGGGGGCCTTAAAGCGGAGCTCCACCCTATTCTAAGACCTAAAAAACTATACTCACCTAGCTCGATCCGAAACAGTAGGTTTTTTAATTTTTTTTACTTACCTTTTGTTGATTTCTTGCTGCCATCCATCGCTTACGGTTCTCCTTCTCTCGGATATGGGCGGGGATATTACGGCTATTTCGTAATATCCCCTAGCCCGCACTGTCTCCTGGGAGCTTGTGTCATAGCTCCCAGGAGTCAGTGCGGCGGCCTGGCCCGAGATAGCGCGAGACTTGAAACCGAACGTGACGCCATCACGACAGTCACGTTCGGTCTCTGCTATCACAACGGGGCGGGGCGGGACTTTCAACGCCGCCGCCCGTTATGATGGCAACAGGAGCTGCTGACGGCGCTCCTATGCTGTTCGTACTGCGCGTGCGCGAGATTAGAATGAATGGGCGTCAATCGAATCCCGGAAGAGAATGCCCGTGGGTTTCACATGCCCACAGGCAAGATGGAGAACGAGGCTAGAAATTTTATAAAGTGTTTTTAGAAGCGAAAAAACAAGTGCTAGAGACGGGACACGTGAGTTACTCATTTACAAATTAATATCTTTATTAATGGCTATTGTAAAAAAAAAATGTCAGGGGCAGATGCCAGACAGATGCCAGACATCAAACTGCAAGAAAGCTTGACCCCTTGGCGCTAGCCACACGCATATATGGGGCTGCTCGGTGGGTGGGCCTTAACGCCGAGCGACCGCATATATGTGGCTCTGTTACAACAACTTGCCGCGTTGAGAGCGCGCTCCCGGAACAGTAGTCTGTGGGTACCGGAAAGCTCCCGATGCATACGTGCAATCGGGAGTTTTCCGATCAGGTGCAGCCAATCACAGCAGTCACATGACCCGAATGCCCGCCTCCGCCTCCCGTTTTTTTTTTAAATCTGGGAGGTGGTCGGTGTGAAGAGGTTAAAGTGCAACTGAAGGCCCCCGGTATGACTGCAAGCAAGAACCAAATCCAGTTACTATGGGATGCGCAAGTCTCATAAACTGGACAAAAAAAACTTCCTTCACCTCCCCTGACTGAGGCAAATCCTCCTCCCTTTGTGTCTCACACGTTCCCCCCTCCCAGACACTGCAGCTCACAGTGGGAGGGTTTTAGTGCTGTCCATCCAAAAAGCAGTGGGCAGGACAAGGTGTGGCCAGGTGATAATTGACAAGCTGAAGGCCTATGAATCAACTGCCATGCCCCCTGCAACATCGTCTCCTCCCACTGTGGGGCGAGGAGCCCAACAGCCTACATGAGACTGACAACCCTGCTTTGAATTCGGGAGCAGTGCAGCACCGTTGTCACATATTTCTAAAGCCCCATACACACGGTCAGACAATCCGCGGACCAGGTCGGTCGGATCCTGTCCGTCATACTTTGTCTGATGTTGGTTTTGCGTACACACGGTCGGACAAAGTTGTCGGAAAATCCGATCATTCTGAACGTGGTGACGTTTGTTGCCTACGACGGGACTATGTAGAGGCTAGTAGCCAATAGCTTTGGTCTTGTAATGTGATCTGAGCATGCGTAGCACTTTGTCCGGTCGGACAACCGTACACACGATCGGATTTGGTGTGATCGGACCGTGTTGTCGGCAAATCTTTCCAGCAGGAGATAAGACTTTGTCCGTCGGACAATCCGACGTACACTGTCCGATGGTGCATACACACGGTCTGATTTTTCAACAACATTGTCCGATCGGACAGAATCCATGAAAAAGTCCGACCGTGTGTATGGGGCTTAAGAATTTACTGGCAGGATAAACAGATATTTGTGGGGAGAATTGTGCAATTTAATGATGAGTTTGGGTTCAGTCCAGACTTAAGAAGGAAGCTGTTATTTCTGAGCCAACCATCTTTGGCCGAGACATTCCTTGCCCCACAGCTCCTGACATCATTGTCACATTGCCACTTGGCCTTAATAAGTCTATGGCAGTAACCTAATATGGTCATGTGACCATATTAGGTCAATTCTGTCATGGGAAACCCCTCCCCTTTGTGTTTGTGCAGCGGCCAGTGGGAAATCCCCCAACCCACAGGTCATTGGCCCACCACTGACAGCCACCTTCTGGGTACGACTAAACATGGGTTTACGAACTTAGAGCCACACCATATTAAGTACTGTAGCTCAGCTCATTGGGCGGGCACTCACTGGCACTGACATCTGGGTGTAGCTCCAGGTTCGGAAACTTGGAGCCCCACCCAATTAAGTACTTATTGGCCCAGCATTGATAGCGGAGTGTAGCCCCAGGTTCAGAAACCATGTTTAGTCAAACCCAGAAAGCAACTGTCAGTGGCAGGTTAATGAGTTGTTGGGGGATTTTGGCCCCACCGCTATACGTATGCAACGGGGCAAGGTTGCTCATGATATCATTGACCCAATATGGCCACACGACCATATTAGGTCAAAGACATTAACCCAATATGACCATATTATCGATCTAATATGTCCACACCGTTGACTTAACATGGCCATAATGGGTCCATGAAATAACCCAATGTGACCATATTAGGTCAATGAAGTCACGAGTATCCCCCGCCCACTTGCGTATGTGCAGCAGAAACTCCCCCACCCACAGCTCAATGGACCCCGCCACTGACATCTGCTTTCTGGGTTTGACTAAACATGGGTTTCCGACCTTGATGCCACACCATATTAAGTACTGTAGCTCAGCTCACTGGCACTGACATCGAGGTGTAGCTCCAGGTTTGGAAACGTGTTCAATGACACTCAGAGAGCAACTATCAGTGGCAGGCCAATGAGCCGTGGGTGGGGGATTTTCCACCAGCAGCTGCATGTACACAAGGGATGAGGATGCTCATGACCTCAATGACCTAATATGACCACATGGCCATAATAGGTCAATGACATTAACCCAATGTGACCACATTAGGTCAATGAAGTCATGAGCATCCCCATACCTTGTGGATGTGCAGCAGAAAATCCCTCCATCCACAGCTCATTGGTCTGCCACTGACAGCTGCCATCTGGGTTTGATTAAACATAGGTTCCAAACTTGATGCCGCACCTTTTGAAGTTCCTGAAGCTCAGCTTATTGGCCCAGCACTGATAGCTGGGTGTAGTTCCATGTTCAGAACCCATGTTCAGTCAAACCCAGAAAGCATCTGTCAGTGACAGGCCAATGAGCAGTGGGTGGAGGACTTTCCTCCCGCTGCTGCATGTGCACAAGGGGTGGGGATGTTTGAGACATCATTGACCTAATATGGGCACATGGCCATATTAGGTAAAGGACATTAACCCAATATAATCACGTGACCATATTTTTGACCCAATATGGCCATATCATTGACTAAACACGACCACGTGGCTATAATAGGTCGATGACATTAACCCCAATGATGTCATGAGCACACGTGACCCCTTGTGTACTTTTAGCTGCAGGAGGGAAATTCTCTGCCAACAGCTCATTGGCCCTGCACTGACAGTCGCTTTCTAGGGTTGACTGAACTTGAGTTCCAAACCTGGAGTGACACCCAGCTGTCAGTGCCAATGAGTGCTGGGCTAATTAGCTGAGCGCCAGTACTTAATTGGGTGCAGCTCCAGGTTCAGAACCCATGTTTATTCAAACCCAAAAAGGTTCCATGGGTTCCGAACCCGGAGACCACACCCAAGTAAGTACTGTAGCACATTTTTTTTTGGTGAACTGGCCATAACTCTAATTCCGCGTACACACGACCGGACTTTCCGGCAGAAAAGCTCCGGCGGTCTTACCAACGGACTTTCGACGGAGTTACAACGAACTTCCGAACGGACTTGCCCACACACGAACGGACTAAAGTCCGTTTAAAAGTCCGTTCGTTTTGAACGTGATGATGTACGACGGGACTAGAAAAGGAAGTTCAATAGGCGGTAGCCAATAGCTGCCCTTGCGTCGTATTTGGTCCGTCGGACCAGCACACAGAACGGTTTTCCCCGATAGGAATTGAGTCCGTCGGACAGATTTGAAACATGTTCTATTTCTAGGTCCATTGGATTTTTTTTTTTTTAAGGAAAAACGATCGGACTATCCCACACACGATCGGACTATCCGACGGAATGATTCCGTTGGACCTAGTCTGCCGGAAAGTCCGGCCGTGTGTACGCGGCATAAGAAAGCCAAACTCCAACCAGAACTCTTTTCACTTTGGACTTTGTAGAGAAGGTTTAGAAAGCTCCTGGCCGGGTTTTATTGTCAGAACAGAAGTGAGTGGATATCTCTCTAAAGGCCCGTACACACGATCTGACTTTTTGACAACCAACATGCAAATTAGCTGTTTTGGACCAACATCCGACCGTGTGTACGCTCCATCGGACCAACTTTTTCCAGGTTTCATCGGACTTTTGTTGGCTGTGCGAACGGACCAACTTTCTGCCAACAAAAGTCCGATGGGCCAAAGTCCGACCGTGTGTACACAAAACCAACGGACTTTTGTACAAACCAATGCAGAACCAATGCAAAAGATCAGACAACAATACAGAAGTTGACCAAAGGTGGCGGTAAAGAGCAGAAAAACCAAGTGATTTGGTGAAAGTTGGCTGAAGTCCTGCCGTGTGTATGCAATACCAACTTGGGGCCAACGCCCTTTGGACAAAAATCCACGGGAAAGTTGGTCCACGGTCCGATCGTGTGTATGAGGCTTAACAGAGACAAAGAACACAAACATGAGGAACCGGATGAACTTGAGACAACGTTTTTATTGCTGTAAGTGCTTTCCTGACCCTCTATTTCCTGTTCGGGGATCAGGAAGTGAAGAAAAATCTCTGCAACGGGGCCACAGATGGAGATTCAAAACCCAACAAGTTTAACTCCTCCTTAGCTTTTAGCTTAGCTTTTCATTGATCCTATGCCTCTGGCGTCTTTTGTACCAGAAGAATTTTTAAACCGTCTTCAATAAAAGGTGTCAACAGAGTGCGGCCATCCAGCCTTTTCTTCGATTCAAGTTTAAGTTTAAATGTGCTTAAATTATACCCAAACGTGTAATGCAAAAGGTGTTTGAAAGAAATAATCAAGTAGCGCTAGTGAAAACAATAAAATATATAAACTGTGATATAAAAATATATAACACCACGTGAAATAATGTTATACAAAATGATACCGCACTCACCAAATGATGTCGCCTCCCACACAACATCATTTGGTGAGTGCGGTTCCATTGGGAGAGGGATCACAGGCACGTCGGTGTGGTGGAAGATTGAAAGATTTTTTTTGAAGATTGATTTTTATTGGATAGATTTCTTTTGAAGATTGATTTTAATTTTTGCTACACTTATCAATGGACTTTTCATTCGTATAACATTATTTCACGTAACATTATTTCACGTGGTGTTATATATTTTTATATCACAGTTTATATATTTTATTGTTTTCACTAGCACTACTTGATTATTTTCTTCAAACACCTTTTGCATTACACGTTTGGGTATAATTTAAGCACATTTATTATTTATTTTTTCTGGTAAACCATGTTCCGCCCACTAACAGCCACTGTAATAAAAAAAGGGGCGTGTCTGTGGCTTGACTGTTATCTAACTGGATCTTCGACCCACAGTGGTCCTCGGGCATCTCCACCTACCCCCACCCCCAAAAAAAGGGTAAAAAAAACCTTTGTTAATATTAATTAAAAAACGCTTTTTTAAAGGAATTTTTAAGGTTGGTTAATTTTAACATTAAATTTCCCCAAAAACCCAAAAACAACAAGGAAAAAAAAATGATCTTTTTGGGGGGAGAAAAAAAGTTTGGGGAACCCACCTTTTGTCCGCAAATATTTTTTTAAATTTACCCCTCCTTTTTTGGCCAAATTTCCTCATGTTTCCCATTTTTAATTTTTGCTACCCGGGACCCACCCCCCCCCAATTTGGGGATTGGAGGGGAAAGGGGTCATTAAACTTTTTTCTCCCCCTTTTCCCCCCCCTCCTGAGGGTTTTCCTTTTCCCCCCCCGGGGGCCCCGAAGGGGACCCTTAAAAGGGTCCCACCGGAAAATTAATTTTTATTTTAATTGCAAATTGGGGCGAATTCGATTTTTAATTTTTTTTTTTTTTTTACGGGGGTTTAGTTTCGAACCCCCCTTTTTTCCCGTCGGCAGGTGGTATTTTTTGGGGGGGGGGGGGGGACAGCCGGGAATTTTTTGGGTACCCTGATGGGCTAGGAACGGGGGGCCCCAAAAATTTTAATTTTTCTTTTTTTTTTAAAAAAAAAAAAAAAGGGACCCCCTTTCCCTTAGGACCCCTTCCCAAAAGGTTACGGCCCCGCCCCCAAAAGGGATTGGCCTTACCCCATCTCCTTTTCCCCGGTTTGAAAATTTTTTTTTAAAACATCTTTTCCCCCGGACTTTTTTTTTTCCCCCGGCCCTTTTTCCCAAATCGCCTCCCAAAATCCCAATCTGTTCCCGGACTCTTTCCCATTTTTCCCGGCCCTAAGAACTGGCCCCCGGGACCCCAAAACCCCTCCCCCCTCTTCAAAACGGCCCCGGAAACTCATTACATTTGGGCCCCCCAGGGCCGATAATATTGTTCCCCCCCCCTGCACACATTGGGGTTCCCCTTTAAATCCAAACTTTATTGCCCCCCGGCGAAATTACCTTCCTTTTACCCCCCACACCAATTTTTGGGTTCCCCCCGGGATTAATCCCCATATTTTAGGACCTCATTCCTTTTTTCCCCGCCGCTTTTTTTGGCTCCAAGGCCCTTTTTCCCCCCCTTTATCCCCGGACCCTATTCACTCCCCGTTTGGGGACTTCTACAATTTTCCCCCCTGCACTTTTTGGGTTTCCCAAACCTGACCCTTTTTGGTTTCCCCCCGGACCAAACATTTTTCTTCTCCCCCAGGATTGCTTTTCACTAACATTGGACCCTCCCATTACTTTTTGCCCCCGGGCCCGCTTCCTTTCGCCCCCGGGCCCCCCCCTGCCCCGGACCGCCCCTTTTCTGCTCCCCCCATTTCCCTTTCGGCCCCCGGGCCGCCCCCCGGGCCCCCGGCCTGTTTCCTTTCGGCCCCCCCGGCCCCTTTTTTCCCTGGCCCCCCGGGGGGGCCCAAGGGTCCCCCGGTTTTGCATTTTTTTCTGGTTTCCCCGGGCCCGCCCTTTTCGGGGCCCCCGGGGCTTTTCCTTTTCGGCCCCCGGCCCCCCCTTTTTGGTTTCCCCCAGGCTCGCTTCCCTTTCGTCTCCCGGGCGCTTTTCTGGGCCCCCCCGGGGGTTTCTTTCGCTCTCCCGGGGGGGTTTTTTTCCCCCCCGGCGCTTTCCCCATTTCCCCCAGGACCCTTTCCTAAAATGATCCCCCAAAACTTTTTTCACTATGCTTCCCCAGGACCTGTTTCCCATATTTTTCCCCCCCGGGCCCCTGCCCCATTCTCTCCCCCGGGTTTTCCCTTTCTTCCCCCAGGAGGGGCTTCCCTTAACTGCCTGGCCTCTCTACGGGCCCCCAAAGGGCCTTTTCCTTTACTGACCCCCCCTATTCTTTACGGGGCCCCCCGGAGTGCATTATTTCCGGCCCCCCCTATTTTTAAAAGGGCCCCAACCCACTTTTTGGGGGGTTCCCCCCCCCCTTTTCCTTTTTTCCCCCCCGGGGCCCCCCTTTTACTTTTTCCCCTCCCGACCCTGTTTTTTAAACCCCCCCCCCAGGCCCTATTTCTTAATTTTTGGGGGCCCCCTAATTATTTTTCCCTTTTCCCCCAAACCCCGGGCATTCCTTAATTTTCCCCCCACCCATTTGCCCCGACCCTGCATTAAAATGGTTCCGGGCCCTTTTCATGACGGCTCCCCCCTGCACCTTTTGGTTCTCCCCGGCCCCTTTTTAAAATTTTTCCCGGGGTTTTTTTTCCCCCTCCCCACCCCCCTAAAAATCCCTTTCGCACAGGACCTTTTATATTTTCTCCCAGCCCACCATTTCCTCCCCCCCCCGTTTTTTTGGGATTGGTTTTAATTTTTGACCCCCAATTCCCCCCTTTTTGGGTTCCCCCGGGGAAAAACCCCCCAAAACGTTCCCCGGGACCCCGATTTTTTTTAACCCCCGGGCCCCCTTTCCCCTTCTTTTTGGCCCCCCCCTTTTGGCCCCCCCCAAAACCAAAATTTTTTTTCGGGTCCCTCCCAAAAATTTTTTTGGCCCCCAGGACCGCAATTTACGCCCCCCAACTCGCTTCCCTCCCCTTCTTTTTTAAAATTTTTTCCCCCCTTAAAATTTTTCTTTCCCCAAACCCTTTTTAACTTTCCCCCAACCTCTTTCCTTTTTCCCCCCAACCCTTTTTACTTCTTTCCCCCGGGAAGCCATTAAAAAAGGGTTTTTGATTTGGGATTTTGGCCCGGGATTTTTTGTTTTAAATTTTTTTTTTGGGGAGTTTGATTTTTTTTGGGGGGGGGGGGGGGTTTTTTGGGGGAAAAGGGGGGAAAGGAGATTTTATGGGGGGGGGGGGAAATATTGGAGGTGTTTTTAATTTTGGGGGAGTTTTAAAGGGGTTGGGGGGGGTTTTTTTGGGGGCCCCCGGGGGGGGGAAATTGGGGGGGGGATTATTTTTTTGGGGATTGTTAAAAGGAGGGGGGGGAAAATTGGTTGGTTTTTTAAAGGGGGGAGGGGGGTTTTTTGGTTGGGGGGCCCATTTTTTTTGGGTTAGGATTGTTTTTTGGGGGGTTTTAAAAAGGGGGGGGTGGTTTTTGGGGGGAGTTTAATGGGAGTTTTTTGGGTTTGGGGGATGTTTGGGTTTTTGGGGGGAAAGGGGTTTCCCCGGGGGGGGGGGGATTGGGGGGGAAAATTTTGATTGGGTTGGGAATTTTTGGGGGGTTTTTAAAGGGGATTGAAAATTGGGGGGTTTTTATTTTTGGGGGGAGGGGGGGTTTTTGTTTAGGTTTAAAGGGGGGGGGGATTGGGGGGTTTTTTAAATTGGAGAAATTTTTGGGGGGGGGGGGGGAAATATGGGGGGGGTTTTAATGGGGGGGATTTTTTTTTTGGGGGGGGGGTTTTTTTTTGGGAGGGGGAAATTGGGGGGGGGGGGGGCCCCCCCCGGGGGGTTTTATAGGGGGGGGGATTGTTTTAATTTTGGGGGGGGGTTGGGTTTCCCCGGGGGGGAGGTTGATTTTTGGTTAGGAGAAATTTGGTTGGGGGGGGAAAAGGGGGGGGGAAAAGGGGGGTTTAAAGGGGGGGAGGATTGAATTTTTTTATTGGGGGATTTTTTGGTTGGGGGCCCCGAAAGATAGGGGGGGTTTTAAAGGGGGTTGGATTGTTTATTTTTTGGGGGGGTTGAAAAATTTTTTAAAATTTTTTTTTTGGTTTGGGGGGGGCTTTTAAAGGGGGGGGGGTTTTTTTTATTTGGGGATTGTTTAAACGGTTTGGGGGGTTTTTTTTAAATACGGTTGGATTGCCCTTTTTTGGGGAAGGGGGTTTGATTTTTTGGTTGGGAACCTTTTTGGTTGGGGAGGGATTTTAGGTTTAGGACTTTTTTAAATTGAAGGATTGGGTTTTTTTGGGTCCTGGCTTGTTTTTTTGAGGGGGCCTGAAAAGGGGGGAAAGGGTTTTTTTGGAATAAAAAGGGGGGGGGGGGTTTTTTTTAAATAATTAAAAATTTTTCCCCCGGGGGGGGGAAAATTTGGAAAAGTTTGGGGGGGTTTTTTTTGATTTTTGGGTAAAGGATTAAAATTTGGGGGGGGAGGGGGGTTGGGATCCCAAAAAAAAAAAATTTGAAAGAAGGGGGGGGGGGGGTTTTTTTAAATTTTTTGGGGGGAAGTGGGGGGGGAAAAGGGGGGGAAAAAAAAATTTTTAAAAAGGGTTTTTGGAAGTAAAAAAAAATTTTTAAAAAAGGATTTTTTTTTGGGTTTGAATTTTGGGGAAATTTAAAAGGGATAAACCCCCTGAGGGTGAGAGGTTTGTTAAGAGGTTTGGGTTGGGGGAAATTGGAAAAATAAATTTGTGGGGCTTTTTGGGGGGTAATTTAAAGGGGTTGTTTTTTGGGGTTTTTTTGGGGGGAAAATTTTTTTGGAAAATAAAAAAAGGAGTTTTTTTGGGGGAAAAAAAAAGGGGGGGGGGAATTTTTTTGGGGTATTTGGAAAAAAAAAAAAAAAAAAAAAAAAAAATTTTTTTTTTGGGGAAAAAAAAGGTTTGAAAAAAAAAAAGGGGGGGAGAATTTTTAAAAAAAAAGAGGGGGGTTTAGGGGGGGGGGGGTGAAAAGGGGGGGGAAAAGGGAAAAGGTTTTAAAAAAAGGGGGTTAAAAATTTTTTGGGGTTAAGAGATTGGGGGGGGTTTGGGGTGGGGGTTGAGGGAGAGGGGGGTTTTGGGGGAGGGGGGGGGGGGGGGGAACGGGGGGTTGGGGATGGGGGGAGGGGGAAGGGGGGGTTTTTTTTTTTTTTTTTTTTTTTTTTAAAAAAAAAAAAAAAAAAAAAATTTTTTTTGGAAAATTGGAAAGCCCCCGAAGGGGGGGGAAAAGGGTTTTTTTGGGGGGGTTTTTTTTTTTGGGGAAAAGAGGGGGGGGGGGGGGGTTTTTTTTTTGGAAAGGGGGATGGGGGGGGGGTTTTGGGGGGGGGGGAGAAAAGGGGGGGTGGGTGAGGGGATGGTGGGTGGGGTTTTTCCCGTGGGGGGGTTTTTTTTGGGGGGGGGGGGAGGGAGGGGGGGGGGGGGGGGGGGGGGGGGGGGGGTTTGTGATAGAAGATGGGGGAAAAGGGGATTTTTTTGGTAAAATGGGGGAAAAAGAATTGGGGGGGGGGGGGAAAATATTTGGGGGGGGGGATATGGGGGGGGGAAGGGAAAAAGGGGGGGTTTAAAAGTTTTTTTTAATTGGGTGTTTTTTAAAAAAGGAAGTTTTTTTAGGGGGGGGGGAAAGGGGTAAAGGTTTTTGTTTTATGGGGAAATTTTAAAAAGGGGATGGGTTTTAAAGGGGAAAAAATGGGGTTTTAAAAAAAGGATGGGGATTTTAGAAGGGGGGGTTTTTAAAGAAAAGGGGGGGGGGGGAAAATTTTTTAGAAAGGGGTTTTTATGAAAAGGATGGGGGTTTTTGAAAATGGGGGGGGATTTGAAAATTGGGGGGGGATTTAAAAAAAGTGGGGGTTTTTTTTTTTTTAAATTTTTTTTTTTTCCCTTTTTTTTTTTTTTTTTTTTAAAAATTTTTTTTTTTTTTTTTTTTTTTTTTTTTTTGGGGGGGGGGGGGGGGGGGGGGGAAAAAACTAAATTTTTCTTTTTAAAAATTTTTTTTGAAAATGGGGGTTTTTTAAAAAATTTGGGGGGGTTTTAAAAAAGGGGGGGGGGCCAATGGGGGGGGGGCCCCCGGGGAAAAATTGGACCTTTCCCTTTGAAAAGGGGGGTTTCCCCGGGGAAAATTATGGGGGGGGGGAAAATGGGGGAATTTTTGAAAAGTGGGGATTTTTTTGAAAATTGGGGAAAAAAAAAAGATGGGGTTTTAAAAAAAAGGGGGAAAGAAATTGGGGGGTTTTTTGGGGGGTTTGGGGGGGATGGGGTTTGCCCCCCCTGGGGGTTTTTTTTAATGAAAAAAGGGGAAATTTTTTGGGAAAAGGGGAATTTTGGGGAAAAAGGGGGGGAATTTGAAAAAGAGGGAAGGGAAAAAAGGGGTTTTGGGAAAAAATTTTGGGTTTTAAAGGGGGGTTTTTGGTTTAAAAAAAAGGGGGGGTTTTTTGGGGGAAAGGGGGGGGTTTTATTGAGGGAGGGGTTTTAAAAAGGGGGTTTAATTTTTTATTGGGGGCCCAAAATTTGGTTTTTTAAGGGGGGTGGAAAAAAAGGGGAAAAAAATTTTGATGGTTTTTGGGGGGGGGTTTTTTTTTGGGGTTGGGGGGGAAATGTAAATTAATGGGAAAGGGGATTTGTGGGGGGGGGGTTTTATGGTTTTTGAGTTTTGGTGAGGTTTTTTTTGGTTTTCAAAGCTTTGGTTTTTGTTTTTTTTTTTGGAAAAAATTTTTAGGTTTTTGATGGGTGGGGAAGAAAAAAGAGTGGGAAAAAGAGACCCAGGTTTTTTTGGGGGGTTTGGGGGGGGTGGGTTTTTTTGGGGGGATTTGGGGGGGGGGGGGAAAGGGGGGGGGAATTGAGGAAAAAAAAGTTTTTTTTGGGGGGGGGGGGGGAAGGGGGATGGGGAGAGGTGGGAGGTGGGGGGGGGGGGGGGGGGGGATTTTACTAAGAAAAAAAAAATTTTTTTTTTTTTAAAGGGGGGATTTTTAAAAAAATGGGGTAAAAAGGGGAAAAGGTGGGTTTTGAAGTTTGAAAAAGGGGGGGGGGGGAAGGTTTTGGGGGGGGTTTTGGGGGGTTTTTTTATGGGTTTGGGGGGGGGTATTTTTAAAGAGGTGTAAAAAAAGGTTTTTTGGGGTTTTTTCATTTACCCGGGTTAAAAGGGAAATTTTTGGGGGGCCCAAATCCCCTCCTTTTTTGGGAAGGGGAAACACCCCAACCCAACCGGGGAACAAATTTTTAAAGGGGAAATAAAAAGAATTTTTATTTTTTGGGGGTTTGAAAAAAACCACCCTATTTCCCCCCCCAACCCCCCCCGTGGAAATTCTGGGGAAAAAAAATTTTTTTTGGATTGAAATTGTAAACTGTTGGGTTTAAACCCCAACCTTCCCGGTCCCGAAAAAAGGTTGCGTTGGGAAAATTGGGGAAGGAAAAATTTTTTCCCCAAACGTAATTTTTTTGGGGTTCGAAGCATACACCGGGGAAAATGAAGAAATTTTTTCCCAAAAATTTTAAAAAAAAATTTGTTTGGTTCCGCAGAAAAAACGGGGGGGATAACAGTGGGAAAAACCCGATGAAACCTGGGAAAAAATTGAGGTTTTAAACCCATGGTTACGGGGGACCCTTCCAATTTTTGGAAATCCAAAAAAACCGGAATCATGGGTAGGGCAAACTAAAGGGGAAACCCCATTTAAAGGGGGAAAACCCATATTTTCTGGTTTTTGTGTCCCCCCTTTTTTTTCTTTGGGAAATTTCCAGGACGGGTTTGGAAAACCTTTTCTTTTTTTCCGGGCCCGGGTTTCCATCATTTTAAAATTTCCGACACGAAAATTTCCTGTCAAAATTGGGCAGGAATTTTTAAACCCCCCTTTTTCTTATGTTTTTCCCGGAAATTCGTGTTTTGGGGTTCCGGGGTGGAAACCATTAAAATTCCTAACCCCCCGGAAAAAAATTTTTTTGCGGAATTGACCTTTGGTTTTGGCAAAACTTGTTTTAAAGGGGAAAACCAAAAAAAAAAAAAACTTAGGGGAAAAAAAACCGGGGGGTCCCTTTTCCCCCCTTTTTGGGCAAAGCCGAGGGAAAAACCCGGAAACCCGATGGGGGGGGGCCCAGGTTTTGGGAAAAAGAAAGCTTTGGGGCTTTTTTTTTTCCCCCCCAAAAATTTTCCATAAAAAACCCCTGTTTTTTCGCCCCCCCCGAAAAAACTGGGGCTATTCCCGGAAAACCCTAGTTAGCCGGTCCTCTATTTGTCCGTCGTTTAGTCATTTTTTGGGAAGCCCGTTTCAAAAATTTTTGAAGTCCTGGGAAAGTTGAAAAAGTCGTCGGGGGAAACGGTGGAATTCTCACGGGTGAGGTTTTTCCCGCGGATTCCGAAAAAACCTCAAGTTTTTCCTAAAACCGGTAAAAATTCCCGCTAACAAAAACGGAAACCTTGAAATAAAAGAATGTACCGCTCCAGGTCGGCCCACCACTTAGGCTGCTTTCACACTGGGGCGGTGGCGGGGCGGCGACGGTAAAGCAGCGCTATATTTAGCGCTGCTTTACCATCGTTTTACCCGCGGTATGCGGCCGCTAGCGGGGTGTTTTAACCCCCGCTAGCGGCCGCAAAAGGGTTAAAAACCTCCGCAAAGCGCCGCTGCAGCGGCGGTTTGCCGGCGGTATCCCCGCGGTTTCCCATTGATTTCAATGGGAGGAGCGGTATAGGAGCGGTAAATACACCGCTCCTTCACCGCTCCAAAGATGCTGCTAGCAGACTTTTGTTGCGGTCCTGCTAGCGCACCGCTCCAGTGTGAAAGCCCGCCGGCTTTCACACTGGAGTGAATGGGGCCGGTTTTTTCAGGCGGTGTACAGGCGCTATTTTAGCGCTGTACCGCCTGAAAACCGCCCAGTGTGAAAGGGGCCTTACTGCCCAGCCAAAAGGTGCAGTTCAAGCCGAAGATACTGCAAATTAACCACTACAATACCGGGCACTTTCGCCCCCTTCCTTCCCAGACCAATTTTCAGCTTTCAGCGCTCTCGCACTTTCAATGACAATTGCGCAGTCATGCTACACTGTACCCAAAAAATAGCGGAAATTTTGAAAAAAAAACTATATTTTCTCCTTTCTTTTTTAAAAAGAAATCCAATAAAATCTAATTTTGTCATAAATTTAAGCCAAAGTGTATTCTGCTACATGTTTTTAGTAAAAAAAAATTCCGTTAAGTGTATAATAATTGGTTCGTGTGATCACGGACAGATGTACGCAAATGATCATGTACAGATGTGTGCAGGTGATCACGGACAGATGTGTGCAGATAATCATTGGCACATGTTATTTTACTGGGACATATGTGGGGGACATTTTTTTTAATTATTTGGGGACATGTGTTTTTATTTGGGGACATGTGTGTTTACTGTGTTTGTGACACTACACTGGTGATCAGTAAGTAAAAAGCTGTAAAAAAAACAGCTAATACTCACTGATCACCAGCCGGCTGCAGCGATCCGCTCTCCTCCCCTCAGCGACGACTTCCGTGTGAGGAGAGCAGATTGCCTAGCAACCGGCTGTTTGCTTACATCACATGACGGCCCTCCTGATCACATAACGGTCGTGTCCAATCACAGAGCCCTCCTGCCGATCCGAGATGCGCCGTGTCCGGGTGACAGGAGCGCATCGGGGCTGCGCGGGCGGGCACGCGCGCGCGCGATCCCCCTACTTCTGATAGGACGTTCAGGAACATCCTGTCAGAAGTAGACGGCTCCCACCCGGACGTATATATACAGTGTCCGGGTGGGAAGTAGTTAATAAATGACGACACACCTCAAATCACGACTAAAAGTCCATCTTCTTTATTTCCATCAGTTAGGACATTAGCACACGCAGACAGCAAGGTTGATGCGTTTCGCGTCTCACGGACGCTCAATTAGAACCTTCTGAGGACCGTGAGGGGAACATTCTGGGGAGGGAGAGGGGGAGAGGGAGGGAGAGGGAGGGAGGGAGAGGGAGGGAGGGAGAGGGAGAGGGAGAGGGAGAGGGAGAGGGAGAGAGAGAGATAGAGAGAGAGAGAGGGGGGAGAGAGAGAGGGGGAGAGAGAGAGAGAGAGGGGGGGAGAGAGAGAGAGGGGAGAGAGAGAGAGAGAGGGGGGGAGAGAGAGAGAGGGGGAGAGAGAGAGAGAGAGAGAGAGAGAGAGAGAGAGAGAGAGAGAGAGAGAGAGAGAGAGAGAGAGAGAGAGAGCACAACTGGTTCTCAAGAGGTGTGAAAGAGGCCATCAACGTCAAACTGGAACAACCATCCCTGGACAGGGGTGGAGGCCTTCCACACATCTGTCTTCCACATTATAATTCTATATATACACACCAAATTTAACATCTCTATCCCGGCTTTTTGAGAACAACACACACCTTCAGCCAAGTAAATCAAAGCATCAACATAGATCCGTGGTCTCCAAACTGCGGCCCAGGATCTGGATGTGGCCCTTTGCTTGCCTTTACCTGGCCCTTGGTGCAATACTCCTCCAGCTGACACCAATGATAGGATACCATGCCTCTCACTGACAGCACCAATGGGGCACCATTCCTCCCACTGGTACCAATGATAGGGCACTATTCCTCTTACTAAAACCAATGATGGGGCACCATTCCTCCCACTGGTACCAATGATGAGGCACCATTCCTCCCACTGGTACCAATGATGAGGCACCATTCCTCCCACTGGTACCAATGATGGGGCACTATTCCTCTTACTAAAACCAATGATGGGGCACTATTCCTCTTACTAAAACAAAGGATGGGGCACCATTCCTCCCACTGGTACCAATGATGAGGCACCATTCCTTCCACTGGTACCAATGATGAGGCACCATTCCTTCCACTGATATCAATGATGGGGCACTATTCCTCCCACTGATACCAATGATGGGGCACTATTCCTCCCACTGATATCAACGATGGGGCACTATTCCCCCCCACTGGTACCAATGATGGGGCACTATTCCTCCCACTGATATCAATGATGGGGCACTATTCCTCCCACTGGTACCAATGATGGGGCACTATTCCTCCCACTGATATCAATGATGGGGCACTATTCCTCCAACTGATATCAATGATGGGGCAGTATTCCTCCCATTAAAACAAATGATGGGGCACTATTCCTCCAACTGATATCAATGATGGGGCAGTATTCCTCCCATTAAAACAAATGATGGGGCACTATTTCTCACATTTAAAACAGCTATTAAAGCTATTTCATCATTATCATTACCTTTTCATATACGCTGTATTACGATCATTGGACCTTACTATGTTTGTGTATTATTGTATTATTTGTTTCATAGATAGGTCCTCCTGAGGAAGCGGTAATACTGCAAAACTAGTCGAGACTAGTATTGGGGGAATCCCGCGTTTCTGTTTTTTCAATTTTAATATGTATACTATATAATTTTCTATATGTAATAAACCCCTTTTTTTTACATAATATGTATGTTGTTGTTTATCAGTACCGAGATAGTCCAGCTATTCATAGGGTGGGAATACTATGGGGTCAGCATCAGCCACTGTCCCCTTGTCCCCACCCCCTCCTGTTTCTCTTGTAATGATGATGGGGCATTATTCCTCCCACTAAAACAAATGATAGGGCACTATTCCTCCCACCGAGTCCAATGATGGGGCATTATTCCTCCCACTGATACCGATAATGGGGCACTATTCCTCCCACTGATACCAATGATGGGGCACTATTCCTCCCACTGATACCAATGATGGGGCACTATTCCTCCCATTTACACCAGTGGTGGCACACCGTTCCTTTCACTGATACCAATGATGGGACATCATCATCGGTATCATTGGGAGGAATAACGCCCCTTCATTGGGATCAGTGGGAGGAATGATGGGGCACTATTCCCCCCACTGATACCAATGACGGGCACTATTCCTTCCACTGATACCAATGACGGGGCACTATTCCTTCCACTGATACCAATGTCGGGGCACTATTCCTCCCACTGATACCAATGACGGGGCACTATTCCTTACACTGATACCAATGACGGGGCACTATTCCTTCCACTGATACCAATGACGGGGCACTATTCCTCCCAATAAAAAACAACCAATGATGGGGCCTTGCTTGCTTCCACTGAGTCCGGCCCGTCCAAAGCCTGAAGAACTGTAAGCCTCTTTGCTTAGAAAGTTTAGAAACCTTCCTGACCTCCAAGGATGGAATTCCATAACTATAAAAGGCTGGTTCCACAAATTTCACACCTCCAATCCGGTCCTGGAACAACCACATCTGCCTTTCCATGGAATCAAGGTCTTAGTGCTATAATTGCTCGGGTACCGTGTATTTCTGAGACCGATTGGAACTAAAGAAGTGGTTTGGAGAAGCCACAAAACATCATCAACATTACAGAACAGGTCCAGTTGAATGTGACCGACTATTACTAGATAGGTTTCAGCCATTAAAACCCAACCCCTTGCAGTTGGTGCTGCACCCACAAAGCAAACCTGCTTTGCCCGGTCCCCCTTAATGAGCAGTGACCCCCAATGCAGTGGGGGGGGGGGGGTGGGCAGCCCCGTTGGCAATGGGGGGCTTTTACTTTACCCGTAGTTCAGCTTGAAGCCTTCAAAGATCCAGAGAACAAACCATGAAAACTATCAGAGATACAAATGTACAAGTCACGGGGAAGGGAAGGGGGTAGACATGTGCAATTTGTTTTTGTTTTTTCTTCGTTTTTTTTTTTTCGTTCGTTTTCGTACGAATGAACAAACAATTCGCTAAAAATTTTAACGAATCGTTCAAATCGAACGAAAATCAGAAAAAAACTAACTAGAAACAACGAATGTACGAATGAAGAAAATCCGAAAAAAACGAAAACAGGAACAACGAAAGTGAAAATGAACGAAAAAATTCGTACATTCATAACTTTTTTTTTTTTTTTTGAATTGGTAATTTTTTGTGTCCCTTACAATGGCGCTGCTTAACGTGCCTCGAATGGATTGAACGAAAAAATTCGTACATTCGTAACTTTTTTTTTTTCGATTCGTAATTTTTTCGTGTCTCTTACAATGGCGCTGCTTAACGTGCCTCGAATGGATTGAACGAAAAAATTCGTACATTCGTAACTTTTTTTTTCGATTCGTAATTTTTCGTGTCTCTTACAATGGCGTTGCTTAACATGCCTCGAATGAAAAAATTTGTACATTCGTAACTTTTTTTTTTCGATTCGTAATTTTCCGTGTCTCTTACAATGGCGTTGCTTAACGTGCCTCGAATGGATTGAATGAAAAAATTCGTACATTCGTAACTTTTTTTTTTCGATTCGTAATTTTCCGTGTCTCTTACAATGGCGTTGCTTAACGTGCTTCGAATGGATTGAACGAAAAAATTCGTAACTTTTTTTATTTTTTTTTCAATTCTGAATTTTCCGTGTCTTTTACAATGGCGCTGCTTAACGTGCTTCGAATGGATTGAACGAAAAAAATTCGTACATTCATAACTTTTTTTTTTCGATTCGGAATTTTCCGTGTCTCTTAAAATGTAATAATAGCATACACATTACATAAAATTATGCTCCGATTACGAATCTACGAATAACTACGAATGCGTCCGAATTTCGAATGAACGAAAATGAAACTAACGGAAAAAACGAATCAACGAAAAAATAACTCTTACGAATGTACGAATCGTTACGAATACCGACAACTTACGAATTTACAAATCGTTACGAATCAACGGAAACGAATCCGAAAATAACGAAAATCCGAAAAAAACAAACTAGAAACAACGAATGTACGAATGAAGAAAATCCGAAAAACGAAAACAGGAACAACGAAAATTAAAATGAACGAAAAAATTTGTACATTCGTAACTTTTATTTTTTTTTTTCGATTCGGAATTTTCCGTGTCTCTTACAATGGCGTTGCTTAACGTGCTTCGAATGGATTGAACGAAAAAAAATTTGTACATTCGTAAAAATTTTTTTTTTCGATTCGTAATTTTCTGCGTCTCTTAAAATGTAATAATAGCATACACATTACATAAAATTATGAATTATGCTCCGATTACGAATCTACGGATGTTACGAATGCGTCCGAATTTCGAATAAACTAATGAACGAAAATTAAACTAACGGAAAAACGAATCAACGAAAAAATAACTCTTACGAATGTACGAATCGTTACGAATACGAACACCGACGACTTACGAATTTACGAATCGTTACGAATCAACGGAAACGAAAAAAAACGAAAACGAAAATAAACTAATTTTTTTGTTGTGCACATGTCTAGAAGGGGGGAGGAGAATGCAGCAAAAAAAAAAAGTACATTATCATCCATAAACAATTCTCAGCACAATGGGAAATACCTCATTGATCTCTGTTATCACACCAAAAGTCCAAAGCAAAAAGGTAAAACGTCATTGTCTTCGAATGAGATATTTACAATTGTCTATACATTTATTCGAATTAAGGCAACAGAATAAGATGAGGTTTCCGGGTCGGGAAGTTGAACTTGATCAGTTTTTTGAAGGAGAGTTTTCCCCAACTGTTGTTGTTCAGAAATCTCCGTCAATGGAAGCATTCCTAATAGGGTGCATTTTATTTTATTTTTTTTTAATAAAAGAAACATCCAGTAATTAGTCTGCGATTACAGATTCCATTGCGGAAACATGCAAGTGTCATCCAAATTGTTTTTAATCGAAAGTGATATATATACGAAATGGAGAATAGGAGAATAGGAGAATAGGTGCCGCTGTAATTTTCCACCATAAAGCGGTTACCTGATGAAGAAGATTGATATGTATCCCAGTTACAGCTACAAAGTAACATTTGTTCTGACTTTGGAGATGATGCGCCATTTCTTATGTAGCAGCTATAATTGCTTTATCTGAAAAAATAGATAGAAACTAGAATATAAACCTGTTTGATTGCACATTCCACGGCGGGTGGAACGGTGGTATGGAAGGTATGGAAGCCTTCATTTAAAAAAAGGTGCGTTGGTTGTTATGCTCGACTCAAGTTTCTTGTCAAGGAAGTCAGTGGAAACATTGTAATACTCCATTGTCTATCCATAAGGAGTTCCTATCTGGTGTTAGAACCTTGTGCTCTGATATCGGAGCTTTCGTATTTCAGAAAGGCCATCGTCTCGGCAGTACAGGTCCCCGCAGGGACTCTCTGCCAGTCATCGGGCACGACTGGCTACTCCACCGCCGCCGGCACTGCTGGGGCTGCTGGAGCTACCGCTGCTGCTGCTGCCGCTACTGCATCGGTCTTCGTAGATGGAGATCTCGATCTTTAACGGGAGGGGGGGTCAAGGAAAATACTTAAGTACATAAGTACGAATGTTACAAAATTTTCTTCTGTTTCTTATTAACCACCTGATTACTTTGCACTTAAACCCCCCTCCTGTCCAGACCAATTTTCAGCTTTCGGCGCTGACGCACTTTGAATGACAATTGCGCGGTTATACAACACTGTACCCAAATGAAATTTTTACCATTTTTTTCCCACAAATAGAGCTTTCTTTTGGTGGTATTTAATCACAGCTGGGGTTTGTATTTTTTTGCTAAACAAACAAAAAAAGATGGAAAATTAAAAAAAACAAAAAAAAAATCATGTTTAATAGTTTGTTATAAAATTTTGCAAACAGGTAATTTTTCTGCTTCATTGATATGCGCTGATGAGGCGGCACAGGTGGGCACTGATAGGCTGCACTGGTGGGCACTGATAGGCTGCACTGGTGGGGACAGATAAGTCGGTACAGATGGGGACAGCAAAGATGGCACTGATGGGCACGGATGGGTGGCACGGATGGGCACTGATGGATGACACTGATGGGCACTGGTAGGTGACACAGATGAGCACTGGTAGGTGACACAGATGAGCACTGGTAGGTGACACAGATGAGCACTGGTAGGTGACACAGATGAGCACTGGAAGGTGACACAGATGAGCACTGGAAGGTGACACTGATGTGCAGCACTGGCACTGTGGGCACTGAGAGATGGCACTGTGGGCACTGAGAGATGGCACAGAGATGGCACTGAGAGATGGCACTGTGGGCACTGAGAGATGGCACTGTGGGCACTGAGAGATGGCACTGTGGGCACTGGTAGGCGGCACGTTAATGGGGCAAAGGTGGGCGCCATGGATTGGGCACATTTCAGTGAGAGGGACTGATGTCCCTCTCACTGCCGCCGGTGGTCGGCTTTTTTTTTTTTTTCTCCTCGCGCTGTCAGCGCGAGGAGGAAAAAAAAAGCCGATTACCGGCTCTGTTATTGTCACATGATCAGCTGTCATTGGCTGACAGCTGATCACGTGGTAAGGGGTCGGGATCGACCCCTTACTCGGATCTGTGATCCAGCGAGTCTCACAGACTCGCTGATCACAGAGCGCTCCGCGCGCCCTTCAGGGGGCGCGCATGCAGCTCGTGGCCGGGATGACGTCCCAGCACATCAGATCCGCGCTGTAGCCGTCATTTGGCTATAGCGCGGATCTCAGGTAGTTAAAGTGGTGGGACACCCTGAAAAAAAAAATGTTGATAACAATTTAAAATGAAAAAAAAAAAAAATATATATAATTTTTTTTTACTTACCAGAAATGGCTGTTGCTAGGCAGATCGTCCTAATCTGCCTCTTCCAGCGCCGCGGTGATCTTCCCTCCTTCCGTCTTCTAGTAAATGGGGCGCGGTGTGTTATGGGAACTGTGTCCCACAACACATCGCGTTCCCCATTCACAAATTATACTGGCGCATGCGCAGTAGGCCACGCGCCGACTCGCACATGTGCAGTAGGCCGCGCGCCGACTCGCACATGCGCAGTAGGATGCGCGCCGACTCGCACATGCGCAGTAGGACGCGCGCCGACTCGCACATGCGCAGTAGGAAACGGGAAGCCGTTTCCCTTACTGAGGATGGCGGCGCTGGAACCGGATCGCAGAGGGACATCTCGGCCTCCGCGACCGACATCGCGGGCACCCTGGGAGGGTAAGTGTACTTATTAAAAGTCAGCAGCTACTTTTTTTTTTTAACTGCTGACTTTTAAAAAAAAAAATTTTTTAAGGTGAAACACCGCTTTAACAGGAAAAGACAATGACAGCGGGAGAAGCTCTCTGAGCCCACCACAAGTCCCAGACGAAACTGAGCAGTGCCAATTTGTCTGATGCAATAACTCATACATCCATCTAGGGCAGGGGGTCTCAAACTGGTGGCCCTCCAGCTGTTGCGCAACTACAAGTCCCATGAGGCATTGCAAGGCTGACAGTTACAAGCATGACTGCCACAGGCAGAGGCATGACGGGACTGGTAGTTTCACAACAGTTGGAGGGCCGCCAGTTTGAGACCCCCTGGTAGGGCCTCTGGATTATTTTTTTTTTTAAGGCCAAGACGCCAAAGAATATACAAACACAGCAATACTAATGCTGCGTACACACGAGCGGAATTCTCGTCGGAAAAAGCTCTGACGGTTTTCTCGACGGAATTCAGCTCAAACTGTCTTGCCTACACACGGTCACACCAAATTCCGACCGCCAAGAACGCGGTGACGTACAACACTACAACGAGCATGGGTCGAATTGTTTCCGAGCATGCGTAGGAATTTTGCTCGTCGGAATTGCTACAGACGATCGGAATTTCCGATAGAAACCTAACTGGCCGGAATTCCGATCGTGTGTACGCGGCATTACACACATTCTCCCAGACTAAATAAAACAGGACTAGACGCGTGCGGTTCGTTTCGCTGCGACAAATTTTTTCGTCATTCGGATGTACAGTAATACCTTGGATTACGAGCAAAATTCGTTCCAGAAGAATGCTTGTAATCCAAAGCACTCGTACATCAAAGCGAGTTTCCCCATAGGAAATAATGGGTCCGTTCAACAGTCACTGCTTGTCTATGCAGTACCGCATGTGGCCAGAGGTGCAGGGGGCGCCGGAGACACTCGGAAACGCTCAGTAACTTGGGAAGGTGATTAGCTACACCTAATTGAGTTTACAAGTCATATTTGGGAGGGGGGGATCCTTTTTCCAACTCAGTGATTCAGTTTTATTTTATTTTTTATTTTTATGACATGTTGGTGTTATATCTTTCACTTGGATGTTATAAGTTGCACAGCTGGATAACACAAAAACTGTGTCTGTTTTTATTTCAGGCTGCAAAGTAACAAAATGTGATTATTTTAAAGGGGGTGATTCTTTTCTATACCCACTGCAAGACCTCTAGATGTTCCTTATAATACAGAAAATATCTACTTTTTGAGTTCTGGTCTACTTTTAAGATTCCCTGTAAGCAATAACACAATAGGGAAAAAAAATGGCACTGGTTTAGGTATTTGATACGCTGGTGATCATGATACAACACAGTCCATAGGTCAATTATTGTCTAGAATAGTCTGTGATAAAATGAAAAAAAATTCTTCAAAGATCCAAACACCAAACACCCCCCCCCCCCCCCGGTTCGGTTCGCACCAGAACTTTTGAACATTGCAAAAGTTTGGGGCCCGAATCGCAAACCTTGTGCAAGTCTAGGTCCCCCCGAACTTTAAAAATCAAAAGTGCCCATTTTGAAGGCTTATATGCAACTCACTGGCAATAAAAAAAATGTATGGGGGCCCCGGGTACTGCTTTTATACTGTGGGGTATGACTATGGGCACTGAGCCATGATGGGACAAAGTCATCATGACTTTGTTCAATCAGGGCTCAGACAGTGCTCTTGTGCCCTGATTGGGCAAAGCCTTGCACCTGACCAACGGTCAGGTGCATTGCTTCAGCCAATCAAGGCCCTGGAATGCAGGGTCCTAGAATGCTGTGGGGTGGGACTATGGGCACTGAGCCATGATGGGGCAAAGTCATCATGACTTTGTTCAATCAGGGCTCAGACAGTGCTCTTGTGTCCCGATTGGGCAAAGCCTTGCACCTGCACGGTCAGGTGCATTGCTTCAGCCAATCAGAACCCTAGAATGCACTGTGTGGCGTGAAGTGCATTGTGGGGTGCTCAGCGGGCGAACAACCCACGACCTCCCGGCAAATTCAGGTGTTCATTAAATGGGCCACCAGGCGATGTTGGGGCCGAACTTTTGCTCGGCTCAAACTGTACGCCCAACTCTTCAGTCTCACCGGTCCCATCACTTCCGATTGTGATCCCCCGTTTCTTCTGAGTGTGGTGTGGACTGTGGAGTAGGTTCACCAGATACTTCGGAGACTTGGCCACCATCGTGGATTAGATATGCCTGCTCTTCCAAGTTTACATGCGAGTTGCCCATTGGCCTTAGTTGGCGCCCCCTTGTGTTCTCTTTCTGTAAGCTATAAACCGATGGCTAAAATGTTCAGAAGGAAACCATGAAATACAATAAAAGATGTTTAATTAGTAATAGATGCAGAAAACGAGGTATAACCCGGGACAACACGGCCATCTGGAGTCAGACAGCCTGAGAAAAGAAGGAGGATCCTCAACCAAACGTTATTAATGACATTATCAGGGACTTGAAGGAAACTCCATGAACCTCAACCCTTGCCAGTAATTCATCCCACATCAACAAGTTCAGACTAAATTCTGGAAGAAAGGTGGAGGAAATCTGCACACAATGACCGCCCTCGAAAAACACGTTCGACGACGTGGAAACTGCTGAGCACAAGAAATAAGGGCTGATAAACACGCGGCGAGATTACCGCGCTCACCTCCGAGACCTATTCATAATTGAAACAACAGAGAGATATTAAATTCTCACATCCGCCTGCAATGGTGAGAACGGTGAGCAGCGGCAAGAAATGCTATAAGAGTTCACCCAGAGTTCAGACATAAATTAGAAGAAGCAACCGTCTCTTTAAGGCCCCTTTCACACTGGGGTGGGGAGCCGCGGTGACGGTAAAGCAGCGCTATATTTAGCGCTGCTTTACCGTCATTTTAACCGCGGTATTTGGCCGCTCGCGGTGCGGTTTTCCCCCCCGCGAGTGGCTGAAAAAGGGTTAAAGACCCTCGCAGAGCGCCGCCGTAGGGGCGCTTTGCCGCGGTTTTACCGCGGTTTTCCCATTCAAATCAATGGGAAGGCGCGGTATAGGAGCGCTGAACACACCGCTCCTATACCGCTCCAAATATGCTGCTAGCAGGACTTTTTTTGCCGTCCTGCTAGCGCACCGCTCCAGTGTGAAAGCCCGCCGGCTTTCACACTGGAGTTAAAGGGGCCAGATTTTTTCAGGCGGTGAACAGGCGCTATTTTTAGCGCTGTACCGCCTGAAAAAACGCCCCAGTGTGAAAGGGGCCTAATTGGGGCTCATTTTATAGCTTATCAGAGTTCCCGCACACACTTCCATTACAAATCAAGTCCGTGGAAATGAGAGGTTCGGTTACTCTCTCCGCTGGTGGAATACGGACAATGACTTCAGGAGCGAGCTTTGAAGCGGACCTTCTGCTGTGTATGGGGCCAGGTGCGGTGCTGAATCGCAGCCACGGTCAGGGGAAAAAAAGTATTTGATCCCTGCTGACTTTGTACGTTTGCCCACTGACAAACAAACGATCGGTCTATGATTTCAACCACTTTCAGCCCTGGACCAATTTGCATCCAAAGGACCAGGCCCCTTTTTGCGATTCGGCACTGCGCCGATTTAACTGACAATTGCGCGGTCGTGCGACGTGGCTCCCAAACAAAATTGACGTCCTTTTTTTCCCACAAATAGAGCTTTCTTTTGGTGGTATTTGATCGCCCCTGCGGTTTTTATTTTTTGCGCTATAAACAAAAAAAGAGCGACAATTTTGAAAAAAAAAAACGCATTCTTTTTTATTTTTGCTATAATAAATATCCCCCAAAAATATATAAAAAAAACATATTTTTCCCTCAGTTTAGGCCGATACGTATTCTTCTACATATTTTTGGTAAAAAAAAAAAAAAAAAATCGCAATAAGCGATTATTGATTGGTTTGCGCAGAAGTTATAGTGTTTACAAGATAGGGGATAGTTTTATAGCATTTTTATTAATAATTTTTTTTTATTAGTAATGGCGGCGATCAGCGATTTTTATTGTGACTGCGACATTATGGCGGACACATCGGACATTTTTGACACATTTTTGGGACCATTGTCATTTATACAGCAATCAGTGCTATTTAAATGCATTGATTCCTGTATAAATGACACTGGCAGTGAAGGGGTTAACCACTAGGTGGCAGTGTAGGGGTTAAGTATGCCTAGGGGTGTGTTTCTTACTGTGGGGGGGGGGCGTGGCTGTAAGCTAGTGAATGCTGATCTCTGCTCCAATCACAGGAGCAGAGATCGGCGTCACTAGTTGCTAGGCAGAACGGGGAGATGCTGTTTATTTCCGCATCTCCCCGTTCAGCTTTCCCGTGAGACGATCGCGGGTGTCCCCGCGGCGATCGCCGGCCTCACGGGGGGTCCCGACCAACGCGGGAGTGCGCCGCTCCCGGTGCGCTCCCGATGGCAGGAACGGCATTAAAGAGGGACTTATATATACGCCCTCCTGCCTGTCCGTGCCATTCTGCTGACGTACATCGTCATGCGCCGGTCGGGAACCGGTTAATGGTCAGTTTATTATAACAGTGAGAGACAGAATAAAAAAATAATCCAGGATTATTAAACGCATTTCTAAAAAAGTTATAAATTGATTTGCATTTTATCGAGTGAAATAAGTATTTGATCCCCTATCAATCAGCGAGATTTCTGGCTCCCAGGTGTCTTCCATACAGGCAACAAGCTGAGATTAGGAGCACTCTCCTAAAGGGAGTGCTCCTAATCTCAGCTTGTTACCTGTATAAAAGAAATCTCTCCACAAAAGCAATCAGATTCCAATCTCTCCACCATGGCCAAGACAAAAGTGCTGTCCATGGATATCAGGGACCAGACTGTAGACCTACACAAGGCTGGAATACGCTACAAGACCATCGCCAAGCAGCTTGGTGAGAGGGTGACAACAGTTGGTGCGATTATTCACAAATGGAAGAAACACAAAATAAACGGTCAATCTCCCTCAGTCTGGGGCTCCATGGAAGATCTCACCTCGTGGAGGTTTAATGATCATGAGAACAGTGAGGAATCAGCCCAGAACTACACGGGAGAATCTTGTCAATGATCTCAGCTGGGACCATAGTCACCAAGAGAACAATTGGTAACACTACGCCATGAAGGACTGAAATCCCGCAGCACCCGCAAGGTCCTCCTTCTCAAGAAATCACATGTACAGGTCCGTCTGAAGTTTGTTAATGAACATCTGAATGATTCAGAGGAGAACTGGGTGGAAGTGTTGTGGTCAGATGAGACCAAAATCGAGCTCTTTGGCATCAACTCAACTCACCGTGTTTGGAGAAGGAGGAATGCTGCCTATGACCCCCAAGAACACCACCCCCACCGTCATACATGGGAGGTGGAAATATTATGCTTTAGGGTTGTTTTCCTGCTAAGGGGACAGGACAACTTCACCGCATCAAAGGGACGATGGACGGGGCCATGTACCATCAAATCTTGGGTGAGAACCTCCTTCCCTCAGCCAGGGCATGGAAAATGGGTCGTGGATGGGGTATTCCAGCATGACAATGACCCAAAAACACACGGCCAAGGCAAGAAATGAGTGGCTCAAGAACAACATTAAGGTCCTAGAGTGGCCTAGCTAGCCTCTAGACCTTAAAGTGGAGTTCCACCCCAAAAAAAAAAAAAAAAAAAAAATGCACATTTATGTGCATAAAAAAAATAAAAATAAAAAATAAAACATTTGGAGAAAATTTTATTTTACTCACCTCTAAATGCCTGTTGCTAGGGGGGTCCCTCGTAGTCTGCCTCCTTCAGCGCCTGAGCTCTTGACGTCACTTCCCTCGGCGCAGGAAGGGAGATCAGCTCTGCCCCCTCCCTCTTGTCAATCATCTGGGACACGTCACAGGTCCCAGATGATTGCGCGGCCAATCACAGCGCGCGGTGCCGCTCACGCATGCACAGTGGGTTCCCGGCTGTGAAGCCACAGCCGGGCGCCCACAGTTACAATGCCGGCGCCGCCGAGCGGAGGGGGAGACGAGCGGGGACAGGTAAGTGTCCAATTATTAAAAGTCAGCAGCTGCAGTATTTGTAGCTGCTGACTTTTGATAATTTTTTTTTTTTTTTTTTTAGCGGAACACCGCTTTAACCACTTAAAGCGGTTCTGCACTGTCTTTAGGTTTTTTTTTTTTTCCTGCAATGCAATGGCTTATGCAATCTAGTTTAGGTACTCACGTGTCCTTTTTTTGAAAGAAGCTGCTGCCGGTTTTCATCAGATAAAAGAGTTGTAGAAAAACTTTCCTGCTGGGGGCCATCTTGCCTGTGGGCATTGGAACCCACACAGGCACTTCAGATGGCCCAGCATGCACCGCCGTTACTGCGCGGATCTCGCGCGTGCGCAGTAACGGCAAAGTGTAGCTCACGTTCGCAGACATCGCCCGAAATCCCGCGAGATTTCGGGCGATGTGGCCGAAATCTCGCGAGATTTCGGAAGATGTCCGCACTGACTCCTGGGATCAATGACACCAGATCCCAGGAGACAGTGCGGCGCGTGACGACGATCGACGCAGAGACCCCGCCCACCGCCGCAGAGACAGAGGAAAGGACGTCAGCGATTACAAGGTAAGTGGAAAAAAAAACACACTTCATTTAGTACTCTTTGCCTAATTTGGAAGGCAAAGAGATTTACTAAATGAAATGTGTGCAGAACCGCTTTAAGGACCGAGGCTCTTTCTGAGATTTGTTGTTTACAGGTTAAAAACATTTTTTTTTGCTAGAAAATTACTTAGAACCCCAAACATTATATATATTTTTTTCTAACCCCCTAGAGAATAAAATGGCGGTCGTGGAATACTTTGTCACACCGTATTTGTGCAGCGGTCTTACAAGCGCAATTTTTTTTGGAAGAAATACACTTTTTTTAATGAAAAAATTTAAGACACGAGTAAAGTTAGCCCAGTTTTTTTTAAATTGTGAAAGATAACGTTACACCGAGTAAATTGATACCCAACATGTCACGCTTCAAAATTGCGCACGTTCGTGGAATGGCAACAAACTTTTACCCATAAAAATATCCATAGGCGACATTTAAAACAATTCTACAGGTTGCATGTTTTGAGTTAGAGGAGATCAATACGTTCGCTTCTGCACCCGAGCTCGGCGGGATGGGGAGCGTTTAAAAAAAAAATATATATTTTTCTTATTTATTTTACCTTTTATTTTTACACTGTTCTTTTAAAAAAAAAAAAAACTGTGTCATTTTTATTCCTATTACAGGGAATGTAAACAAAAAAGAAAAAAAGCATGACAGGACCTCTTAAATCCGGGGTCAAAATTAATTATCTGCAATAAAAAAAAAAATGTAATGTCATTTGAAAAAAAAAAAATAATTAAAATAAATAAAAGTCCCCTTAAGAGCTATGGGCAGAAGTAAAGTTTTGACCTCACTTTTGCCCTGCAATGATATGGAGATGGGTGGGGGCCATCTTACCCTCACTCGTCTCCATGCCCAGCAGGACACAGGACCCGACCGCCTCCGCCGCTACCGACAGCTCCGGTGAGAGGCGGAGGGCACAGGAGCGTGGCGGGAAGGGGGGGGGCCCTGCCCCCCGCCGATAAAAGTGATCTTGCGGAGAATGCGCCGCAGAGACCACTTTTATCTGAAAGCGGACCGCCCGCTGAAGCGGGGTTATGGTAGCTAGCTTCAGCTATAACAACGATATTCCTCTTCAAAGTACTGACGTATAATGACGGCGGGCGGTCCGTAAGTGGTTAATCCCATAGAAAATATCTGGGAGGGAGCTGAAGGTTCGAGTTACCAAACGCCAGCCTGGAAACCTTAATGACTTGGAGAGAATCTGCAAAGAGGACAAAATCCCTCCTGAGATGTGGGCAAAGCTGGTGGCCAACTACAAGAAACGTCTGACCTCTGGTGACGGCCAACAAGGGTTTTGCCACCAAGTACTAAGTCATGTTTTGCGAAGGGGGTCAAATACTTATTTCACTCATTAAAATGCAACTTTTTTTCGGAAATTTGTTTTTCTGGATATTTTTGATGTTGTTCCGTCTCTCACTGGTAAAATAAACCGACCATTAAAATTCTAGACTGATCATTTCTTTGTCAGTGGGCAAAAAAAATCACCAGGGGGTCTAATACTTTTTCCCTCACTGTATAAAGCTGCAGAAAAATGCATGCTTGTTACAGATAAAAAATGGAAGGCATCTTGCCGTAAATGTGGTAGTAGAGTGGTGGGCCTTAACCCTTTCGCTGCCAGAGCTGTTTTTGCACACGTTTCACTACCTAAAGTGGTTGTATAGTCAACATTTTGACTTTTACCTACAGGTAAGCCTATAATGAGGCCTATAATAAGGCTTACCTGTAGGTAAAAAAAAATATCTCCCAAACCTGTACGGTTTAGGAGATATTCCCCGTGCAATACGCCACTGACTGCAGCGGCGCACGCGCACGGGGGATCCTCGGCTGAAAGGCCGGCAGAATCCGAAGCCCGCCGGGAAGAATTCTCCCGTGCGCATGCGCGGGAGTGACGACATCGCGGCTCCAGCCACTCACAGCGCTGGAGTCGCGATACCCGGAAGACACGCCGAGGCAACATGTCAGCGACCTCGGCGTGGACCAGGCGAGTCACCGACGCCTCGTTCTAAAGGTAAGTATTTCATAATGAGCTAGTATGTGGTGCATACTAGCTCATTATGCCTTTTCCCTTACAGGTGTGGTTAAAAAAAAAAAAAAAAAAAAAGTTTCGGTGTGTTTACTACCGCTTTAATGCCAATTCTGACATTCTGCTCCTACATGAAAAAAAAAATCAGTATTTTGCTAGAAAATTACCCCCAAACATTATATATATATATTTTTTTTAGCAGAGGCCCTGGAGAATAAAATGCCGGGGGTTGCAATTTTTTACATCACACAGTATTTTTGCAGCGTTTTTTTCGAACGCAATTGTTTTGAAAAAAAATACACTTTAATGAATTGTATTACATGCAAACAAAACACTACATAAAACCCAATTTTTTTGGGCAATATATAAAAGACGATGTTACGCCGAGTAAATAGATACCAAACACGTCACACTTTAAAATTGCCTACGCCCGTGGAATGGCACCAATAAATGGTATTTAAACATCTCCATTAGCGACACTTTAAAAGTCTTTACAGGTTACCAGTTTAGAGTTACGCAGGAGGTCTGGAGCTACAATTATTGCTCTCGCTCCGACGTTTGCGACTATACCACACATGTGTAGCGTGATCACCGTTTACACATGCGTGTGTGACTTACGTATGCATTCGCACATAAGCACGGGGGGGGGGGGGTACTTTAAATTTTAAAATTTTATTATTTTATATGAAACTTTTTTTAATTCGGTCACCTCAATCTCCATCTCTGTAGCCTCAGCTGCACAGAATGATTGCACAGGAATAGTTCTCTACAGAGGCTTCCTGTTCATTCACAAACTGAAGCATAGGAAACACAGTTCACAATGCCTCAGTTATAAATGAAGAGAGTGAGTGATCGGTATGGATCACTGGCTCTATTAGTTTAGACAATGAAGGGGCCGGTAAATTACACATTTACCGGCCCCTTCCCCCCTCTCCATCCTGACATATCCCCTGCAGCAGCTGGCGGGAAAGGGGGAACCTGGCAGCGCTGAGGGGGCCCGGACAGAGCACAGGGACCTGGTGAGAGCACGGGGGGGCGGTAGAGAGCACAGGAGCCTAGAAGAGGCCCAGGGGGCAGCAAATAGAAACTGGATAGGAGGGGAGGCAGCATGTAGCAGAACCGATCCCCATCTTCCTCCTGCAGCTTCTGCATGCCGACGGGAAAAGAGGAAAAGGGGGCATTCAGCAGGAGGAAGATGGAGGAGGGTGGAATCGGTTCCTCTACATGCTGCCGCCCCTCCTATCCAGGTGCCGCACAGGCCCCCTGGAGCATGGGGCTGGGTCGCAATTGCGACCCCTGGGACCCCAGTAGCCATGCCCCAATGTGCACCATTCAAATTTATTATAACAGCCAGCAGAAATACCGTGCAACACTAAAATGAACACTGAAAAAAAAAAAAAAACAATTGTTTGAAAAAGGATACAACACGCATTCCACGTTCAACGGGATCGGTGATTAGGAGACCTCTGGGAGCGTAGATCTTCTCATTTTGCTCTTGGATGTATTTTGAGATTTTCTTCAAAACCTTCAACACAGAAAGAGAAGCTGGATGAGAATATAAATACATTGAATTTCCGAATCAAAGCTCTGAATTATCTGGGAACTGTGGAAGAAACAGGCGGCCAGCCATACGTTCTGGTATTTGTAATACCAGTCAATAGGATACCAGTAATAATAAAATAATAAATATATTATATATATATATATATATATATATATATATATATATATATATATATATATATATATATATATATATATATATATATATATGCTGGTAGAGCTGGCTGGAACTTGGAGTTTTGCACACCTAGAAGAGATGGCTGGGACTTGTAGTGCTGCAGAGGTGGCTGGGACTTGTACTGCTGCAGAGGTGGCTGGGACTTGTAGTCCTGCAGAGGTGGCTGGGACTTGTAGTGCTGCAGAGGTGGCTGGGACTTGTACTGCTGCAGAGGTGGCTGGGACTTGTAGTGCTGCAGAGGTGGCTGGGACTTGTAGTGCTGCAGAGGTGGCTGGGACTTGTACTGCTGCAGAGGTGGCTGGGACTTGTACTGCTGCAGAGGTGGCTGGGACTTGTACTGCTGCAGAGGTGGCTGGGACTTGTACTGCTGCAGAGGTGGCTGGGACTTGTAGTGCTGCAGAGGTGGCTGGGACTTGTAGTGCTGCAGAGGTGGCTGGGACTTGTAGTGCTGCAGAGGTGGCTGGGACTTGTAGTGCTGCAGAGGTGGCTGGGACTTGTAGTGCTGCAGAGGTGGCTGGGACTTGTAGTGTTGCAGAGGTGGCTGGGACTTGTAGTGCTGCAGAGGTGGCTGGGACTTGTAGTGCTGCAGAGATGGCTCGGACTTGTAGTGCTACAGAGATGGCTGGGACTTGTAGTGTTGCAGAGGTGGCTGCAGATGGACACTGACAAGGCTGCATTGATGGGCATTTAAATAAGTAAGTTTTTTTCCTTAAACTTCCCTCCTAAAAGTTTTTTCCATAAAATTCCCTCCTAAACTTGGGCGTGTGTTATACGCCGATAAATACAGTATATATATATATATATATATATATACCCTGTTTCCCCGAAAATAAGACCTAGCGTGATTGTCGGTGATGGCTGCAATATAAGCCCTACCCCACAAATAAGCCCTAGTTAAAGTCCTTGTAGGTCTTATTTTCAGGGTAGGGCTTATTTTCGGGTAAACAGGGTAGGGCTTATTTGTGGGGTAGGGCTTATATTGCAGCCATCACCGACAATCATGCTAGGTCTTATTTTCGGGGAAACAGGGTATATATTATATATATATATATATATATATATATATATATATATATATATATATATATATATATATATATATATAAATAAACAGTCATAATATGTGAAGTAGGTAACCTGTGTGCCCATTGCCATAGATAAGCTTGTAGTAGCCACATTCTCGGTGGAGCTGACCCAAGTTTTTCAAGGCCACCTTTGACTCTATAGTGAATACCGGCAACATGGTGCAGCAGAGGCTGTGCATCAAACAAGTGACAGCAGAGAATCGGGGAATAAGTACAAAACTGTATCCAAATAAATAAACACTAAATTAAAATACATGTTTGGTAGATGGTCTACCTTCTCAAGTAAATCCTGATTAGCACCCCTGTATGCCTACCTGAAAACGGTGCAACTATTGTGTGGACCAGCAGCCACCCATTGAGTCCACTTGTTGGATGAAGAGCACTTGAAGAGCACTTTCAACATCTCCTCTCCTTTGTCTTCAGAATCTGGGAACCGGACCAGAGTCTCTAGAGCATGACACCATAAGGGGCTATTCTGAGGCATTCTATTAGGGGGCTTTGCTGAGACTTAAACACTTGAAGGGCACACACATTGAGCCAATTAAAGGGAGAAAAAACACAAATGAAAAAATAAATAAAAATGGAGACAACTAACAAAAGGTTTGAAGGGGTTTTGACGATGTATGAAAAAAGTATGGGCTCGTTAGGAGCAACCTAAGTTAGGAGGACACCCAACCACCCAAGGAGGACACCCAACCACCCAAGGAGGACACCCAACCACCCAAGGAGGACAACCCAACCACCCAAGGAGGACACCCAACCACCCAAGGAGGACACCCAACCACCCAAGGAGGACACCCAACCTTCTCTCTGAAATTTGGTCTTATTGAAAAAAAGAAGAAATGTTTTACATAAGAAAGTTAGGCACTTTTGATTGTGAGGTTAAGCCAGTTAAAAAGAAATCGGCAAAACAAATGAAAAAAAAAATTGTGGTGCAATGGTAAGATTCCAAAAAGGTTTGGGAACCAACCACAGGTCACCCTTTTCTTGTCCACAGACTTGGATCGTTGTTTTCTCTAAAGTGATATTAATGGCAATGTTTAAAAATGTAATGCGCCTCTTCTCAGGTCCCCCGCCGGCACTCCTGGCCCCTCTCTCCTACCCCCAGAGAAAGCCACTTACTATGGGGGCATCTAAGCAGGCTCACTCCTGAGCTGCAGCTCTGCCTGTCCATTCACACACAGCGGCGTGGCTGGGCCCCGCACCTTTCTCACTCCTCATTGGCTCACTGGCTGTGATTGACATCCCAGTCGTCCCCCCCAACCCCCCCCCTATTTCACTAATTTTGCTTCTACTTCTAGACCCTGGTCTACTTTCCCTTCCCCATTGATGAATTTTCCTCTACGGCAGTAATATTTGACTTGATATAGAAGCAATTCCACTTGGAACGCTTCCCCGGATGCGCCGTTTATGTATAGTTTTGTCTTTTGTTTACATTTCTTTGTATCCGTTATACACACAAAATAATCTAAAATAAAAAAATAAGAAAAAATAATTGTATGGTAAACTAATCCAGGCCTACAACCTGAAACACTATTTTATAAACTCAGCAAATATGAAAAAATAAATAAAAAAGAGATACAAGAAAGGAATCCGAATACAATAAAAATGCATTGATAAAAAAGTGTGGAGCGGAAGGAGGAAAACAACAAAAAAGAAGCACAAAAAAATAAATAAATAACCAAAGAACAAATGGGATATTATAAGGCCTCATTCACAATGAGCGGATGAATCGGTACCCCGCATGGCCTCCAAAGTCACATGAGACACCAGCATCCAAAGGACGCTGCCTCTCTGTAACTGAGGAGATCATAGAGAAACGAGGCTCCTCTCTACTTCCTCTTGCATTGCTGCTACAGATGAGCGCCACCTGCAGTGGAGAAAATAGACTGCACCTGCCTATAAACTCAAACCATTATGTGGGGAGGTGCAGTGTGGTGCGGCAGCAGTCCAGTTTTCGAAAACAGAACTGCATTGAAATTGAAGTTCAGCAATGCGCAACAAGCCCAGTGGGAAGACAACCTGACTCACAGGATGTAACACCGATGAGTAGTAGCAGCTAGACATGTGCAATTCTGTTTTGCTCCGAATTCCTTTTTTAATATACAAATTAACGAAAAACCCGTTTAACACGTTTCAATGCAATTTCAATGCAGTCCTGTTTTCGAAAACTGGACTGCTGCCGCACCACGCTGCACCTCCCCACATAATGGATGCATACAATTCTTTGGACACCATAGGTGTTCAAGATAATGAAGATCTTCTTTTGCAGGGAGTTACCGTATATACTCGAGTATAAGCCGACCCAAATATAAGCCGAGGCACCTAATTTTACCACAAAAAACTGGGAAAACTTATGCACTCGAGTATAAGCCTAGGGTGAGAAATGCGCAGCTACTGTAAGGCCCCATGCACACGAGACGCTGTTAAACGCGCGCTCAGAGGCAGTTGGACACTTTTTTTCAACTGCCCCTGAACGCATGCAATGTTATCCTATGTGTCCATGTACACAGTCTCGTTTTTTTCCCCGATTTTATGCAGTTGCGTTTAACCTTGTTTTTCCAGAAGCAAAAAAAAATGCGTTCAGACACTTTGCTTTTCCACGTTTCAGATGCAAAACGCGGCTAAACGCGACACCCGCGTTTAGCCACGTTTATAAGCCTTTTTAAAGGAACCCAATTTTTTTGGAATAAAGGCACCGAATTTTGTTTTGGATTGCGGCCGTCCAGAGTCTTCTAATTACCTACATTGTCTGCATGCTGTGGTCTGCACCCAGATCTCTCTGCCTGGAGAAGCTATTTTTGTGTTCTCTGGTTTTGCCTAGAGCGGTGGTGTTTCTCTTACTCGAGTAGAAGCCTAGGGTGAGAAATGCGCAGCTACTGTAATGCCGCGTACACACGGTAAGAATTCTCGTCGGAAAAAGCTCTGATGGTTTTCCCGTTGGAATTCCGAAGGAAATCCGCTCAAACTGTCTTGCCTCCACACGGTCACACCAAATTCCGACGGTCAATAACACAGCGGCAGAAAACACGTTCGACAGCACTATAGAAGGGAAGTTTAACGTTTCCGAGCATGCGTCGAATTGTTTCCGAGCATGCGTCGGAATTTTACGTTTCGGAATTGCATACACACGATCGGAAAATCCGATAGAAAGGTTTTCCGTCGGAAAAATTGAGAACAGGTTCTCAATCCAAAGTCCGCCGGAAATTACGAAAGAAAAAGACCGACGGGCATACACACGGTCGGAAAATCTGTTGAAAAGCTCCCATTGGACTGTTTCCATCGGAAATTCCGACCGTGTGTACGCGGCATTAGTGGAAAAGAGGGTCAACAATGCCCATTTGCATGCCTCACTGTGCCCATTTGCAGCCTCACTGTGTCCATTTGCAGCCTCACTGTGCCCATTTGCAGCCTCACTGTGCCCATTTGCAGCCTCACTGTGCCCATTTGCAGCCTCACTGTGCCCATTTGCAGCCTCACTGTGCCCATTTGCAGCCTCACTGTGCCCATTTGCAGCCTCACTGTGCCCATTTGCAAGCCTCACTGTGCCCATTTGCAAGCCTCACTGTGCCCATTTGCAAGCCTCACTGTGCCCATTTGCAAGCCTCACTGTGCCCATTTGCAAGCCTCACTGTGCCCATTTGCAGCCTCACTGTGCCCATTTGCATGCCTCACTGTGCCCATTTGCAGTCATAGGTCCCCCGAACTTCAAACTCGGTAGTTAAGGGTTCCTAGATGCCCCCTAGCTATTTGGGGTCTCTGGACCCAAAGGGTCCCGAAATGACATGGCTGCAGTTGGACACAGTTGACCGCCTTTGGGGCCCTGTATCTTGGGGCCACTTGGTGCTAGGTGCTGAGGTTCCTAGCACCATGTGGCCCAGAGATACAGGGCCCCAAAGTCGGGTTGGAAAATGCAATTCTCTACTGCAGAAAAGTGCTTGACTAGAGTATAAGCCAAGGGGGGGAACTTTCAGCAAATGTGCTGAAAAACTCGGCTTACACTCGAGTATATATGGTAGTTCTTTTCGTTTTTTTTTTTTAGAAGGAAGCAGTGACTTGAAGGTATCTGCCTCGGTTGTAGACACGAGGAAGCTTGGAATTAGCAGGTCATCACTGAAGGTAGGAATGAATAACTAGAAGGAATGACGTGAATGGTAAAGCCGACACGTCGCACATTCATGCCATTCTAATAAAAGGCTCCATCCAGAACCGTACAGGAAATTAGCCAATGTGTTTTACTAGAAGGTTCCATCTGCTGGGAGGTATGGGATCTATAGAAAAGCTCCCGATCCCTCCCTACTACATAATGTATCCTTTCTCAGTATCAGCCAGGGTTGAGGTGGGAACAGGATCTGCTGGGAAATTAATTTCCAGCTTACAAAAGGTTGAGTTTGCTTTGGCCCGATGCCCAGATGGACGGTGTGATATAAAGAGATTGGGCAATTAGCTGAGCTTGCTGAGTGCCTGCATGTTGAGACAACCTTTCCCAAGCGTTTGAAGGAAGGATTAAAATCTGCTCACCAAGAAATAAGACAGATAATAAATGTGAAAAATGCCGGGCCCGACGTGCGACTCCATTCTGCTCTCCAAAGTTTAGCTGTAGTAGATTTTTTGGACCGAGTTCAAAGCTGTAAACGTAGCGCATGAGACTCGGCAACTCTCTGCGAAATTCAAATCCTTCCCAGTACAAGCCAGTTGCCCTTTGGTAACAAAGTCGAAATGTAAGCAGATTTCCCACCGATGACTTCCTGTGGGACATGCTGAGAAAAGTGGAAGGTCACTTCCCAGGCTAAGGACCGTTCCTGCCCTCTGATATCAATAGGGACCAAACATGAGACCAACAGCGATTCATTAAAACCGATTTATACAGCTCTAGATTCTTATAATAGAAAGAATGGCAGAATCTACCTATTCTATATTTACTATATATGTACTTCTTTAAAGAAGGACCACTTAAAAAAGAACTAAAGGCTTCTGTATGACAGTCCAACCAAGTCCGAGAACCAGTTACAATACGTGATGTACACGCCTTAAAAGCGGAAGTAAACCCATAGATTTAACAGTCTTAAAAAAATAGGCATGCCGTAAATGCTAACTGCACATTGGCTGTGCTCTCAACCAAACGGTCAAACCATCCAATGGCTGGTGTCATAACGGATCACATGTGCAGCACTGTGGCAGTTGAAGGTTAAACAGAGGCAAAGATGGCAGCTTCCTTGGCTGAAAACGATAGGAGGGTTTACTTCCACTTAAATGAGTAACACAAACCTTCCTGTGCCTCCGCTGACTGAGCCAAATCCTACATTTATCTCATGCCCTCACAGACACTACAACTCACAGTGGGAAAGTATTAGCACCCTCTTTACCATTTCTGTAGTCCCCAACCATCTCTTGTACCATGCCTGCAATCCCCAACCATCTCCTGTACCATGCCTCTAGTGCCCAACCATCTCCTGTACCATGCCTCTAGTGCCCAAACATCTCCTCTACCATACCTCTAGTGCCCAACCATCTTCTGTACCATGCCTGCAATCCCCAACCATCTCATGTACCATGCCTCTAGTGCCCAACCATCTCCTGTACCATGCCTCTAGTGCCCAACCATCTCCTGTACCATGCCTCTAGTGCCCAACCATCTCCTGTACCATGCCTCTAGTGCCCAACCATCTCCTGTACCATGCCTGCAATCCCCAACCATCTCATGTACCATACCTCTAGTGCCCAACCATCTCCTGTACCATGCCTCTAGTGCCCAACCATCTCCTGTACCATGCCTGCAATCCCCAACCATCTCATGTACCATGCCTATAGTCCCCAACCATCTCCTGTACCATGCCTGCAATCCCCAACCATCTCATGTACCATGCCTCTAGTGCCCAACCATCTCCTGTACCATGCCTGCAATCCCCAACCATCTCATGTACCATACCTCTAGTGCCCAACCATCTACTGTACAATGCCTGTGGTCTCCAACCATCTCCTGCAATCCCCAACCATCTCCTGTACCATGCCTCTAGTGCCCAACCATCTCCTGTACCATGCCTCTAGTGCCCAACCATCTCCTGTACCATGCCTGCAATCCCCAACCATCTCATGTACCATGCCTATAGTCCCCAACCATCTCCTGTACCATGCCTGCAATCCCCAACCATCTCATGTACCATGCCTCTAGTGCCCAACCATCTCCTGTACCATGCCTGCAATCCCCAACCATCTCATGTACCATGCCTCTAGTGCCCAACCATCTCCTGTACCATGCCTGCAATCCCCAACCATCTCATGTACCATACCTCTAGTGCCCAACCATCTCCTGTACCATGCCTGCAATCCCCAACCATCTCATGTACCATACCTCTAGTGCCCAACCATCTACTGTACAATGCCTGCGGTCTCCAACCATCTCCTGCAATCCCCAACCATCTCCTGTACCATGCCTCTAGTGCCCAACCATCTCCTGTACCATGCCTCTAGTGCCCAACCATCTCCTGTACCATGCCTGCAATCCCCAACCATCTCCTGTACCATGCCTCTAGTGCCCAACCATCTCCTGTACCATGCCTGCAATCCCCAACCATCTCATGTACCATACCTCTAGTGCCCAACCATCTCCTGTACCATGCCTGCAATCCCCAACCATCTCATGTACCATGCCTCTAGTGCCCAACCATGTACTGTACCATGCCTGCGGTCTCCAACTATCTCCTGCAATCCCCAACCATCTCCTGTACCATGCCTCTAGTGCCCATCCATCTCATGTACCATGCCTGCAGTCCCCAGCCATCTCCTGTACCATGTGCCTGCAGTCCCCAGCCATCTCCTGTACCATGCGCCTGCAGCCCCCAGCCATCTCCTGTACCATGCGCCTGCAGTCCCCAGCCATCTCCTGTACCATGCCTGCGGTCCCCAGCCATCTCTTGTACCATGCGCCTGCAGTCCCCAGCCATCTCTTGTACCATGCGCCTGCAGCCCCCAGCCATCTCTTGTACCATGCGCCTGCAGCCCCCAGCCATCTCCTGTACCATGCGCATGCAGTCCCCAGCCATCTCCTGCACCATGCCTGCAGTCCCCAGCCATCTCCTGCACCATGCCTGCAGTCCCCAGCCATCTCCTGCACAATGCCTGCAGTCCCCAGCCATCTCCTGTACCATGCGCCTGCAGTCCCCAGCCATCTCCTGCACCATGCCTGCAGTCCCCAGCCATCTCCTGCACCATGCCTGCAGTCCCCAGCCATCTCCTGCACCATGCCTGCAGTCCCCAGCCATCTCCTGCACCATGCCTGCAGTCCCCAGCCATCTCCTGCACCATGCCTGCAGTCCCCAGCCATCTCCTGTACCATGCGCCTGCAGTCCCCAGCCATCTCCTGCACCATGCCTGCAGTCCCCAGCCATCTCCTGCACCATGCCTGCAGTCCCCAGCCATCTCCTGTACCATGCCTGCAATCCCCAACCATCTCCTGTAGCATGCACCTGCAGTCCCCAGCAATCTCCTGTACCATGCCTGCAGTCCCCAGCCATTTCCTGTACCATGCACCTGCAGTCCCCATCCACCTCCTGTACCATGCGCCTGCAGTCCCCAGCCATCTCCTGCCCCATGCCTGCAGTCCCCAGCCATCTCATGTACCATGCCATAGTTTCCAACCATCCCCTGTACCATGCCTGCAGTCCCCAGCCATCTCCTGTACCATGCCTGCAGTCCCCAGCCATCTCCTGTACCATGCGCCTGCAGTCCCCAGCCATCTCCTGTACCATGCGCCTGCAGTCCCCAGCCATCTCCTGTACCATGCGCCTGCAGTCCCCAGCCATCTCCTGTACCATGCGCCTGCAGTCCCCAGCCATCTCCTGTACCATGCGCCTGCAGTCCCCAGCCATCTCCTGTACCATGCGCCTGCAGTCCCCAGCCATCTCCTGTACCATGCGCCTGCAGTCCCCAGCCATCTCCTGTACCATGCCTGCAGTCCCCAGCCTTCTCCTGCACCATGCCTCTGAATATGGGGGAGCGTGTGACCCCCATTCCTGGATGTCAAGTAGAGGAGGAAGGGAGGGAGATATTAAAGTGCTTGTAAAGTCTCTTTTTTTAAATAACAAGCATGTTATACTTACCTCCTCTAGTTTGGCACAGAGCAGCATGGATCCTCCTCTTCTCAGGTCCCTGTCCGCTGCTCTTGGCCCCTCCCCCCCATTGAATGCCCCCACAGTAAGCAGCTTGCTATGGGGGAACCCGAGCTGTAGCTCCGTGTCACCACACAGTGCTGCCATTCGGACCTGTCTTTTTTTTTTGGTGAATGGGTAGGGGTACAATGTCCCCGATACCCATTTACATGGGGGGGGGGGGGGGGGGTTTGGGGGCTTTCAGATTCCGGTAATGTTATACTTACCTGCTCTGTGCAATTGGTTTTGCACAGAGCAGCCTGGATCCTCCCCTTCTCGGGTCCCTCTTCGCTGCTCGTGGCCCCTCCCCCCTGTCGAATGCCCTCCACAGTAAGCAGCTTACTATGGGGGCACCTGAGCTGCACCTCTGTGTGTCCATTCAGACACAGTGCTGCCGTTCGGCCCTGCCCCCTCTCTCTGATTGGCTAACTGACTTTGATTGACAGCCACGGGAGCCAATCGTGCCGCTGCTGTATCTCAGCCAATCAAGAGAGAGAGTCTCGGACGGCCAAGGGACTCGTAGACATGGCTGGACAGAGATGGGGCTCAGGTAAGTATTAGGGGGTGTTGGGGTGGCTGCTGCACACAGAAGGCTTTTTATCTTAATGCATATAAACTGCATTAAGATTAAAAAAAAAAATATGTTCTGCCTTTACAACCCCTATAATCCTTTCTCAGGTCCAACATGGAGCTAACAAAGGGTTTGAACTCCTGGCTGTAAGAGAAGAATGGAATGGCAGGTGGGGGATTTATTCATTCAATAGACTCTGTTACTTTGTCCCAAGTGAGCGAAATGACAGGGTCTCTCTCCCAAAAAATAAAAACATAATCCAGTTTACCTTCTCATAGTGTGTCTCCATGCAGAGGAAGATGAAATAAGCAGTAGCACAAGCTAGACATCCCTCTAGATAAGAGCTACCTCCGATCTTCTCAGCCTCTATATAGTACATATTCAGAGTCTTCACTGTCTCCTCAAACAGCTGCTTCTCAATCTGATGAAAACATTAAAGAACAAATAATTAACATGAACAATCGATATTATGATATTTTATCACCACATAATTATTCAGACAGGTTAATGAAAAAAACATAAGACATTTTTTGGAAATATTTAGAGTCAGAGGCTGTAGAAATTTTACAGGAGATGGTTGGGGACTGGAGACCAGGTACAGGAGATGGTTGGGGACTGGAGACCAGGTACGGGGAGATGGTTGGGGACTGGAGACCAGGTACGGGGAGATGGTTGGGGACTGGAGACCAGGTACGGGAGATGGTCGGGGACTGGAGACCAGGTACGGGAGATGGTTGGGGACTGGAGACCAGGTACGGGAGATGGTTGGGGACTGGAGACCAGGTACGGGAGATGGTTGGGGACTGGAGGCCAGGTACAGGAGATGGTTGGGGACTGTGGATATGTTACACACAATGGTTTTATGGATTGTAGACATGATACAGACGATGGTTGTCATGGAAAATTTTATTAATGTATGTTGTCAGATGCCCCCCAGTGTCGGTTTTGCTGTAATGCTCTCCTATGAGCGCATTCGCACATAAAGACGTTGGCGGAAGACCATTGGCTGCGTAAACCTTCCTATGGACACTACAGACGTGTTTGCTGGTTTAAGGAAGTTCATTTGTGCCTCATCGGGAGACTGGCCACTTCCCGGTGACTGCATTAATAGCTTCAAGCGAACCTCTCTGTGTACACTGGAACTTTAGCATAACGATATAAATATTGTGGCCCACAGAGCCATGGCTTTATATCGTTCGTTGTCATTGAAAGCAGTTTAGACGGTTTGTACATCACTGCTTAGTCTGTTTGAATGTATACATCTGTGATTGGTTATTTTGAAGGAAAACAATTGTCCCTGTATTGTAATACCATTGTATTGTATTTCCTTATATGGTCATTCACATCCTGTGTGAATGAGATGAGGCCACATCCTTTGTGGGAGGGGTTTAGCTGTTGGAGGCAAACCCCTGAGGGTGTGGCTTGGAATGTTTTCTAAATAAAGGAGTTCACTGAGCTGGGACAGGGGCAATGATGCTGACCGAGGCTGAGATGAACATGTAAGAATACTTGCCGTTGATGGCTGTTTACTGGGCACTGGGGAACCAGGGGCTAAGATGGAAAGCAGCCAGACTGAGGTGGTGATGTATGCAATGCTTGGCTGGTGAGGTATGAATGCTTGAATTGGGAGTTTAATGGCTAAAGGTAAGGTATTATATCATTAAGACGGAAAGTGTTATTATATTAGAAAAAGGAAATATGGCTGTGTGCTATACAGACAGTCAGAAGTTTCCCGGACATGGTTGAGGACTAAAGGCATGGTACAGGAGATGGTTGGGGACTGTAGACATGGTAGAGGAGATGGTTGGGGACTGCAGACATGGTACAGGAGATGGTTGGGGACTGCAGACATGGTACAGGAGATGGTTGGGGACTGCAGACATGGTACAGGAGATGGTTGGGGACTGCAGACCAGGTACAGGAGATGGTTGGAGACTGCAGGCATGGTACAGGAGATGGTTGGGGATTGCAGGCATGGTACAGGAGATGGTTGGGGACTGCAGGCATGGTACAGGAGATGGTTGGGGATTGCAGGCATGGTACAGGAGATGGTTGGGGACTATAGGCATGGTGCAAGAGATGGTTGGGGACTATAGGCATGGTACAGGAGATGGTTGGGGACTGCAGGCATGGTACAGGAGATGGTTGGGGACTGCAGGCATGGTACAGGAGATGGTTGGGGACTGCAGACATGGTACAGGAGATGGTTGGGGACTGCAGGCATGGTGCAGGAGATGGTCGGGGACTGCAGGCATGGTACAGGAGATGGTTGGGGACTGCGGGCATGGTACAGTAGATGGTTGGGGACTGCAGGCATGGTACAGGAGATGTCATATCAGTGTTATTTCTAACTTTTCCAATTGAATAAACTGAAATAAAAATGGGTTGTAGGGTATATTTTAAGCAGCTAAAAACAATAAAATTTCTAGTTACTATCTTTAAAATTCATGACGATATTTAAACTCCAGCTTTACCTTTAGATAATGTCATTAAAGGAACAACAAACATACATCAGTCTTTCTGTAGTGCGGCGGGACGTTACTGAAGCAAAGCCAATATACATGTACATGATGGGGAGGAAATGCAAATACCTTTTCTTCCCCAGGCTGATAAATACATTTCCAGCACTACAAATGTATGAGGTTTCCTTTATTGTTAGTCACAGAGCCAAATATTCTAAGAAATTCAGTTTACACATGTGCAACAATACCGTAACAAGGTTATCCGATGATCAAAGATGCCAACCTACACCCCCACCTTTCAGAACTGTTGCCAGATGCCACAATAAAAATTGCCTGCATTGGCGCCCATGTCTGCAACAACAACCCCCTGCATTGGTGCCAGTGTCTGCAATAATAATTATAACACCCTCCATTGGCGCCCATGTCTGCAATAATAATAACTCCCACTTGCTTTAGTTCCAGTGTCCACAATTATAACCCTCTGCATTGGTGCCAGTGTCCACAATAACCCCCTGCATTGGTGCCAGTGCCCACAATAATAACCCCCTGCATTGGTGCCAGTGTCCACAATAATAACCCCCTGCATTGGTGCCAGTGTCCACAATAATAACCCCCTGCATTGGTGCCAGTGTCCACAATAATAACCCCCTGCATTGGTGCCAGTGTCTGCAATAATAACCCCCTGCATTGGTGCCAGTGTCTGCAATAATAACCCCCTGCATTGGTGCCAGTGTCTGCAATAAATAACCCCCTGCATTGGTGCCAGTGTCTGCAATAATAACCCCCTGCATTGGTGCCAGTTTCTGCAATAACCCCCTGCATTGATACCAGTGTCCGCAATAATAACTCCCCCTTGTTTTAGTTCCAGTGTCCACAATTATAGCCCCCTGCAATGGTGCTAGTGTCCGCAATAAAAAAAAACCTGCATTGGTGTCAGCGTCCGCAATAACCCCCTGCATTGGTGCCAGCGTCTGAAATAGTAAACTGCTGCATTGGTGCCATTGTCCACAATAATTATCCCTTGCACTGGTGCCAGTGTCTGCAATATTAACCCCTTGCACTGGTATTACACCCCTACTCTTCCTCTGCTTCCTTGATTCACTCTTGGCTCCTTCCAATCAAATTTAAGAACCAATAGTATAAAAGATACAAAGCAGAATGATAGTATGGCAGGATAGGATGTTCCTGTACTACTCCAAAAACGAGACTCAATGGTATGGTATGGTACCAAACAGTTAAAATTCCTTTTGCAGCTTTACAAACTTCATTTTAGGAAAAGTTTGACTTTAAAGATATAAAAGTAATAAATTACGAATCGGAACATTGCACCCTCTCATTGACGCCTACAATCATGTGAAAACGTGTCCTATGACTTAACTGGTATGCAATTGAAACTTGCTTACTCATTAGCACTTGCTAAACGCCGCGGCGTGCAAACGAGAGCTTACGAAATATGTAACACGAATAGAAGAACGCCAGCAATGTCACCTCTGTATAGATAAACAACCACCAAAACAGGAAAGGACAAATAATACCAAGCAGGGGTCAAGTCCTGGGGAAAAAAAGTGTGGGAGATCCCACCCAAGATCCACTCCCCACCAAAAAAAAAAAAAAACAAACACACATGAACGCTTCAAAAGTGGTATTTTTCATCCAATTTTCGTATTGTGTGTATGAAGCTTAACTGTTAGTACATAAAAAAAAAAAAAAAAAAAATCCTCAATAAACATAAATACAGTAATTCTCTGAATAATCAGCATTCATTCAATTGTGCTTCCATGTAATGTGAACATCATGTTCTGATCTTTATTGGGGAATGTTATTTTGTATATAGAGTGTTTATGTGGTGAGTTTACACTTTTCATTGAACAGAGTTTGGATAACACAGGGTTAAACGGAAAGGTAATAAATGAACTGCACATTATCTGGACAGAATGCTTGGGGAGATAGTGATGTGTTCCTGCTTAGGAGATGTATGTTAGCTTGGGGGGGCTGCAAACTCTGCAGGGCTCCAACACACACTCGCTGCTATTCCAACCCTTCACATATTTCCACATAAACTTCCCTCCTGGCATTAAACTTTGCCAGGTATTGTGCTCAGCTTACCACCCCAAACTGATGTTCCTCCCTCAGCTCACCTCTCTCCCTGCATGTCCTGTGAGCAGAATAGCTGTGCTCCTCCTCTGGGTTCTCTCATTATATGGCACTGAAGATAGAGGAGGGGGGGACTCAGCGGGACACACAGAGCAAGTATGCAGGAGACTGGGGGGGGCTAGATGAGGAGACAGAAAATCAGGAGGAGCCGGCGGGGAGGAGCGCATCAGGAGAGGTCTGACTAAATACAATCTCTTAGCAGCAGGGACCTGATCTACCTGTCAGCTTGCTGTGATTGACAGGTAGATCGAAGCGGAAGCTGTCATGGGGCCCCCTACTGGCAATGCCTGAATGGTCAGGTGTGTGGCACTTACTATTGCGAGCTGTGTCGGCAGCTGCTGGTGTAGCACCTGCCACACAGCTCGCATACTTCAAAGTCTTGCAGGACACAGATGCGAACGGTAATCAAGTTCCTGTTTTGGAAAAAGTACAGGAACTCCGTTCCCATGCGTTTCCGCAGGACTTGAGCCCTGATACCAAGCCACCTGGCTTCTTCTCACAGCACAGCTGCTCAGCCAGAACCTTTGGCCTTTTCTTTGGTCCCTCCCTTGCACATCGCCGTTCTGCTCACATACCGCTCAAGTGTCCCTCGCAACAGCACTCTCAGCTTGCTCACTCTCTTTAGCTGTAGCTTCCTGCTGCACGGGCCCATGTCCTGTCCTCTCGATAGGGGGGGGGGGGGGGGTCTCCTGGCACCTGTATGAAGCCCTCCTAGCCTGAGACCACCTGGCTTTTGAGTGAAGCACACCTGTCTCCTTCAACATAGCCCTGGGCTGTGGCCAGGTTTTTGAATATAAAATGTATGCACACACGCACAGCTTTCTTCCATCCCAAAGATCTTCGAAGTCTCTGAGCTCCAGACCCCAATCCAAGAATACCAAAACCTGGACAAAGCTGTAGATTTGTCTTATGCCCCGTACACACGGTCGGATTTTCCGACGGAAAATGTCCTATCAGACAATGTTGTCCGAAATTCCGACCGTGTGTAGGCTCCATCGGACTTTTTCGGATTTTCCGACGGACAAAGTTTTATCTCCTGCTCTCAAATTTTCCGACAACAAAGTCCTGTCGGACTTTTTCCGATCGTGTGTAGCGAATTCCGACGGACAAAATGCCACGCATGCTCAGATCACATTACAAGACCAAAGCTATTGGCTACTAGACTCTACATAGTTCCGTCGTACACAACGAACGTCACCACGTTCAGGATGATCGGATTTTCCGACAACTTTGTCCGACCGTGTGTATGCAACACCAGTGTCGGACAAAATCCGTCGGAAAAAATCCGATGGATTTTGTGGTCGGATTTTCCGACCGTGTGTACGGGGCATTACACTGCTCAGTACAGACACTCTGGAGACCCTCACTCTGCATTTTTTAAAACCCGGTGTAATTTTTGCCTACTTTTACATAGTGGCTGGGCTCACACTGTTATATATATATATATATATATATATTAGTATGAACTTGTGGACTGCCTGCCTGCAATGTACAGCGGACGGGGAGCCTATGCAGGCAAGGAGACGTACTGGTATGCCGCTGCCTGCCTCTGGGATTAGGGCATATGCATGGCAAACTGCCTTCTGTTACAGCAAAATATTTGAAACTTAGGACTTGGCATTCCAGAACACCTGCTGACATTTTTCTGCACACCAGTTCTGGTACCGTATATTACTCGAGTATAAGCTGACTCGAATATAAGCCGAGGAGCCTAATTTTACCACAAAAAACTGGGAAAACGTATTGACTCGAGTAAAAACCTAGGGTGAAAAAAGCGCAGCTACTGTAAGTGGAAAAGAGGGTCAACAATGCCCATTTGCATGCCTCACTGTGCCCATTTGCAGCCATAGGTCCCCCAAACTTCAAACTTGGTAGTTAAGGGTTCCTAGATGCCCCCTAGCTGCAGCCAAAATTTGGGGTCTCTGGACTCAAAGGGGTCCCGAAAATGACATTGCTGCAGATGGACACAGTTGACTGATTTGGGGCCATGTATCTCGGTGGGGCACTTGGTGCTAGGAACCCCAAATTTGCATATGTTGTAGTGCTAGTTCCAAATTTGGGGTTCCTAGTACCAAGTGGCCCTGAGATACGGGGCCCCAAATCAGTCAACTGTGTCCATCTGACATTTTCCGAACCGACTTTGGGGCCCCCGTATCTCTGGGCCACTTGGTGCTAGGAACCTCAAATTTGGATATGTTGTAGTGCTAGTTCGACTGGGTTTGCAAATTTGGGGTTCCTAGCACCAAGTGGCCCCAAGATACGGGGCCCCAAACTTGGGTTGGAAAATGTCATTCTCTACTGCAGAAAAGTGCTCGACTCGAGTATAAGCCGAGGGGGGCATTTTCAGCACAAAAAAATGTGCCTGAGAAACTCGGCTTATACGTGAGTATATACGATGTTTTTGTGCTTAGAAGAGTCTCCTGGATTTGTTTCTCTCTTCAATATTTTTTATTGAAAATGTTATAGACAATACAGAAAGAAAGTCAACAATATTTTCACTTCGGCCAAGTAAAAAAAAAAACACACATCTGAGGTATGACTGTCCAGGAAGACGCCTGACTAAACTTCTCTGGACCGTAGATGGGTGTACCAGAGTCCTACCGGTTTCTGCCAGGTCTGAGCTGATGTTGGCACTGGACCTCTTCCAATTATGAAGGGAGGTCAACATGATGTGCCTACAGGGTCCCATGGCTGATCACTGTGTTTTTGGTCTTCAGCTTTGCCTGATGCTTTGTTCTCCTGCAAAGGGGCTTGGACAGCCCATTCAGGAACACCTGTATGGCTTGAAATTTCTGAGGGACCTTATTGATGGTGACTTTTGTCTTGGCGCTGTGCCATGGTGTGTAAGAAGTTCACTGAACCTCAATGTGTTAGTAGAATATGGCTTTTTCTCACCTAGTTGTATCCCTCCTGAACAGCTGGTTTGATTTAATGATTGTATTTTTATTCTACAAATTGTCTTGTTGGTCATTAGCACCTGTCCGATATACTTGTTTGGATTATACAATGGATCGTATGTCTGCAAAATCCATAACAGTGTGCAAGTGTGTCTAGAATTAGTGATGCCCAATGATGGATGTATAGTGTACAGTGTAAATGTGATTAACAGGGAGTCCAGACCTACCATCGCTGAAGGAGAGGAGCTCCAAAGGTAAGTGGGTCATAATGTGCCAGGATGCTTTGTGTCCTGGCACCTTAGAGCAAATGCTGGCCGCCACTACCACAATCTAATTCTGCTTTATGGACCGTACAGTCAGGTTTTGGTTCTATTTGCTACATCTCTCGCCTTGACTATTGCAACTCCCTTCTCATAGGCTGACCTCTACACAGGCTATCCCCCTTTAGTCCATCATGAATGCTGCTGCAACTGCTTTGTCCTCCACCCCTCTCTGACAATACTTCCACTGACCTCCAGTAAGTGTCCTTCACCCCTCTCTGCCAAGCCCTCCACTGGCCTCCATTCAGTGTTCTCCACCCCTCTGCCAAGCCCTCCACTGACATCCATTCAATGTCCTCCACCCCTCTCTGCCAATCCCTCCACTGACCGCCATTCAGTGTCCTTCACCTCACTGCCAATCCCTCCACTGACCTTCATTGAGTGTCCTCCACCCCTCTCTGCCAATCCCTCCACTGACCTCCATTCAGTGTCCTCCACCCCTCTCTGCCAATCCCTCCACTGACCTCCATTCAGTGTCCTCCACCCCTCTCTGCCAATCCCTCCACTGAACTCCATTCAGTGTCCTCCACCTCACTGCCAATCCCTCCACTGGTCTCCATCCAGTGTCCTCCACCCCTCTCTGCCAAGCCCTCCACTGACCTCCATTCAATGTCCTCCACCCCTCTCTGCCAAGCTCTCCACTGACCGCTACTCAGTGTCCCGCACCCCTCTCTGACAATCCCTCCACTAACCTCCATTCAGTGTCCTCCATCTCATTGCCAATCCCTCCACTGGTCTCCATTCAGTGTCCTCCACCCCTCCCTGACAATCCCTCCACTGACATCCATTCAATGTCCTCCACCCCTCTCTGCCAATCCCTCCACTGGTCTCCATTCAGTGTCCTCCACCCCTCTCTGCCAATCCCTCCACTGACCTCTATTCAGTGTCCTCCACTCCTCTCTGCCAAGCTCTCCACTGACCACTACTCGGTGTGTGTCCCACCCCTCTCGGCCAATCCCTCCACCTCATTGCCAATCAGTGTCCTCCACCTCACTGCCAATCCCTCCACTGGCCTCCATTCAGTGTCCTCCACCCCTCTCTGCCAATCCCTCCACTGACCTCCATTCAGTGTTCGCCACCCCTCTCTGCCAATCCCTCCACTGACCTCCATTCAGTGTTCGCCACCCCTCTCTGCCAATCCCTCCACTGACCTCCATTCAGTGTCCTCCACCCCTCTCTGCCAATCCCTCCACTGACCTCCATTCAGTGTTCTCCACCCCTCTCTGCCAATCCCTCCACTGACCTCCATTCAGTGTTCGCCACCCCTCTCTGCCAAGCTCTCCACTGACCACTACTCGGTGTGTCCCCCACCCCTCTCTGCCAATCCCTCCACTGACCTCCATTCAGTGTCCTCCATCTCATTGCCAATCCCTCCACTGGTCTCCATTCAGTGTCCTCCACCCCTCTCTGACAATCCCTCCACTGACATGAATTCAGTGTCCTCCACCCCTCTCTGCCAATCCCTCTACTGACCTCCATTCAGTGTCCTTCACCCCTCTCTGCCAAGCTCTCCACTGACCACTACTCGGTGTGTCCCCCACCCCTCTCTGCCAATCCCTCCACCTCATTGCCAATCAGTGTCCTCCACCTCCATTCATTGTCCTCCACCTTACTGCCAATCCCTCCACTGGCCTCCATTCAGTGTCCTCCACCCCTCTGTGCCAATCCCTCCACTGGTCTCCATTCAGTGTTCTCCACCCTTTCTTCCAATCTCCCCACTGGTCTCCATTCAGTGTCCTCCACCCCTTTCTGACAATCTCACCACTGGTCTCCATTCAGTGTCCTCCACCCCTCTCTGCCAATCCCTCCACTGACCTCCATTCAGTGTCCTCCACTGGTGTCCATTTAGTGTCCTCCACCGCTCTCTGACAATACTTCCACTGACCTCCGGTCAGTGTCCTTCACCCCTCTCTGCCAAGCCCTCCATTCAGTGTTCTCCACCCCTCTGCCAATCCCTCCACTGACATCCATTCAATGTCCTCCACCCCTCTCTGCCAATCCCTCCACTGACATCCATTCAGTGTCCTCACCTCACTGCCAATCCCTCCACTGGTCTCCATTCAGTGTCCTCCACCCCTCTCTGCCAATCCCTCCACTGACCTCCATTCAGTGTCCTCCAGCCCTCTCTGCCAAGCCCTCCACTGACCTCCATTCAGTGTCCTCCACCCCTCTCTGCCAATCCCTCCACTGATGTCCATTCAGTGTCCTCCATCTCATTGCCAATCCCTCCACTGGTCTCCATTCAGTGTCCTCCACCCCTCTCTGACAATCCCTCCACTGACCTCCATTCAGTGTCCTTCACCCCTCTCTGCCAAGCTCTCCACTGACCACTACTCGGTGTGTCCCCCACCCCTCTCTGCCAATCCCTCCACCTCATTGCCAATCAGTGTCCTCCACCTCCATTCAGTGTCCTCCACCTTACTGCCAATCCCTCCACTGGCCTCCATTCAGTGTCCTCCACCCCTCTGTGCCAATCCCTCCACTGGTCTCCATTCAGTGTTCTCCACCCTTTCTTCCAATCTCCCCACTGGTCTCCATTCAGTGTCCTCCACCCCTCTCTGTCAAGCTCTCCACTGACCTCCATTTAGTGTCCTCCACTGGTCTCCATTCAGTGTTCTCCACCCCTCTCTGACAATACTTCCACTGACCTCCATTCAGTGTCCTCCACCTCACTGCCAATCCCTCCACTGGTCTCCATTGTCCTCCACCCCTCTCTGACAATCCCTCCACTGACCTCCATCCAGTGTCCCCCACCTCTCTCTCTGTCAATCCCTCTACAGGTCTCCATTCAGTTTCCTCCTCCCCTCTCTGCCAATCCCTCCACTGACTTCTGATTGCCCAAGAACTAAAATTTAAAATACTAACAACATACAAAGCCATTCACAACTCTGTCACCAGCTACATCACCAATCTCGTCTCCAAATATCATCCAAACCGTCCTCTCCTCCGAAGTCCTCCTGCTCTCAAGCTCACATGTCTTCTCCTCTCATGCTCACCTCCAGGACTTCTCCAGAGCCCCTCCCATCCTCTGGAACTCTCTACCTCAATCCGTCCGGCTATCTCCCACTCTGTCCACCTTTAGGCGATCCCTGAAAACTCACCTCTTCAGGGAAGCCCATCCTGCCTCCACCCAACAACTGAATTTTGAATTCTTCCATCAGCTCGCCCCTCACAGTTCTCACTTTCTGTACCACTTGCCCCTCCCTGTTAGATTGTAAACTCTTATGGGGAGGGGCCCTCTTAACCCTCCTGTATTGTATTGTACCTGTACTGTCTCCCTTTATATTGTAAAGTGCTGTGCAAACTGCTACTATAAAAAATACTGAATAATAATAATTACCGTATTTATCGGCGTATAACACGCACACCAAGTTTAGGAGGGCATTTTAAGGTAAAAAAGTTTTAGTAAGGAAGTTTTTTTTTTTCTAAACACTTACATTTAAGCGTCATTTGCAGCTTGCCCAGTGTGATTTGCAGCTTGCCCAGTGTGATTTGCAGCTTGCCCAGTGTGATTTGCAGCTTGTCAGTGTCATTTGCAGGTTACAAGCGTCATTTGCAGATTGCCCACATTTAAATTTGCCGCCTAGAAAGGCCGCGGCGTCGGAAAAACCCGAGCCGTCTGTTCGGCTCCGCTCGCAGTCCCGCCTCCCTGCTGTTTCGGAAGCGAGCGCAGGGAGGCGGGACTGCGAGCGGAGCCGGAAAAGCCCGAGCCGTCTGTTCGGCTCCGCTCGCAATCCCGCCTCCCTGCTGTTTCGGAAGCGAGCGCAGGGAGGCGGGACTGCGAGCGGAGCCGAACAGACAGATCGGTCTTTTTCGGCGGTGCTCGGTTTTTTTTCGGCAAAATTCGATTTTTTTTTTTTTGCACTTTTTTTGGGGGGGATCGGCGTATAACACGCACCCACGACTTTCCCCCGATTTTAAGGGGGGAAAAGTGCGTGTTATACGCCGATAAATACGGTATATTCCGGTTCTGTCCAGAAAGGCTTAAAGCATGACCCCAGACACCATGAAAAAGGCTCTACGATGAACACAATAGAACACAAAACGTGTCATCCTAATATATGGGCGCCGGCTGCTGTCGGATGAAATGGGAGACACCAGGTGGCCCAGACCAGAAGTGCAAGTCCCCAGAGAACAATGACCGAGATAATAAAACAATTGTGGCAATTAAGGACTGATAGTGAAATGCAGAACGGCGGTCCGCTCCTGACTGTGCGGGGTATACGAGTAACGGACCATGAATGGTTCCTCCCCTACCTCATTAGACATGTAGTAAATCTAAATTCAGATGAAATTTCGTATCTCGGAGATTCCGGTGTATCCGAATCACAATAGTAACAAATTTCAACAAATCCAAAATAAATAACGTAAACAACGAATTCATTCATATTCATTTGTTTCAGTCGAATGACAGGATGTGATAGGTTGGGCCTTTTGTTAACCCCTTTCACTGCCAGGTCTATACGTTGTGCGTACCTGATGGTGGGGGGGGGCTTTCCACACACAATCTGGTGTCTGCAAATACCCCCCCCGCCACCCCCCAGGATTGTGTGTTATGCCTTGTACACACGATCGGATGCTCCATCAAACATTTGTTATCGGACTTTCCCACCTATCCGTGCCCTTCATTCAAATTACTTGTTTACAAAATTGTATAACAGAAACAAAGAAAAAAAAAAAGTGTCTCAAAATTTTCGGTCTAATTTAATCAGAGGCCCCTCCCCTCTCTGCTGTATACATTCGGAGATAGAACTACTAGCCCCAGGGAGATCCCCCTGCCTGTGGACACCATAGAGCTGCCGATTGCCGCCTCCCACCTCCACCAGCCAGGTACAGGGGAACCTCTGCAAGGGGGGGAGTCAGCTGTTTGGGGACACTGATGTAAGAGGGGAGGGGCTCTTTGGGGACACTACTGTAAGAGGGGAGGGGCTCTCTGGGGACACTACTGTAAGAGGGGAGGGGCTCTCTGGGGACACTACTGTAAGAGGGGAGGGGCTCTCTGGGGACACTACTGTAAGAGGGGAGGGGCTCTCTGGGGACACTACTGTAAGAGGGGAGGGGCTCTCTGGGGACACTACTGTAAGAGGGGAGGGGCTCTCTGGGGACACTACTGTAAGAGGGGAGGGGCTCTCTGGGGACACTACTGTAAGAGGGGAGGGGCTCTCTGGGGACACTACTGTAAGAGGGGAGGGGCTCTCTGGGGACACTACTGTAAGAGGGGAGGGGCTCTCTGGGGACACTACTGTAAGAGGGGAGGGGCTCTCTGGGGACACTACTGTAAGAGGGGAGGGGCTCTCTGGGGACACTAATGTAAGAGGGGAGGGGCTCTCTGGGGACCCTGGTGTAAGGGGGGGCTCTCTGGGGACCCTAAGGTAAGGGGGGCTCTCTGGGGACCCTAAGGTAAGGGGGGGCTCTCTGGGGACCCTAAGGTAAGGGGGGGCTCTCTGGGGACCCTAAGGTAAGGGGGGGCTCTCTGGGGACCCTAAGGTAAAGGGGGGGGGCTCTGGGGACCCTAAGGTAAGGGGGGCTCTCTGGGGACCCTAAGGTAAGGGGGGCTCTCTGGGGACCCTAAGGTAAGGGGGGGCTCTCTGGGGACCCTAAGGTAAGGGGGGGCTCTCTGGGGACCCTAAGGTAAGGGGGGGCTCTCTGGGGACCCTGATGTAAGGCGGGGCTCTCTGGAGACCCTGATGCAAGGAGGGGCTCTCTGGGGACCCTGATGTAAGGAGGGGCTCTCTGGGGACCCTGATGTAAGGAGGGGCTCTCTGGGGACCCTGATGCAAGGAGGGGCTCTCTGGGGACCCTGATGCAAGGAGGGGCTCTCTGGGGACCCTGATGCAAGGAGGGGCTCTCTGGGGACCCTGATGCAAGGAGGGGCTCTCTGGGGACCCTGATGTAAGGAGGGGCTCTCTGGGGACCCTGATATGAGTGGGGGATCCGCACTCAGATATGTAAAGATTATATATATATACACACACACACACACGCGTATATTATATACACGTGTATGCCCACCCAAATGTATGACTTTTTTTTTACTTTGCTGCAATGGGCTATAGCCCAAGTTCTTTTGTAGACCCAGCAACAACCCTGGTGGGGGCCCTTTATGGTTTCTTGCACCGGGGCACTGAAGATTCTAGTTACGCCTCTGGTGCTGCTTCATCAGTGCCCATTAGTGCCCACCAGCGCTGCCTCATAAATGCCCATCAGTGCTGCCTCATCAGTGCCCATCAATGAAGGAGAACAATTTCCAGTTTGGAAAATGTTATAACAGAAACCAAAGAAAAACTGTTTTTTTATTTAACATTGTTGGTCTTTTTTCATTTGTTTAGTAAAAAATAAAAAACCCCAATGGTGATTAAATACCACCAAAAAGAAAGCTCTATTTGTGTGTAAAAAAAATTACAAAAATGTCATACGAGTACAGCGTTACACACAATTGCCATTCAAACTGCGACAGCGCTGAAAGCTGAAAATTGGCCTGGGCAGGAAGAGGGGTAAAAGTGCCCGGTATTGAAGGGGTTAAAGGAAGAGCCCTGGACTATATAAAACGACTCCCCACCTTTACGGCCTCATTTCTAATCCTTTCATTTTGTATGCTGCTACTATTCTTATTCCGCTGACATTGTATCCTTCTCATTGTCACATAGAATACATGGAAGGAAGTGAAAGGTTTCATGTTTGGAGGCAAAAGTCCTCCAGAGCAATTCCCTCCTCCATGTCCCACTTCATTGCAGTAATTAGAGCAAAAAAAAAAAAAATATGTCGGAATTGGATGTCTCTCCGCGGCCCCCCCATGGCGATCGAACGCCCCCCCCCCCCGCTCTACTGATGAATGACTCGTCTCCCATCTGACAGTTAAAGGACCCTGGACACTTGGCACCATTCACAGAGCCGGCATGAAATCCTCACGAAGAATCCCATAATAATAAAATGTGTGAATCAACAGAGGAGAGAAGTGTGACAATATCTCGGCGTTCGCACAGCGATTAACACGCTCCCTGCATGGGATCCGCGCCGCAGACCGTGCATGGAACAGATGCAGCTTGTATTATGGCTCCGACAGAGAAAACATCCATATGGCCGCCCCTGGCACAGAGCGTGACCGCGCATGCCGACACGCCACATATGAGGACCATTCATGGCACTGACATTTCATTAGACACGTGCGATTCGTTTAGTCCCAAAATTATTTTTTTAAACGAATTTGTGAATTCGGAAATATCCGATTTAACGAAAACCCGTTTACCGAACTTTTCCAAATATTCATAAATTCAAATATTTGAAAAAAATTGGAAAATTCACAAATTGGTTACCGTATATACAGGGGGTCCCCGACTTATGAACGCCCGACCTACGAACATCCCCTACTTACGAACCGGGCGCTGCGGGGACCCTCTGCCATTTTCCGCGGACTCTCGGCCGTTCTGCACATGCGCGGCCAGACGGAGCCTCGGAAAATGACGGCAAACATCGGAAATGTCCGTGATTTGCAGCGCATGCGCAGAACGGCATTCGACGGAACATCGGAAACGTCCATAATTGTCGGTCTGCGCATGCGCGGCTGACTTACGAACATTTCCGATTTAAGAACAGGAGGACAGTCCCTAACGAGTTTGTAACTCAGGGACCCCCCTGTACTCGAGTATAAGCCGAGTTTTTCAGCACATTTTTTTTTTGTTGTGAAAAGCTTGGCTTATACTCGAGTCAAGCACTTTTCTGCAGCAGAGAATGACATTTTCCGAACCGACTTTGGGGCCCCCGTATCTCAGGGCCACTTGGTGCTAGGAACCCCAAATGTGGAACTAGCACTACAACATATCCAAAGATGGGGTTCCTAGCACCAAGTGGCCCCGGGATACGGGGCCCCAAAGTCGAGTTGGAAAATTCTCTGCTGCTGTATCTCAGGGCCACTTGGCGATAGGAACCCCATCTTTGGATATGTTGTAGTGTTGGTTCCACTGGATTTGCACACCACCAACCATTTGGGGTTCCTAGCACCAAGTGCCCCTGAGAAACGGGGCCCCAAAGTCGGTCAACTGTGTCCATCTGCAGCAATGTCATTTCGGGACCCTTTGGGTCCAGAGACCCCAAATTTTGACTGCATCTAGGAACCCTTAACTACCAAGTTTGAAGTGTGGGGGACCTATGGCTGCAAATGGGCACAGTGAGGCTGCAAATGGGCATTGTTGACCCTCTTTTCCACTTACAGTAGCTGCGCATTTCTCACCCTAGGCTTATACTCGAGTCAATACGTTTTCTCAGTTTTTTGTGGTAAAATTAGGTGCCTCGGCTTATATTCGGGTCGGCTTATACTCGAGTATATACGGTAAATTTGAAAAAATGTTACGGGTCCCTGCTGGTTGCTGCCACCCCCCAAGCTGTCCTCCCTCCGCAGGCAATGGGTGGGGGACATACCGGAGCGGGACGACGATGATTGGAGGGAGATTTGGGATTTTCCATTCTCCCCCACTGGTCTCAGCCAGGGACAAACTGGTCCAATACAAAATTTTACACAGAGCTCACTACACACCCCACAGGCTGCACAAGATGTCGCCGGCGCATTCCCCGGCGTGCTGGCGTTGCTCCTATCAACCAGGGGACTTCTTTCACATTTTCTGGGCTTGCCCAGCAATTGCGCATTATTGGAAGGAAGTTCTCCATGTGAAAGTTAGGATCACCAAGACTAGTGTCCCCTATGATCCTAAATACTGTCTGCTGGGGCTGGTGGAACAAATGTCAATTCTCAGAGCTAGGAAAATACTCATATCCCTATTGTTGTACTATGCACGCAAGGCCATCACAATGAGCTGGAAACAATCATCTCCCCCTTCTGTCAGGTTCTGGAAAAACCTAGTAAACGCCAGTTTGCCCCTGTATAAAGCCACCTACTCGGGCAGAGGTTGCCCACAAAAATTTGAAAAGGTGTGGACCTGTTGGTTAGATGATAATTCAACGGCAACTGATGCAGTAAACAATTCCTAGATTAACTTTCAGGTTATAGTATGAATGCAAATTGACCCAAGTACCCTCATGTCACATTATCCTGTCATTATAATATTGAGCACAGACCCTCCTGAACTAAACCTCTCCCCACATTGGGGTATAGATAAGTAAGTTGTATTTTACTGGTCTGCCCTGTTGCGGTCTGTTGCTGCTTCAGAGGCAGTCTGGTTATGTTATATGATGTACACTGTTGTGGTTGTTGCCGCATCAGAGGATTTGCCCCTGCGTGGGTAATGTTTAGCCCCTGTGTGGGCAAGTTTATGTGTTAATGCAAAATTCAATAAAAAAAAGATTTTATAAAAAATAAAATTTGAAAAAATGTGTAGATTCACAAAATTGGTTAATTCAAAAATTAGAGAATTAGAAAACCCGAAAATTGGAAAATCTGAAAAAACGAATTAACTAGTAATAACTATTAAAATTATAGGTATTGGGATTTCCTTTCAAATTTGGCTGTTAGTGAATGTAACGAATACGAATTTATCCGAAGTTACAAATTATCCGAAATAACGAATGCCGTGTCTTAACGAATGCAACGTAACAAATTAATAATGAACAATTATAACTTTTTATCATTAATTCATTCTGTTCCATTCGTTTAGATGCGGCATTCGTTATTTCGGATAATTTGTCATTTTGAATAAATTCGTATTCATTACATTCACTAACAGCCAAATTTGAAAGTAAATTCCAATATCTATAATTTAATAGTTAGTTATTTCAGATTTTCCAATTTTTGAATTTACAATTTTTTTTACGAAAAGTGAAAAAAAAAAAAAAAAAACGACAACGAACAAAATTTTCGGCAGTATATATGTCTACTATTCATTCCACTCCGTGGTGCCATGAATGAAACTTATACACCCCCACCCCCAATATCTACAGTAGGGATCAGCTGTACTGCCCTGGGTTTGGGGCCAGGAAGGTCCAATGAACTGCATAGAAGTTCAGATGCTGAACCGGAACCCCATTGAAATCAATAGCAGTGGAATCTGTCACCTGACCCCCCCAGGCCTTTTCTGGGACTTTTTTTTTTTTCAATAAAGAAAAATACACTTTTTTGAGTTTTAATGCAAAAAAAACGCAATACATAACCTGATTCGTTGGTTAAATATAAAAGATGTTACACCGAGTTTATAGATACCAAACATGTCATGCTTTAAAAATTGTGCACGCCCTTGCAACGGCGGCAAACTACGTACATTTTGCTATCCATAGGTGACGTTTTTCAAAAGCCTTTACAGGTTACCACTTTAGATTTACACAGGAGGTCTGGTGCTAGAATAACTTGCCCGTGATCTGACATTCGCAGTGATACCTCACATGTATGGGACAATTATTAATTTATTTAATTTTTTTGTATTGTTATACTTTTGCTTTAAAAAAGAATTGTATCACGGTTATTGCTGCCACAAGCAGTGGTGTAGTTTTGATTTTGTGCTGCACTAAGCAAGACTAAAATCGGCGGCGCTATACTGACCATGATCTGGATCCATGAGACCAACTACTACTAGATCTACCATGACCTGGATCCATGAGACCAACTACTACTAGATCTACCATGACCTGGATCTACGAGACCAACTACTACTAGATCTACCATGACCTGGATCCATGAGACCAACTACTACTAGGATCTACCATGACCTGGATCCATGAGACCAACTACTACTAGATCTACCATGACCTGGATCTACGAGACCAACTACTACTAGATCTACCATGACCTGGATCCATGAGACCAAACTACTACTAGATCTACCATGACCTGGATCCATGAGACCAACTACTACTAGATCTACCATGACCTGGATACATGAGACCAACTACTACTAGATCTACCATGACCTGGATCTATGAGACCAACTACTACTAGATCTACCATGACCTGGATCCATGAGACCAACTACTACTAGATCTACCATGACCTAGATCCATGAGACCAACTACTACTAGATCTACCATGACCTGGATCCATGAGACCAACTACTACTAGATCTACCATGACCTGGATCTATGAGACCAACTTCTACTAGATCTACCATGACCTGGATCTATGAGACCAACTACTACTAGATCTACCATGACCTGGATCCATGAGACCAACTACTGCTAGGGTCACCAAGACCTGGATACATGTAACCAACTTCTTCTAAATATACCATGACTTGGATCCATGAGACCAACTACTACTAGATCCACCATGACCTGGATCCATGAGATAAACTACTACTAGATCCACCATGACCTGGATCCATGAGACCAACCATGACCTGGATACATTTAACCAACTACTACTAGATCTACCATGACTTGGATCCATGAGACCAATTACTACTAGATCCACCATGACCTGGATCCATGAGACCAACCATGACCTGGATACATTTAACCAACTACTACTAGATCTACCATGACTTGGATCTATGAGATAAACTACTACTAGATCCACCATGACCTGGATACATGTGACCAACTACTACTAGATATCCCATGAGAAATTTCACCGACCATATTCTCTGATCATCTCCTGTAATAATATATCCAGAGTCCTCTGCAGCATCTCATGTACTGTGTAAACGGTGTGCTTTACACTGTGTACTCATGTAAAAGTGACAGTTAGCAGTAGGACTAGGGAGACGGCCGTGACAGTTAGCAGTAGGACTAGGGAGACGGCAGTGACAGTTAGCAGTAGGACTAGGGAGACGGCAGCGACAGTTAGCAGTAGGACTAGGGAGACGGCAGCGACAGTTAGCAGTAGGACTAGGGAGACGGCAGCGACAGTTAGCAGTAGGACTAGGGAGACGGCAGCGACAGTTAGCAGTAGGACTAGGGAGACGGCAGTGACAGTTAGCAGTAGGACTAGGGAGACGGCAGCGACAGTTAGCAGTAGGACTAGGGAGACGGCAGCGACAGTTAGCAGTAGGACTAGGGAGACGGCAGCGACAGTTAGCAGTAGGACTAGGGAGACGGCAGCGACAGTTAGCAGTAGGACTAGGGAGACGGCAGCGACAGTTAGCAGTAGGACTAGGGAGACGGCAGCGACAGTTAGCAGTAGGACTACCATGACCTGGATACATGAGACCAACTACTACTAGATCTACCATGACCTGGATCTATGAGACCAACTACTACTAGATCTACCATGACCTGGATCTATGAGACCAACTACTACTAGATCTACCATGACCTAGATCCATGAGACCAACTACTACTAGATCTACCATGACCTGGATCCATGAGACCAACTACTACTAGATCTACCATGACCTGGATCTATGAGACCAACTACTACTAGATCTACCATGACCTGGATCCATGAGACCAACTACTGCTAGGGTCACCAAGACCTGGATACATGTAACCAACTTCTTCTAAATATACCATGACTTGGATCCATGAGACCAACTACTACTAGATCCACCATGACCTGGATCCATGAGATAAACTACTACTAGATCCACCATGACCTGGATCCATGAGACCAACCATGACCTGGATACATTTAACCAACTACTACTAGATCTACCATGACTTGGATCCATGAGACCAACTACTACTAGATCCACCATGACCTGGATCCATGAGACCAACCATGACCTGGATACATTTAACCAACTACTACTAGATCTACCATGACTTGGATCTATGAGATAAACTACTACTAGATCCACCATGACCTGGATACATGTGACCAACTACTACTAGATATCCCATGAGAAATTTCACCGACCATATTCTCTGATCATCTCCTGTAATAATATATCCAGAGTCCTCTGTAGCATCTCATGTACTGTGTAAACGGTGTGCTTTACACTGTGTACTCATGTAAAAGGGACAGTTAGCAGTAGGACTAGGGAGACGGCAGTGACAGTTAGCAGTAGGACTAGGGAGACGGCAGTGACAGTTAGCAGTAGGACTAGGGAGACGGCAGTGACAGTTAGCAGTAGGACTAGGGAGACGGCAGTGACAGTTAGCAGTAGGACTAGGGAGACGGCAGTGACAGTTAGCAGTAGGACTAGGGAGACGGCAGTGACAGTTAGCAGTAGGACTAGGGAGACGGCAGCGACAGTTAGCAGTAGGACTAGGGAGACGGCAGCGACAGTTAGCAGTAGGACTAGGGAGGCGGCAGCGACAGTTAGTAGGACTAGGGAGGCGGCAGTGACAGTTTGTAGGACTAGGGAGGCGGCAGTGACAGTTAGCAGTAGGACTAGGGAGACGGCAGCGACAGTTAGCAGTAGGACTAGGGAGACGGCAGCGACAGTTAGCAGTAGGACTAGGGAGACGGCAGCGACAGTTAGCAGTAGGACTAGGGAGACGGCAGCGACAGTTAGCAGTAGGACTAGGGAGACGGCAGCGACAGTTAGCAGTAGGACTAGGAGACGGCAGCGACAGTTAGCAGTAGGACTAGGAGACGGCAGCGACAGTTAGCAGTAGGACTAGGGAGGCGGCAGCGACAGTTAGCAGTAGGACTAGGGAGGCGGCAGCGACAGTTAGTAGGACTAGGGAGGCGGCAGCGACAGTTAGCAGTAGGACTAGGAGACGGCAGCGACAGTTAGCAGTAGGGCTAGGAGACGGCAGCGACAGTTAGCAGTAGGGCTAGGAGACGGCAGTGACAGTTAGCAGTAGGGCTAAGAGACGGCAGTGACAGCAGTAGGGCTAAGAGTTGGCAGTGACAGTTAGCAGTAGGGCTAGGAGGCGGCAGTGACAGTTAGCGGTAGGACTAGGAGTGACAGTTAGTGGTAGGACTGGGAGACGGCAGCGACAGTTAGCAGTAGGACTAGGAGATGGCAGCGACAGTTAGCAGTAGGACTAGGAGACGGCAGCGACAGTTAGCAGTAGGACTAGGAGACGGCAGCGACAGTTAGCAATAGGACTAGGAGACGGCAGCGACAGTTAGCAGTAGGACTAGGAGACGGCAGCGACAGTTAGCAGTAGGACTAGGAGACAGCAGTGACAGTTAGCAGTATGGCTCAGAATAATTATATAGTAGATATTACCCGACTGTCCAGCTCTGGTGGGAACTTGGTCTGGAACTGGCACATGGTTCCATCGCTGTAGTCCCTCTGTATATAGACCTTGGAGGCCAGGGAGGCACTTCTCCTCATCTCCTGTAGGTTATGCATCTGGAAAATAAAAAAAGAACACAAAAAACAAAAAAGTCAGAAAATTTCAGGAGGACACCACAAGCAGACAATAGAACTCGGCATGCCGGTGTGAAGGAGGCTTCCTAAACCCTGAAACAACAATCTACGAGGGAAGAGTGTAAAGATCTCAGCGGGTTTTTTTACAAAGCAGCAGAAGAAGAATACGGGAAGAGGACGTATTATGAGGGCAGGAAGCCTGGCTGATAAAAAGGTGGTAAAATACAGTAAATATAACCCATTTCTATATAAATAATGCACAATGAGCAATTAAATTGTCTCCTGTTGATATCTGGATACCTGCTGGTTTAGAAATAAGTCGCCTGTCTCTGGCGTTATTCAAGTCTCGTCTTTTACTTTCTTCCTTAATTTAATTAGATTTTAAAATAAAACACGGCCAGCGGTGCCGATAGATGAGAATAAAAAGATTGCATTTTTTATGTTACTTACACAGTACTTATGATTTATTTATTCAGGTCACGCCGCCACGTCTTCGGCATCCCATCGGCTCGAACAAGGAAAACGCTATTAAATGGAGTCCTGCACTCCCCAAAAACAGGGGGCTGGGGGGGCATCGGAGACACTGGGGAGGTCTGGAGCTACTAAGAAAGTCAAGGGCTTCACGCAATTGGATTATCCAGAAGCAGTGCCGATCCTGACTTCCCTGGGGCCCTAAGCAAAATTCTGCTAAGGGGCCCTCTACTTGACCCGTGATGCCGTGAGCTATGTAAACCATTTGCCATTGCCACACAGTCACACTTGACACTTCAGCGCTCCCAAAACAATCCTCCCTCCTTTAAACAAAACAGTCAAAGAATAAGTACAACAATATAGAACAGAATGAGGTCCTCAGAGAGCCCCCCTTACATCGGGGTCCTCGGAGATCCCCCCTTACATCGGGGTACCCATAGAGCCCCCCTTAAATCAGTGTCCCCAGAGGGCCCCGTCCTTACATTAGTGTCCCCAGAGGGCCCCGTCCTTACATTAGTGTCCCCAGAGGGCCCCGTCCTTACATTAGTGTCCCCAGAGGGCCCCGTCCTTACATTAGTGTCCCCAGAGGGCCCCGTCCTTACATTAGTGTCCCCAGAGGGCCCCGTCCTTACATTAGTGTCCCTAGAGGCCCCCCCTCTTACATTAGTGTCCCCAGAGAGCCCCCCCTCTTACATTAGTGTCCCCAGAGAGCCCCCCCTCTTACATTAGTGTCCCCAAACAGCTGACTCCCTCCCCTTGCAGAGGTTCCCCTGTACCTGGCTGGTGGAGGTGGGAGGCGGCGATAGGCAGCTATATGGTGTCCACAGGCAGGGGGATCTCCCTGGGGCTAGTAGTTCTATCTCTGAATGTATACAGCGGAGAGGGGAGGGGCCTCTGAACCGGGCATCAGCAACAGTGTTCAAGCAGAGTGAAAGTGAAACTGATACCTGCCTGAGTCAGAGGTTCCTCCCTTCTCCTCTCCACTGTATACACAGAGTACTACAAACCCCAGGGAGATCCCACCACCCACTCAGGCACCATAGAGCTGCCGACTGCCGCCTTCCACCTCCTCCCACCTCTCCTCACTGCACTCTAAACGGCCAGCCAGAGGTGCAGGGGGGGATGCTGGGTCTTGGGGGGGGGGCCCCCCAAAGCGGCGGGGCCCTAAGCAGCTTGCATAGTGTGCCTATAGGGCCGATCGTCTCTGTCCAGAAGGAAACCATTTGATACAAAGTAGCAAAACCCACCGATATCCGGTTGTAGTAATTTGGCTTTACCAGCATTGTGGTGGAAGCCAGCCCATAGATGGTTGGAAACGTGGGCAGGTCAGCAAGGACTGGCTGAGATACAATCCATCTATGGGCAGGCTGATTGTAGCCAAGTCGATCCATGGATCGACTTTGGGTACAACCAACAATGTCGGATTTCTAGCATGCGATTATTGCCAGTGGCTATAGCCGCTAGCAATAATCATTGTGTTCTCCCAGCAGGGATGGCTTCCCCCGCCCCGCCTGGAGAACACAATAGCTCCGTGGGAGGGATTCCACCATCAACGCTGACTGTGGTGTGGATGGCATAAAAAAAAAAAAAAAAAAAAAAATCAGGCAATTTTCACAGGTTGCAGGAAAAAAAAAAAAAAAAAAAAAAAAAAAAAATCGCATAATCTATGGCCTGCAGTAGTAACAACTTACCGTATTTATCGGCGTATAACACGCACTTTTTCCCCCTTAAAATCGGGGGAAAGTCGTGGGTGCGTGTTATACACCGATACCCCCCAAAAAAATGACAAAAATTGGTTGCGGCGCTGAAAAATAGCGACCACCACCGAAAAAGGCCGAACCGCGGCCGAAAAAGACAGAGCCGACTGTTCAGCTCTGCTCGTAGTCCCGCCTCCCTGCGCTCGCTCCCGAAACAGCAGGGAGGCGGGACTCCGAGCGGAGCCGAACAGTCGGCTCGGTCTTTTTCGGCCGCGCTTCGGCCTTTTTCGGCCGCAGTTCGGTCTTTTTCGGCGCCGCATGCGCGGTCTGTCTCGGCGGTGGGAAATTTAAACGTCGGCAAGGCTGCAAATGACGCTGGCAAACTGCAAATGACGCTAGGCGAGCTGCAAATGACGCTAGGCGAGCTGCAAATGACGCTAGGCGAGCTGCAAATGACGCTGGGCGAGCTGCAAATGACGCTGGGCGAGCTGCAAATGACGCTGGGCGAGCTGCAAATGACGCTGGGCGAGCTGCAAATGACGCTGGGCGAGCTGCAAATGACGCTGGGCGAGCTGCAAATGACGCTAGGCGAGCTGCAAATGACGCTGGGCGAGCTGCAAATGACGCTGGGCAAGGCTGCAAATGACGCTGGGCAAGGCTGCAAATGACGCTGGGCAAGCTGCAAATGACGCTGGGCAAGGCTGCAAATGACGCTAGGCGAGCTGCAAATGACGCTGGGCGAGCTGCAAATGACGCTGGGCAAGGCTGCAAATGACGCTGGGCAAGGCTGCAAATGACGCTGGGCAAGGCTGCAAATGACGCTGGGCAAGGCTGCAAATGACGCTGAGCAAGGCTGCAAATGACGCTGGGCAAGGCTGCAAATGACGCTGGGCAAGGCTGCAAATGACGCTGGGCAAGGCTGCAAATGACGCTGGGCAAGGCTGCAAATGACGCTGGGCAAGGCTGCAAATGACGCTGGGCAAGGCTGCAAATGACGCTGGGCAAGGCTGCAAATGACGCTGAGCAAGGCTGCAAATGACGCTGGGCAAGCTACAAATGACACTGGGCAAGCTACAAATGACGCTGGGCAAGCTACAAATGACGCTGGGCAAGCTACAAATGACGCTGAGCAAGGCTGCAAATGACGCTCGGCAAGCTGCAAATGACGCTTAAATGTAAGTTTTTTTTTTTTTTTCCCCTAAACTTCTCTCCTAAAACTTTTTTTCCTTAAAATTCCCTCCTAAACTTGGGGTGCGTGTTATACGCCGGTGCGTTTTATACGCCGATAAATACGGTAACCACTTGTCTACCAAGGTACATTTGTAAGCGGCATGGTAGGCAAGTGGTTGAATCAAGCTCATGGCTGATGTTGCCATCTTGGTTACCGGACCTACCAGGGCTTGCTGATAAAAGTGATCCGGGAAGCTCTAGAAACGCCCGCTCGCTTTTATGGGGTCCCAAATCTGCGCCTTCCGGCAGCACCCATGATAAAAGCTCAGGACTGCAGGATAGTGAGAGAAGGAGGAACTCAGGGAACATCCCTTCCCCAATACCCCTTGTGTATAATGACCCCGGAAGCGGCATGTGTTGCGTCACTTTTGGGGTCACAGGGTGTGGGAGAGTTTAAAACGCTGCACGCCGAGTTAAAATTGCTGCATCGTGACTGCAGCAATGTGTGTTCGCTTAAATGGTAGTGTCATATCAGGAGACAGTGAAAATGTCGAACAACCGCCTGGTTTTACCGCCCACTGGCTGCCATTGTGAAAGAAGCATTGGGGTTTACATACACATTAAGTAGAAGACTTGTTCACCTTTTCCTCCAAACTCCTTGAACGCCTGGTCTAGAAAGGACTGAGCGACCATCTGAGCGACCTTCTTGATCTCCTTAAAGAGGAAGTAAAGCCTTCCCCCCCAAAAAAAAAAAAAAAAAACGGAACCTGCAAGGCAAAGGCATAATGAGCTAGTATGCATAGCATACTAGCTCATTATGAATAACTTACCTGAGAACGAAGCCCCCGAAGCGACTCCCACCCACGACCTTCTCCGGCGCCATCAAGCCCGGAGTGACTTCCGGGTCTCGCTGCTCCAGCGCGGTCATTCGCTGGATCGGCGATGACGTCACTCCCGCGCATGCGCACGAAAGCGGCATATCGCCGTGATCTCGGCATGCGCAGTGCGCCTGCGCGCCGCTGTCTACGGCGCATGCCTCTTTTTTTTCTAAATATCTCCTAAACCATGTAGGTTTAGGAGATATTTATTGGACCTACAGGTAAGCCTTAATCTAGGCTTACCTGTAGGCCAAAGTGGTTTGTAAGGGTTTACAACCACTTTAAGGCTGGATTTCGCTCTCAACACTCCAAGGAAACTGCTAAAAACTCACAAACTATTAACGGCTAAAACCAACGGACACTATTCTGTACCCCTACTCCTGGACCTCTCTGCTGCCTCTCCTATAGCGGACCACCCCTTCCTCAAAAAAACTCAACTCCTTTGGTTTCCATAACTGTACTCATCACTGGTTCGGTGAGAAGGGGTGAGTAGGGTGACTACCTATCCCACCGCACCTTCAGTGTCACTTACAATTCTACTTCCTCTTCCTTTCTTTGTTGGGGTCCCCCCAAGGTTCTGTCCTTGAACCTCTCCTATTTCTCCATTTACACACCCTCCCTGGGTCAGCTGATAGCCTCCCATAGCTTCCAATACTAATTCTATGCTAATGACACCCAAATCTATCTCCCTCTACCCCTCAGCTCACTCCATCAGTCTCCTCACGCATCACTAATTTACTAACAGACATATAAGCCTGGATGTCCCACTACTTTCTCAAATTCAATCTAAACTGAGTAACATAATTACCCCCCTCGTGCCCCTTCCCTTGACTTCTCTGTCAAGATCCATGGCTCAACTATCAACCCGCCCCACATGCCAAGGTTCTAAGTTTAATCCTGGACTCTTCTTTAGGCCTCCACATCCAATCACTGTCCAAAGCTTGCCACCTCAACCTTCGCAACATCTCCAAAATACGCCCATTCCTAACCAATGACACCACAACGCTCCTAACCTACTCCCTGGTCAACTCTCGCCTCGACTACTGCAACTGCCTCCTCATTGGCTTATCTCTACAAAGGCTATCTCCCCTTCATTCCATCATGAATGCTGCCGCCAGACTCAGTTACCTTAAGAGCCATTCAGTGTCTGCACCCATCTTTGCCAATTCCTTCAATTCCTTCACTGGTCTCCACCCCTCTTTGCCAATCTTTCTACTGCGTGTCCTCCACCCCTCTCTGCCAATCTCTCCACTGGTTTCCATTCAGTATCCTCCACCCCTGGTTGCCAATCCCTCCACTGGTTTCCACTCTGTGTCCTCTACCACTCTCTGCCAATCCCTCCACTCAGTGCCCTCCACCCCTCTCTGCCAATCCCTCCACTGGCTTCCGCTCACCCAATGAATTAAAATTCAAAATACTAACAACAACTTACAAAGCCATCCACAACTCTGCCCTGAGATTCATCACTAACCTAGTCTCAAAATACCAACCTAAATCGTTCTCTCCACTCCTCCCAAGACCTCCTGCTCTCCAGCTCCCTTGTCACCTCCTCCCATGCTCTCCTCCAGGACTTCTCCAAAGTCTCTCCCATTCTCTACAAATTCCTACCCCAATCTGTCTGTGACAGACCTTGCCAGGACAGAGGCTGTTGGAGGGGACGTAATACAAGCCTCTTGCCTTGCGATATGGGCCCTGGCATTTGGGGGAACGGTGCTGTTTGTGAGCTGTATGCCTGGGGACCGCTGAGCTGGTTTTACTTGGATTCAGGTCCATGCTGGCCCCCCAAGACACATAGAATCTGGACATGTCAGATGCTAATATCATCAACTCCAGCCACCCGTCTGTTGTCTTGTATAATGCAAATGAGTAGTCTGGCTTGACACAGATTCTAAGGAGTGTTTCACCTATTGTTGTATGTGCTAATTAACCCTGCAATTGAATGAAGGAGTCCAGTGTTGATTTTGATAATAAGCTCATGCTAATTAGGTTAGGTTTTTAGTCATCCGGCTGTATATATGTGTGTGACATCTCAAATAAAAGTTATTCCTGATGTACTCCAAGACTGGTGTTGTCTAGTTCTTGGGGGTTCCTATAACCAGATCCATTGGACTCATGTTCCAGGACTTAGGAAGCATTTACGGCGGACACCTTGAGTACACAACTATCTCCTACTCTGTACACTTTTATGCCCCATACACACGGTCGGATATTCCAATGGAAAAAGTCCGATTGGATTATGTTGACAAAAAATCCAATCGTGTGTGGGCACTAGCTGTCTTTTTCCGTCTGAGTTTCCGACGAAAAAAATTTGAGAGCAGGACTTTTTCCGATCGTGTGTAGGGAATTCCGACGGGCAAAGTGCCACGCATGCTCAGATCAAATTACGAGACCAAAGCTATTGGCTACTAGCCTCTACATAGTTCCGTAGTACGCAATGAACGTCGCCACGTTGGGAACGATTGGATTTTCCGACAACTTTGTCCGACCGTGTGTATGCAACACCAGTTTCGGACAAAATCCGTCAGAAAAAATAAAATAAAAAAATCGGACGGATTTTGTGGTCGGAATTTCCGACCGTGTGTATGGGGGCTTAGACGATCCTTGAAAACCCTTCTCTTCAGAGAAGTCTACCCTGCCTCCACCTAACAAGTGTACATTTATTCCCGATTCCTCCTGTATTAAGTTGTATTGTAATTGTACTGTTGTAAAAAGCTGCCCAAACTGTTAGATATATAAATATACTATATTATTATAATAATAAAAAAAGAAAAAAAAAAAAAGTTTCTAAAATTCCTTGTAGTCTTGCCTTGAGCTTTGTAGGCTCCTGTAGTCAGTGTTAGTAGGCAGCCGTTAGTAAAGCCAACTTTAATAGGGTGGAAGTGGCCATGACTCAGAGGTGGGTTTAGATAGAAAAGACAGTGTATGGGGTTCTTGATATCATCATCCTCATCCCCAATGCGGTGGCAATGACACATTCGTTCTATTCAGAACCCTTGTGTTTTTGCCAGAACTCCCCAGACAGAGCCGCTAATTAGGAACTTGTGTTGAGCAGCACAGAGATTACCAATGCCAAATCTGACAAAGTGAGCACATGGACAGACTGGAGAGGATCCTGGAAAACGGGCGAGGGTGAAGTGAGCAATTAGTAGCATTGTAACAGTATATATATCATGTGTTGGTGAAAATAAGAGTAAAATGTAGAGGGGGCTTTATGTATATTAGAGCCCGTTATTTACCATTGGTCGATCTTTCTTTTGTCTGTTACGTTAGACTTCCACACCTTGGAGTCTAGCATGACTAGAATGGCCAGGACCGATATTCTATTCACTCCAATTGATACACATTGAGGTTGATTTACTAAAACTGGAAAGGGTAAAATCCAGTGCAGCTGTGCATAGTAGCCAATCAGCTTCCAGGATTTTTGTCAAAGCTTAAGGCCCCTTTTACACTTGTGCGACTTCAAAGTCGCGTGATTTTGCCACGATTTCAAGGAATGCCTGTGTAAGTGGCATCAAAATCGGACCAAAAGTAGTGCAGGGACTACTTTGAAGTCGTACTAATATGAATGGCTGTCATTGGAAATCATAGGGGAACGACTTGTCATGCTGCTTTGCAGTCCCAAATCGTGGGACAAGTCGTATAAGTGTGAAAGGGGCCTAAACGGAACAAGCTGTTAGAAGTTAGAAGCTACCGTATTTATCGGCGTATAACAAGCACTTTTTCCCCTTAAAATCAGGTGAAAATCGTGGGTGCTTGTTATACGCCGATCCCCGCTGATTTTTTTTTTTTTTCTAATTCTTTATTTTAAATTTTTTTTACAAGTACAGGGTATACAGTTCTATAACTTCATAATCAAAATTTTCCACTTAAACTCTTCTCTTTGAGGTACAGATTAAACTACAAACAATAATATTCCTTTCTATGCTCTTCTCCCTTTCCCCTTTTTATTTCCCACTACACAACAGGACAAAAACGCAAAAAAAAAAAAAAAAAAAAAAAAAAAAAAAAAAACCCGTGGGAAAAAAAAAAAAAAAAAAAAAAAAATTTCGCTTCCTTTTTCCTTCCTCCTCCCTTCTCCCTCCTCACTGAAGTCCTCCCGGACCGGTCAGCGACCGCCCCCTCTTTTCATCCGTCCTCCTCCCCGCCTCGGGCCCCCCCTCTTTGTTTTACATGTGCTTTTCTCCCCCACGAGGCCACTGGCGGTTTTGATCCCTATATAACCTATAGGGTGTCCATATCTCCCGGTATCTCTCTTCTTGTTCTCTTATCTTCATAGTGAATTTTTCCATTAATTGGATTTCTGAAATTTTTTCTAACCATTGTGTTTTCGTCGGGGCTATAGTTTTTTTCCATAGACTCGGAATGCATGCTTTTGCGGCATTCAGCAGGTGACCCACTAATGAGTTTTTATATTCCCCTATGGCTATCGGGGTGTCATGTAGCAGGTATACTGCTGGGTTTTCCCCCAGTGGTACTTCAGTGATTTCTTCCACTGTTTCCCTTACCATCTTCCAAAAATCTTTCACTCCGGAGCATTCCCAAAATATGTGTACCATAGTCCCCTCCTCCCTTTGACATCTCCAGCAGGTGTTTTCTAGTTGTGGGTATATCCGCTTCAGTGCTGATGGTGTTCTATACCACCTTGTCAATGTCTTATATCCACCTTCTTGGTATTTCGTTGCCCTTGATGTCTTGTGTGTAAGGTGGCATATTTTAGATTTCTGGGTATCCGTGAACCTTATCCCCAGGTCTCTTTCCCATGCCTGAAAGAATGTTAACTCTTGTGGAGCCTTAAGTTCTACCAGTAAAGAATGCATAGTTGATAGCCCGTGTTTCTCGGGATCCTCTCTCAGGCATAGCTGCTCAAATTTAGTTATTGTCCTTATTTCCGATACTTGCGTTTTTATTACTCTGAGATATGCCTTGAGCTGTAGTCTCCTGAAAAAATTAATTTCTCCTGAAAATTCTGAGTCTACCTCCTCCCCTGTCATCACTCTGTTCTCTCTCATGAAATCTTTGAGCCTACTTACCCCTCTTCTCCTTAAGTTCCTAAACTCTACCTCTACTAGACCTGGCTCGAAGCTCGGTGTGCCCAAGATTGGGGTCATCGGACTAGGGGAGATTGATATTTCCGTTTTCTTGAATATCGTTTTGGTCACCTGCATTGTCGTCCCAATTGTGGGGTGTTTTTTTACCTGCTGAGGAATTTCTGACTCCCTTATCCATGCTATCCCTTCTAGGGGTATGCCCGTTATCGCTTGTTCCATACCTAACCAGGGTTTGTCTTTTTTCACTGTACACCATTCCATTACTCTTGCTAAATGTACCGCTTCGTAGTAGTTCACTGGGTCTGGGAATCCCACTCCTCCTCTATCTTTGGGTTGAACTAAAATATCCCTCCGAATTCTTGCCGGTTTTCCTACCCATATAAAATTTGCAAATCGCGTTCTCAACTCTTTCAAGAATCCTGCTGGGATCTTAATTGGTAGTGCCTGGAATAGGTAGATCAATCTCGGCATAATATTCATTTTTATGATGTTGATTCTCCCAAACCATGAGAATGTTTCCTTGTCCCACCGCTGTAGGTCTGCTTTTATTTGTCGCATTAGGGGTAGGAAATTCAATTCAAATATTTTCTCTAGTTTCTTTGTTATTTTCGTCCCCAAGTAATTTATATGGGACTCCGTCCATTTAAAAGTAAAGTGTTTAGTTAATTGTTTTTGGAGTGCCTTATTTATTCCTATTCCCAGTGCCTCAGATTTACCATAATTTATCTTAAAATTAGAGACCTCTCCATATTTCCGTATCTCCGCTAGCAAAGAGGGAAGAGATGTTATTGGGGAGGTAACAAAAAATAACAGATCGTCTGCGTAGGCAGCCAGTTTCTGTTCTTCTTTTTGAGTTGGTATCCCTTTAATATCTGCCCTGGCTCGTATAGTTCTCAGGAAGGGTTCTAGTGTCAGGATAAATATGATGGGCGAGAGTGGACATCCCTGCCTTGTTCCATTGTACATAGGGAAGGTTTCTGATGTTATATCATTTATTTTAACCCGTGCTCTTGGATTGGAGTACAGGCTTTTGATCCATTTTAACATCCCATTTCCCAGACCTATATGTTGCAATGTCATTTCCAGGAATGTCCAGTCCACCCGATCAAAAGCTTTTTCTGCGTCTGCAGAAATCATTACCGTAGGTCTTTCCTGACATTGCACTAAGTATATTGCACTTAAGACTCTTTGCGTGTTTTCTCTGCCCTCCCTTTCCGGAGTGAATCCCACTTGATCTGGGTGTATTATGTCTGGGATATATGCTTTTAATCTGGTTGCCAATATTTTTGTTAAGATCTTTAGGTCCACATTTAGTAGGGAGATTGGGCGGTAACTTGCACATTGTGCTGGATCTTTCCCTTCTTTTGGAATTACTGTAATATTTGCCATTAATGTCTCTACCGGCATCCTTGCCCCTTCCCTAATTGAGTTAAATGCTGTAATAAATTCTGGTGCTAGTTTTTCTGCAAATGTCCTATAATAGAGCAGGGTGTATCCATCGGGACCTGGTGCCTTACCTGTATTCATTGATTTTAGGGCTTCTGTAAATTCTTCTAATGTAATTGGACCATCTATCTCCTCTGCTTCCTCCTCTCCTATCTTGGGCATCCCTGCTGCTTCTATATATTCCTCCGCCCTATCCCTTCTTTTTTTTAATCTTTCTTCTGTTACATTACTCTCAATTTGGTACAATTTAGTGTAAAAATCTCTGAACTCTTTCGCTATGGCTTGTGACGAGTTAACCAATACATCCCCTGCAGTTTTTATGCACTCAATGTGATTCCGAGCCTTTGTCTCTCTGAGCGCGTTTGCCAGCATTCTACTAGGTTTGTTTCCGTATTCATAAAATACTTGTCTGCCATGTGCTATCTTTACTTTTGCTTTATCCATTAGTAGCAAGTTTAATTCATCACGAAGATTTGTCAATTTTTCTTCCGTTTGTATCGCTACAGTTTTTTTGTGAGCCTTTTCCAGCACCCGTATCTCTTCTAGCAGAAGATCCAGCTTGGCGCACAGAGAACGTTTTCTATGTGCTCCCAGGGATATTAAGACGCCTCTAATAACACATTTATGTGTTTCCCATACACCCATAGGTGCTATTTCATCTGTTTTGTTCTCTTGGAAATATAGTTCTATCTCATGGGCGATTTTTTCCTCGTATGTTGATTCTTTTAATAGTGTTTCATTGATTTTCCAATGCCATTCTCGTAGCACTTTCTCTCCAAGTTCAATTACGCAGTGAGTTGGTGCATGGTCTGAGAGTGAAAAGGAGCCTATTGAGGCATCTAGTACGCTCTGAAGGGCATTCTGGGATATAAAGACATAATCGATTCTGGTGTATGTCTTATGTCTTGTTGAAAAGAATGTGTAATCCCTCTCGTGTGTATTCCTAATTCTCCAGCTATCCACTAATTGTAAATCTTGTAACATCTCTTTTGCTTTTCGAAGTTTTGTATAGGATATGTGTGAGGAGCCCTTTGATGAATCTATCATGGGCTCTAATGCCATATTTAAATCTCCTCCCATTATCAGGATTCCTTCTTTATTTTGGTCTACTATGTTTAGGTATTTCTCCAATACTCCTATTTGATCCGTATTTGGTAGGTATATACTCACCAAAGTTACCTTTTGTTCCCCTATTTCTCCTATCACAATAAGTAGGCGCCCGTCATCATCTGTAATTATTTTTACCCCTTTCCATGGTATCTGTTTTGCTATGATGATAGACACCCCACTTGCTTTCGATGTCTGTGAGGGACTATGATACACTGTGGGAAATTTCCGGTTGCCCATCTTTGGAATTTTATTTTTTTTAAAATGTGTTTCCTGTAAGAAAATGATCTGTGATTTAAATCTCCCCAATTCCGCCAGTAGTCTCATGCGTTTTTCTGCACTATTTAAACCCTTTATATTATATGAAGTCAAAGTTATTTTAGTCATGATTTGGTGTGGGGATAGGAGGAAGAGGGGGCCGTCTCCCCCAGTCCGCGGAAGACCAGTGAGGAGGAAGAAGAATAAAAAAAAAAAAAAAAAAAAACACAAAAAAATTAACAATTATAAGGGTCGCCCCCCAAAAATGAGCGTCCTAAAAAAAAAAAAAATCAAAAAAAAAAAAAAAAAAAAAAAAAAAAAAAAAAAAATTGGTGAAGCTCCTCGGATTTACCTCCTCTTGGAGGCGAGGTGCTTCAAATGGGGGCTGTGATCAGTCAGGGCAGAGCGTCAGAGACCCTGCGTCTTTTCTCCCGCACATGCACTCTGTCTACTATGCCATTATTTACCTATATACGAGGCCCACTGTGATTCTAGTCTATATTCTTGTCAAACCATATCATTTTTCTCCTTTCTTTTTTTTTTTTTTTTTTTTTTTTTATATATCGATCGACCTCTTTTTCCCTTTCTTTTTCTTCTCTTTCCCCTTTCCCCCCCCTATTACTATCCCCTTATTACTTTTTTTTTTTGAGGGGAGCGAGCGGAGCCGATATACCGAAAGCCGCGTGTATTTTTCGGCTAGTCTCGGCTCCTCTCGCAGTCCTGCCCCCCTCCACTGATTGCGAGAGGAGTGCCGACAACATAAAGAAATCCGAGTCGGCTATTTTCGGCTCCTCTCGCAGTCCCGCCCCTGACTGCGAGCAGAGCCGAGACTAGCCGAACTCGGATTTCTCTATGTTGTCGGCGCTCGGCTCCACTCGCAATCAGTGGAGGTGGGCGGGACTGCGAGAGGAGCTGGCCCGAGACTAGCCGAAAATACACGCGGCTTTAGGTATGTTGTCACGCGGCGCTCGTCCTCTCCACTCGGCGCCAATTTTAAATCAAGGCTGCACTGGGCAAGGCTGCAAAGGCACTGGGCAAGGCTGCACTGGGCAAGGCTGCAAAGGCCCTGTTCAAGGCTGCACTGGGCAAGGCTGCAAAGGCACTGGGCAAGGCTGCAAAGGCACTGGGCAAGGCTGCACTGGGCAAGGCTTCAAAGGCCCTGTTCAAGGCTGCAAAGGCACTGGGCAAGGCTGCAAAGGCACTGGGCAAGGCTGCACTGGGCAAGGCTGCAAAGGCCCTGTTCAAGGCAAGGCAAGGCACTGGGCAAGGCTGCACTGGGCAAGGCTGCACTGGGCAAGGCTGCACTGGGCAAGGCTGCAAAGGCCCTGTTCAAGGCAAGGCAAGGCACTAGGCAAGGCTGCACTGGGCAAGGCTGCAATGGTGGACAAGGCTGCAAAGGCACTGGGCAAGGCTGCAATGATGGACAAGGCTGCAATGATGGACACTAGACAAGGCTGCATTGATGGACATTTAAATGTTTTTTTCCTTAAACTTCCCTCCTAAAAGTTTTTTTCCTTAATATTCCCTCCTAAACTTTGGGTGCGTGTTATACGCCGATAAATACGGTAATTGGCTACCATGCACAGCTGCACCAGATTTGGCACTCTACAGCTTTAGTACATCAACCCCAAGCAGCCTACAGGAGTACAATGCCAGAAAGGAGGCAAGTACTGCGAGAGCAATTTTTTTTTTTTTAAATGGAGGGAAACTATTAAAAAACAGCTTGGGATTTAAGCACCCTGAAACCCCAGCATGGAACTGGTGCCACATGATCAGAGGCCCATGGTGCAGGAAGCTTTTGAACTTTATAGTTTTAGTAAATCCACAACATAGTTGCTAGTAATGGGATGAACAGCCCTGGGTCTGGTTCGAACCCCTGCCAAACCCTAACCCCACGCCGCGGACTCACGAAAAAAAAAAAAAAAACACACACACACACACAATGACCCACAGCAAACGGGCAATCCCCAAAAGGTGACACTAGCTGAAGAACAGCTCCCCGAGTGGCCATCAGCTATATAAGTTAGGAAAGGGTGGGGATAGTGATGATAGCATTGCCCAAATATGGCCATATTTAGGCAATGATGTAAGGATCCTTTTCTCTGCCATTTGCTTAATAACCTCAGGATATTAGTTATGAGGAAAGGTTGGGAGCACTGAACTTATTCTCTCTGGAGAAGAGATGCTTGAGAGGGGATATGATTTCAATTTATAAATACCAAACTGGTGACCCCACAATAGGGAGAAAACTTTTTTGCGGAAGGGAGTTTAACAAGACTCGTGGCCGCTCATTAACATTAGAAGAAAAGAGGTTTGACCTTAAACTACGTAGAGGGTTCTTTACTGTAAGAGCGGCAAAGATTTGGAATTCCCTTCCACAGGCGGTGGTCTCAGCGGGTGGCATTGATAGTTTCAAGAAACTATTAGATAAGCACCTGAACGACCGCAACATACAGGGATATACAATGTAATACTGACATATAATCACACACAGAGGTTGGACTTGATGGACTTGTGTCTTTTTTCGACCTCACCTACTACTGTATGTAACTATGCAAGTGGCCAGGAATTCTCATTCATGTAAATGAATGGGCTGGGTGACTTTGGTGGTTGATAAGTATGTAATGGCTGCTAGTAGCCACTGCTTCCTTAACCACTATTGACAGCACTGCCAAAATATGGTCACCTGATGGAAGGCTCCTTTCCTTACCCATTTGCTTACGTGGCCAGAGATTCCCGACTATGTAAATGGATGGGCCGGGTGATGCCAGTGGTTGGTAGGGGGCGCAATGGCTGCAAGCAGCTGCTGATTTCTTTATAACCATTGAAAGCCAGAAGCTGCCATTTTAGTCTGTGCTGAACGCCCTAAAGGATAGACGGTCGGAGAAATGTATGAACAGCCAGTGTTCAGACCAAAAACTGATCTAATTTCTAGTAGATACAAAAACCTTGCCCAGTTGGCAGATTTTATACCAAACGAAGGCCCCTCATTGCTCTCCTGGCTTGACCCTCAAGCTACGAATGATATACCGGCATGTCCATCTAAAGTCATAAAGGCAACTAATCAGACAAAAGGAACGATTTATTGTTTGTATGCAAGTTATCCCCAATGTTTTTCGTTTGCTATGTAAGAGATTAATTTTAGCAAGGTCCATAAAGACATGGATGAGCGAGTTTGGGGTGGAGGAACTTGACTGGCCTTCACAGAGTCCTGACCTCAACCCGATAGAACACCCTTGGGATGAATTAGAGCGGAGACTGCGAGCCAGGCCTTCTCGTCCAACATTGTAAGCTCTAAACGAGCAGGGCCCTCTGATCCCTCCTGTATTGAATTGTATTGTTATGCCCCGTACACACGGTTGGAAATTCCGACCACAAAATCTGTCTGATTTTTTTCCGACTGATTTTGTCCGACACTGGTGTTGCATACACACGGTCGCACAAAGTTTTCGGAAAATCCGATCATCCTGAACGTGGCGCCGTTCGTTGCGTACGACGGAACTACGTAGAGGCTATTAGCCAATAGGTTTGGTCTCCTAATTTGATCTGAGCATGCGTGGCACTTTGTCCGTCGGAATTCGCTACACACGATCGGAAAAAGTCAGATCGGATTTTGTTGTCGGAAAATTTGAGAGCAGGATCTCAAATTTTTTCCGTCGGAAATTCCGACTGAAAAAGTCTGATGGAGCCCACACACGGTCGGATTTTCCGACAACATGGTCCGATAGGACATTTTCCGTCGGAATTTCTGACCGCGTGTACGGGGCATAACTGTACTGTCAGCCCTGGTGTTGTAAAGTGCTGTGCAAACTGTTGGCGCTACATAAATCCTGTATTATAATAATAATAACAACATCAGTGCCTGACCCCACAAATGCTCTTCTGGAAGAATGGTCAAACATTCCCAAAGACACCCTCCTAAACCTTGTGGACAGCCTTCCCAGAAGAGTTGAAGCCGTTATAGCTGCGAAGGGTGGGGCCAACTCAATATTGAACCCTACGGGACTAATGCCGTGTACACACGGTCGGAAATTCCGACCACAGAAACCGTCAGATGTTTTCCAACGGATTTTGTCCGACACTGGTGTTGCATACACACGGTCGGACAAAGTTGTCGGAAAATCCGATCATTCTGAACGCGGTGACGTTCGTTGCGTACGACGGAACTACGTAGAGGTCTAGTAGCCAGTAGCTTTGGTCTCGTAATTTGATCTGAGCATGCGTGGCACTTTGTCCGTCGGAATTCTCTACACACGATCGGAAAAAAAGTCCAATCGGATTTTGTTGTCGGAAAACTTGAGAGCAGGATCTCAAATTTTTTTCCGTCGGAAATTTAGACAGAAAAAGTCAGATGGAATGAATGAATGACTTGTATAGCGCTACCTATGCAAACTGAATCGCCTCAGGGCGCTTTTTGCCACTGGTGTCCATCTGTGGTATAGTGCGGTCCTTGCACTGTGGGGTCCCGACACGCTTACAAACACATACACATACACATACATATATTTGGCCAATTTTATTGACAGTATCTAATTAACCTACCAGCATGTCTTTGGAGTGTGGGAGGAAACCGGAGTACCCAGAGGAAACCCACGCAGGCACAGGGAGAACATGCAAACTCCAAGCAGAAGGTGTCGTGGTCGGGATTTGAACCAGCGACCCTATTGCTGCTAGGTGAAAGTGCTAACCACTACACCACTGTGCTGCCCTCACACGAGCGGATTTTCCGACAACTTTGTCTGATCGGACATTTTCCGTCGGAATTTCCGACCGTGTGTACAGGACATAAGACTGGGATGTCATTAAAGTTTGTGTGCGTGTAAAGGCAGGTGTCCCAATACTTTTGACAATATAGTGTATATTTGCAATTTTTATGATGCACATTGGCACCATTTTTTTTTTATTTACTTGGGTCAGTGTCCTCAGTGGCGGTGCGTGCATAGAGGGCGCAGGAGCGCCGCCCCCCCTCTCCTGCACCGCTCTATCACCAATAGATAGATTCATGCAATGCATGAATCTATCTATTGTCACCGCTGCCGCCCCCTATTCAGGTGTCCGGCCCCTGATAGGGCGCCGGGCATCTGAATTACAGTGGGGGGGGGGGGGGTGTTGCTGGAAGCGCCCTATTAGAGCTGTAAAGCTCTAATAGGGGGACCTGATTATAGCGGTGTGCTCTAATAGGCTTCCCTAAGTGTAAACAGCGGGCGCAATGCTGTGCGTTCGCTGCTTACACAGTATTGTGTTAGAGAAGCGAATACATCGCTTCCCTAACACAGACCCGCCTCTCAGCCAATCAGGTTGCCAGGTCTGTTACCTGTCACCCGATTGGCTGAAGTCACAGGCGCTGTGATTGGACGCTAGGCGTCCAATCATAGCAGAAGACAGGAGGAGCGCGGGAGAAGACATCCGACGATGAGACACCGCTCGCCGCCTGACGCCGTCACCAGCTGCACACCGGGACAAGGTAAGTGCAGAGGGCAGGCAGGGGGCACAGTGGCAGCACTTAAGGGGTACAGGGGCAGCGTTTGGAGCACAGTGGCAGCACTTGGGGCACAGTGGCAGCACTTGGGGCACAGTGGCAGCGTTTGATGGGCACAGTGGCAGCGTTTGATGGGCACAGTGGCAGCGTTTGATGGGCACAGTGGCAGCGTTTGATGGGCACAGTGGCAGCGTTTGATGGGCACAGTGGCAGCGTTTGATGGGCACAGTGGCAGCATTTAATGGGCACAGTGGCAGCGTTTAATGGACACAGTGGCAGCGTTTAATGGACACAGTGGCAGCGTTTAATGGGCACAGTGGCAGCGTTTAATGGGCACAGTGGCAGCGTTTAATGGGCACAGTGGCAGCGTTTGATGGGCACAGTGGCAGCGTTTGATGGGCACAGTGGCAGCATTTAATGGGCACAGTGGCAGCGTTTGATGGCACAGTGAGGCTGTTTGTTTGCGCCCCCCCAAAAATTTTGAGCACCAGCCGCCACTGAGTGTCCTTATCTCTACGCTCTCTTTCGGAAGAGGAAACCTATTTTGGACATCTCCATAAGAACTGGTGACTCGCATATCTCCATGCCCACCCCCCCCCCCCCCCCCTCCGTACTTCCAGAGACCAGTTACAATAAATACATTCAGTTATTTGTCCCCCAATCAACCAACATGACAACCCTGTAATTGAGCTGCTGGATACACCATTCAGCGAGTCTAAAGGAGCCGCTGATAATTCTAATGAGGTCCCGTTAACATGTCAAGCTTCGGGAACGAGGGCATGAGTCACGGGAGAGAGGCGAGGTCCTTTGCGTTCACAATGTAAAATTCTGAGATACATTTAGAAGGTGTCCTCCCACTTCTCTCCCCAAAATAGATCTATTCTCACTCCACTCACCCACTTCATTCCGATGGCTGACTTGCTGTTAAATGCTCTGGAAAAAAAAAAAAAAAATTCACATTATGAATTCCAATAGATGGGAATGAGATCAGATCTTATGTCTTAACCACTTGCCCACCGCGATACGTATATATGCGCTGGGAGCTGAAAGTGGTTTACCAGGATTATGGCTGAAGATATCAGACACAACCGGCTTTCTCTTGAAAGCGTTCCGTGTCGTTCCATCGCTCGCCAGCCGTTCCGGTTCCAATCGCTCAACAGTAGCTTCCAACAGTACGGCCGGTTGCTCCCATAGGCGATCAAAGAGGATCTACTAAAATCTCAGCTGGCAAATTAAAAGTTCCATGTGACCACTGTTGCTCGGAATAGTGGACACGTTGGAAGCTCCCCAGGCCAAGAAACTGCCGTATATACTCAAGTATAAGCCGACCCGAATATAAGCCGAGGCACCTAATTTTACCACAAAAAACTGGGAAAACTTATTGACTCGAGTATAAGCCTAGGGTGAGAAATGCACAGCTACTGGAAGTGGAAAAGAGGGTCAACAATGCCCATTTGCAGCCTCACTGTGCCCATTTGCAGCCATAGGTCCCCCGAACTTCAAACTCAGTAGTTAAGGGTTCCTAGATGCCCCCCTAGCTGCAGCCAAAATTTGGGGTCTCTGGACCCAAAGGGTCCTGAAATTACATTGCTGCAGATGGACAAAGGTGACCGAATTTAGGGCCCTGTATCTCGGGGCCACTTGGTGCTAGGAACCCCAAATTTGGATATGTTGTAGTGTTGGTTCCACTGGGTTTGCATACCACCAACCATTTGTGGTTCCTAGCACCAAGTGCCCCTGAGATACGGGGCCCCAAAGTCGGTCAACTGTGTCCATCTGCAGCAATGACATTTCGGGACCCTTTGAGTCCAGAGACCCCAAATGTTGGCTGCAGATAGGGGGCATCTAGGAACCCTTAACCACCAAGTTTGAAGTTCGGGGGACCTATGGCTGCAAATGGGCACAGTGAGGCTGCAAATGGGCACAGTGAGGCATGCAAATGGGCACAGTGAGGCTGCAAATGGGCATTGTTGACCCTCTTTTCCACGTACAGTAGCTGCGCATTTCTCACCCTTTGGGGTTCCTAGCACCAAGTGGCCCCGAGATATGAGGCCCCAAATTCGCGTCAGAAAATGTCAAGCACTTTTCTGCAGCAGAGAATTACATTTTCCAAACCGAATTTGGTTTATTAGTCTATTGGAGATAATGCCTTACCCCATCCCCCCCCCCCCCCCCCCACCCCCCAAAAAAAAAAAAAATCTGTATCTACTACCTACTGGCCCCCATGTGGGCAACCAATGAACCCTTTATGCCCACTACCTGTAGCTCCCTGCTTACGGTACTATACATATTTCTGGGCCTTTTTGAATGGAGTTAAAGATAATCCCAGGTATAAGATGAAATTTTAATAATTGTTGTAAACCATGGTATCTACCTTCCCTCCCTCACCCCCCCCCCCCTTTTTTTCCCCGCTACTTGAAGGAAATATTTGATAACTATGTACCATTTACATTGGTCATATTCGCATCATATATAGATAGCAATGTCTTTACTTGTTTTTCTTTATTTTCTAATGAAAAATAAAAAACTTTTTGCAAAAAAAAAGGAGGAGGAGGAGGAGGAGGAGGAGGAGGAGGAGGAGGAGGAGGATCTACTATGGCGAGCACCTGTCCAGGCCAGAAGTACATTTATTTTTTTTTTAAAGCAAAAATATACTTTTTTTTTTATTTTTTTTTTGATCCTTTCCTTTTAAAAAAGGTAAAGAAGCAATTTGGGGGTCTTTTTCACCTCAAATCTCTCCATAAAAGAGGACCTATCATACTTATTTCTACTACAAGGGATGTGTGCAATCCTTGTAATAGGAAGAAAAAGTGATAAAAAATTAATAATTAAATAAAATAAATAAGAAAAAAGAAAAAGAGAAAATATTTTAAAAGCGCCCCCATCCCCCCAATTTTTGAATGCAGAAGCAAATGCAAACGTAAGTGTGAGGTATCGCCGTGAACATTAGAGTGAGAGCAATAATTCTAGCACTAGACCTCCTCTGTAACTCTAAACAGGTAACCTGTAAAAAGGTGTTTAAACGTCGCCTATGTTCTTAAGTACCGTAGATGGTGCCATTCCACGAGCGTGCGCAAGTTTTAAAGAATGACATGTTGGGTATCCATTTACTTGGCGTAACATCATCTTTCACATTTTACAAAAACATTGGGGTATATGTTCTGTTTTTTTTTTTTACTTCATTAAATGTGTTTGCGTTTCAACAACTGCTGCCGAAATACACGGCGACATACAAAATTGCAACAATTGCCATTTTTATTCCCTAGGGTCTCTGGAAAAAAAATAAAAAAATAAAAAGTTATAATGCAGGAACACTCCAATGACATGCAGGTAGGTTAATTGGCTTCTGTCCAAAAATTGCCCCTAGTATATGAATGGGGACCTTGGATTGTGGGCTCCTTGAGGGTAGGGACCGATGTGAGTGTGCAATGTACAGGGATAGGGACAATTGTAGACACTCACTCAGGTTGAACTGGATGGACTGGTGTCTTTATTCAACCTTACCAACTATGAAACCATGTTTGGGTCTTCTAAGCAATTTTCTAGCAAAAAAAAAAAAAAAAAAGTATATTGTTTGGGGGTTCTAAGCTATTTTCTAGCAAAAATAAATAAATAAATAATAAAATGTATAATGTTTGGGGTTTCTAAGCAATTTTCTAGCAAAAAAAAAAAAAATATAAAAAAAAAAAGTTATAATGTTTGGGGGTTCTAAGCAATTTCATAGCAAAAATTTTTTTATAAAATGTATAATGTTTGAGGGTTCTAAGCAATTTTCGAGGGGAAAAAAAAGAATTATAATGTTTAGGGGTTCAAAGCAATTTTATAGCAAAAAATAAATAAAAAATGTTATTGTTTGGGGGTTCTAAGCTATTTTTTAGCCAAAAATAAAATGAAAAAAATTATTTAAAACTTGTAAACAAAAAGTAGCAGAAAAAGCCTGGTTGGCAAGTGGTTAAGAAGGCACGCTGCGTAAATTGATGGCACTATACAAGTACCTGTAATAAATAATGTCCTCTCTGTATGACTTGCTGTAGAGGCTATACGAGTACCTGTAATAAATAAATAAATAAATAAGTAAGTAATGTCCTCTCTGTATGACTTGCCATAAAAGTGGCCATTGCTCAACCAGCGATAGCCAATCCATTGGACCATGCCAGCTAATGGACGCAACCAATATGTTGGTGGTGATGCCTCCTGGAAGACTCTGTGCCGAAGCGAGTGTAAGATTTCCCTAATCTCCTCCATGCACATGCTGTTTGTATTCCCGGAGGCACAAGAACGCGGAATGGATGCAATACGATTCCTGCAGATAAACAACATCTGACAGAAAGAGATATTACTGTTCTTCTGCTCAAGGCAACGGCTTCAACATTAACCATCATGTATGAGAACACTACTCTATGCTCAGCATCTCTGTAAACATGCACTGGGCTTAATGGAGACCCGTCACTGAGGAAAGAACGCTTTGACGTGAAGCTTTTCACCGATTCCTTTCCGCTATCCGCATCTGGATATATCATACCGTTTATATCTATCTCGTCTGTAGCCACTTAGTATTACTATTTTGTATTTAGACCTTCATTTTCCAAGCGGCTTTCTGCTCTAGAGATATATATTCAAAGTTGGTGGAAAAACATTAACCGCTTAGGTTCCATTCACACCTGGGTGTTCCGGAATCGCGGACGATTTTGCCCACGATTCCAGAATCGCCGTGGGACGCGTTTGCAATGCCATTACGTCTAACGGCACCCCAATCATGGTGCAATTTTATCCATGGTTGTTGTGACGGAAACCCAGACTGGGTATCTCCATCAAGAAGCTGCTTCCCAAAGCTCTGGAACTCGAGACCAGCGAATCTGGCTATAGTACCCCAAGAACTAGGCAACACCAGCTTTGGAGTAAACCAGAAGAAGAACTGTTTATTTGAACAAGTATACAGGCTTTTATACACTTGAGAAGGACAGTCCCCCCTCTTCTGATCAGATTACCTTCCAGGTCAGGCTTGCCGTCTCCTAGCTCACAAACTACAATACACATTATCATAAGCATAAACACAGAACGCCTTCAGACAATAGGTGAGTTTATTAGCACAAACAATGGGCCGCACACTAGACCTACTTACAATAAACACATTATGGCAGGGGCACCCAGAGAGGTGGCTTGCTGATGACATCAGCTATGAGCCCTAAGCTGGCAGAGACCATCATGGTCTTTTTAATAATGTCCTTTTGCATAACAGAACATCTTCCCAAATGCTTGCAGCTCCCTCAAATGCCAGGGCCCATAGTCGGTAGGCAAGAGGCTAGCATTCAGTCCCTCTCCAAAAGCCCCTGTCCCGGGTGAGTCTATCACAGTTGTCGCACGATAAACCGCAGCAAAATTGTAACGCATGAAGCTTGTCACCCAAAAAAGGAGCAGGAGCTTCTCTTGGGCAACAGCGTCACGATGTGCCAAATAAATGGGCTGCCCTACACGCAACACAAGGTGCATAAACACATCTGTGTTCAGTCGCACTTATATGGTGTGGAAACGGGTACTCAGTGGCACCTGTAGGTGTGTACCAAGCCTTAGATCATGCATTCATTGGGAACAACAGACAGACTTTTATTGGGGAACCTACTGTGACTGGTTCAACAGTCTCTCTATATTTCCATCAGTTCTACACATCAGTTTACATTCAGCTTCATGAAGTAGAGCTGCTGAGTAGCTCTTGTTCTAAGGGAGGGTACCACCAATCTCCCCCTCCCCCCTTGACCACTCAAAATTACCTCTCTTACCATAGAGAATATTACTGGATTACCGACATCTCTATCCAGCTCACAGCAGGAAACAATAAGCTGCAGCTTTAGAAATGGATAATCACCACGTAGATGAAAAACAAGAAGAGCACTTCAAATTGTACTCCGCGCTTTCATACTGCGCCGTTTAGGTTGTAACTGACAGAGCGGGGAATGGTTTGGTATGTCCTCCTCATGTATGTCCATTTGTAAAAGAAAAACAAACAATTGATGGGTTAATCATCCCCAATGAATGTCTGTTAGTATGGTGGGGGCATCGGCAGGGACATGAGTATGACATACAGTATGGTATGAGTATGGTGGGGCTATCAGTAGGGACATGAGTATGACATATGGTATGAGTATGGTGGGGACATCTGCAGGGACATGAGTATTACATATGGTAAGAGTATGGTGGGGACAGGAGTATGACATATGGTAGGAGTATGGTGGGGACAGGAGTATGACATATGGTAGGAGTATGGTGGGGACATGAGCAGAGACAAGAGTATGACATATGGTATGAGTATGGTGGGGGCATCATAAGAGACATGAGTATGACATATGGTATGAGTATGTTGGGGACATCTGCAAGGACATGAAAATGGCATATGATACAAGAATTGTGGGGACATGAGCAGGGACACGAGTATGACATATAGTATTAATATGGTGAGGACATCAGCAGGGACAGAAGTATGACGTATGGTACGAGCATTATCAGAGACATGAGTATAACATATGGTACGAGTATGGTGGGAACATCTGCAAGGACATGGATATGATATATGGTAGGGACATAAGTATGACATTGGTATGGTGGAGACATCAGCAAGGAAATGAGTATGACATATGGTCTGAGTATGGTGGGGACATCTGCAGGGACATGTGTATTATATATGGTATGAGTATGGTGGGAACAGGGCTCAAGTCCTGCGGGAACGCATGGGAATGGAGTTCCTGCACTTTTTCCACAACAGGAACTCAGTTCCCATTAGCAGCCGTGTCCTGCAAGACTTTAAAGTATGCGAGCTGTGTGGCAGGTGCCACACACGCAGCTGCCGACACAGCTTGCAATAGTAAGTGCCGCACACCTGACCATTCAGGCATTGCCAGTAGGGGGCCCCATGACAGCTCCCGCTTTGATCTACCTGTCAATCACAGCTAGCTGACAGGTAGATCAGGTCTAGGTCTAGCTGACGGGTAGATCAGCTATTCTGCTCACAGGACATGCAGGGAGAGAGGTGAGCTGAGGGAGGAACATCAGTTTGGGGTGGTAAGCTGGGCACAATACCTGCAAAGTTTAATGCCAGGAGGGAAGTTTATGTGGAAATATGTGAAGGGTTGGAATAGCAGCGAGTGTGTGTTGGAGCCCCTGCAGAGTTTGCAGCCCCCCCCCAAGCTAACATACATCTCCTAAGCAGGAACACATCACTATCTCCCCAAGCATTCTGTCCAGATAATGTGCAGTTCATTTATGACCTTTCCGTTTAACCCTGTGTTATCCAAACTCTGTTCAATGAAAAGTGTAAACTCACCACATAAACACTCTATATACAAAATAAAATCCCCCAATAAAGATCAGAACATAATGTTCACATTTGCATGGAAGCACAATTGAATGAATGCTGATTATTCAGAGAATTACCGTATTTATGTTCTTTTTTTTTTTTATGTATTAACTGTTAAGCTTCACACAATACGAAAATTGGATGAAAAATACCACTTTTGAAGTGTTCGTGCATATGAGCGTATCATTTTTCTTTTTGGTGGGGGAGTGGATCTTGGGTGGGAGTTCCCACACTTTTTTCCCCGATGACTTGAACCCTGGGTGGGGACACGTGTATGACATATGGTATGAATATGGTGGGAACACCTGCAAGGACATGAATATGATATGAGTATGGGGGGGGGGGGGGCAATAAATTTAGCCCAATTTTTTTTCATATTGTGAAAGATGATGTTACACCGAGTAAACTGATACCCAACATGTCACGCTTCATGCGCCCGCTTGTGGAATGACGACAAAACTTTTACCCTTAAAAATCTCCATAGGCGAAGTTCATTTTTATTTTTACACTGTTCTTTAATAAAAAAAAAAAAAAAAAAAAAAAAAAAAAAAAAAATAAAACAGGGGTCTACAAACTATGGGATATACACTGGAATTTTTATTGATTTATTTTCAACTAGTAATGGCGGTGATCAGTGACTTATACTGGGACTGTGATGGTGCGGCGGACAATCTGGCGCTAACTTCCACCACGGGGGACTGACTAACTACCAGACATCTCCATTGACACCAATACAGTGATCACTGATAAAAAAAAAAACACTGTCACTGTACTGAGGATACTGGCTGGGAAGGGGTTAACATCTAGGGGCAATCAAGGGGTTATGTGTATATTAGGTGCTGTTGTTTACTATTATTTTTTTTTTTTTTTATCCTCATGCATGAAGGTAAAAAAAAAAAAAAAAAAAAAAATAAAACTTTCCACGATCAGCAGCTCCCCCAGCCCCCCTCTCGATCCAGTGATATCCACAAGAGCCTTGCCTCTTCCAGGGACTCACCCTCCTGATTGGTTTCTGGCAGCAGCGGAAGCCATTGAGCCAGAGGATGGAGGGGGTGGGGCCCAGCCGCTGGTCCGTGTCTAAATGGACAAAGAGAGCAGCGGCTTGGAAGTGAGCCTACTTGGGTGCCCCCGGAGCAAGCTGCTTGCTGTGGAGGCGCCCGGCGGGAGGGAGGAGCCAGGAGTGGTCGGCGAGAGACCCGAGAAAAGGAGGATCGGGGCTGCTCTGTGCAAAACCATTACACAGAGCAGGCAAGTATCATTTTTTTTTTTTTAAACATAACACAAGGCTTTACTATGGCTTATATTTTCATTGCTTCTTATCCCTGCTTGGCAGGGTTAAGAAACAGGGAGATCATTGCATAGGGCCGTCTTCATAGCATCATTGGCCCATGGCCAAAGTAACCTAGCAGCCTGCCCCAATTTTACGCACCTACTCTCAAAAATTAAAGTACAAATTGTTGATATAAATAAACATATTTATTAGTACTTTCAATTTTTATTTTAAACAATAAGAAAAAAATTCCATAAATAAAAGACTAATCAACACACAGGGCACAGTACGGGGGGATTACCAAAAGGACAGTACAGGGGGGAAATCAGGAGGGCACAGTACAGGTTTCGGGACGCTGAACTGGACACGCCCCATCCCGGGACATAGCAAAAAGCACGACTTGGCAGGGATAAGAAACATGGAGATCATTGCATAGGGCCGTCTTCATAGCATCATTGGCCCCTGGCCAAAGTAACCTCCCAGCCTGCCCCAATTTTACGCACCTACTCTCAAAAATTAAAGTACAAATTGTTGATATAAATAAACATATTTATTAGTACTTTCAATTTGTATTTTAAACAATAAGAAAAAATTCCATAAATAAAAGACTAATCAACACACAGGGCACAGTACGGGGGGGGGGGAGGGGGATTAGCCGAAGGACAGTACAGGGGGAAAATCAGGAGGGCACAATACAGGTTTCGGGATGCTGAACTGGACACGCCCCATCCCGGGACTTAGCAAAAAGCATGACTGTCCCGGCAAATCCGGGATGGTTGGCAAGCATGTTGTTATGCAAGATTATCATTGCCCCCCCCCCCTCCTCCCATGCACGTGGGGCCCCCGGGCACTGCCCATGCATTAAGATGGCCCAGCCTGTACAGAGCCCTGAATTCATTGGACACTAGCCAGCAGGTCCCGTCCATGAATCGTTGGCCAGGACTTGGTGAAGAATCGCAGCGGGTGTCGGCGGCTCTAAACCCAGAAGCAGGCAGCAAGGTAGGAGTACATTGCTTTGTCTGCACAGGCCGCCCATCCACGGTACATTGTGGTTGGCCAGTGGGGAATAAAAAAATGATACATATATTTTACTGTTTCCAAATAATAACAAAACGTTGTCATTATCCTATTTTACTGTTTACAAACAACAAAATATTTTACTGTTTCCCAAACAATATTAAAATAATAATAATAATAATAATAATAATAATAATAATAATCCAAATATTTTACTGCTTACAAACAATAATAAAATATGTTACCGTTTCCCAAACATGATGAATATAATAATAAATAACCAAATATTTTACTGTTTCCCAAAGATTAATATAAAAATAATCCAAATATTTTACTGCCTACAAACAATAATAAAATATTTTACTGTTTCCCAAACACCGTTATAATAATAAATAACCAAATATTTTACTGTTTACAAAATAAATACTGAGCACTAAACTGGAAAAGAACAAATACTGAAGGATTCTGTCCCTGTAACATAATAGGGTGACATCAGGGGCGACTGACAACTCGTGGGGCCCCCAGGCAATAGGAGATTACGGGGCCCCCAGGCAATAGGAGATTACGGGGCCCCCAGGCAATAGGAGATTACGGGGCCCCCAGGCAATAGGAGATTACGGGGCCCCCAGGCAATAGGAGATTACGGGGCCCCCAGGCAATAGGAGATTATGGGGCCCCCAGGCAATAGGAGATTACGGGGCCCCCAGGCAATAGGAGATTATGGGGCCACACAGTATACAATCACACAGTAGGATGTCAGTAAGGGACATTTCAGAAACAGATGTAAAAAAAAAAAAAAACAGATTTTTACATACTGTCCCTGGTTTAACTGAGGCTGGCAACCCTGATGGGGCCCCCTAGTGGCCCGGGGCCCTCGGGAAGTGCCCGAGTGGTCAGCCCGCCCCTGGGTGACATACAGATTACATTTCCGGGGGCCACATGTGAATTGTTAGCTCCTCTGGGGATCTCTGGGCACTGCTGCCACCCAACATTTCTGGGCACCGCCCGCTGCTCATTGTGGTTCCTCCCACCACAGGAGGCACGGCGGAGGGGGGGGGTCGTTCTATGTGATAAACACAGAAGTGCCATATAGAAGGACGTCCAGAGCTCTGCAAGTGAAGGATTTAGGCCTCATTCAGACTAGCAGTTGAAGCCACATTTTTTAGTGCACCCCCCCAAGGTATAACGTCAGCACAGGGGGGTGTCCCCATGCCTCCGTCTCTTGTACCTGCAGCAGAAACCACCCACCGTATTGTGATCAGCAGGCAGCAAGCCCACTGAACACGACCCATTCCAGCTGATGGAGAACTTCTGCCAACGTCCCACAAATGCATGGAATTTATGTCGCTGTAGTGTGAATTTTGCCAAAAATTGGGTTAAAACAGGCTGTGAGGAGGCGTCACATCACCACCTCACCACCTATCAATCACCTCTGAATAGCGATCTTATAAATTGCTTTTCAGGAGTGTCCGCCCTACTCATTCTGCAAGGGTGTATTTTAGACATCTGAAGCGTGTTTCCCCAAAAATAGTCCCCCACTTTCCTGGGGCCCAGCTGTTTGTTTCCCAGTAATCAATGGGTGCACTGGAAAGACCTGCAGATCTTTTTTTTCTTCACTTCTTTTTCTGCCTAGTAACAAGCTTCTCATTGGATAACAACACATTTTTTAAAAATTGCTCAACCTGAAATGTGCACAAAACTCCCTGAAGAACAAGCAGAGAGCGACCGGGAAACATCCAGGGAAGGATGGGAATATGAACGACTGGAGAATGCGCAGAGAGCGACCAAGGAACGATCGAGGAACGACTGGACAATGACCGGACAACAACTGAGGAATGACAGAGGACCGCCCAGAGAATGACTGGACAACAACTGAGGAATGACAGAGGACCACCAGTAGAATGACCGGACAACAACCGAGGAATAACCAGAGAATGAACAGACAACAACCGAGGAATGAACAGACAACAACCGAGGAATGAACAGACAACAACCGAGGAATGAACAGACAACAACCGAGGAATGAACAGACAACAACCGAGGAATAACCAGAGAATGACCAGACAACAACCGAGGAATGACAGAGGACCGCCCGTAGAATGACTGGACAACAACCGAGAAATGACAGAGGAACGACCGTAGAATGACCGGACAACATCCGAGGAATGACCAGACAACAACCGAGGAATGACAGAGGAATGACCAGAGAATGACCAGACAACATCCGAGGAATGACAGAAGAACGACCGTAGAATAACCAGACAACAACCGAGGAATGACAGAGGAATGACCAGCAACAACCGAGGAATGACGGATGAAACGACCATAGAATGACCAGACAACAACCGAGGAATGACAGAGGAACGACCGTAGAATGACCAGACAACAGCCGAGGAATGACCGTAGAATGACCGGACAACAACTGAGGAATGACAGAGGAATGACCAGACAACAACCGAGGAATGACAGATAAATGACCAGAGAATGACCAGACAACATCCGAGGAATGACAGAAGAAAGACCGTAGAACAGAAGAACGACCAGACAACATCCGAGGAATGACAGAGGAATGACCAGCAACAACCGAGGAATGACAGAGGAACGACCGTAGAATGACAGGACAACAGCCGAGGAATGACCGTAGAATGACCGGACAACAACTGAGGAATGACAGAGGAATGACAGAGGAATGACCAGACAACAACCGAGGAATGACAGATAAATGACCAGAGAACATCCGAGGAATGACAGAAGAACGACCGTAGAACAGAAGAACGACCAGACAACATCCGAGGAATGACAGAGGAATGACCAGCAACAACCGAGGAATGACAGAGGAACGACCGTAGAATGACTGGACAACAACCGAGGAATGACAGAGGAATGACCAGACAACAACCGAGGAATGACAGAGGAACGACCGTAGAATAACCAAACAACCGAGGAATGACAGAGGAACGACCAGACAACAACCGAGGAATGACAGAAGAGCGACCAGAGAATGACCAGACAACATCTGAGGAATAACAGAGGAATGAACAGAGAATGACCAGCAACAACCGAGGAATGACGGATGAAACGACCATAGAATGACCAGACAACAACCGAGGAATGACAGAAGAATGACCGTAGAATCATTGGACAACAGCCGAGGAATGACCGTAGAATGACCAGACAACAATGGAGGAATAACAGAGGAACGACTAGAGAATAACTAGACAACAGCCGAGGAATGACCGTAGCATGACCAGACAACAACAGAGGAATGACAGAGGAACGACCAGACAACAACCGGAGAGCGACCGGGCAACAACTAGAGACTGGCCAAGGATGACTGGACAACAACCGGAGGAAAACAAATGGAGAGCGACTGGACAATGACCAAACAACGACTAGAGACTGGCCCAGGAAGACCGGAGAATGACCTAGAACGACCAGACATCGACTGGAGAATGATGGAGGAACAACCAGAGAATGACTGGACAACTGAAGAATGACCGGAGAATGACCAGGGACGTTCATCTCTGACTGAATGGAGCCTGAAACTGAATGAAGACATAAAGTACACAACACGTCCCCAACTGAATGAGATGATTCCATGGAGTGCCGGGATCACTATTAGTCACATCACTGAGATCCTCATCCTACAGATACCCGATATGTCTACTGTATGTACCACCACCAAACCTCACATACTCCATGCTGACACTGATACCCCACATAGACAGTAATACCCCATATAGATAGTAATGTCCTATGTGGACAGCAATGCTCTATGCAGATAGTGATCCCCAAGTAGACTTCCATCCCCCATGCAGACAATGATCCCCATGTATACAGTGACCCCCCCCCCCCCCCCCCATGTAGACAGTGATCTCTCATGCAGACATCAATCCCCTATACAGACAGTGATCCCCTATGTAGACAATGTCTGTATAGGGGATGAATGTCTGCATGGAGGGTCACTGTGTACATGGGGATCTGTGTCTACATGGGGGATGTATGTCTGCATGGAGGACCACTGACCATTCATCCCACATGCAGACAGTGACCCCCTATATAGACAATGATCTCCATGTACAAAGTAACCCTCCATGCAGATATTCACCTGCTATACATCCCCCATGCAGACAATGATCCCCTATACAGACAGTAATCCTCCATGCAGACATTCATCCCCTACACAAACAGTGATCCTATATGTAGACAATGTTTGTATAGGGGATTATTATCTGCATGGGGGGTATATAGATGGATGTATGTCTGCATGGGGGGTGTATAGGGGATGTGTGTCTGCATAGGGAATGTATAGGGGATGAATGTCTGCATGGGGGGTATATAGGGGATGTATGTCTGCATGGGGGGGTATATAGGGGATGTATGTCTGCATGGGGGGTATATAGGGGATGTATGCCTGCATGGGGGGTATATAGGGGATGTATGTCTGCATGGGGGGGTATATAGGGGATGTATGTCTGCATGGGGGGGTATATAGGGGATGTATGTCTGCATGGGGGGGTATATAGGGGATGTATGTCTGCATGGGGGTATAAAGGGGATGTATGTCTGCGTGGGGGTATATAGGGGATGTATGTCTGCATGGGGGGTATATAGGGGATGTATGTCTGCGTGGGGGTATATAGGGGATGTATGTCTGCATGGGGGGTGTATAGGGGATGTATGTCTGCATGGGGGGTATATAGGGGATGTATGTCTGCATGGGGGGTATATAGGGAATGTATGTCTGCATGGGGGGCGTATAGGGGAATCATTGTCTGTAGGTGGGGTGTATAGGAGATGTACGTTTGCATGGAGGATGTATAGGGGATGATTGTCTGTATGGAGGACCCCCTGGCCATTCATCCCCTCATACAGACAGTGATGGGCGGGTGTCGGTAGGTCTCACCTCGGCCATGTCCTGTGGAAGGTGTGTCGGTGGACCGGATGCGGTGTTCCCGGTGAGGATACTTTGTATCAGATGATGATCGTCTGCCCGGAGCTCCGCCCCCTCACAGCCGGCCGCCCATGTGACCTCCGATCCGTCCCTGTCCGGGGTGCTGAACAGCCGCTGTCCGGAGTCCTGATCCACCACACCGGAGAGATCCGCTCCGTGTACACCGAGACCGGAGAGTGTGTGTGTGGGAGGGGCCTGGAGGGCGAGACCGAGAGACAGACTCCGCCCACTACGGCTACCCACACATCTCCGCATCACCCCTACCGTATATATTATATATACACCATACATCACCCCTACCGTATATATATATATATACACCATACATCACCCCTACCGTATATATTATATATATACACCATACATCACCCCTACCGTATATATTATATATACACCATACATCACCCCTACCGTATATATATATATATATATATATATATATATATATATATATATACACCATACATCACCCCTACCGTATATATATATATACACCATACATCACCCCTACTGTATATATATATACACCATACATCACCCCTACCGTATATATATATATATATATATATATATATACACCATACATCACCCCTACCGTATATATTATATATACACCATACATCACCCCTACCGTATATATTATATATACACCATACATCACCCCTACTGTATATATATATATACACCATACATCACCCCTACTGTATATATATATATATATATATACACCATACATCACCCCTACTGTATATATATATATACACCATAAATCACCCCTACTGTATATATATATATATATACACCATACATCACCCCCACCGTATATATATATATATATATATATACACCATACATCACCCCTACTGTATATATATATATACACCATACATCACCCCTACTGTATATATATATAAATACACCATAAATCACCCCTACTGTATATATATATATATATATGTAGCGCTACCCCCAGTTAAGAGAGCCGCTGGTTTGTTTTGGGTCCCTGAGTACAGCTCCACCAACCCCCGGCAATTTGGCTCCACCCGCTCTGGCACAGTTAGTAAAGGGGTACGTCCCTATGCACATAAAACTTAGCTTATACTCTAAGTGTAATTGGTATGAACTCACAAGCAGACTGCTGAAATAAGAATAACTGGCTTTACTTTTGTCAGTAAGGGAAAGAAATAGCAACATGCGTTTGAACATATGACTTACAATACTTTAGCAGGTCCCTGCAATATGCACTTTAACATGTACACACATATGTAACAACTGGTAATGGGGAAACGGAACGCCCAGTGTGGCGACCGTCTGCTATGCACCCCTGAGGTGCAATAAATCTATCTGCGCCTACCTAACGGACCAGGCCTGATCCCTAGTAATAGAGCTCAGTCCTTGTACTAGTACAGTGTTCTTCACCGGCAATAAATCTGTAGAGGTGGTGCACATGTAGCTTTAAATGGTGTCTTTGTAATCCACAAAAAGTAACATTGCTGCTCTGAGGTAAATTGCGCCTAGGCAGTTCAATAGGCATAAAACGTGTGTGTCAATGCAGGATGAGCCTTCCGGCTCTCTCACCAATCCTTGAGTACCGTCCTCAGCTCCGGTCCCTCTAATGGTGGCTCTGGTCTCTTCAATGGCGGCGTCCGGCCTCCTCAGTCACAGCCCTGAACTCCGGTCATCAGCTCCGTCCGACCGACAGTAAGGGGAAGTCTCCGCTCCGCTGCTGTGGAAAGTGAGGGGTGAGAGTCTCACTCCATCGGCTGCAAGGCCCAGGCTTCAGGCCTTCAGCTCCGGTCCGCACAGGTGTCTCTGCTGGCTGCAGTCTCCGCGTCACACGCTCTGTCAGCAGAGGCAGGCCAGTCCTGTCAGGCCTCTGAAGAGGAAGTGTCCCAAGAGGAAGAGGCGGTCTCCGCTCTTCCCTTTTATAATCTCTCCCAGCAGCCTCCCGGGCGGAAGTCAGCAGCCCTGGGGCCTGGGGAATTGTGGGAGATGTAGTCTCTGAGCCTAAAAGGGGTAGAACCCCGCTACACACTCCCCCCACTTTGAATCTTTGGTCCCCAAAGATAGTGTTCAAACTACAAACTTTCTCGGGAACAACATTTTCACATAATTTGGACAGAGGAGCCTCCCACCAATTGGCATGAGATGGGGAGCTGTCCTGTCTACAGGTCACTTCAGTATGTGCGACCTGCTTAACTGTGCCAGAGAGTGAGCTGGGTTGCCCTCCACTAAATGAACAGCGGAAGGGTCAGGGCTTTCAGCACTTCTCCTTGCTGTGGTAACAGAGTCCTCTGAACTTTCTCCCATCTTGGGGTAAGTTAACTTCTTGGGAGGCTTCACAACTCTGCAAGCTCTCTGTTCTCTTGGAACTTCTTCAGGAACACATTCTGGCAACATCTCTGGTTCTGGAACATCTTCTTCTTGTTCTGGGTAGAGACCAGGGATATCTTCCCAGCACTCAGGCACATCACTGAATGGCACAAACTCTGTGGCTTCTGGGTTCAATGTGTTATCTTCCACATCTTCAGTAGGTGGAAGATCTATGGCAGAACTTCCTGGGGTTGAGGAAGGCCATAGCCATTCAAGTTCTCCTCTTTCTTCTTCTGGTTGGGGGTCCTCACCACCCCTAACTTGGGATGTTTGAGACCTAGTATTAGGCCTGGGGTATCCAGAATGGAAACAGATTCAGGTGCGTCTCTTGCTGGAGGCATTCTGACTGCTTCAGTGAGTGGGAGCAAGTGATTCCTATGCCAGGTCTTCAAAGGCCCCAATCTTCCTTCTGGCTTCAACTTGTAGACAGGCAATCCTGGAAGTTTTCTACAGATGATATATGGTTCTGATCTCCATCTATCAGCAATCTTGTGTTTCCCAGGGATCCCTAGGTTTCGTAACAGTACACGGTCCCCAGGCTGTAGGTCCTGTACTCTAACTTTCAAATCAAAGTTCCTCTTGTTTCGAGCCCCTCTCTGGTCAGAGGCCGCTTGAGCTTTCTCGTAAGCTATCTTCAGACTGCGCCTCAGTCTGTCCACATATCCTTTGTGGGAGGCAGCAGAGGCATGGTCTAAGGATATGCCGAAGGCCAAATCCACTGGCAATCTTGCTTCTCTCCCAAACATAAGCCGGTAAGGGGAAAAACCTGTCACATCACTTGTGGTGCAGTTGTAGGCATGCACCAGAGCTGAAATGTGTTGACTCCAATGTTGCTTCTTCTCTGTTTCCAAAGTTCCCAACATGTTCAATAGAGTCCTGTTGAACCTTTCAGGCTGGGCATCACCTTGAGGGTGATACGGTGTGGTTCTAGTCTTCTCTACTCCCAGAGAATCTAGTAGCTTCCTGATCAGGCGACTCTCAAAGTCCCTTCCTTGGTCTGAATGGATTCTCTGTGGCAGTCCATAGTGAACAAAGTACTTCTCCAAGAGTACCTTGGCTACTGTAGAGGCCTTCTGGTCCTTGGTTGGGAAAGCCTGAGCATAACGAGTGAAATGGTCGGTTACCACCAGAACATTTCCCAATCCGCTCAAATCGGGTTCAAGGCAGAGAAAATCAATGCATACCAGATCCATTGGGCCTTCACTCTGTAGATGGCCCATTGGGGCAGCTTGATGGGGTAAAGTCTTCCTCTGAATGCATCTTGCACAGGAATGGCAATACTCCTCCACTTCGGCCCTCATGCAGGGCCAGTAAAACCGGTCTCTGACAAGTTGGAAGGTTCTCTCTGCTCCCAAGTGACCATGCTGGTCATGTAAGGCAATCAGCACAGTCTCTCGATGCTTTTCTGGGAGAAACAACTGCCACTTGTCTTCTGGGCCATCAGAGGGGCCCCTTCGGTAGACTACCCCCTGATGCACCTGTAACTTGTCCAACTCTCTCCTCAGTAGGCGAGCTTCTTTAAAAGGGTGAAGGCGAAGTCCCTCTGGACTCTTGTCTTCCAGGGCTTCCAGGACCAATTTCCCCATGGGATCTTCCAATTGGTCACACCTTAGCTCCTTCTTGGACAGCTTCGGCAGACACTCTTCTGCCAGTTGAGTTACCCCACAGTAACACTTTGGGACTCCCACTGTGGTAACTCCTATTTCTTCAGCTCTGGATCCTCCTCTGGCTTGGAGTTCAGCCCCTTGACAAAGGGCTCGCACTCCATCTGGTGCCACTTGAGTCCAGTCTTCCCAATCACTGTCCATGACATGGGATCTTCGAGACAGGGCATCTGCATCCCTATTTCCAGCCCCTGGTCTGTACTTGAGACTGAAATTGAATCCAGACAACGCCGCCAACCATCTGTGTCCAGTTGCATCCAGCTTGGCGGTGGTGAATAGATAAGTCAAGGGGTTGTTATCTGTCTTTACAGTAAACTCTGCCCCATACAAGTAGTCTCTCAACTTGTCAACAACTGCCCACTTGAGGGCTAAGAACTCCAACTTGTGGGTGGGATAGTTCTTCTCGGAGGGGTCAGGCTCCGGCTCACATAAGCCACTGGTCGTAGCTGGTCTTCATGCTCCTGGTAGAGTACTCCACCTAGGCCCTCATGGCTGGCATCAACATGTAGCTCATAGGGTCTAGTGGGATCAGCGTAGGCCAAAACTGGGGCTGTGGTGAGACTTCTCTTCAAGGTCCTGAAAGCCTCTTCACACCTTGAATTCCACTGGTCTTGGACCGACTCACTGGACCTCCTAGGCCCCATTCCATCCTCCTCTCCTTCTGTCTTCAGCAGCTCGTTGAGGGGTTTGGCAATGCGGGCAAATCCATCCACAAACCTGCGGTAGTAGGAGCAGAACCCCAAGAAAGACCGAAGTTCTGTAACTGTTGTGGGCCTTGGCCACGAAGTAACTGCCTCCAACTTCTCAGGGTCTGTAGACACTCCCTTTTCAGACACTATGTGTCCCAGATAGTTCACAGAAGACTGATAGAACCGACACTTCTCTGGAGAAAGTTTTAGTCCCTCTTCACTGAGCCTCTTCAGTACTTTCTCCAGCCTGGCTTCATGTTCTTCCAAAGTCTTTCCAAAGACAATGACATCGTCCAGATACACAAGGACTTCTATGAGGTTCATGTCTCCAACTGTCCTTTCCATTAGGCGTTGAAACGTAGCAGGAGCTCCAGATAGGCCCTGGGGCATCCTGTTGAACTCAAAGAATCCCACTGGGGTTATGAAGGCAGTCTTTTCTCTGTCTTCTGGATGCATGGGGATTTGGTAATACCCACTCTTGAGGTCCATCACACTGAACCACTTAGCTCCAGATAAACTCTGCAAGGCATCCTCTATCCTTGGCGTGGTGTACTGGTCAGAATGGTCCTCCTGTTGAGAGTTCTGTAGTCAATGCAGAGCCTCAATGACCCATTCTTCTTTCTGACTACCACAATTGGGGAGGCGTAGGGGCTTCTGGACTCCCTAATCACTCCCGTCTTCTTCAATTCCGCAAGCTGCTCCCTCAGATCCTCCAGATCTGCTAGCGGGACTCGCCTCACTCTCTCTCTGAATGGCTTGTCCTCTTGCATGCGGATACGATGGGTGGCACTCTTCGCACACCCCACATCAAACTCATCTTTGGAGAAAATCTTCTCCCATCTGGTCAGCTGGGCCTTGGCTCTCTCCTTCCAAGCTCCAGGTAGGTTAGGGTTTTCCATGGAGAGTTTCTTCCAGACATCTTCTCCTTCACCCGTCCCCTTCACTTCTGACCAGCCAACTGGACAGCAGGACTCACCTGTCCCAGAAGCATCCTGGCAGGGATCTCCACGGGCCGCTCCGTGGGGTTCCTCACACTGACAGGGACTCTTCCTCTAGCCTTCTTCAGGTCCTTCAATGAGATTACTTCTGGTATCACTTCCAGACCTGAGTGACCCTCCATTGGGTCAGGTTCCAACATTACAAAGGGGCCAGGCTGCTCCCAGGTAAGTTTCACCGTGGCTCTCATGCAGGTTACCTCTCCAGGCTGTAGCACTGCTCCTTCTTTTCCAAGCCTCCATACCCTTCCTATCCCCTCACTTGGGGTCTTCTGCTCTAGGACCAACCGCTGATAGGCTGCCTTCAGCATGGGATGGATCTTGGGAGGTGAAAGATTCTCTTTCTTCACCAGGGGGTCAGAAGCCTTCTGACTAGATCCGTGTTTGTCCCTATGATCAGGGACGTCTTACTGGTTCCTGGTGGGCGGGGACACACCACTGCTAAGGTGTCGAACACTTCAGACTTCCCAGCTACGGATGGGTCAAACGTCAATCTGATGGGTAAGTATCCATCATAGGGGAAACTCTGAGTTCCCAATCCCCTTATCTCCAACTCTTCTATCTTCTGTATAGGCAGATGACTCAGGTATCTGTCATAGAAGTCCCTGTACAACAGGGTCACTTGTGCTCCAGTGTCTAGGAGGGCCTTTGTGTACACTCCTTCCACTTGGATGGGTACAGTAGGGGATGGACCAACTAGCTCCTCTGGGTAGGGCTGAGTTGATGCTGTCCTCTTCTTCGGACTCTTTGCTTTGCCAGCACTTGATTTGCACTTGCTCCTTTCTTGAGCCTGGTATGCATTGATTTTCTCCCTCTTAGTGGGAGTGTGAACCCGTTGAGGGACATTGTTATCTCTCACTTTGAAGAGTTCACGCTTGGGGGTGCTGTGTCTCTCCGGAGGGGTCTTGCCCCCTTTCTCTGGAGTGCACCTTGGTTGAGGATCCCTGGGCCCCTTCTGAGGGGTTTGATCTCCTCGCTTTCTCTTCCTGTTGTGCTTCTTGGAGCTCACTGAAGGTGATGGGCACCCGGTTGACTCCTTCACCGGGGCCCTTTGGCGTTTCCCGCCGGCTGGCGGCTTTCTGCCTTCTTCTTCTTGGGACTGGCACATACAGCTGCAATATGACCAATTCCTCCACAATTAAAGCAAATCATCTCACCGTAGTCAGGTGGGGATGCTGGTGCTGGGACAGCTGGAAACAATTCCTTCCTGCCTGTTTCCTTCTTGGGACTGGGCGTCTCTTTCGCCACTAGAGATGTCAGTATCTCCATCATCTGGGACATCTGCAACTTCAGGGCATCTACCTCTGTGTCTCTTTCAGGGGTTAAGGCCGACCTGACCGTGGCCACTGGAAGCTTGGTAGACCCCATCACCTGCTTCTCCCTTTTCTCTTCCAACATGGCCTCTTCTTCTCTGACCATTCGGATGAGGTCAGGGTAGTCCAGGCTCTTCCCATCCTGCCGGTGCGTAGAATTAGTGCGACAGGGTCCAAGGGTTGGGCTCCCCTCATCACCTGCTGGGCACGGGCTTCATCTACCTTCCCTGGATCTATCCCCTTCTTCAGGATAATCCTATGCAGGATCTTGTCTATGCGTCCCATGTACTCTGACAGCTTCTCCCCTGTCTTCTGGTAACAGTGTTCCAGTTGATAGGTAAGTTCTGTGACTTTTTCTGTCCCACCAAACACACCTTCCAGGATGTCTATGTAGTCCTGGGCAGTGCAATCCTTTTTGCTCGTCTTCAGATTGCGTATGGCCTCTAAGGCAGGTCCTTTTAGGCTTTCAACAATCCTTTGCTTCTTTCTGCCTTCTGAGACCTCCCATTCTTCTAGGGCCTGCGTGGCACCATCTAACCACTCTTCAAATCCCTCTTCTCCCGAGGGCACAGGTGTCCTCCCTGAAAACATCCGGAGTTTCCTGTATCCCGACATTGGGTAATCCCCGGGGTCTCTTCTGCACTGGGTCACAATCTCCCCTAGGACAGCACACAGTTCTGCACTAAGAGTAGTCTGTGCGGGTGCGGGACTTTCCGCGCCCTTCTGCTCCTCCTTCTTTGGGATAGAATGGCTTTCATAGGAGAACCTTCTCCCTTGCGCGGCAGCGCATGCAGCACTTGATAGGCCTGACCATTCGGTGCTTGTATGCTTTGGCTCCTGAACTGCTCTGGAGTCTCTTCCTTCCACTCTATTAAGGCGTATGTGTACCCAGCATCATTTCTCATGTCCATTATCCATGACTTCTGGCATGGGATAATGACATTATGAGCTGCTTCACTGCCTCTCTCTGCCATATCCCTGGCAGTTCAATAACTGCTGCTGCGGCCGGGTCAGCGGCCCATGTTGCGGACCACCGTCCCACTTCTATTGGGTCCATGCCGGTACCTTCTGGCGGCTTTTCCCGCTGACTCAGGATCCCGGAATACGAGCCCCCACGTGTAGCGCTACCCCCAGTTAAGAGAGCCGCTGGTTTGTTTTGGGTCCCTGAGTACAGCTCCACCAACCCCCGGCAATTTGGCTCCACCCGCTCTGGCACAGTTAGTAAAGGGGTACGTCCCTATGCACATAAAACTTAGCTTATACTCTAAGTGTAATTAGTATGAACTCACAAGCAGACTGCTGAAATAAGAATAACTGGCTTTACTTTTGTCAGTAAGGAAAAGAAATAGCAACATGCGTTTGAACATATGACTTACAATACTTTAGCAGGTCCCTGCAATATGCACTTTAACATGTACACATATATGTATCAACTGGTAATGGGGAAACGGAACGCCCAGTGTGGCGACCGTCTGCTATGCACCCCTGAGGTGCAATAAATCTATCTGCGCCTACCTAACGGACCAGGCCTGATCCCTAGCAATAGAGCTCAGTCCTTGTACTAGTACAGTGTTCTTCACCGGCAATAAATCTGTAGAGGTGGTGCACATGTAGCTTTAAATGGTGTCTTTGTAATCCACAAAAAGTAACATTGCTGCTCTGAGGTAAATTGCGCCTAGGCAGTTCAATAGGCATAAAACGTGTGTGTCAATGCAGGATGAGCCTTCCGGCTCTCTCACCAATCCTTGAGTACCGTCCTCAGCTCCGGTCCCTCTAATGGTGGCTCTGGTCTCTTCAATGGCGGCGTCCGGCCTCCTCAGTCACAGCCCTGAACTCCGGTCATCAGCTCCGTCCGACCGACAGTAAGGGGAAGTCTCCGCTCCGCTGCTGTGGACTCTGAGGGGTGAGAGTCTCACTCCATCGGCTGCAAGGCCCAGGCTTCAGGCCTTCAGCTCCGGTCCGCACAGGTGTCTCTGCTGGCTGCAGTCTCCGCGTCACACGCTCTGTCAGCAGAGGCAGGCCAGTCCTGTCAGGCCTCAGAAGAGGAAGTGTCCCAAGAGGAAGAGGCGGTCTCCGCTCTTCCTTTATATACCCTCCCCCAGCAGCCTCCCGGGCGGAAGTCAGCAGCCCGGGGGCCTGGGGAATCATGGGAGATGTAGTCTCTGAGCCTAAAAGGGGTAGAACCCCGCTACATATATACACCATACATCACCCCCACCGTATATATATATATATATATACACCATACATCACCCCTACTGTATATATATATATATATATATATATACACCATACATCACCCCTACTGTATATATATATATATATACACCATACATCACCCCTACCGTATATATATATATATATATACACCATACATCACCCCTACTGTATATATATAATATATATATATATATATATACATCATACATCACCCCTACCGTATATATTATATATACACCATACATCACCCCTACCGTATATATTATATATACACCATACATCACCCCTACCGTATATATATATATACACCATACATCACCCCTACTGTATATATATAATATATATATATATATATATATATATACACCATACATCACCCTAACCGTATATATTATATATATACACCATACATCACCCCTACCGTATATATATATATATATATATATATATATATATATATATATACACCATACATCACCCCTACCGTATATATATATATATATATACCATACATCACCCCTACCGTATATATTATATATACACCATACATCACCCCTACCGTATATATATATATATATATATATTTACACCATACATCACCCCTACCATATATATATATATATATATATACACCATTCATCATCCCTACCGTATCTATATATATATACACCATACATCATCCCTACCGTATATATTATATATACACCATACATCACCCACTGTATATATATATGCTGTCAGCGCGAGGAGGAAAAAAAGCCGATTGCCGACTCTGTTAGTATCACATGATCAGCTGTCATTGGCTGACAGCTGATCACGTAGTAAGGGGTCGGGATCGACCCCTTACTCGGATCTGTGATCCAGCGAGTCTCACAGACTCGCTGATCACAGAGCGCGCCGCGCGCGCCCTTCAGGGGGCGCGCAGGCAGCTCGTGTCCGGGACGACGTCAATAGACGTCGTCCCGGCACAATAGATCCGCGCTGTAGCCGTCATTTGGCTATAGCGCGGGTCTATAGTGGTTAAATTGCAATTAGTGTATGAATAGTCAATGAGTTTGTTAGCTTTCACATGGATACACTAAGCAGGCTAGATACAGTGCCATGGGGAGCAGAAAAGAACTGTCAAAAGATCTGCGTAACAAGATAATGGAACTTTATAAAGATGAAAAGGGATATAAAAAGATTTCCAAAGCCTTGAATATGCCAGTCAGTACTGTTCAATCACTTACTGTATTAAGAAGTGGAAAATTTGGGGATCTCTTGATACCAAACCAAAGTCAGCTATACCAAGAAAGATTGCAGCCACAACTGCCAGAATAATTGTTTGGGATACAAAGAAAAACCCACAGGTAACCTCAGGAGAAATACAGGCTGCTCCGGAAAAAGACGCGTGGTTGTTTCAATAAGCACAATACGACGATACGTGAACAAAAATGAGCTGCATGGTCCAGTTACCAGAAAGAAGCCTTTGCTGCGCCAAAGCCACAAACAAGCCCGGTTACAATATGCCCGACAACACCTGGACACGCCTCACAGCTCCTGGCACACTGTAATCTGGAGTGACGAGACCAAAATAAAGCTTTATGATCACAACCATAAGCGCTATTTTTGGAATGAATGAATGATTTGTATAGCGATACAATGCGAACTGAATCGCCTCAAGGCGATGTATTGGTGCTTTGTTGTCAAGCTTCTTAGAAGAGGTAGGTCTTGAGTTTTTTCCTGAAGGCCTGATGGTTTTCTTCCATGCGGATGCCGGTCGGTAGAGCGTTCCATAGCCGTGGTCCTTGGACAGCGAATCTCCGTTCCCCCTTTGATTTGTAGCGGGATTTGGGAATGAGGAGGAGGTTTTGGTTAGACGATCGAAAACTGCGATTGGGTGTGTAGTGTTTTATTTTCTCGAGTAGGTATTGAGGAGCGTCCCCATGGGTGCATTTGTGGGTGAGGCAGAGGGTCTTGAATGTGATCCGATTCTTCACGTTTAGCCAATGTAGGCTCCTCAGGGAAGGGGAGATGGATTCCCAGGTTTTTTTTCCTGTTATCAGCCTTGCCGCCGTGTTTTGGATAAGTTGTAAGCGCACAAGTTGATATTGGGGTAATCCTATGTAAAGGGAATTTGCATAGTCAAGTCGTGAATTAATGACCGTTCCAACTACCGCTGCTTTGTCCTCCTTTGGAATGAAGGGGATGAGTCTGCGTAGCAGGCGGAGCAGATGGTGAGAACCACTGACTACTGCTCCTATTTGGGCATCCATTGACATTTCTGAGTCAAAAATAACTCCAAGACTCTTGGTCCTTGGGGAGATGGTCTGTCCAAAGATGGTGGGCGGTGTCCAAGGGATCTTGGTTCGGGAGTTTTGGTTTGCATGTAGAATAAGAAGTTCTGTTTTCGATTCGTTGAGTTTGAGGGAGCTAGTGGTCATCCAGTCTTCTATCAGGGTGAGGCATTTTTCTAATTGCTGATGATGGTCTTTTTGTCCGGTGATACGAAAATATAATTGCGTGTCGTCAGCGAGTGGAAGCAGAGGTCTGATCTTCTGATGATTTTGAGGAGTGGGCAGATGTATATGGAGAGGAAGAATACCATCCACACTGTGAAGCATGGTGGTGGCTCACTGATGTTTTGGGGGGGGGGGGGGGGGGGTGTGAGCTCTAAAGGCACAGAGAATCTTGTTAAAATTGATGGCAAGGTGAATGCCTTATGTTATCAGAAAAAACTGGCAGACAATTTGCATTCTTCTGCAGGAAAGCTGTACATGGGACGGTCTTGGACCTTCCAGCACGACAATGACCATTAGGGTGCCCACGTGTCCCGGATTGCCCGGGATTGTCCCTGACTTCAGACTTTTGTCCCGTGTCCCGGATACCTTCATTCCGGGACCATACAGTGTCCCGGAATGAAAAAACCCCACAGTGACCACTGACCAGTCCGCTCCGCCGACTCACTTCTCCCTTCCGGCGCCAGCCCGCCACCCTTAAAAAATGTAACGCATCATAGGCTGGCTGCCAGGCTGGTTGCTAGGCTAGGGGCCGCTCCGCGTCTAGCAACGTCAGCTGAGGCCTGAGGGGCGGGCTGACAGACACGTGGGCGGCACTGGCAGTCAGTGTGGGCAGTGCATCCGCCCGCATCCTGTGGCTGAGAGGCGAGCAGCGCGCGTGTCCACCGCTCAGTAATCCAGAGAGAGAGAGAGAGCGAGCAGCCACAGTGGGCCGGCCAGCAGTGCACAAAGTGGCGCCAGTGACATGTGACGCCAGTGACCTGTGACGCCAGTGACCTGTGACGCCAGTGACGGTGACCAGACTCACCCAGACAGAGCCAGTGCCACAGTTGTTTAAACTTCTCTCCTGAGCCCTGCAGCCAGCCTGAGCCTCCTCTGACTGAGTCCTCCTCCAGGCTCCTCCCGCCCACGAGGTCCGCAAGTGCCGCCTGCAGTCAGTGCCAGACATTCTTCCAGAACCAGCACAGGTTAGTGTACTGTCTTTGTTACACTCACACTTTGTCCCCCTCCATTCTGCTGCTGTCCCCCTCTGTTCTTCCTCCATGTCCCCCTCCATTCTGCTGCTGTCCCCCTCCATTCTTCCTCTGTGTCTCCCTCCGTTCTACTGTCCCCCTCTGTTCTTCCTCTGTGTCTCCCTCCGTTCTACTGTCCCCCTCCGTTCTTCCTCTGTGTCTCCCTCCGTTCTACTGTCCCCCTCTGTTCTTCCTCCGTGTCCCCCTCCATTCTGCTGTCCCCCTCCGACGGAGGGGGACAGCAGAACGGAGGTGGACACGGAGGAAGAATTGAGGGGGACACGGAGGAAGAAAGAAGGGGGGCAGCAGCAGAACAGAGGGGGGCACGGAGGAAGAACGAAGGGGGACAGCAGAACGGAGGGGGACACAGAGGAAGAACGGAGGGGGACAGCAACAGAACAGAGGGGGACACAGAGGAAGAACGGAGGGGGACAGCAGCAGAACAGAGGGGGACATGGAGGAAGAATGGAGGGGGACAGCAGAACAGAGGGGGACAACAGAACGGAGGGGGACAGCAGAACGGAGGGGGACATGGAGGAAGAACGGAGGGGGACAGCAGTAGAACAGAGGGGGACAAGGAGGAAGAACGGAGGGGGGCAGCAGAACAGAGGGGTCCCCCTCCGTTCTTCCTCCGTGTCCCCCTCCATTCTTCCTCCGTGTCCCTCTCCGTTCTGCTGCTGTCCCCCTTCCGTTCTTCCTCCTTGTCCCCCTCCGTTCTGCTGTCCATACCACCTGTCTAAACTGATTACCACACCACCTGTCTAAACTGGTTACCACTTTTTTTTTGCCAAAAATTGGCAAAAAAAAGTATCAAAAACATATTTTTTGTGCGGGGGGGGGGGGTCCCTGAATGGCAGTTTGGAAATGTGGTCACCCTAATGACCATAAGCACAAGGCCAAGGTGACCCTCCAGTGGTTACAGCAGAAAAAGGTGAAGGTTCTGGAGTGGCCATCACAGTCTCCCGGCCTTAATATCATCGAGTCAATACGGGGAGATCTCAAACCTGCGGTTCATGCAAAACGACCAAAGACTTTGCATGACCTGGAAGAATTGTGAATTGTGCCAAGACTAATGGACCACCATCTGCAATAATTCGGGCCTCATAGACAACTATTACAAAAGACTGACCACTGTCATTGATGCTGAAGAGGGCAATACCCAGGATTAAGAACTAAGGGGGTGCAGACATTTGAAAAGGGGGAAGGCATTCCATTGGTTTAATTGTTGCCATGTTTTGTTTTGTGATCGGGCCATCCAGTTATTACCTACAGTTACAGAATAGTAGACATGTGCACAATAGAAAAATTTGTTTTGTTTCGTTTCTGTTCGTTTCCGTTGATTCGTAACGATTCGTAATTTGGTAAGTCGTCGGTGTTCGTATTCGGACTCGTTCGTATTTTCGTAAGAGTTATTTTTCCGTTGATTCGTATTTCCGTTAGTCGAATTTTCGTTTATTCGAAATTCGTATTTTCGTTATATTTCGTATTCGGACGCATTCGTATTTTCGGAAGAGCTATATTTTCGTTGATTTGAAATGATTCGTATTTCCGTTAATCTAATTTTCGTTGATTCGAAATCCGTATTTTCGTATATTTAATTACATTCGTACTTTCGTGAGATTGATTTATTCGTACTTTCGTAACATTGTTTTCGTCGATTCGTAATCGGAGCATAATTCGTAATTTTACGTAATGTGTATGCTATTTACATGTTTAGGAAACAAAGAATTTCTCTCTCACAAGTCAGAACTTAACTCAAAAATTCACCAAAACACAGAGCCTCCGACCCAACCACACCCTATCTGGACTCTGGATGGAATATTTCAGAATCAGAACTAACATTCGTTCTTTCGAATTCTCGATCAGCAGAATTTTCGTTATTTCGTATTTTCGTTGTTTTGATTTCCTTTTTTCTGAAAATTTGTAATTTCAATTTTTCGTTCATTTTGATTTTCGTTATTTTTGAATCTTTGTTCGGTATTTTCGTTGTTTCTGTTTTCGTTTTTTCGGATTTTCATTCTTTCGTAGTTTCATTGTTTCTAATTTAATTATTTCGTATTTTTGTTGTTTTTCATATTCGTTCTTCTCGATAGTTCGTTTTTCGTTAGAATTTTTAGTAAACCATTCGTTCATTCGTACGATTACGAATGAACGAATATATAACGATAAATAATAAATATTAAATAATAAATAATAAAAAAGAAAAGTTGCGCAAAATATTTATTGCTTATTTTCGTGTATATCTCACAATAAGTTGCAGCTTTTCTCCTTTTAGTGTCTTTTTGTAATATATGGTTGGTCATTTAGAATCTATATATTTTCCCTTTTGCTCCAAGCGCAGTTTTCTCCCTTCCGAATATATAACGAATTTGAACGGAAAACAAATTCGTAACTAAAACGAATTGCACATGTCTACAGAATAGGAATTCCATAAGAAATACAAGAAATGGGTTTTGCCGCTCACTTATGTTTTCTATAAAAAATCCATTCTGTATATGACCAATTCTCCAGGGGGAGGGGGGGTTGGGCAAACTTTTCAACACAACTGTATGTTATAATAGCGGCAAAACAAACTAGCGCAAAGGCTATGTTTCCTTCGCCGAAGTCCATCGTCTTCTAGATAACTTTTTTTATCAACGAAAAGCTAGCTAGCATTCTCATAGACAAACATAAAAAATTCCTAAAAATCTGGGCCCCATGGATACCATACGCTGCTCCTTCCATGTCCCCCGAAAGTTCCACACTTCTATGGGCATTTACGACCCTGGGTTTTCCGGCTAGGGTGTTCCTTGTTGTCCTTCTCCTGCTCTCATGCCTTCCTCTTAATCTTGCTCTATCCCATGCCCTATGATCCTTTTCTTGGCCCCCAGTTTTGGGAGGCCCTGACTACTATATTTCTTGATCACCCTCTGTGTAGGACCCAACTCTGTGTAATCCAAGAATGTCTCCTAGTTCACAATGAACGCGTTTGCCACCTTTTCTTTCCAAGGTTTAGGAGGGTGTCTATGGGAATGTTTGACCATTCTTCCAGAAACGCGCATTTGTGAGGTCAGGCCTGGCTCACAGTCTCCGCTCTAATTCATCCCAAAGGTGTTCTAACGGGTTGAGGTCAGGGCTCTGTGCAGGCCAGTCAAGTTCCTCCACCCCAAACGCACTCATCCATGTCTTTATGGACCTTGATTTGTGCACTGGTGCGCAGTCATGTTGGAACAGGAAGGGGCCGTCCCCAAACTGTTCCCACAAAGTTGGGAGCATGAAATTGTCCAAAATGTCTTGGTATGCTGACGCCTTAAGAGTTCCCTTCACTGGAACTAAGGGGCCAAGCCCAACCCCCGAAAAACAACCCCCACACCATAATCCCCCCTCCACCAACCGGTGTACAAAGCAAGGTCCATAAAGACATGGATGAGCGAGTTTGGGTGGAGGAACTTGACTGGTTGGCACAGAGTCCTGACCTCAACCCAATAGAACACCTTTGGGATGAATTAGAGCGGAGACTGTGAGCCAGGCCTTCTTGTCCAACATTAGTCCAACATTAGTGACTCCTGAGCTCAACTTGATAGAACACCTTTGGGATGAATTAGAGCGGAGACTGCGATCCAAGCCTTCTCATTCAACATCAGTGCCTGACATCATAAATACGCTTCTGGAAGAATGGTCAAACATTTCCATAGACACCCTCCTAAACCTTGTGGACGGCCTTCCCAGAAGAGTTGAATCTGTTATAGCTGCAAAGGGTGGGCCAACTCAATATTGAACCCTATGGACTGAGACTGGGGTGCCATTAAAGTTCATGTGCATGTAAAGGCAGGCGTCCCAATACTTTTGGTGATATTGTTCATCTCTCCTCAAAATAATAAAAAAATCAGCTCATTATTCAGCAATTGTTCTCGTTTCTCCATATCTGGCCGATCTCGAAAGGCAAATCTCTTGCTGGGGCAAAAATACAACAACAACAAAAAAGCGCTTTTTCAGATTTTCAGAGAAACCGACAGCAGTTTAGTAATTAGAAAATTAGAAATTTAGAAAGGAGAAATTTAGAAAAGAGAAATTTAGAAAAGAGAGATTTAGAAAATAGAAAATATATCAGAAATATAAATTAAATATATATTTTTTTTAAAAAAGCGCTTTTTCAGATTTTCAAAGAAACCAACAGCAGTTTAGTAATTAGAAACTTAGAAATTTAGAAAAGAGAAATTTAGAAGAGAGAAATTTAGAAAAGAGAAATTTAGAAAAGAGAAATTTAGAAAAGAGAAATTTAGAAAAGAGAAATTTAGAAAAGAGAAATTTTGAAAATAGAAAATACAGGGGGTCCCCGACTTACGAACGCCCGACCTACGAACATCCCCTACTTACGAACGAGGCGCTGCGGGGACCCTCCGCCATTTTCCGCCGTGTTCCGCCGTGTTTTGGCCGTTCTGCGCATGCGCGGCCATTCGGAGCCTCGGAAAACTTCGGAAATGTCCGTAATTTGCCGCGCATGCGCAGAACGGCAATGGACGGAACATCGGAAATGTCCGGAAATGGTCGTATTTGTCGGTCTGCGCATGCGCGGCCGACTTACGAACATTTCCGACTTAAGTACAGGCGGGCAGTCCCTAACGAGTTCGTAACTCGGGGACCCCCTGTATATCAGAAATATAAATGAAATATAATTAAAAAAATATATATGTTTCTATATTTTACAATTAAATTTTTAGGTTTAGATACGATTTAATTTTCAGTACCGGGCCTCCGTTTTTCACACTGAAAATGATCTCTCCTCAAAACAAAACAAAAATATAAGCTCTATATTTATATATATTATCACCTCTTTCTCCAAATCTAGCTGATCTTGAAATACATTTTATCAATTTTCAGAGAAACCAACAGCAGTTAGGCCCCTTTCACACTGGGGCGGTTTTCAGGCGATACAGCGCTAAAATAGCGCCTGTATACCGCCTGAAAAAAACCGGCCCCATTCACTCCAGTGTGAAAGCCGGCGGGCTTTCACACTGGAGCGGTGCGCTAGCAGGACCGCAACAAAAGTCCTGCTAGCTGCATCTTTGGAGCGGTGAAGGAGCGGTGTATTTACCGCTCCTATACCGCTCCTTCCCATTGAAATCAATGGGAAACCGCAGGGATACCGCCCGCAAACCGCCGCTGCAGCGGCGCTTTGCGGAGGTTTTTAACCCTTTTGCGGCCGCTAGCGGGGTTAAAACCACCCCGCTAGCGGCCGCATACCGCGGGTAAAACGATGGTAAAGCAGCGCTAAATATAGCGCTGCTTTACCGTCGCCGCCCCGCATCGCCCCAGTGTGAAAGGGGCCTAAAGAATCTCGAACGTTAGAAATTTAGAAACTGGAAATTTTGAAATTAGAAATACATAAGAAAACTGCGCTTAGAAAAAAATAATAAATTTAAAAAATAAAATTCCTTACATAAGAAATATAAATTTAAAAAGTTGCTGTTTTCTATATATTACATTTTTATTTTTAGGTTTATGATTAATATTTCAGTATTGGGCCTCCGTATTAGAAATGTATCTCTTAGCTTTATGATACAAAAAGAAATGTATGTCTTCTCAAAAAAAATAAAATAAAAAAAAAACAGCTCATCCTTCAGCAGTTGTTTCCATTTATCTATATAGATATTGAAATCTAAATCTCTTGCTGGGGTAAAAAAAAAAATAAAAAAAAAAGGAAAACAAAAAAATAAAAATAAAAAAAAGGTTTTAGATTTTAAGAGAAACCAACAGCAGTTTTAAAATTAGAAAATTAATAATTTAGAAATGAAAAAAAAAAAGAAAATAGAAATATGTTAGAAATACAAATTAAATATTGATAAAAAAAATAAATAAAGCTATATTTTTTTGGTTTCAGTTAAATTCCTCCAGATTTGGGGTTTTATTAAATACCTTTTTACTAATCTGCAATACTCCAAATTTACTTTGGCATTAAGATTATCACGGTAATAAAATAAATCTGTAACTCGTGACACTGATACAGCAAAAGTCAACTCCTCCGCCACCTCGTCGGCCCAATCAACACATAGACGCAACATCCCGAATACCAGTTGTTGGTTTTCACCTCCGATAACACCGGAACAGCTGGAGGTCAAACGGCGGAGATGGGATAACAGCTGCTGTGCCCGAGACTCCGACTAATTACTCTGAATTAAATTGTACGGATTATTGGACACCGTTCAACGCCAAGCTTTCTTCCCACTTGAAAACGCTGGCGAGACGTAATCCTGCGATTGCCAGAAAGCTGATCCAATTAATCATGTATATGAGGGATTTCATATAGAGAATTAGATGGAAAGACGTGGAGCCTTGGGTCAGCCATAGAGCGCCCAATGGTGGTCACCGTTGGGTATCAGGAGCTGCCTATGGGAAGAAAACACTTCAATACAATATACAGTATCTCACAAAAGTAAGTACACCCCTCACATTTGTGTAAATATTTTCTTCTATCTTTTCATGTGACAACACTGAAGAAATGACACTTGTCTACAATGTAAAGTAGTGAGTGTACAGCTTGTATAACAGTGTAAATTTGCCGTCCCTCAAAATAACTCAACACACAGCCATTAATGTCTAAACCGCTGGCAACAAAAGTCAGTACACCCCTAAGTGAAAATGTCCAAATTGGGCCCAATTAGCAATTTTCCCTCCTCTGTGTCATGTGACTCGTTAGTGTTACAAGGTCTCGGGTGTGAATGGGGAGCAGGTGTGTTAAATTTGGTGTTATCGCTCTCACTCTCTCATACTGGTCACTGGAAGTTCAACATGGCACCTCATGGCAAAGAACTCTCTGAGGATCTGAAAAAAAGAATTGTTGCTCTACATAAAGATGGCCGAGGCTATAAGAAGATTGCCAAGACCCTGAAACTGAGCTGCAGCACGGTGGCCAAGACCATACAGCGGTATAACAGCACAGGTTCCACTCAGAACAGGCCTCGCCATGGCCGACCAAAGAAGTTGAGGTCACGTGCTCAGCGTCATATCCAGAGGTTGTCTTTGGGAAATAGACGTTTGAGTGCTGCCAGCATTGCTGCAGAGGTTGAAGGGGGGTGGGAAGGTCAGCCTGTCAGTGCTCAGACCATACGCCGCACACTGCATCAAATTGGTCTGCATGGCTGTCGTCCCAGAAGGAAGCCTCTTCTAAAGATGATGCACAAGAAAGACCGCAAACAGTTTGCTGAAGACAAGCAGACTAAGGACATGGATTACTGGAACCGTGTCCTGTGGTCTGATGCAGTGGCGGCCCATCCAGAGGGGGCGCCCCCCTCCCCCCTCCAGGCAGTGACAAAAAAAAAAATACTGGCCCTTTAAAAAAAATAATACAAAAAAAGGTCCTTAAGTGCACTGTGTTCGGACGCCAGACACAGTGCACTTATGGGAAGCGCCACGTCTATGCAACCACAAGATTGCAGACGCGGCGCTTCATTTGGGAGCGTTTAGCCCGCCTTGGAGCACTTTCCGAAGCGCCGAGTAGCTTCCGCCCGGCGCGTGTAGTATCTATTACCACTGCCGGGCGGTTTGATTGACATCTCAGTTTGATGTCACTTCCTGTTTTCTTTCTCCCATTGCGTCCGGGAGAAAAAAAACAGGAAGTATGAGAGGAGCGGACGGACCCCTCAATCGCCGTTGTGGAAGAGGACACCGCAGGAACGGAGAGGACAACACACAGCAAGGTAAGTAGTACCGCTGTGCTCCCGCGGAGAACGGGGGGGGGGTTCGCTGCATGTAAGGACGGACTCCGCTGGGGACACCTGATGTAAGGAGGGACTCCGCTGGGGACACTGATGGCATCTGGTGGCAGGCGACGTGGCTAGTGACACGCTCAGGGCTCCCACTGATTCTGCATTATGGTGAGTTGAATTATTTAATTTTATATTACAATGTAATAATAGTAATAATGCACTTCAATCATCCTGACACCATAACAACCATGGCGCCGGGATGATTGAAGTGCTAACACCAGGTGTTTGGAATATCTTTATCTGCTGATTGTTAAACTTCTCATATTTTTATTGTTGTGTAGGACCTGGGCCTGCTGTCCCTCCATCCCTCTCTCCCTCCATCCCTCGTTCATCTCAGACGCTAACCACACCACCTTAGAGCCACCCCCACTATTTTGCTGAAACCACACTAATTTTCACCAAGTGGGAGGGTCAAAAAGGAAGGGTGGGGTCTGGCGCCCCCCCATCCTAAAACTTCACCAGCCGCCACTGGTCTGATGAGACCAAGATAAACGTATTTGGTGTCAGATGGTGTCAGGCGTGTGTGGGGGCAACCAGGTGAGGAGGACAAAGACAAGTGTGTCTTCCCTACAGTCAAGCATGGTGGTGGGAGTGTCATGGTCTGGGGCTGCATGAGTGCTGCCGGCACTGGGGAGCTACAGATCATTGAGGGAACCATGAATGCCAACATGTACTGTGACATACTGAAGCAGAGCATGATCCCCTCCCTTCAGAGACTGGGCCGCAGGGCAGTATTCCAACATGATAACCACCCCAAACACACCTCCAAGACCACCACTGCCTTGCTAAAGAAGCTGAGGGTAAAGGTGATGGACTGGCCAAGCATGTCTCCAGACCTAAACCCTATTGAGCATCTGTGGGACATCCTCAAACGGAAGGTGGAGGAGCGCAAGGTCTCTAACATCCACCAGCTCCTCTTAGAGGAGTGGAAGAGGACTCCGGTGCCAACCTGTGAAGCTCTGGTGACCTCCATGCCCAAGAGGGTTAAGGCAGTGCTGGAAAATAAATGGTGGTCACACAAAATATTGACATTTTGGGCCCAATTTGGACATTTTCACTTAGGGGTGTACTCACTTTTGTTACCAGCGGTTTAGACATTAATGGCTGTGTGTTGAGTTATTTTGAGGGGACGGCAAATTTACACTGTTATACAAGCTGTACACTCACTACTTTACATTGTAGACAAGTGTCATTTCTTCAGTGTTGTCACATGAAAAGAGAGAAGAAAATATTTACAGAAATTTGAGGGGTGTACTTACTTTTGTCAGATACTGTATCTTCAATGACTCTTATTTATATTGATATATACTTTTGTATACTATTTTATTATGTCGTACTACCCCGGCAGGGGTTGCAGATGACTGGTGGTTTCCCCACAAAGCCAGTTGCACAGCCAGGTAACAAGCATTTTCCACACTTCATCCAGACACAAGGAGCTTTAACAAATGCCCTCAACATGGGGGGGGGGGGGGGGGGGGTGTGGTGCTTTGGGGCAGGGGGCTCTGCCCCTCCACCCCAAAGCACGTTGTCCCCATGTTGATGGGGACAAGGGCCTCTTCTCCATAACCCTTGGCGGTAGGTGAGGTGGGGGTCTGCGGGTGGGGGGCTTATTAGGTATCTGGAAGCACCCTTTAACAAGGGGGCCCCCAGATCCCACACCTCCCTTGTGAATGAGTATCGGATACACTGTACCCCTACTCATTCACCAAAAAAAACAACAGTTTTTGACAATTCCTTTAATAAAAATAAAAAAAAAAACAATGTCCCCCCCATGTAGATCCATTGCCATTCACGTCGCCCCGCCGCACCCGAAAAAAGAGAAAAAAAAAAAGCTCCGCCCGCGACGAAGGCTGACCACCGACTGCCTGGTCCTCCATCTGATAGTTCTTAACTATGAAAGGGGCGAGGTCACCTGGTGGCACTGCCCGACTGTGACGTCAGCAGCCCAGCATACACTGGTCAATGACGTCACAGGGGGCGGTGCCACCACCAGGTGACGTCGTTGGGTGGCACCGCCCCTTACCTATTTAAGAACTGTCAGATGGAGGACCAGGCAGTCGGCTGTCAGCCTTCGTCGTGAGCTGAGCTTTTATTTTTGGGTCAGAGACTGCAGACATGATACAAGAGATGGTCGGAGACTGCAGACATGATACAGGAGATGGTCAGAGACTGCAAACATGATACAGGAGATGGTCAGAGACTGCAGACATGATACAGGAGATGGTCAGAGACTGCAGACCTGATACAGGAGATGGTCAGAGACTGCAGACATGATACAGGAGATGGTCAGAGACTGCAGACATGATACAGGAGATGGTCAGAGACTGCAGACCTGATACAGGAGATGGTCAGAGACTGCAGACATGATAAAGGAGATGGTCAGAGACTGCAGACATGATACAAGATACGGTAAGAGACTGCAGACATGATACAAGAGATGGTCAGAGATTGCAGACATAGTACAGGAGATGGTCAGAGACTGCAGACGTGATACAGGAGATGGTCAGAGACTGCAGACGTGATACAGGAGATGGTCAGAGACTGCAGACATGATACACTAGATGGTCAGAGACTGAAGATATGGTACAGAAGATGGTCAGAGAAAGCGGACATGATACAAGAGATGGTCAGAGACTGCAGACATAATACAGGAGACGGACAGAGACTGCAGACGTGATACAGGAGATGGTCAGAGACTGCAGACATATTACAGGAGATGGTCAGAGACTGCAGACATGATACAGGAGATGGTCAGACTGCAGACATGATACAGGAGATGGTCAGAGACTGCAGACCTGATACATGAGATGGTCACCTATTATTGATGTGGAAAGTCGGATTTCTCACAGCAGCAGATTTGGGGTCTCAGCTGCTACAAGCTGAATGCCTGCGGAGTGTCGCTGCACATTGCTGAGTGATGCGGATTTCTGTGGCTCTCTAGAATCTCCTCATTGTATTTTCTTTGTCATTTGTCTCTATGTGACTCTTCGCTGAATGAAGCACAGGAGGAGGGGGGAGTCACCGGGGACGGAGCTCGGTGTCTTCAGAGGGAAGCAGTGGGATTTAACCGACTATTCATAGCTTGTTGCCATGGTGACGGTAACGCGCTCGTCCTGTAGGTGGGTTTCCCACATCGGCTCTGACTCACTGACACACTTACAGTCACCTGCTTCTCCCTGGCCCACTTCTAACCGCTCCGAAAATAACACCGCCGTGTTACATCATCAGCGATCCATTCATCATCCTCCTCGTTCTCTGAAATAACTTGTGTGGGAGAAGAATATAGAACAACCGCCATTCATCCCCATCAGAAGAATTCCCCATATAGAGATACTTTATACAACATTACATAGTTCCAGCTTGGACCAACTCTGTATATACCATACCTGTGGGGTCCTTATAGAGCCTGAAAATTACTGTATAGACACCGCTACTACACCGCTACTACACCACTACTACACCTCTTCTGCACCACTACTGCACCGCTGCTACAGCCACTACTACTACACCATTACTGCAACACTACTACACCTCTTCTTCACCATTACTACAGCCACTACTACTACTACACCACTACTACTACACTACTACTATACCACTACTACACCACTACTGCCCCACTACTACACCACTACTACACTACTACTACACCAATACTGCACCACTACTACACCGCTACTACACTACTACTACACAGATACTGCACCACTACTGCATCGCTACTGCCCCACTACTGCATCGCTACTACACCACTACTACACTACTACTACACCACTACTGCACCACTACTGTATCGCTACTGCACCACTACTACACTACTACTACACCACTACTGAATCGCTACTGCACCACTACTACACCGCTACTACACTACTACTACTACACTACTACTACACCACTACTGCACCACTACTGCATCGCTACTGCACCACTACTTCACCATTACTACACTACTACTGCACCGCTACTACACCACTACTGCACCATTTAACACCATTACTACACCACTGCTGCACCATTACTACAGCCACTACTACTACACCACTACTACTACTACACTACTACTACACCACTACTGCACCACTACTGCATCGCTACTGCACCACTACTACACGGTTACTACACTACTACTACACCACTACTGCATCGCTACTGCACCACTACTACACCACTACTACACTACTACTACACCACTAGTGCATCGCTACTGCACCACTACTACACCGCTACTAAACTACTACTACACTACTACTACACCACTACTGCACCGCTACTACACCACTACTGCACCATTACTACACCACTGCTGCACCGCTACTACACCACTAATACACCATTACTACACCACTGCTGCACCGCTACTACACTGCTACTGCACTATTACTACACCACTACTGCACCGCTACTACACCACTACTGTACCATTACTACACCACTACTGCATCGATACTGCACCGCTACTACACCACTACTACACATTACTACACCACAGCTAAACTACAGCTAAACTACTGTTACTACACCACTACTACACCATTACTACACCGCAACAACACCACTATTACACTGCTACTACATCGCTAGTACACGGCAACACCTCTACTATACTGCTACTACACGATTGCTACACTGCTACTACAATGCTACTACACAACTACTACACAACTACTTTACCACTAATACACTGCAACACCACTACTTCACCTCTACTACACTGCAACACCACTACGACACTGCTACTACACTACTACTACACCACTGCTGCACTGCTACTACAATGTTACTAATAACTACTACACCACTACTACACTGCAACTATACAACCACTAAACTATCACAACTACACCGCTACTACACAACTGCTACACCACTAATACACTACACCACCGCTTAACTACCACAACTACGCCACTACTGCACCGCTATTACACCACTACTACGCCATTGTTACACCACTACTATACAACTACTACACCACTACCAAACCAAGCAACTACACCACTACTACACTGCAATTATACCACTGCTAAACTACCACAACTATACTACTGCTACACCACTACTGTACCCCCGCTAAACTACAGATTCCACACCACTACTACATGGCTACTACAATGCTACTTCAGTGGTCTCCACTAGTTTGCAGACCCTGTGCTTAGCGGCTGCCCTGCTGTACTCTGAACTCAGGGGCCACTTGCTCAGCATGGGCACCATTCAGAGATTGCTTTGTCTTTCCTCAATCAGTGCAACACGTTCTCTGATTGATTCCTCTAGCACAGTGATTCTCAACCGGGGTTATGCGGAACCCCAGGGTTCCTCCAGAGGTTTCTAGGGCTTCCTTCACAGGTTTCTAGGGCTTCCTTCACAGGTTTCTAGGGCTTCCTTCAGCAATGGGCCATTTCTGCCTCTCAGATAAGTTCCCACCGACACCATTGATCTTTTTAGCTATCTGTAAGGAGTTAATTCTTCCCAATGACCACAAGTGTAAGGACCATTCTTCCCACTGACCGTCACACCAATGTATCATGAGTTGTAGATTTCTAATTTTTAGTAGGGGTTCCCAGAGACCAGGGAACTATTTCAAGGGTTCCTCTGTGTTGAAAAGGTTTGAGAAAGGCTGGTCTAGCAGCTGTAAATCACTGCATAGACACTGCTACTACACTGCTACTGCACCACTGCTACAGTGATCTCTGCTTGCTTCTGAGTCACACACCAGGTGGCTGCCCTGCTGTGTAGTGAATACAGGAGGTCGTTAACTCAGTACAGGACCCAGAATCTAGTGGAGATCACTGTAGTAGTGGTGTAGTAGTGGTGTAGTTGCGGTGTAGTAGCGGTGTAGTAGTTGTGTAGTAGCGGTGTAGTAGTGGTGTAGTAGCGGTGTAGTAGTGGTGTAGTTGCGGTGTAGTAGCGGTGAAGTAGTTGTGTAGTAGTGGTGTAGTAGTGGTGTAGTAGATGTGTAGTAGCGGTGTAGTAGTTGTGTAGTAGCGGTGTAGTAGTGGTGTAGTAGCGGTGTAGTAGTTGTGTAGTAGTAGTGGTGTAGTAGCAGTGTAGTAGTTGTGCAGTAGTGGTGTAGTCACGGTGTAGTAGCGGTGTAGTAGTTGTGTAGTAGCGGTGTAGTAGTGGTGTAGTAGCGGTGTAGTAGTTATATAGTAGCGGTCATTTTTCAGTGTTTCTCTCACATAGGGCAATCCATTGAAATTAATGGGCTGCCCTACATGCCACGTGTAGGAAAGTGCCCGGTGGCAATTGTGGGTGTGAATCCAGTCTTACTGAGGTGAGAAGGTCTGCCCTCCCCTTGCATACCTAGTGACGTCGCTTGTCTCATGGGTTCCAGTACTGTCACAGCTAATTCAATATTTGCCCTTTAACTAGACACGTAGTTGGATGGGGGTGGGGAAGGTGCGGTTGGCCATGCTATGTCAGCAATACCACTAGGTGCTTCCGCGAGACAAGCTCTGTCACTAGGTATGCAGGGGGAGGGGGTGTCCATTCCCCTCTTGCATCCCTTGTTATTCATTTCATTGGTCGCAAGGATGCAGAACGCTGAGCCACACAATATCATTGGTTGCTGGGATGCAGATGTCCGCACAGTGTCATGTATTTTCATGGCCTGGCCACCCATACTATGCAGAGGCGTAACTAGAACCTTCAGGGCCCCTGTGCAAGAAACCATGGAGGGCCCCCCTGACCCCCGCCCGGGCTCCCTTCCATTGTGATGGAACATCAGGGATCGGTCGCGAGTGCGACCTTTGCGACCATGGTAGTTCCACCAATGATGTCAGAAGGTTTTTTTTTATTTTTGTTATTTTATTTTTTTATTATTTGTTACCATTCATTTATTTATGTATGTATTTTATTTATTTATGTGTTTTATTTTTTTATTTTATTATTATTTTATTATTATTTTTAATTACTATTATTATTTTATTATTATCTTATTATTATTATTATTATTATTTTATTATTATCTATTTATTTATTAATAGTTTTTACTATTATACTATTACTATATTGGGATATTTACTATTATCTATTATACTATTATAATATAAAACTATATATATTATTATTATTACTATTATTATTAATATTTATTATTACTATTATTTTTTTAATTATATTATTATTATTTTATTATTATCTTATGTATTTTTTTTTAATTAATATTATCTTATTATTATTCGTTTATGTGTTTTATTTATTTTTATGTATTTTACTTTTTTATTTATGTATTTTATTTATTTGTTTTTTTACCATTCTTTTATTCAAATTTATTTTTTACCACTCTTTTATTTATTTATTTTATTTATTCATGGGTTTATTTAAATTATTTCAGCTGCACAGAACGAATGGACAGGAATAGCTTTGTACAGAGGCTTCCTGTTCATTCACAAACTGAAACATAGTAAACACAGTTTACTACGCCTCGGATTATGAATGAACAGAATCAGTGATCAGTGCGGATCACTGACACTATTTCTTAAGACAATGAGGGGGGCGGTAAATGACACATTTACCGATCTCTTCCCAGCTCTTCATCCTGACGCTCCAGCAGGGGAGGGGAGGGGGGAAGTCAGCAGAGCTGGGGGAGGGGGGGGCAATAAAATCAGGATTTGGTGAATAGGAGGTGGCGGGGGCCACATGTAGAGGAACCAATCACGTCCATCTTCCTCCTGCAACCACCAAAAGCCTGCGGGAGTAAAATGGAAGGGAAATTGGCAATTCTTTGGCTTGACAAAGAGGCAGCAACACCTTAAAGTGCGCAGCTAAATAAATGACAAAAAGAGAACATTTATGTACGGTATTTTATTTATTTTATGTATTTTACTTATTTATTTATGTATTTTATTTATTTGTTTTTTTTTTACCATTCTTTTATTCTAATTTATTTATTTTTTACCATTCTTTTATTTATTTATTTTATTTATTCATGGGTTTATTTCAATTTTTTCTTTTATTTAGGGGTCTCATTATGGGGTTTGGTGAGATATCAGGGGTCCAAACAGATCTCTGACGTTTCACCTTTGAGACAGAGACAGGAGATTGAGGACTCTGTAGCCTCACTGCACAGAACGAATGGACAGGAATAGCTTTGTACAGAGGCTTCCTGTTCATTCACAAACTGAAACATAGTAAACACAGTTTACTACGCCTCCGATTATGAATGAACAGAATCAGTGATCAGTGCGGGTCACTGACACTATTTATTAAGACAATGGGGGGGGGCGGTAAATGACACATTTACCAATCTCTTCCCAGCTATTCATCATGACGCTCCAGCAGGGGAGGGGAGGGGGAAGTCAGCAGAGCTGGGGGAGGGGGGCCAATTAAATCAGGATTTGGTGAATAGGAGGTGGCGGGGGCCACATGTAGAGGAACCAATCACGTCCATCTTCCTCCTGCAACCACCAAAAGCCTGCGGGAGTAAAATGAAAAGGGAAATTGGCAATTCTTTGGCTCGACAAAGAGGCAGCAACACCTTAAAGTGTGCAGCTAAATAAATGACAAAAAGAGAACATTTAAAAAAAAAAAAGTTTTTCTTTGTTTCTGTTTTTGCAAATAAATAATCCGTTCTTCATATATTTAGGCCAAAATGTATACTTTTCCATTTCTTTGGTAAAAATAACTCAAATCAGTGAATATTATTTAGTCTGTAGGAAAGTCATAGAGTCCACAAATCATGGGATATATAGCTGCAAACTGGATCGTAACAGCATAGAAGTAAAGTAGTATATGATATAAGTACCGTATATACCGCAAGTGCCCCCCTCGGCTTATACTGGAGTCAAGCACTTTTCTGCAGCAGAGAATGACATTTTCCGACCCGACTTTGGGGCCCCGTATTTCTCGGGGCCACTTGGTGCTGGGAACCCCAAATTTGGTGTGCAAACCCAGTGGAACTAGCACTGCAACATATCCAGGGGTTCCCAGCACCAAGTGGCTCCGAGATACGGGGGTCCCAAATTCGGTTCGGAAAATGTCATTCTCTGCTGCAGAAAGGTGCTTGACATTTTCCGACCCGACTTTGCGAGTGTCCACCAATGCAGTCTCTCCCTTGTCCACCAATGCAGCCTCGCTCATGTACACCAATGCAGCCTCGCTCGTGTCCACCAATGCAGCCTTGCCCGTGTCCACCAATGCAGCCTTGCCCATGTCCACCAATGCAGCTTTGCCGTGTCCACCAATGCAGCCTCGCCCGTGTCCACTAATGCAGCCTCCCTTGTGTCCACCAATGCAGCCTTGCCCGTGTCCACCAATGCAGCCTTGCCCGTGTCCACCAATGCAGCCTCGCCCATGTCCACTAATGCAGCCTCCCTCGTGTCCACCAATGCAGCCTTGCCCGTGTCCACCAATGCAGCCTCGCCCATGTCCACTAATGCAGCCTCGCTCGTGTCCACCAATGCAGCCTCCCTTGTGTCCACCAATGCAGCCTCACACGTGTCCACTAATGCAGCCTCCCTCGTGTCCACCAATGCAGCCTCGCTCGTGTCCACCAATGCAGCCTCGATCGTGTCCCCCAATGCAGCCTCACCCGTGTCCACCAATGCAGCCTCACCCGTGTCCACCAATGCAGCATCACCCGTGTCCACCAATGCAGCCTCGCTCGGTGTCCACCAATGCAGCCTCAACCGTGCCTCAACCGTGTCCACCAATGCAGCCGGACGGACATTACTGGAACAGCTTTGATTTCAATTGCCGTGTGTTCCCGCCGCTCGGCATCCCGTACAGCCCCGCCCCCTGGCCAGGGAACATTGATACACATCACTCGTCCCGCGTTGGATGGGTGATCTGTCTATCAAATTCCCCGGGACCAGGGGGCGGGGCTGTGTGTGAAAGCGAGTGCGGGGAACACACGGCAATTGAAATGAAAGTCGCTAGTGATGTTCCCTGCGCTCTGATCATCCGCCCGGCTCTCTCCTGTCTCTTCCCCTCCGTGAGCGCTTGGAAAAGGAGCAGTGCTCGCCCCCCCACCCCCCGCTCCCAGACAGCCCTTCCTCGCCAGCCCTCAGAATTCACTCGCAAAATGCGTGCAGGTGACTGTAAATTTTTAATTTTTTTTTATATATAATTTAAAAAAAATGCAGAGGTGATCAAATACCACCAAAAGAAAGCTCTATCTGTGCAAAATGATGTAAATTTAAATTTAATTTGAAGACAGCGTTGCTTGACCGCGCAATTGTCAGTTAAAGTAGAGCAGTGCCAAAAAAGCAAAAAATTGGCCTGGCCCCCGGCTTACTGTTTGTCCATTACCTAGTTTTATGCCATTATATTTTTGTTACTACTCATGTTTTTGGAGCTCTTTTTTTTTCCCTGTTTATGTTTTTGTAATGCTGTGATATGTGACTTGATTTATGTTCTGACATTTGGAGCTGAACCGACATACTTTGTAAATTATCTTAGTAATTACATTAGTGAGATATGTTTTATGGAACGTACTGTTTTGTCCTTTTTTTCTTTTGCTTTTCTTTCTTTTCTTTTTGTTATTGTTGTTTTGTGTATTAACTACTTTCTGACCAGCCACAGTACATATACCGCAACAGGTCGGCATGTGCAGGCAATATAATGTACATGTACGTGATTTTACCTGCTCAGAGTAAGGGGGGCGCTGTGCACCCACTGGGGCGTGCACCACCCACTACCCCCCGACACCGCGATGGACACAGCGGACTGCGGATCCTGGTACTCGCTATACAATCACATGATCACAAAGTCAACAAATGAATTAATTCAATAACAGCTGTGTTGACTATGCTGTGATTTGCCCACAGCTATCACATTGTACCTGGGCCTGTCACAGAACCCTGTACCATGTGATTAGCTGTAGCCAATCGCAGATCACTAGTAATCACAGCTGGTATGAATGGTAAAGCCCATTCATGACGGTTGAAAACATTGTTGTTACAATGATCGTCATTGGAACAGCTAACAAAATGTAGAAAAAATGTAAATAAAAATCTCTGATCAAACCCCCAGAGTAGTACTGTTTTACTATGGTGGCACTGAACTACTAAAAAAAAAATGAATAACAAAAAAATAAATAAATAAAAAAGAAGAAAGAAAGGAACTGTAAAAAAAATGTAATAAAAAGTAACACATTTTTTTTTGAACTACTCTGATGAAAGCATGTAAAAAAAAATAATAAAAATAAATAAAAAAAATAAAATAAATAAATAAAAAGAATAAAGAAAAGAACTGTAAAAAAATAAAATGTTAAAAAAATGTAATAAAAAAGTGATTAATTTCCCCTGTAAAGTGAAGACCCCCCTTAGAAGGGGGTAGGCTGGGGATCGGGTCCACACTTTTCATCGGACACAGTGAGTGCCCTTTAGGGGTGTCTGGCGGGGAGCAGGATCCTGAGAGGTCCCCAGCATAGAGAACTTCTTTCTTTATTCCACAAGATTGTGTTCTGTTACAATATCCCATATGGGAGCTTCTTGGTTTTAATACTCTCATGCTGTAGGTCATGTGTGTTCTTTTTTCTTTCTTTCCAATCCAAAATTTATAAGTTCCATAATAGGACTCTATTGTTATTTTATATTTTATTTTCAATAAAAAACTTTTATTGAAAAAAAAAAAAAAGTAATTCATTTTTTTTAACTACTCTACTTTAAAAAAAAAGAATAACAAAAATTAAAAAAAAGAAAAAAAAAGAAAGAAAGGAACTGTAAAAAAATAAAATGTTAAATATTTTTTAATAAAAAGTAATTAATTAATTTTTTTACATGCCATTTACCAGTCAGTATCCCTGATCACTGCCACATCAGTCATATGATGATGTTGTACTGCACTGGTGACAGTGTAAAAAAAAAAAAAATTGTGAAAACATTTTTTTTATTTAATTTCTTGAATTGTGACGAAAAACTACAACTTCAAAAACTCGCCATGCCTCTTACTAAATACCCTGGACTCTCTGCTTTCCAAAAAGTGATTGTTGGGGGGGGGGGGGGGTAGTTGTACTGTCCTGGCTTTTTAGAGTCTTAAAAATTGATATTGGCTGTCGGTACATCAGGATTGATCAATTTTCATATATATATCCTATAGTTTGTGGTCTTTCGTACAGACTAAATAATATACAGTGATTTGGGTTATTTTCACCAAAGAAATGTAAAAGTAACATTTTGGCCTCAATTTTTAAAGTACAATTCTTTATTTGAAAAAAAAAAAATTTCACCAAAGAAATATAACATTAACATTTTTGGCCTACATTTATGAAGAGCAATTCTTTATTTGGAAAAATTTTATAACAGAAACGAAGAAAAACGTAATTTTTTTCAAAATTTTCTGTCTTTTTTCATTTATTTAGCTGTGCAATTCAATCAAATTTCAAATATATATATACTATAGTTTGTGGAAGCTTTAGCTTTAACACAAACCAATAAAAAAAATAAAAAAATCCCAATATATGTATATTAATTGGTTTGCGTTAATGTTAAAGCTTCTACAAACTATAGTATATATATTTGAAATTTGATTGAAATGCGCAGCTAAATAAATGAAAAAAGACAGAAAATGTTGAAAAAAATTTCTTCGTTTTTGTTATAAAATTTTCCAAATAAAGAATTGTTCTTTGTAAATTGAGGCCAAAATGTCTTTGGTAAAAAAATTAAATAAAAAAATAAAAAATCCCAATAGGTGTATATTACCAAAGACATGTAGCACAATACATTTTGGCCTCAATTTTTTTTGAATACATTTTATTTTGTTGGATACGTTTTTATGACAAAAAGTTGAACATAATTTATTTCCAAATTTTTGGTCTTTTTTCTGTTTATAGCGCAAAAAATAAAAAACACAGAGGTGATCATATATCACCAAAAGAAGGCTCTATTTGTGTGAATTTAATTTTTTTCATAAATTTTATTTGGGTACAGTGTTTCATGACCACGCAATTGCCAATTAAAGTAGCGCAGTGCTGAATAGGAAATAATGCTCTGGTTATGCAGGGGGTAAAAGCCTCTTAAACGCATGTATTGCATCTCATTTACCTTTAATGAAATCTTTAAATGATTGAAAAAAAGCCTCTTAAACGCAAAAAAAAAATACAATAAAAACTGATTAAAAAAAATTAAATAATAAATTGATCTCGGATGAGCTGGCTCCAGTAATATCTAGTATATGGTTTCCTACACTGCGCTCCTTGCCATGCCTGTCTCGCCAACGCTGTAGATTTTTCAGTGGGTGGAATCTTCCCACGATCTTCCTTCCGACAACAAAGCAGCAATTCTACCCTCCCTGTGTATAGGCTTCATTTTTTATTTTTTTTTGCAATTTTTTTTTTTTTCCACTATAAATATGCTTTACACTGTCTTCCAGCGTTTTGCCCGGCTCTCAGCAAAACTCATTATCCTCCCGCATGATATATTTGACAGAGATATGATTGCTCAGCACACAGAAGCATTATCCTGACATGGCCAGGTGTACCGGTGACATTTAAAACAAAGTAAAGGTCTCTTTAATAAAGTCTAACCTTTGTATAAATCCTCAAATTCCTGAGACATTATCACTCACTCATAGCTCCATTTTTTTATTTTTTCCATACCAAGGACCGACGTCTAGATTCCTTCAGAAAAAAAAAAAAAAGAAAAAAAAAAAAAACACGGAACAGCTCCAGTGAGATGAAGCTTCAGAAGAAGATTGCCGACCAGGCTTTTTTTTGGTACTTTTTATTTAGAAGTTTAAATCTGTATTTTTTGCTAGAAAATTATATATATATATATGTATACATATATATATATATATATATATATATATATATAAATATATATATATATATATATATATATATATATATATATATATATATATATATATATATATATTATTTTTTTTTTAAGCAGAGACTCTAGGGAATAAAATGCCAATTGTTACAATTTTTTATGTCACACGGTATTCGCGCAGCAATTTTTTTTGGAAAGAAATAAATTTTCATTTATAAAAAATAAAAGAAAAACACAATACATACCACAATTTTTGGGGAAAATGTGAAAGATGATATTACATCGAGACAGATGATAATACGTTGAGTAAATAGATACCTAACTTTAGGTAACGCTTTAAAATTGAGCACGCTCGTGGAATGGCGTCAAACTACGGTACATAAAAATCTCCATAGGAAAGAAATACATTTTAATTAATAATAATAAAAAAAAAAAAAACACAATACATACCGCAATTTTTGGGGAAAATGTGAAAGATGATGTTACATCAAGTCAGATGATAATATGTTGAGTAAATAGGTACCTAACTTTAGGTAACACTTTAAAATTGAGCACGCTCGTGGAATGGCGTCAAACTACGGTACATAAAAATCTCCATAGGATAGAAATACATTTTAATTAATAAAAAAATAAAATAAAAACACAATACATACTGCAATTTTTGGGAAAAATTTGAAAGATGATGTTACGTCGAGTAAATAGATACCTAATATTAGGTAATGCTTTAAAATTGCACACGCTCGTGGACTGGTGTCAAACTACGGTACATAAAAATCTCCATAGGATAGAAATACATTTTAATTAATAAAAAAATAAAATAAAAACACAATACATACTGCAATTTTTGGGAAAAATTTGAAAGATGATGTTACGTTGAGTAAATAGATACCTAATATTAGGTAATGCTTTAAAATTGCACACGCTCGTGGACTGGTGTCAAACTACGGTGCATAAAAATCTCCATAAGAAAGAAATACATTTTAATTAATAATAATAAAAAAAAACACAATACATACCACAATTTTTGGGGAAAATGTGAAAGATGATGTTACATCGAGTCAGATGATGTTACGTCGAGTAAATAGATACCTAACATTAGGTAATGCTTTAAAATTGCGCACGCTCGTGGACTGGTGTCAAACTACGGTGCATAAAAATCTCCATAGTAAAGAAATACATTTTAATTAATAAAAAAATAAAATAAAAACACAATACATACCGCAATTTTTACACTATCCCTTTCATATTTTGTATCACTTTTTTTCCTACTACAAGCAATGTAAACATCCCTTGTAATAGAAATAAGGGATGACAGGTCCTCTTTGTGGAGAGATCTGGGAGTCAAAAAGATCCCAAATCTCTTATTTACCTTTAAAAGCAAAAGATTAAAAAATAAATAAATACGATTTGATCTTTTGCTTTAAAGAAAAAAAAAAAAAAACATTACTTCCAGTCTGGACCAGAGGTTTGGGGGCACTTTAATTTTTTTTTTTTTTTACTTTTTATTTTATTATAATTTTATAATTTTTTTATTATATATTTTTTCATACTGTCTCATTATTATATATTTATTTAATCACTTTTTTTCCTATTACAAGGAATGTAAACATCCCTTGTAATAGAAATAAGGATGGCAGGTCTTCTTTATGGAGAGAGATGGGGGTCAAAAATACCCCAAATCTCTTCTTTACCTTTAAAAGCAAAAGACATTTTTTTTTTATCTTTTCCTTTAAAAAAAATCAAAAAAATTACTTCCAGCCTGGACTGGAGGGGTGAGGGCATTTTTCTTATTTATTTTACTTTTTATTTTTTACTTTTACACTGTCCCTTTCATAATTTTTTTTGTATCACTTTTTTTTTCCTACTACAAGGAATAGAATAGAAATAAGGATGACAGGTCCTCTTTGTGGAGAGATCTGGAGTCAAAAAGATCCCAAATCTCTTATTTACCTTTAAAAGCAAAAGATTAAAAAATAAATAAATAAATACGATTTGATCTTTTGCTTTAAAGAGAAAAAAAAAAAACATTACTTCCAGTCTGGACCAGAGGGATGGGGGCACTTTAAATGTTTCTTTTTAATTTTACTTTTTATTTTATTTTTTTTATAAGAAAGAAATACATTTTAATTAATAATAATAAAAAAAAAACACAATACATACCACAATTTTTGGGGAAAATGTGAAAGATGATGTTACATCGAGTCAGATGATGTTACGTCGAGTAAATAGATACCTAACATTAGGTAATGCTTTAAAATTGCGCACGCTCGTGGACTGGTGTCAAACTACGGTGCATAAAAATCTCCATAGTAAAGAAATACATTTTAATTAATAAATAAATAAAATAAAAACACAATACATACCGCAATTTTTACACTATCCCTTTCATATTTTGTATCACTTTTATTCCTACTACAAGGAATGTAAAAATCCCTTGTAATAGAAATAAGGGATGACAGGTCCTCTTTGTGGAGAGATCTGGGAGTCAAAAAGATCCCAAATCTCTTATTTACCTTTAAAAGCAAAAGATTAAAAAATAAATAAATACGATTTGATCTTTTGCTTTAAAGAAAAAAAAAAAAAACATTACTTCCAGTCTGGACCAGAGGTTTGGGGGCACTTTAATTTTTATTTTTTTTTTACTTTTTATTTTATTATAATTTTATAATTTTTTTATTATATATTTTTTTTATACTGTCTCATTATTATATATTTATTTAATCACTTTTTTTCCTATTACAAGGAATGTAAACATCCCTTGTAATAGAAATAAGGATGGCAGGTCTTCTTTATGGAGAGAGATGGGGGTCAAAAATACCCCAAATCTCTTCTTTACCTTTAAAAGCAAAAGACATTTTTTTTTTATCTTTTCCTTTAAAAAAAATCAAAAAAATTACTTCCAGCCTGGACTGGAGGGGTGAGGGCATTTTTCTTATTTATTTTACTTTTTATTTTTTACTTTTACACTGTCCCTTTCATAATTTTTTTTGTATCACTTTTTTTTTTCCTACTACAAGGAATAGAATAGAAATAAGGATGACAGGTCCTCTTTGTGGAGAGATCTGGAGTCAAAAAGATCCCAAATCTCTTATTTACCTTTAAAAGCAAAAGATTAAAAAATAAATAAATAAATACGATTTGATCTTTTGCTTTAAAGAGAAAAAAAAAACATTACTTCCAGTCTGGACCAGAGGGATGGGGGCACTTTAAATGTTTCTTTTTAATTTAACTTTTTATTTTATTTTTTAATTTATTTTTTTATTATTTTATTGATATTATTTATTATTTTATTATTTTATTTTATACTGTCCCATTATTATATATTTATTTAATCACCTTTTTCCTATTACAAGGAATGTAAACATCCCTTGTAATAGAAATAGGGATGGCCGGTCTTCTTTATGGAGAGATCTGGGGGCCAAAAATAACCCAAATCTCTTCTTTACCTTTAAAAGCAAAAGAAAAAAAAAAAAAAATAATCATTTTGATCTTTTCCTTTAAAAAAAAAAAATACTTCCAGCCTGGACCTTAAATTATGTCATGATGTCGCTCCGGTCCTCCAAGGCCATAGAGGAGATCAAAGAGTATCTACTCTTTGATCTTCTATGGGAACAGCTGGTAGCACCAGGGGATCGTTTCTCCGATGAACCGGCAGAAGCGGTAAGTGGTAAGTAAGCGAGTAAACCCCAGTGAGCGGCAAGAGGGGATTGTCCCCTTTTGCCGTTTCAGAAAGCATTCCAGCGGCTCGTGAGCCACTCAAATCGCTTTCATGAGAAAGCCAACCGCCGGCGGCAAAAAACTATACCGGGTTTATGGCTGATAGCTTCAGCCATAGCCCCGCGTAAACATGTGCACTGACAAAAAATTCATTATTTTTTTTCTTCGTTTCATTAGTTATTTAGCTTTTTTCGGAAATTCGGAAAATCGAAAATTTGGAATTCGGAAATTTCGGGAATTTCCGAATTTCGAATTTTCGGATTTCCGAATTTCGAATTTTCGGATTTCCGAATTTCAAATTTTCGGATTTCCGAATTTCGAATTTTCGGATTTTCGAATTTTCGAATTTTCCGAATTTCCGGATTTCCGAATTTCAGAATTCCGTATTTTCGGATTTTCGAATTTTCGGAATTTGAAATTCTGAAATTCTGAAATTCTGAAATTCTGAAATTCGGAAATTCTGAAATTCTGAAATTCGGAAATTCTGAAATTCGGAAATCCGAAAATTCGAAAATCCGAAAATACGGATTTCCGAATTTCCGAATTTCAGAATTCCGTATTTTCGGATTTCCGAATTTTCGAATTTCGAATTTCGATTTTCTAATTTTCGAAGTTCGCAAAATTGGAAATATGAAAATTCGGAAATCCGAAAATACGAAATTCGGAAATATGAAAATACGAAAATTCGGAAATTTGGAAGTCCGAAAATTCGGAATTTCGGAAATTCAGAAATTCGGATTTCGGGAATTTTTTTCGCAAATTTTGAAATTCGGAAATTTCGGAAATTGAAAAATTCAGAAATTCGGAAATTCGGAATTTACAAATTTGTCATGAAAACCAAAACGTACAGTTTTGTAGTCGGCAAGTTTTTAAAGGTCACCACCACTTAGGCCCCTTTCACAACGGGGCGTTTTTCATGCGGTGCAGCGCTAAAAATAGCGCCTGTTCACCGCATGAAAAAATCCGGCCCCTTTAACTCCAGTGTGAAAGCCGGCGGGCTTTCACACTGGAGCGGTGCGCTAGCAGGATGACAAAAAAAGTCCTGCTAGCAGCATCTTTGGAGCGGGATAGGAGCGGTGTGTTCACCGCTTCTATACCGCTCCTTCCCATTGAAAAGAATGGGAGACCGCGGTGAAACCGCGGCAATACCGCCGCAAAGCGCCGCTAACCCTTTTTCGGCCGCTCGCGGTGGGTAAAACCGCACCGCGAGCGGCTGAAAAACCGCGGTAAAAACGACGGTAAAGCAGCGCTAAATATAGCGCTGCTTTACCGTCACCGCGACTCACCGCCCCAGTGTGAAAGGGGCCTAATACATTAGAATGTATAAAAAAAAAAAAGAAATTATAATAATAAAAAAATCACAACAGCCTCAGGAACAAGGAACACTTTAATATATTGTGGTTATTGGAGGACCGAACGATTCTCGGTAAATTGGTAGACTTTCTGGTCTGGAGACACGACAAGCAACAATGAGAAGGCACATTGACAACCTTTTATAGATATACCTGGTGCGAGGTGACGGGATCTCACACAAAACTCTTTGTAAGGATGTTCCTGGCAGACAACGACAATACCGGAACATTCCATACCGGAGCCGCCCGTACACAAAGGTCACGAGAAGAACAGCCAGTACCTGACACTTCCCTTCCTTTCAGGTGCCCAACCAAACCGCGTCCAACCTACGTCGGCTCCAGCCACACAGGAGAACAACCAGTACTGTTTATGATTGATTTATTGGCAAGAACTGATATTACAAATCAGAAGTGCACCGTTTTTTTTTTTTTCCTGGCAATTGCTGGCTTTTATATCTTGGATCCTATGTTGCCCGTTAACCGATGTGAGGATTCCAGTTGTTAAGGTTATTTTTTCTTTTTTTGCATTTTTCGAAATCTGAATAAATAAAGAGAAACTGAACGCTAAGTTTCTTTTTTTTTTTGTTGGCTTATTTGGGTGGTTATACAATTTTTTATAGTCGTCCCTTGTAAAAGCAATCCTAGCAACTAACTAGCCACAGGATCGCTTTTACAAGGCCCGGTCTGGGAGGGGATCTAGCGTGGTGCGGGATACTCCAAAAGTGTCAGAGGGACTGTGAGATATTTGGGAATTGAACACAGTAAGACTGGAACAGGGCAGGGGACCATGAAGCAGTTTGTGGAACAAATAGGCTACACTGGAAAAGTCTATAGATTCATGGCAGGGGACCATGAAGCAGCTTGTAAAACAGATAGGCTAGACTGGAGAAGTCTATAGGTTCACAGCAGGGGACCGTTAAGCAGCTTGTGGAACAGATAGGCTAGACTGGAAAAGACTATAGGCTTGCGGCTGGGCACCATGACGCAGCTTGTAGAACAGATAGGCTAGACTGGAGAAGTCTATAGGTTTGCAGCAGGGGACCATGAAGCAGCTTGTAGAAGAGATAGGCTACACTGGAAAAGTCTATTTTTTTTCACGGCTGAGGACCATGGAGCAGCTTGTAGAACAGATAGGCTAGACTGGCATAGTCTAAGTTCATGACTGGGGACCATGAAGTAGCTTGTAGAGCTGATAGACTAGACTGGCACAGTCTAAATTCATGACTGGGGACCATGAAGCAGCTTGTAGATCGGATAGGAGGCTCTACTCACAGAAGCCTGGAACAGGATCAGTCTATAAGTGTAGCCTCTTGTAAGTAGCTCAGCATCCAGTCTTGGGGCTCCAGGGGCAGGCAGCCCATCTCCTCTCCTTTGCTTATGGATCCATCCCCACAGGGGGAGAAGAGGCAATCTTCTCTGGGCTCCAAACTATTTAAACAACTCTCCCAGCCACAACCTGGGCACACCTCCCCAGGGATTGGCTGGGTCCTGCTCAATATTCAGTCTGGTCAGTTAAATGTTCCCTCCTCCCTAAACTCCAAAAAAACTTCTTCTAAGGGCAAACTCCCAGCCAGTGCATCCTTGAGCAGACCAAAAAAAATCACTGCTCCTCTGGCTACAACAGGAACCAAAAATGTAATTTGCCTAGCGGCTCAACTAGGAGGGGGCTACATTAAAGTTACACGTTTGCAGATTTTCTAAGACCCATGAGTGCCCATGACCCATGAGTGCCTGTTTCCTGTGAGCACCAGGAAAAATGCTTTACCCTGCCACTGTGTTTGTAGGATTAAAGACTACACAGGGTTCTCATGGATGATGATTGAGGGACCCCAGAATGTCTATGCTGAGCAGAGAAAATCGTTTATTTTTCTGCAGGTTTTGTAATTGCCGGGTTGGGTTTCAGAGTCCAGAGGCTTCAAAAAGTCTTGGGAAGGACGAAGCCTCTAACCCTGGGTCCACATTCTACTGGAGACCAGCAGGCTGTGTGTGGAGGTGTACACAGCCGTTATAATCCAGGGCATAGCAGTGACTCAGCTATTATTATTATTATTATACTGGATTTATATAGAGCCAACTCAGCACTTTACAATATAAAAGGCAACAGTACAGTTACAATACAAGGATTTAGTGGGCCACGGAGCTTACACTCTAAAAAGGAGGGGGAGAGTGGTACTAAAGGTAAAATTTATGGGGGATGTGCTGATGGAGATGGTTGAAGTACAGTTTTTAGGTAAAGGTGGGATAGGCTTCCCTAAAGACACAAGTTTTCAGGGATCGCCTAAGGATGAGAGAGGCTCTGGAGAAGTCCTGGAGGTGAGCTTGAGAGGAGGTGACTAGAGAACAGGAGGTCATGGAAAGAGCAGGGAGGACAATTGGGGCGATATGTTGAAATGTGGTTGGTGATGTAGCTAAGGGCAATGTTGTGGATGTTAGTCTTTTGAACTTTATACGTTGGTCTAGTGGAAGCCAGTGTAGGGATTGGCAGAGATTGGTTGAGGACGCTTAATGGAAGTCAGTGGAGGGATTGGCAGTGAGGGGTGGAGGACACTGAGTGGAGCTCAGTGGAGAGATTTGTAGAGAGGGGTGGAGGACATTGAATGGAAGCCAGTGGAGAGATTGGCAGAGAGGGATTGAGGACACTGAATGGAGGCCAGTGGTGGGATTGGCAGAGAGGGGTAGAGGACACTGAGTTGAGATCAGTGGAGGGATTGGTAGAAAGGGGTGGAGGACACTGAGTGGAGCTCAGTGGAGGGATTGGTAGAGAGGGGTGGATGGCACTGTATGGAAGCCAGTGGAGAGATTGGCAGAGAGGGGTGGAGGCCAGTGGAGGGATTGGCAGAGAGGGGTAGACGACACTGAGTTGAGACCAGTGGAGGAATTGGTAGAGAGGGGTGGAGAACACTGAGTGGAGGACAGTGGAGGGGTTGGCAGAGAGGGGAGAAGGACACTGAATAGGGGGCAGTGGAGGGATTGGCAGAGAAGGGCGATAGACACTGGGTGGAGCTCAGTGGAGGAATTGGCAGAAAAGGGTGGAGGACACTGAATGGAGCTCACTGGAGGGATTGGCAGAGAAGGGAGGAGGACACTGAATAGAGGACAGTGGAGTGGTTGGCAGAGAGGGGAGGAGGACACTGAATGGAGCTCACTGGAGGGATTGGCAGAGAGGGGAGGAGGACACTGAATAGAGGACAGTGGAGGGATTGGCAGAGAGGGGAGGAGGACACTGAACAGAGGACAGTGGAGGGATTGGCAGAGAGGGGAGGAGGACACTGAATGGAGCTCACTGGATGGATTGGCAGAGAAGGGTGGAGGACACTGAATAGAGGACAGTGGAGTGGTTGGCAGAGAGGGGTGGAGGACACTGAATAGAGGACAGTGGAGTGGTTGGCAGAGAGGGGTGGAGGACACTGAATAGAGGACAGTGGAGTGGTTGGCAGAGAGGGGTGGAGGACACTGAATAGAGGACAGTGGAGTGGTTGGCAGAGAGGGGTGGAGGACACTGAATAGAGGACAGTGGAGTGGTTGGCAGAGAGGGGTGGAGGACACTGAATAGAGGACAGTGGAGTGGTTGGCAGAGAGGGGCGGAGGACACTGAATGGAGCTCACTGGAGGGATTGGCAGAGAGGGGAGGAGGACACTGAACAGAGGACAGTGGAGTGGTTGGCAGATAGGGGAGGAGGACACTGAACAGAGGACAGTGGAGTGGTTGGCAGAGAGGGGTGGAGGACACTGAATAGAGGACAGTGGAGTGGTTGGCAGATAGGGGAGGAGGACACTGAACAGAGGACAGTGGAGTGGTTAGCAGAGAGGGGTGGAGGACACTGAATAGAGGACAGTGGAGGGATTGGCAGAGAGGGGTGGAGGACACTGAATAGAGGACAGTGGAGGGATTGGCAGAGAGGGGTGGAGGACACTGAGTGGAGCTCAGTGGAGGGATTGGCAGAGAGGTGTACCGTGTAGCAGACACTGAACTGTTGGTAAGGTGGATGAATCTGGCAGCATCATTCATGATACACTGAAGGAGGGTCAGTGTAGCGGTCGGGCAAAACAAGAAAGGAGTTGCAATAGTTGAGGTGAGAGATAACCTGAGAGCGGATTTGTTGTTTTATTGTGTCACTAGTTTAGAAGAGGTGAATTTTGGGATTGTTTCAGGGGGGGGGGGGGGGGCACTATGAAGGGGACCATGATTGTAAGGGGGACTCTGATGGTGACCTTAATATACAAAGGAACTCTTACAGGTACCCCGATGTAAGAGGGACCCTGATGGGGACCCTGATATAAGGGGGGACCCTGATTGTAACTCTTTTGGGGACCCCAATGTAAGGGGGGACTCTCATGGGGCCCCTAGTTGTAAAGTGGGACTTTTATGGGGATACTGATATAAGGGGGACTCAGCTATGAGTAAGCACTGATCCCAGTGCGAAACGCGTCAGTTTTGGACCCCTTTTACCCCTTGCTGTGGACCATTGGATGTGATGTGATTTAGATTTTTTATTAAACAACACAGAATTGTATCTCTTTTTCCGGTGTGCGGCTGTCCAGAGTTTTTCTGCTGCTTCCTACCATAAGGGGGACTCTGATGGGGGGAAAACCGATTTGTTTTTGGTGAATATTTAGTAAATGATTTGGTTCCACTTTAAGTTCCTGAAACTTTTTTCTTTTGTTTATCCATTTTTGTTAAAAGGGCAGATGATTCGTGTAGCATTTACTGCCTGGAATCCATCTGCCCTTAGCTCAGGCATGCAGGCAGGAGGGTGTGCCTAACTGAGAAAGCCCCTCCTCCCATGAAGACTCCTGGGATGTATGACCTCATTTTGGCCTAGGCCAGTAACCAGGAAGTAATCGATAAACAAGTAAATAGTATAAAACAAGTAAACATAATCTCCCTTCCTATGTATTTACTAATACTAGGATTACACAGAGTCATGGCGATTGAGAGAGTAAAGTTCCGCTTTAACTAACCGCATAAAGCCGTTAGTAAATGTAGTCCACCATAATAAATCTGCACTCACCCCACTGATTTCATGAAATCTCATTCTTATGTGATGGAAGCTCGGCTGACATATTCCGGGCTCTGAACTATAACTTGTATAAAGGACACAATGTGTCTGACATTTAAAAAGAAAAAAAAAAAAAAGACAAAAAAAAAAAAAAAGAAGAAAACTTTGCATTTGTCTAATTAGGTTTTTTTTTTCCGTGCAAATAGCCGCAATTTGTGACATTTCGTTCGCATTTTGTAAATGATTACTTTGCTGGAATTAAGCCAATTTGGTCCCCGTGGCGACAATGTATTACAGGACTTAAAGTGATATTAACCATTTGCCCACCGGGCACTTTCCCCTCCTTCCTGCCCCGGCCAATTTTCAGCTTTCAGTGCTTGTCGCTTTTTGAATGACAATTGCGCGGTCGTGCAACCCTTACGACATTTTTATCTTTTTTTTTTTTTTTTTTTTCCACACAACTAGAGCTTTCTTTGGGTGGTATTTAATCACCTGTGGGTTTTATTTTTTGTTTAAAAAAAATGAAAAATGACCAAAAATTCTAAAAAGAAAAAAAAAACATTTTTCATAGTTTGTTATAAAATGTTGCAAACAGGTAAATTTTCTCCTTCACTGATGGGCGCTGATGAGGCGGCACTGATGGGCACTGATAAGGTGGCACTGATGAGGCTGCACTGATGGGCGCTGATGAGAAGGGAATGATAGGTGGCACTGATGAGCACTGATCTATCTATCTATCTATATATAGAGCTATATCTCTCTTTCTCTCTCTCTCTATATATATATATATATACACAAACTGATCACACGTAAACATACTTGCTGGTTATTGGCATTCCTTTCCCCATGCGCTGTCACAGTGCGAAGAGAGAAGAGTCGGTACTCGGCATTTGTGACAGTGGACACTTACACTGATAATTAGGGCATTGATCATCAGTGTCCTTATTATTAGTGCAGCCCCAACAGTGCCAATCAGTGCTGTCTATCAGTATCCATCAGTTCCACCTATCACTATCAGTGCCCATCAGTGCCACCTATCAGTGTCACCTATTAGTATCCATCAGTGTCACCTATCAGTGCCCATCAGTGCCACCTATCAGTGCCACTTATAAGTCCCTATTAGTGCCCCCTATCAGTGGCCATCAGTGCCACCTATCAGTGCTCATCAGTGTCACTTATGAGTCCCCATCAGTGCCCCTATCAGTGCCACTTATGAGTGCCCATAAGTGCCCATCAGTACTGCCTATCAGTGCCACCTATCAGTGCTCATCAGTGCCGCCTATCAGTGCCCATCAGTGCCGCCTAACAGTGCTCATCAGTGTTGCCTATTAGTGCCCATCAGTGCCCGTCCATCAGTGCTACCTATCAGTGTCACCTATCAGTGCCCATCAGTGCTGCCTATCAGTGCCACCTATCAGTTCCCCTATCAGTGCCACTTATGAGTGCCCATCAGTGCCCCTAACAGTTCCCCTATCAGTGCCACTTATGAGTGCCCATCAGTGCCCCTATCAGTGCCCATCAGTACTGCCTATCAGTGCCACCTATCATTGCTCATTAGTGCCGCCTATCAGTGCCCATCAGTGCCCCTATCAGCTTCCCTCAGTGCCCCCTATCAGTGCCCCTATCAGTGCCCATCAGTACCACCTATCAGTGCTCATCAGTGACGCCTATCAGTGCCCATAAGTGCTGCCTATCAGTGCTATCAGTAGCCTGTCAGTGCCCATCAGTGCCGCCTATCAGTGCTCATCAGTGCTGCCTATCAGTGGCCATCAGTGCCCCCTATCAGTGCCACCTATCAGTGTCACCTATCAGTGCCCATCAGTGCTGCCTATCAGTGCCCCCTATCAGTGCCTATCAGTGCCACCTATCAGTGCCCCTATAAGTGCCACTTATGAGTGTCCATCAGTGCCCCTATCAGTGCCCATCAGTACTGCCTATCAGTGCCACCTATAATTGCTCATCAGTGCCGCCTATCAGTGCCCATCAGTGCCGCCTATCAGTGCTCATCAGTGCCGCCTATCAGTGCTCATCAGTGCCGCCTATCAGTGCCCATCAGTGCCCCATATCAGTGCCCCCTATCAGTGCCCATCAGTACCGCCTATCAGTGCTCATCAGTCCCGCCTATTAGTGCCCATCAGTGTCACCTATCAGTGCCCATCAGTGCCCCCTATCAGTGCCCATCAGTGCCACCTATCAGTGCCCATCAGTGCCACCTATCAGTGATTTGATTAAATACCATCAAAAGAAAGCTCTATCTGGGGCACTGATAGGTGGCACTGATAGGCAGCACTGTGTGGAAAAAAATAACAATTTAATTTGGGTCGTTTTTCATGACCGCGCAGTTGTCATTCAAAGTGTGACGGCGCTGAAAGCTGAAAAATTATTTATGATATTTCAGTGTCTGATTTGAAAAGATGGGGTACCAGTAAAACGGTATGAACAAAAGACCGGTCGGATCTCCTGATTCGGGCTCCTGGCATCCAACGCCATGCGGAATCAGCGGAGAACGTGAGGATCCATGGCATGGGAGCGCGCCATGTGCTCAGGAACTGGTTTGGGGCCCATCTCCTCCAATCCAGCCATCTCTCTTGGGTTGTACATCGCAAGACGAGCCGCGGCTTGATAACCGATTCCGATTGTCACCCCGCGGGCACAACGCGCCTTCCTACACTTCACCAGACGGCACAGACTACAAAAACGTACGCGAAACGCCACGCCGCCGCCCGTAATACAACTCCCACCAGAAGGGAGCAGCCTTCCCCCGTTCCTTTATCTGAAGCACCCTTCCGTTATTGTAGAAGAAATTCTGCCAAAAATAATATTCTGAGAAGTATAACTAAATGAAATGACCTTCCTCTACAAGAGGATTGTGTTCCCCGCCGCAATCCCCCAAAATCATTTTTATTTTAAAGCGCACTTTAAACTTCAGTCTTCTTCACAGACAGCTCGGAAAACAGGAAAAATATTCCTCAGATAAACGCTATCGCCGAAATTCATCTACACACATGATTGGAAACAGACGGAGGCCCTTCCAACAACGAGTCAGCAGACATGGAATTACTCAATTATTTAAGGTAGTTACTTTGTAGGACAGGAAGTAGCAGACTTAAATAAATTCACAATAAATATATCATTTATTATAAAAAAAAATTGAAAGAAAAAAGGAAGTAGCAGACTGAAATAAATTCACAATAAATATATAATTTATTATATATAAAAAAAAAAATTGAAAGAAAAAAGGAAGCAGCAGACTGAAATAAATTAAAATAAATATATAATTTATTATAAGAAAAAAAATTTGAATGAAAAAAAAAGGAAGTAGCAGACTGAAATAAATTCACAATAAATATATAATTTATTATATATAAAAAAAAAATTTGAAAGAAAAAAGGAAGCAGCAGACTGAAATAAATTAAAATAAATATATCATTTATTATAAGAAAAAAAAATTGAAAGAAAAAAAAAAAAGGAAGTAGTAGACTTAAATAAATTCACAATAAATATATAATTTATTATATATAAAAAAAATTTGAAATAAAAATAAAAAAGGAAGTAGCAGACTGAAAAAAAATTTCAAATAAATATATAATTTATTATAAAAAAAACGTGAAAGAAAAAAAAAAAAAAGAAGTAGCAGACTTAAATAAATTCACAATAAATATATCATTTATTATAGGAAAAAAAATTTGAAAGGAAAAAAAAGGAAGTTGCAGACTTAAATAAATTCACAATAAATATATCATTTATTATATATAAAAAAAAAAATTTGAAAGAAAAAAAAAAGAAAAAAGGAAGTAGCAGACTGAAATAAATTCACATTACATATATCATTTATTATATAAAAAAAAAAATTTGAAAGAAAAAAAAAAAAAAGGAAGTAGCAGACTGAAATAAATTCACAATAAATATATCATGTATTATAAGAAAAAAATAATTTGAAAGAAAAAAAAAGGAAGTTGCAGACTGAAATAAATTCACAATAAATATATCATTTATTATAAGAAAAAAAAATGAAAGAAAAAAAAAAAGGAAGTAGTAAACTGAAATAAATTCACAATAAATATATCATTTATTATAAGAAAAAAAAATGAAAGAAAAAAAAAAGGAAGTAGTAGACTTAAATAAATTCACAATAAATATATAATTTATTATATATAAAAAAATTTGAAAGAAAAAAAAAAAAAAAAAAAAGGAAGTAGCAGACTGAAATAAATTCACAATAAATATATAATTTATTATAAGAAAAAAAAAATTGAAAGAAAAAAAAAAAAAGGAAGTAGCAGACTGAAATAAATTCACAATAAATATATAATTTATTATAAGATAAAAAAATTTGAAAGAAAAAAAAAAGGAAGTAGCAGACTTAAATAAATTCACAATAAATATATCATTTATTATAAGAAAAAAAAAATTTAAGAAATTAAAAAGGAAGTAGTAGACTGAAATAAATTCACAATAAATATATAATTTATTATATATAAGAAAAAAATTGAAAGAAAAAAAAAGGAAGTAGCAGACTGAAATAAATTCACAATAAATATATAATTTATTATAAGAAGAAAAATTTGAAAGAAAAAAAAAGGAAGTTGCAGACTGAAATAAATTCACAATAAATATATCATTTATTATAAGAAAAAAAATTGAAAGAAAAAAAAAAAAAGGAAGTAGTAGACTTAAATAAATTCACAATAAATATATCATTTGTTATATATAAAAAAAATTTGAAAGAAAAAAAAAAGAAAAAAGTTAGTAGCAGACTGAAATAAATTCACAATAAATATATAATTTATTATTAAAAAAAATTGAAAGAAAAAAAAAAGGAAGTAGCAGACTTAAATAAATTCACAATAAATATATCATTTATTATAAATAAATAAATAAAAATTGTAAAAAAAAAAAAATCTGGCTTGCGCACATATTGGGTTGAAGGTTTTGAAGCTTTAGTGGTTTAATGTATACTCAATAAAAGCTCAACAATACAAAAAACACGAGATAAAAGGTAAGTGATAAAAATCACAAATAAATATTTGAATAACTTCAAAGGGTAACTGCACTTTTGTCGAAAAGAAAAAAAATATATATAAAAAAAAGTTTTAAACTTTTTTTTCTAATACAGGCTTTTCTTCTAGTGAGAAAAATGAGATACAATGTATCTTTTTTTTTTGTTCTTCTCACAGAGGCGAAACAGTACAGGGGCGATTCCTAGCACTAGTAATCACTGTGATTGGCTATCACAGTGATCACTTAATCTGCAGCTGGTATGACCAGCTCGCGATCATTACACTGAGATCAGGAGCTGTCAAGCACATTACACAATTTTTAGAAGTTTTTACATTCTCCTTCCATGGAATTTTTTCAGGACGCATTCATATTTATAAACTGCAAAGAAAAGGTCCCACTAAAGCAGGGGGTAGGCAACCTCGGCCCTCCAGCTGTGGTGAAACTACAAATCCCATCATGCCTCTGCCTCTAGGAGTCATGCCTCCTCCTCCCCTCCGGACAGTGCCATCCCCGCCCCCTTCTCCCCTCCGGACAGTGGCATCCCCGCCTCCTCCTACCCTCCGGAGAGTGCCATCCCCGCCCCCTCCTCCCCTCCGGACAGTGCCATCCCCGCCCCTCTTCCCCTCCGGACAGTGGCATCCCCGCCTCCTCCTCCCCTCCGGAGAGTGCCATCCCCGCCCCCTCCTCCCCTCCGGACAGTGGCATCCCCGCCCCCTCCTCCCCTCCGGACAGTGCCATCCCCGCCTCCTCCTCCCCTCCGGACCGTGCCATCCCCGCCTCCTCCTCCCTTTCCCCTCCGGAAAGTCCCAACCCCGCCTCCCCCTCCCCTCCGGACAGGGCCATTCCCACCTCCTCCTCCCCTCCAGACAGTGCCATCCCCGCCTCCTCCTCCCTTCCCCTCCAGATAGTGCCATCCCTGCCTCCTCCTCCCCTCCGGACAGTGCCATCCCCACCTCCTCCTCCCCTCTGGACAGTGCCATCCCCGCCCCCCCTCCCCTCCAGAGAGTGCCATCCCCGCCTCCTCCTCTCCTCCGGAAAGTGCCATCCTCGCCCCCTCCTCCCCTCCGGACAGTGGCATCCCCGCCTCCTCCTCCCCTCCGGAGAGTGCCATCCCCGCCTCCTCCTCCCCTTCGGACAGTGCCATCCCTGCCTCCTCCCCCCCTCCGGACAGTGCCATCCCCACCTCCTCCTCCCTTTCCCCTCCGGAAAGTCCCATCCCCGCCTCCTCCTCCCTTCGCCTCCGGACAGTGCCATTCCCGCCTCCTCCTCCCCTCCAGACAGTGCCATCCCCGCCTCCTCCTCCCCTCTGGACAGTGCCATCCCCACCTCCTCCTCCCTTTCCCCTCCGGAAAGTCCCATCCCCGCTTCCTCCTCCCTTCCCCTCCAGACAGTGCCATTCCCGCCTCCTCCTCCCCTCCAGACAGTGCCATCCCCGCCTCCTCCTCCCCTCCAGAAAGTCCCATCCCCGCCTCCTCCTCCCTTCCCCTCGGATAGTGCCATCCCTGCCTCCTCCTCCCCTCCGGACAGTGCCATCCCCACCTCCTCCTCCCCTCCGGACAGTGGCATCCCCGCCTCCTCCTCCCCTCTGGAGAGTGCCATCCTTGCCTCCTCCTCCCCTCCGGACCGTGCCATCCCCACCTCCTCCTCCCTTTCCCCTCCGGAAAGTCCCAACCCCGTCTCCCCCTCCCCTCCGGACAGGGCCATTCCCGCCTCCTCCTCCCCTCTGGACAGTGCCATCCCCGCCTCCTCCTCCCCTCCGGACAGTGCCATCCCTGCCTCCTCCTCCCCTCCGGACAGTGCCATCCCCACCTCCTCCTCCCCTCTGGACAGTGCCATCCCCGCCCCCCTCCCCTCCAGAGAGTGCCATCCCCGCCTCCTCCTCCCCTCCGGAAAGTGCCATCCTCGCCCCCTCCTCCCCTCCGGACAGTGGCATCCCCGCCTCCTCCTCCCCTCCGGAGAGTGCCATCCCCGCCTCCTCCTCCCCTTCGGACAGTGCCATCCCTGCCTCCTCCTCCCCTCCGGACAGTGCCATCCCCACCTCCTCCTCCCTTTCCCCTCCGGAAAGTCCCATCCCCGCCTCCTCCTCCCTTCGCCTCCGGACAGTGCCATTCCCGCCTCCTCCTCCCCTCCAGACAGTGCCATCCCTGCCTCCTCCTCCCCTCCGGACAGTGCCATCCCCGCCTCCTCCTCCCCTCCGGACAGTGCCATCCCCACCTCCTCCTCCCTTTCCCCTCCGGAAAGTCCCATCCCCGCTTCCTCCTCCCTTCCCCTCCAGACAGTGCCATTCCCGCCTCCTCCTCCCCTCCAGACAGTGCCATCCCCGCCTCCTCCTCCCCTCCAGAAAGTCCCATCCCCGCCTCCTCCTCCCTTCCCCTCGGATAGTGCCATCCCTGCCTCCTCCTCCCCTCCGGACAGTGCCATCCCCACCTCCTCCTCCCCTCCGGACAGTGGCATCCCCGCCTCCTCCTCCCCTCTGGAGAGTGCCATCCTTGCCTCCTCCTCCCCTCCGGACAGTGCCATCCCCACCTCCTCCTCCCTTTCCCCTCCGGAAAGTCCCAACCCCGCCTCCCCCTCCCCTCCGGACAGGGCCATTCCCGCCTCCTCCTCCCCTCCACCTCCTCCTCCCCTCCCCTCCGGACAGTGCCATCCCCGCCTCCTCCTCCCCTCCGGACAGTGCCATCCCCACCTCCTCCTCCCTTTCCCCTCCGGAAAGTCCCATCCCCGCATCCTCCTCCCTTCCCCTCCGGACAGTGACATTCCCGCCTCCTCCTCCCCTCCAGACAGTGCCATCCCCGCCTCCTCCTCCCCTCCAGAAAGTCCCATCCCCGCCTCCTCCTCCCTTCCCCTCGATAGTGCCATCCCTGCCTCCTCCCCCCTCCGGACAGTGCCATCCCCACCTCCTCCCTCCCCTCCCCCGCCTCCTCCTCCCCTCTGGAGAGTGCCATTGCCTCCTCCTCCCCTCCGGACCGTCCCCCACCTCCTCCTCCCTTTCCCCTCCGGACAGTGCCATCCCCCCTCCCCATCCCCCCGCCTCCTCCCCCCTCCGGACAGTGCCATTCCCGCCTCCTCCTCCCCTCCGGAAAGTGCCATCCCCGCCTCCTCCTCCTCCCCTCCGGACAGTGCCATCCCCACCTCCTCCTCCCGCATCCTCCCCTCCGACAGTGACATTCCCGTCCCATCCCCCCCCTCCTCCCCTCCGGACAGTGCCATTCCCGCCTCCTCCTCCCCTCCAGACAGTGCCATCCCCGCTCCCTCCTCCCCTCCGGACAGTGCCATCCCCGCCTCCTCCTCCTCCCCTCCAGAAAGTGCCATCCCCGCTCCCTCCTCCCCTCCGGACAGTGGCATCCCCGCCTCCTCCTCCCCCCCTGCCTCCTCCTCCCCTCCGGACAGTGCCATCCCCACCTCCTCCTCCCTTTCCCCTCCGGAAAGTCCCATCCCCGCCTCCTCCTCCCTTCCCCTCCGGACAGTGCCATTCCCGCCTCCTCCTCCCCTCCAGACAGTGCCATCCCTGCCTCCTCCTCCCCTCCGGACAGTGCCATTCCCGCCTCCTCCTCCCCTCCGGACAGTGCCATCCCCGCCTCCTCCTCCCTTTCCCCTCCGGAAAGTCCCATCCCCACTTCCTCCTCCCTTCCCCTCCAGACAGTGCCATCCCCGCCTCCTCCTCCCTTCCCCTCCGGATAGTGCCATCCCTGCCTCCTCCTCCCCTCCGGACAGTGCCACCCCCACCTCCTCCTCCTCAGTCTCTGGCTGTCTCCTGTACCATGAAGTCTCTGACTGTCTCCTGTAACATGTCTGCAGTCTCTGGCTGTCTCCTGTGCCATGCCTGCAGGCTCTGGCTGTCTCCTGTACAATGCCTGTTGTCTCTGGTTGTCTCCTGTACAATGCCTGCAGTCTCTGGCTGTCTTCTGTGCCATGCCTGCTGTCTCTGGTTGTCTCCTGTACAATGCCTGCAGTCTCTGGCTGTCTCTTGTACCATGCCTGCAGTCTCTGGCTGTCTCCTGTATAATGCCTGCAGTCTTTGGCTGTCTTCTGTATCATGCCTGCAGTCTATGGCTGTCTCTTGTTCCATGCCTGCAGTCCCTGACTGTCTCCTGTACAATGCCTGCAGTCTCTGGCTGTCTCTTGTACCATGTCTGCAGTCTCTGGCTGTCTCCTGTACCATGCAGTCCCTAACTGTCTCCTGTACCATGCAGTCCCTGACTGCCTCCTGTACCATGCCTGCAGTCTCTGGTTGTCTTCTGTATCATGCCTGCAGTCTCTGGTTGTCTCCTGTATCATGCAGTCCCTAACTGTCTCCTGTACCATGCAGTCCCTGACTGCCTACTGTACCATGCCTGCAGTCTCTGGCTGCCCCCTGTACCATGCCTGCAATCTCTGGCTGTCTTCTTTCATGCCTGCAGTCTCTGGCTGTCTCCTGTACCATGCCTGCAGTCTCTGACTGTCTCCTGTACCATGCCTGCAGTCTCTGACTGTCTCCTGTACCATGCCTGCAGTCTCTGACTGTCTCCTGTACCATGCCTGCAGTCTCTGACTGTCTCCTGTACCATGCCTGCAGTCCCTGACTGTTTCCTGTACCATGCCTGCAGTTCCTGACAGTCTCCTGTACCATGCCTGCAGTCCTTGACTGTTTCCTGTACCATGCCTGCAGTCCCTGACAGTCTCCTGTACCATGCCTGTAGTCTCTGGCTGTCTCCTGTACCATGCCTGTAGTCTCTGGCTGTCTCCTGTACCATGCCTGCAGTCCATAACTGTCTCCTGTACCATGCCTGTAGTCTCTGGCTGTCTCCTGTACCATGCCTGTAGTCTCTGGCTGTCTCCTGTACCATGCCTGCAGTCTCTGACTGTCTCCTGTACAATGCCTGCAGTCTCTGACTGTCTCCTATGCAATGCCTGCAGTCTCTGGCTGTCTCTTGTACCGTGCCTGCAGTCTCTGACTGTCTCCTGTACCATGCCTGCAGTCCCTGACTGTCTTCTGTATCATGCCTGCAGTCTCAAACTATCTCCTGTACAATGCCTGCAGTCTCTGACTGTCTCCTGTACCATTGTAAAGAAGACACTTGTTTGGGACTTTATATGAGGTCAAGACCAGATAAGTCACGTACCTCCATCCCCAACTATTGAGAGTTGCGGGGGAAGGGGAGCAATGGGGGCAAGTGGGACTTTATATGAAGCATGCAGTCTCAGGGACAACCAACTACCAATAGTATATATATATATATATATAAATATAAATATGTTTATTTTGGTACTATAGGACCATGAATAACAAGATAAAAACAATAATTGATAGTGGTAATATAATACATTTCATCTATATACACATACATGTTGATTATTAACATATCAAAGCAAAGGAACTACAATAATTACAATAATTGAAATGACCTCCAAACTCTCTGATCTGCATAGGTGTATTAGGAACGAGACCCTAGGATAGTGGTATCTCAATCCTATACCCCGAGGTTAGTATAGAATATGACATGATCATTATAGATAATATGTAGGTACAAACACGGCTTCAATCCAGCTCGACGCGTTTCGTGGTTTGGTATTACCACTCATCAGAAGAAGCCACATGATAATGATTTAAAACAAAATACATAATTGTCCATGAATAGTTAGCATGTAGCAGAGGAAATGATGTACATATTGGAATGGAACCAATCCCATAGTAGTACGTACTTACAAACAGGTCTGCTGTGTATAGGAGCTACGGTGCGGCACTGAAAACCGGTTCAATGTTTATAAATAATGTTACTTTGTATCTCTCCATCTCCTATCTGATCAATGTTTATAAACAATGTTGCTTTGTATCTCTCCATCTCCGGTCTAATCAGGAGATAGTAACTGACAAGTTAAAGAGTAACTCCACTTTTGTTGAGAAGAACCTTCCCCCCTCCCCCGGGTGATCTATGTACACTGCAGGGACTTTAACAAACTTTGTTGCAGATTCCTAACTCTTGTTATTCTGAAGAAATAGCTGTTTCTCTGTGTCCATTTGTCCACCTATCAGTGCCCATCAGTGCAGCCTATCAGTGCCCATCAACGCCCATCAGTGCTGCCTCATCAGTGCCCATCATTTCAGCCTCATCTGTGCCCATCAATGCCGCCTCATCAGTGCCCATCAGTGCAGCCTCATCAGTGCTGCCTCATCAGTGCCCATCAGTGCAGCCTCATCAGTGCCTATCAATGCCCATCAGTTCAGCCTCATCAGTGCCCATCAGTGCATCCTATCAGTGCCCTGCAATGCCCATCAGTGCTACCTCATCCGTGCAGCCTCATCAGTGCCGCCTCATCAGTGCCCATCAGTGCAGCCTGATCAGTGCCCATCATTTCAGCCTCATCTGTGCCCATCAATGCCGCCTCATCAGTGCCCATCAGTGCAGCCTCATCAGTGCCGCCTCATCAGTGCCCATCAGTGCAGCCTCATCAGTGCCTATCAATGCCCATCAGTGCAGCCTCATCAGTGCCCATCAGTGCATCCTATCAGTGTCCTGCAATGCCCATCAGTGCTACCTCATCGGTGCAGCCTCATCAGTGCCGCCTCATCAGTGCCCATCAGTGCAGCCTCATTAGTACCGCCTCATCAGTGCCCATCAGTGTAGCCTCATCAATGCCCATCAGTGCAGCCTCATCAGTGCCCATCAGTATAGCCTATTAGTGCCCAGCAATGCCCATCAGTGCTACCTCATCAGTGCAGCCTCATCAGTGCCCATCAGTGCAGCCTCATCAGTGCCACCTCATTAGTGCCCATCAGTGAAGGAGAAAAATGACCTTCATGACCTTGTATTTTTTCATTTGTTTAGCAAAAAATAAACCCCCCAGTGGTGATTAGGTACCACCAAAAGACAGCTCTTTTTGTGGGAAAAAAATAAAATAAATGTTGTTTGAGTACAGTGTAGCATGACCGCGCAATTGTCATTCAAAGTGCGAGAGAGCTGAAATCTGGAAATTGTCCTGGGCAGGAAGGGGGATGAAAGTGCCCGGTAGGCAAGGGGTTAAATTGCATCAAAACAGTGAAGGTGCCTCTGTTTTGTGTGGTTACCATAAATCAGAATGAAAAACGGCCTTCCGTATTCCTGAGAGCGGAGAAGAGCCGTGTATAGTAAAGCGTATGTCTCACCTCCTGAGAATACCCGTGTCAGGTGCCATACAGATGGCGCTGGATTCCGGGGACGCGGTACACAGGAAGACAACATATGGCGGGAGGCAGGTGGCACCAATTCACAACTTCAACACCCATAATATAGCCGACTGCTCTGGAAATACACCGATTGGTAAACGGGCGGCCAGCCCCGGATCGCGTTCTGCTGTAATTAGGTCGTATTTTGTCTTGGAATCCATTTAGCAGGGCATGAAATAGACAAATTCGATCAATCAAAACTCTCACTGCGAATAGAAGGAACACCGTGTTTTCATCTACAATGTTCTCATCTCACATGAACCCTTTCATGCCCAGATGTCCGGGGATGGTGTGAAATGGTTACCTGGACTATAGCTGGAGAAATCCTTTTTTATATTGTTTGGACTAAAAACATTTGAGGGTTTTATCAGGGAATGTTTTTTTATGAATCTGAATGGCTCGGCAATTCTCAGCTCTGAAAATGTAGCCAGGAGCTGTTTAAACACAAAAGCTTTAGAAACGGCTGCTGTAAAAAAAAAAAAAAAAAAAAAAAAAAAAAAAAAAAAAAAAACAGAAACCATCTGAATAATTATTAACATCGTTCAGATGGGAGATAGAGATATACAAACGTAACATTGTTTATAAACATTGATTAGACAGGAGCTAGAGAGATATTAAACATTGTTTACAAACATTGATCGGACGGGAGAAAGAGATCCAAAGTAACATTGTTTATAAACATTGATCAGACAGGAGATAAAGAAATACAAAGTAACATTGTTTATAAACATTGATCAGACAGGAGAAAGAGAGATACAAAGTAACATTGGTTATAAACATTGATCAGACAGGAGATAGAGAGATACAAAGTAACATTGTTTATAAACATTGATCAGGCAGGAGATAAAGAAATACAAAGTAACATTGTTTATAAACATTGATCAGACAGGAGAAAGAGAGATACAAAGTAACATTGTTTATAAACATTGATCAGGCAGGAGATAAAGAAATACAAAGTAACATTGTTTATAAACATTGATCAGACAGGAGAAAGAGAGATACAAAGTAACATTGGTTATAAACATCGATCGGAGAGGAGATAAATAAATATAAAGTAACATTGTTTATAAACATTGATCAGACAGGAGAAAGAGATACAAAGTAACATTGTTTATAAACATTGATCAGACAGGAGATAAAAAAAATACAAAGCAACATTGTTTATAAAAATTGATCAGACAAGACATAGAGAGATACAAAGTAACATTGTTTATAAACATTGGTCAGACAGGAGAAATAGATACAAAGTAACATTGGTTTAAAAAAATGATCAGACAGGAAATAGAAAGATATAAGGTAAAATTGTTTATAAACATTGATCAGACAGGTGCTAGAGAGATATTAAACAGCATTGTTTACAAACATTAATCAGGCGGGAGATAGAGATACAAAGTAACATTGTTTATTAAAATTGATCAGACAAGAGATAGAGAGATACAAGGTAACATTGGTTTAAAAAACGGATCAGATACTAAATAGAAAGATACAAGGTAACATTGTTTATAAAAATTGTTTAGACAGAAGATAGAGAGATATAATGTAGCGGCCATAACCCCGAGGGGCGGCCTTGTCTTTTCTGGGCTTACCAAGTACCTCCTCTTGGCTTGTCGGTTGTTGTCTAGGGGTTCCCAGGGTTAGTACCCAGTGACTTCAGACGCTGACACATAAAAGTCCTTTCAAGGTTTTTATTTTGCAGGGGTAACATCCAACTATAACACAGTCTCGGGTGGGAATAGAGGGCACGGGTGATAAAACTCAGGCACTTTGAACTGCTGACATCCACCGAATGTCTCTAGTTAGCCCAGAGAGTAGCCACTCGCAGCTCGGCGCTTCACTGCTGGATAAACCTCTAGCCAGAGATTTAGCAGCCAACATGTGATCCGGAAACTTGGCAAAGTCTCTGCCACAGACTAGATTGTAACTGAAGATAAGTAGGAACCTTTCTCACAGTACCCGGATCTCTCAGCCTTCTTGGCGATACTGTGGGAAGTGTGGATTCTTTAGTGTCCATACAACTCAGCTCCCAGGCTCTTACCGAGCAGCCAGCTTCTTGGCCCTCCTCCGAAGAGTCCTCCCCTGGTCGCTTGTACAAGTTGCCGTGTCCCTCCAATACCGAGAGCACACCGGAACACCTCTGAATCCTCCTTCAGTTACTGGGCCTCAAACTAGCCAGTTCCGAGACTCGGGAAAAGACGGATCCCCACCCCAGACCATGAGGGCCTCTGGGGCTGGTCAGGGTGACCATGCTTACAGGGACGGCAGACACTCCTGGGCCCGGGACCCCTCACGGGGCTGCCCCGGACCGGAACCAGGAATCAAAGCAGCAGCCGAACCCCGAGCACGTGACTTCAGCCTCTTAAATACCCCTTCCCAGACTACGCAGCAGGGCCAAACGCGCCCACTGATCGGCTCTTGGAAAGATTGGTACCTAACACGTCCAACCAGACTGCGTTCTCAGCCTGTCACAGGTGCCTCACTGCACCTATCACCAGGCAGAACTCCAGTACAGCCCAGCCAGACTGATGCCAAAGTAAATTCTGTACAATTAACCCCCAGAACTCCATTTCAGTTCTGAGAAAAAACTATTTACTGTAGGGGGGCGTGGCTTGGCATGTGACGGCACTGATCGTCTTTCCCTATGACAGGGAACAGCCGATCAGTGACAGTGCCACTAGGAAGCACGGGGAGAGATTTGTTTACACAGACCTCTCCCCCGTTCTTCAGCTCTGTGACCCGATCGCGGGACACCAGCGGCGATCGGGTCCGCTGGTCCCGCGGCCGTGGTCACGGAGCTCAGGACCGGGTCGCGAGCACAGCGGCCGCGTGCGACCCACGGCTGGACTCTTGAAGGACAACGTACCTGTACGTTGATGTGCCCAGCCGTGCCATTCTGCCGACGTATATGTGCAGGAGGCGGTCCTGAAGCGGTTAATCTTTAATTTCCACAGCCCTAGTTATTTCAAAAATTCATAAATTCGGATAAATTCGTATTCATTACTGTAAGGAAAGCTCTGCTGGGCCTAGTGGTTCTCCACCGCTGCGATTGCGTGTGCGGGCTCGAACGGGTGCGCGGGCTACTGCGCATGCGCGGAATCGAACGGGTGCGCGCGCGCGCGGTCTCGGACGGGCGCGCGCACGGTTACTGGCGCCAGGCGGGCTATTTAAACCAGCCATCTCCATGCAATCCTTGCTGCCTGATCTACAGCGTTCCGTGTGTTAATCCTGTACTTCTCTGTATCTGCACCAGTGACCCGGCTTGTCTACCTACCTGCTCTGCTTCCCGCCTGCCCCGATCCCGGCTTGCCCACGACTATTCTCTGGCTTATCCCTGGCTTATCCGCAGTGTGTCCTCTGTTACCAAACCCGGCTTGTCTGACCTACCTGTGCACCTGTCCTGTAGTCCGCTGCATACCTGCCGGTTCCTGTTGCCTGCTGGTTCCTGTAGTCCGCTGCATACCTGCCAGTTCCTGTTGCCTGCTGGTTCCTGTGGTCCGCTGCATACCTGCCAGTTCCTGTTGCCTGCTGGTTCCTGTAGTCCGCTGCATACCTGCCGGTTCCTGTTGCCTGCTGGTTCCTGTGGTCCGCTGCATACCTGCCAGTTCCTGTTGTCTGCTGGTTCCTGTAGTCCGCTGCATACCTGCCAGTTCCTGTTGCCTGCTGGTTCCTGTGGTCCGCTGCATACCTGCCAGTTCCTGTTGTCTGCTGGTTCCTGTAGTCCGCTGCATACCTGCCAGTTCCTGTTGTCTGCTGGTTCCTGTAGTCCGCTGCATACCTGCCAGTTCCTGTTGTCTGCTGGTTCCTGTAGTCCGCTGCATACCTGCCAGTTCCTGTTGTCTGCTGGTTCCTGTAGTCCGCTGCATACCTGCCAGTTCCTGTTGTCTGCTGGTTCCTGTCACCTGCTGTCTGCTGGTTCCTGCCACCTGTTGTCTGCTGGTTCCTGTCACCTGCTGTCTGCTGGTTCCTGTCACCTGTTGTTTGCTGGTTCCTATCTTCGCTGGTCTAGTCCGGAGGTCCGCCTACAGCTGCTGTTCCTTCCAGACACTCGTGCCTCCTCTGACTTCTGCGCCCCCTGTCCCCATCTCCAGGGGCCGCAAGTCTGGGACGTAAGAGAGGTCTCCCACTGCAATCCAGACTCGCCACTAGGTACGTGACAGTATCAGGCAGCCATGACCGAGTCTGAGCAGGGAGCCTCTCCTATGGAAGAACTCTGCCTACACCTAGCAGGCCTTGCACAAGCGGTCACTAACCTACAGGAAGGTTATACCCGACTTGAAAAACATGTCCTTACTCAGGGATCCCCAGGCCTCACCACTAGCCAGCCTACTCCACCAACCGTCGTGATGCTTCCCCCGGAACCTCGAGTACCCACACCTGAGAGGTTCTCCGGTGAGCGTAGTAAGTTCAGGACTTTTCACAGTGCATGTGAACTGTTTTTTGCACTACAGCCCCGAACATTTTCTTTGGAGTCCACCAAAGTGGGCTTTGTGATCTCCCTGCTCCAGAACGACCCCCAACTCTGGGCCCACCGTCTGCTTAAACAGGAGGCCGCGGAACTTGCTCATCTAAATACCTTCTTTGATGAAATGGCCCGAATGTATGAGGACCCGCAACTCTGTGCCACGGCTGAGACTGCCCTCCATGCTCTACTCCAAGGGCGTAGGCCCGCCGAGGACTATGTTGCTGAATTCAGGAGATGGAGTGCTGATACCAGCTGGAATGATGCGGCCCTCCGCTACCAGTTTCGGTTGGGGTTGTCAGATCCCCTCAAGGATGAACTTGCTAGGGTTGGGGTTCCTCCAACTCTTGAGGAGCTCATCAACCAGGCTATACAGATCGACAGGCGCCTACGCGAACGACGGTCTGAGAGGGCCTCTGTTCCACCTCGTCCCTCTTGGATGCTGCCAAAGGTACCCTACTTTCCTAGGGGTCCACCGCCGGGTCGGACCTCTGCCTCCACCGAAGGAACTGAGCCCATGCAGTTGGGTGTGCTTCGCCCTGCTCTCACTCCTGAAGAACGGCTGAGACGCCGTCGGGACAATTTGTGTCTATACTGCGGGGAGCCAGGGCACTATGTGCGAACCTGTCCAGCCAAGACCCGTAAGTGGCGCCCTCCTTCAGTTGACCAGATAATGGCCGTTACCGATGCCTCTTCTCACCTTGCTCTCTCTATTTTGTTACAGCTCCCCGGAAAGAACATTATGGTCCCCGCCATTATTGACTCTGGAGCCTGCAGTTGCTTCATGGACTCAGACTTTGCTACTGCCCATAGCATCCCCTTACGGAACAAGGCCCAGGGACTACAGATACACCTGGCCGATGGTTCTGCCATTAGATCCGGGCCTGTCACCCTAGAAACGCAACCTCTGCCGGCATGCATAAATCATCTCCACCAGGAGTTACTGAGTCTGGACATTATTTCTTCCCCACTGTTCCCGGTCATTTTGGGCATGCCTTGGCTCCGCGCCCATAACCCCTGCATTGACTGGTCCACCAAGGAGATTACCTTCTCCTCTCCTTACTGCTCCCAACACTGCCTTCCACGGACCGATGCTCAGTCAACTACCTTGATGTGTTTGGACAACGAGACCCATCAGCTGGTCCCCAAGGCCTACCACTCTTTTTTGGATGTCTTCAGCAAAAAAGGGGCAGAGACTCTTCCTCCTCATCGGGTCTACGATTGTCCCATTGAGCTTCTCCCTGGAGCTGAAGTTCCCTTTGGGAGGATCTTCCCACTATCCGAGCTGGAGCTCTCCGCCCTTAAAGACTACATTGATGATAACTTACGAAAGGGCTTTATCCGTTCCTCCACGTCACCTGCCGGAGCCGGCATCTTCTTCGTCGAGAAAAAGGATCATTCCCTTCGGCCATGTGTCGATTACAGAGAATTGAACAAGGTGACCATCAAAAATCGTTACCCCTTGCCGTTAGTCCCCGAGTTGTTCCAGAGGCTGGGGGCAGCGGTCATCTTCACCAAGTTGGACCTCCGCGGGGCATATAATCTGGTACGCATCCGAAAGGGCGATGAATGGAAGACCGCCTTCCGTACACGATTCGGGCACTTTGAATACCTTGTGATGCCCTTCGGACTCTGTAACGCCCCTGCCACGTTCCAACATTTCATTAATGACATTTTTCGAGACTACTTAGACCTGTTTGTAATCATCTACTTAGATGACATCTTAATCTTTTCTTCTTCCCTGGACAGTCACCAACAACACGTCAGATGCGTGTTGGGGCGACTGCGGCAACATGGTCTGTATGCTAAACCCGAGAAGTGCGAGTTTGAACAACAGAGCATACAGTTCCTGGGACTCATTATCTCCATCGAAGGCATTAAGATGGACCCCCAGAAGATCTCCGCTATTCTAGACTGGCCTGCACCGGTGGATAAAAAAGGGGTACAGCGGTTTGTGGGTTTCTCTAACTTTTACCGAAAATTTATTAAAGGTTTCTCGCCCATCATCTCCCCCATCACACAATTAACCCGACAAGGGGTTCGGTTCCAATGGACAACCGAGGCCCAGGCCGCCTTTGTCGCCCTCAAGAAACTCTTTACTTCCGCCTCCATCCTAAAGCACCCCGACCCGGCTCTCCCATTTGTCTTGGAGGTGGACGCATCGGAAATCGCAGTCGGGGCGATACTATCCCAGAGACTAGGCCCCAAGGCCCTTCTGTTCCCCGTTGGGTTCTTCTCCCGTAAGTTGACGCCTCCTGAGCGGAACTACGACGTGGGCGACCGAGAACTGTTGGCAATCAAGGCGGCATTGGAGGAATGGCGGTACCTGTTGGAAGGGGCGGCCCACCCGATTCTCATATATACAGACCACAAGAACCTGGAGTATCTGAAGGCCGCCAAGAGACTAAAGCCACGACAAGCCAGGTGGGCACTGTTCTTCTCCCGGTTCGCCTTTCATGTTACCTACAGGCCGGGTTCCAAAAACACCAAACCTGATGCCTTATCACGGATGTTCATCGATCCTAAGGAACCCAATCCACCTGACACCATCCTAACCGCTGAGAACTTCCTACTTCTCCATGAAGATCTGTTAAGCCGGATCAAGCAGGCGTCCAGGGAGGACCCGCCGCCTGCTAGGCCAGAAGTCTCCGCCAAGGATGGCCTATTCTGGTCCGGTGGTAAGATCTTCGTTCCAGAAAGTCTCCGGGTCACTATACTTGGGCTATGTCATGACCATGTACTGGCCGGACATTTCGGCATAGCCAAGACCACGGACCTGGTCCAGCGCACTTTCTGGTGGCCCCAACTGGCAAAAGACTGCCAAAGGTATGTGGAATCATGTACGGTGTGCACTCGCAACAAGAGCTGCAGGACCAAATCTTGGGGGCTACTCAAACCCCTACCTGCTCCGGAAAGGCCGTGGAAGCTAATAACCATGGACTTCATTGTGGAACTTCCCCCCTCCGAAGGCCATACGGCCATCTTTGTGGTAGTGGACCGGCTGTCCAAAATGGCCCACTTTATCCCCATGAAGGGGACTCCTTCGGCACCAGAGACGGCTCAGGCCTTCATTGCAGGCATTGTCAGACTTCACGGGATTCCAGCAAATATCATCTCGGACAGGGGCGTCCAATTCACGTCTCGGTTCTGGAAGGCCCTCTGCAACTCCCTTGGCATTGAACTATCTTTATCCTCTGCTTACCACCCACAGACGAACGGGCAGACAGAAAGAACAAACCAGACTCTTGAGCAGTATCTGCGTTGCTTTTCATCCTTTTCTCAACAAGACTGGCTCTCTCTGTTGCCATTGGCGGAATTCGCCTACAACAACTCCACCCACTCCACTACCAAACAGACTCCGTTCTTTGCCAACTATGGTTACCACCCATCATTCCTGCCAAATTCTGTACCAGAATGTGCCGTTCCTGCTGTGTTTGAGACCGTGGACTTCTTTTCAACCAACAATAAAGTGTTGCAGGAAACTATGACTCGGGCACAGAATCTGAATAAAGAGGTCTTTGACAGGGGCAGATGGGGGCAATTGGTCCTGGAGCCTGGAGACAAAGTATGGCTGTCCACAGTGAATCTCCGACTTACTTGTCCTTCCAGGAAGTTAGGCCCCAAATTCTTGGGCCCCTTCGCTGTGAAGCGGAAAATCAACGAGGTAGCATACGAGCTGGAATTGCCAGAGTCACTTCGGGTACACCCGGTCTTCCATGTTTCACTCCTGAAGCCAGCAGTCCCCAATTCTTTCCCTGGGCGATCTACGGATCCCCCAGCCCCGATAATGGTCAATGGGGAAGAGGAATTCGAGGTGGAGACAATTGTGGACTGTCGAAAGAGAAATAACCAGATACAATACCTCATCAAGTGGAAGGGGTACGGTTCTGAAGAGAATTCCTGGGAACCTGAAACCAACTTGCATGCCGAGCATTTGATCCAAGCCTTCAAGAAAGCTCACCCAGAGAAGTGTTCCCAGTTGGGCATCCGGAGGCTGCCCCTTGGGGGGGGGGCAATGTAAGGAAAGCTCTGCTGGGCCTAGTGGTTCTCCACCGCTGCGATTGTGTGTGCGGGCTCGAACGGGTGCGCGGGCTACTGCGCATGCGCGGAATCGAACGGGTGCGCGCGCGCGGTCTCGGACGGGCGCGCGCACGGTTACTGGCGCCAGGCGGGCTATTTAAACCAGCCATCTCCATGCAATCCTTGCTGCCTGATCTACAGCGTTCCGTGTGTTAATCCTGTACTTCTCTGTATCTGCACCAGTGACCCGGCTTGTCTACCTACCTGCTCTGCTTCCCGCCTGCCCCGATCCCGGCTTGCCCACGACTATTCTCTGGCTTATCCCTGGCTTATCCGCAGTGTGTCCTCTGTTACCAAACCCGGCTTGTCTGACCTACCTGTGCACCTGTCCTGTAGTCCGCTGCATACCTGCCGGTTCCTGTTGCCTGCTGGTTCCTGTAGTCCGCTGCATACCTGCCAGTTCCTGTTGCCTGCTGGTTCCTGTGGTCCGCTGCATACCTGCCAGTTCCTGTTGCCTGCTGGTTCCTGTGGTCCGCTGCATACCTGCCAGTTCCTGTTGCCTGCTGGTTCCTGTAGTCCGCTGCATACCTGCCGGTTCCTGTTGCCTGCTGGTTCCTGTGGTCCGCTGCATACCTGCCAGTTCCTGTTGTCTGCTGGTTCCTGTAGTCCGCTGCATACCTGCCAGTTCCTGTTGCCTGCTGGTTCCTGTGGTCCGCTGCATACCTGCCAGTTCCTGTTGTCTGCTGGTTCCTGTAGTCCGCTGCATACCTGCCAGTTCCTGTTGTCTGCTGGTTCCTGTAGTCCGCTGCATACCTGCCAGTTCCTGTTGTCTGCTGGTTCCTGTAGTCCGCTGCATACCTGCCAGTTCCTGTTGTCTGCTGGTTCCTGTAGTCCGCTGCATACCTGCCAGTTCCTGTTGTCTGCTGGTTCCTGTCACCTGCTGTCTGCTGGTTCCTGCCACCTGTTGTCTGCTGGTTCCTGTCACCTGCTGTCTGCTGGTTCCTGTCACCTGTTGTTTGCTGGTTCCTATCTTCGCTGGTCTAGTCCGGAGGTCCGCCTACAGCTGCTGTTCCTTCCAGACACTCGTGCCTCCTCTGACTTCTGCGCCCCCTGTCCCCATCTCCAGGGGCCGCAAGTCTGGGACGTAAGAGAGGTCTCCCACTGCAATCCAGACTCGCCACTAGGTACGTGACAATTACGTTCACTAACAGGCAGCCAAATTTGAAAGGAAATTTCAATACCTATAATTTTAATAGTTTATAACTATTATTTTAGTTTTTATTATTATTATTATTATTAATAATAAATAATACCTATAATAATGGTTAATAATTTGTTACGTTCACTAACAGCCAAATTTGAAAGGCAATTCCTTTGATAAGGAAAGTCTGGAAGGTTATCGGTGTCAAGTTGCACAGGTGAGCAGTATAGTTGGAGATGATGGAGAGGTGAGGAGCAAAGCCAGGGTCATACATGTGTCACGATCTGAGGATTGGAACACCTGGGACTGTCACTCTCCGGGTCTAGTGCGCCAGTAGGAACGTTGTTGTTTTACCTGCAAAAAAAAAAAATAGTGTATTTTTTTTCCAGAAAATATTCATATTTGATAAACAGTGGCACAAATATCATGCAATATAAATTCTAATTGCCACCAAGGAATTATTTCTCCACAGTGGCTGTAGCTACAAAGGTCAGTGAGCAGGGGCGGCCCGTCCATTAGGCGCACTTGGGCGCCCCATCTATCCAAGCATCTATCCATGCATCCGGCCCCTTTCAGAACGCCGGATGCATGAATTCCAACGGGGGGTTTGAAGCACCTGATTAGAGCCAGAGGCTTCAAAATAGGGTGGGCTCGGGGCGCAGAGTATTGCACTACAAGCCCACCCAGGTGTGTTACAATGTAAGAGACCCGTTTCCCGATTGGCCGAAAAGGGGAAGCGGCTCGAATGGCCACCGAGGAGGAGGAAGGAAATGATAGCCGCGGAGAGCAGGGGAAGGGGAAGCCTGTGATGCCTGCGGAGAGCAGGGTAAGCCGCTGCAGCCCCCGCCATGCCCATGGAGACCAAGGGAAGCTGCCTCCGACCCGTGATGCCTGCGGAGAGCAGGGTAAGGGGAATCCGTCTTTGATGCCCGCGGAGAGCAGGGGAAGGGGAAGCCGCCTTCGCTCCTCATGATGCCCGTGGAGACCAGGGGAAGGGGAAGCTGCTGCCGCCCCCATGATGCCTGCAGAGAGCAGGGGAAGGGAAAGTCGCCACCGCCCATGATGCCCGCAGAGAGCAGGTGAAGCTGCGGCTGCCCCCCCCATGATACACACGGAGAGCAGGGGAAGCCGCCGCTGCCCGTGATGTCCGCGGGGAGCAGGGGAAGCTGCAGCCAGCCCTGTGATGCCCGCGGACAGCAGGGGAAGGGGAAGCCACCTCCGCTCCCCGTAAAGCCAGCGGAGAGCAGGGGAAGGGGAAGCCGACGCCGCCACCCGTGATACCTGCAGAGAGCAGGGGAAGCCACCGCCACCCATGATGCCCACGGAGAGCAGGGGGGAGGGGAAGCTGCCGCCGCTCCCGTGAGGCCTACGGAGAGCGGGGGAAGCCGCCGCCACCCCCCCCCCCCCCCCCCCCGTGATGCCCGTGGAGAGTGGGGGAAGCCGCCGTTGAAGCCCAGGAGAAGCGCTGCCTGTCAGTAGATGGGGTAAATGGTCTGGACCCAACCGACCGACAAAAAATTACCACCGGCTGCCACTGTCAGTGAGGAATTGTTTTAAAGCTTTTTTACTAAATGTGAAGAGTTTATAAATATTTTAATGCAAATTTCTACTACAAAATGAACATGGATTCACCTCAAACACATCAGAATGTTTTTTTTTCTTCTTGTTCTCAGATCCTCAGACAGACATCACAAAAAGCAAGCTAAGCGCTATACATAGAAGATGAAAGACAGACAATCATATTAGATAGAGATGCATCAAAGCATGTAAAACAAATATCACCCGAATTGCTTCTATGTTGCTATTTCCTATGTTTTCTTCTATAGCTGTGAGATAAATGTCACTCTATATAGTATGAACTCTTTATTAATAACTATTTCTATTATTATCTTCCAGTGCTGGGACTCTGAGACCCCCTCGCCTTGTCAGGCAGCAATCACAAGAGCTGGAAAAAGGGCCTTAAGGGAAATCTGTTGGATGTGGTGAGGAATCTGTTCATATCCAGATGTAAGGTGCAGGTTGCGGTATATGAAGCCATTTCTATTGTGACTTTGGGGGAAGGGGGGATACGGTTCAGAAGTGGAATCCAGAATAGAGAAGGTAAATAGAATGCAATGGAAAAACGAAATAATAGGATTTTTGACTTACCGTAAAATCTGTTTCTCTGAGTTCATTGACAGACACAGCCTTCTTTATTCAGAACCATAGGGTTATATCGCCCCCTACAGGAGTAGGACACTAGGCTGAAAAAAGACTTGGCTAAGCCCATGGGCAGTCCTAGGTGATATACGACAACGAGTATAGGCGCATATGTTAAAATATCTCGATAAGTTCTTCCAATTGAATTGAGTATTTGGTATATACAATATATACATAGGTTACAAGTCCATAGATTGAAAAGCTCAGTCCATGTGGGAGGCAAAATCTATGAATGGATCCTGGGGTAAGCATACAGGGCAGCCTTCAAGGTAAAACTGAAACCGTGTTCAGGAACTGTGAAAATAAACAAATGGAGAGGCGTCTCTGGGTGCAATAGTTTTTTAACAGGGATAACAATTTATTAGTAGCTCAATAGTAAAACTGTGATAAAATCAGGCATGGTATGCAAGTAAGGAAGTGGTATCTCCTGGTGCTGTGCTGTGTCATTCTGTGCACCGTCATCGGTGTAGGACGCGTTTCATGTTCGAGAAACGCATCCTACACCGATGATGGTATCCCCCTGAGCCAGCTGTCTTCTGCTTCTCAAGCCTCGTTCTGAGGCCGCCTTCCTGAGCCAGCATTATCATCTATACGGAAGTTAACCTAGGTGATATACACCCACCCTCTCTGATATAGGCCTTCAGTTATGTAACAAGCAGTACTAGAAGTAGTAACAACTCCATAGAGGGGCTGGTGCTGTGGCTGTCAATGAACTTTACGGTAAATCAAAAATCCTATTTTCTCATTCGTTCACAGCCTTCTTTATTCAGAACCATAGGGATGTCCCAAAGCAGTGCCAGACATGAGGGGTGGGGCAGCCAACAAAAAAACAGGCCAACCAGACAACCTGGAGCTCAGCGGGAACAACTGGAGCACAACCTAAACAGCAAGAAAAAAAAAACCTTCACTAGGTAGAAACCCTCTAGACCGCAGCCTGCAGAACCTTGCACCCAAAAGAAGCATCCGCAGATGCCAGCACATCCACCTTGTAAAATTTTGTGGAAGTATGCACCGACGACCAGGTGGCCGCCTTGCAAACTTGCGTCACTGATGGAAGGATCAGGAGGCACTCAGCGCTCGAATCGAGTGCGTCCTCAACGGGAAGGGAGGAACCCGACCCGTGATAGAATAGGCCTGAGTCACCGTATGTCTGATCCATCTAGAAATGGTCGCCGAGGAAGCAGATAGTTCTTTCTTTGGTCCATCCGTGATCACGAACAGGGAGTCTGATTTTCGAAAAGACTCAGTGGCTGCCAAATACACCCTGATCGCCCATAAAACATCTAAGTTGTGCAAGGGAAATTCCCTTGGATGTTGTGGCCTGGGACACAGAGAAGGCAACACGATGTCTTCATTTAAATGGAAATCAGAGACAACCTTTGGAAGGAATGAAGGACAAGGATGAAGCACCACCTTGTCCTTATGAATCACCAGGTAGGGTGTGCGATTAGATAGCACCACCAACTCCGACACCCTGCGAGCAGAAGTAATAGCCGCCAAGAATGGCCACCTTCTGTGATAGCGTGAGCAGGGGAATTTCTCAAATATTTTCAAACGAAGGCTTCTGTAGAACCGAAAGTACCAGATTCAAGTCCCATGGTGGCAAGGGAGATCGCACTAGTGGAACCACATGTCACACTCCCTGAATGAAGGTACGCACCAGGGAATGCGAAGCCAGGGAGCGTTGAAAGAAAACCGCCAAGGCCGACACCTGGCCCTTGGCAGTACTCAAGGCCAAATTCTTTTCAACGCTCCTCTGAAGAAAAGTCAAAATTCAAGCCACCGAAAAATAGAACGTGGGTGAAACCCCACTGATTCCCACCATGAAATGTACACTTTCCATGTCCGATGATATACCTTCCTGGAAGTAGACTTCCTAGCTTTGAGTAGTGTCAGAATCACTGATGCAGATAAGCCCCTATCCTTCAACACCTGGCTTTCAACAGCCATGCCGTTAAAGCCAGCAATGGTAAAGCAGGGTGGAAGATCGGCCCTTGGGATAGCAGATCCTCCCTGAGAGGCAGCGGCCAGGGGGAGTCTGTGAGCAGATGCACCAGGTCGGTGTACCAGGACTGACGAGTCCAGTCCGGGCCACTTGAATGACTGGAATTCCTTTGGCCTTGATCCTGCGCAACAGCCGCGGCAGAAGCTTGAGAGGAGGAAAGGCGTAGATCAGACAATACTGGCCCCACGGAGCCACCAGAGGATCTGATGCATCCGCCAGAGGGTCCCGAGACCTACCTGGCCACAAACCTCTGTACCTTCCTGTTGATTCGGGATGCCATTAGATCTACCTCTGGAGATCCCCAGCATAGACAGATCTGTTAAAATATCTCATGATAAGGGACCACTATCCTTGGTCCAATACTTGGTGACTGAGGTTATCTGCCTGCGAGTTGTCCACCCCCGGAATGTGAATGGCGGAGATGGCCGGGACGAAACGCTAAAATGCCAGCTACTTCCAGGCCGGCTAACACACTCCTTGTTCCTCCCTGGTGGTTGACATTGGCCACCACCATGGCATTGTCTGACTGGATCCGTATTGGGAGCCCCTGAAGTCGATCTGTCCAATAATCCAGAGTCTGATGTTGATAGGTAGCCTGTATTCCTCTAGCATCCAGTGACCCTGAGCCAAGCTCAGGCCCAGGACTCCTCCCCACCCAGACAGACTGGCATCAGTGGTGACCACCGTCCAGTACAGAGGGAGAAAGGATTTCCCCTGCCGAAGAGCCAGGGAACGAAGCCACCAGATCAGGGACCCTTTAGTTCCTTGACTCAGCCGAATCTGACTGTCTAGAGACTCTAAACATTTGTCCCATTTAACAAGATCTTCTTTTGCAGGGGTCTCGTATGGAACTGAGCGAAAGGGACCGACTCAAACTTAGACACCATCAGGCCTGCATGCAATGCAAGCCTCAGGCCTGCATGCAAGTTCGCAGGTAGACCCACCTGCTGGACAGCAGTAAGCAGGTTGTCGTCTGTAATTTCTGTAGTTTGTCCTGCGGAAAGACCACTCTGGTCGAGTGGAATCCAGAGCCAGACCCAGAAAAAACAATTTCCGAACTGGAATGAACACAGACTTTTGGTAATTTATCAGCCACCCAAAATCTGCCAGAGACTGAACAGTGATTTCCACGTCGCCCCTCAGGGTCGCTGGGGACTCTGCTTGCAGTAGAAGGTCGTCCAAGTAGCCCAAAACCCCACTGGCGCAGCAGCGCCAGAACCGGGGTCAACACTTTGGTGAAGGCCCCAGGAGTGGAGGCGCAAAACCAAAGGGTAACGCCACAAACTGATAATGCTCCTCTCCCACAGAAAAGCGGAGGAACCACTGGTGCTGTGCACAAATCGGAATGTGCAGGATGGCATCCTTGATTTTCGATGGAGGCAAGAAAGTCTCCCTGATGAAGAGATGCCACCACTGAGCGAATGGACTCCATTCTGAACTTCCGCACCTGCACAAAGCGCTTCAGGGCCTTGAGGTACCCTTTTTTTGGGGGATCGTAAACAGGTTTGAATAAAAGCCCTGGAAATGTTCCGACACCGGAACCGGGACAATCACCCCTTGGAGCAATAGGCCTTGCACTGCGCCCCGGAGGGCTAACAAGCGGTCCGTAGACAGATGCAGATTGGACAGCAAAAATATGCTTTGAGGGCAAGTCTGGAACTCTATCTTGTAGCAGACAGAATCACTTTGTGGACCCAATTGTCATTTATCAGAGAGGTCCACAGGCTTGGAAACCACCAAAGACATCCCCCCACCCGGACTGCGGGTGATGGCGCCTCTTCATGCCGAAGGAGGCTTATCTGGGGGTCTGCAGAAACCCGCTCTCGGTTTGCCGGACCCCCAGGGTCGCTTGGAGCCTCCCGAGGGGGGCTTAAAAGACTTTGAGCCTTTGTCAGTGGACCCTGAGTGACGAAAAAACTTTCTGTGCGCCGAGTATTTTTCATTGTCGGGGTGGCAAGGATGTGGAGCTCCAGTCCACAATCGGTGGTGTCAGCAGAAAGTATTGATCGTTTTAAAAGACTCTTGTGCGTGCATCTCAGTGAACACAATATACAGGGATATGGGAAATAATTATCGGCATGAACACACCCACACAGGTTGAACTGGATGGGCCAGTGTCTTTATTCAACCTTACCAACTATGTAACTATATACAGTATTTTAACCGCTTCAGCACCGGGCCATTTTACACCCTTCCTTACCAGAGCACTTTTTGCGATTCGGCACTGCGTCGCTTTAACTAACAATTGCGCGGTCGTGCGACGTTACACCCAAACAAAATTGACGTCCTTTTTTTCCCACAAATAGAGCTTTCTTTTGGTGGTATTTGATCGCCCCTGCGGTTTTTATTTTTTGCGCTATAAACAAAAGAAGAGCGTCAATTTTGAAAAAAAACACAATATTTTTTACTTTTTGCTATAATAAATATCCAATTTTTAAAAAAAAAAAACAATTTTTTTACTCAGTTTAGGCTGATACGTATTCTTCTACATATTTTTGGTAAAAAAAATCGCAATAAGGGTATATTGATCGGTTTGCGCAAAAGTTATAACGTCTACAAAATAGGGGATAGATTTATTGCATTTTTTTTTTTTTTTTTTTACTAGTAATGGCGGCGATCTGCGATTTTTTTATTTGTGACTGCGACATTGCGGCGGACACTTCGGACACTTTTGACACATTTTTGGAACCATTCACATTTACACAGCGATCGTTGCTATAAAATTGCATTGATTACTGTGTAAATGTGACTGGCAGGGAAGGGGTTAACACTAGGGGGCGCTGCAGGGGTTAATGTGTTCCCTAAAGAAGTGATTCTAACTGTGGGGGGAGGGGACTGACAAGGGGAGGAGACCGATCGGTGTTCCTCCGTACTGGGATCACATGATCGGTCTCCTCTCCCGCTGACAGGACGTGGAGCTGTGTGTTTACACACACAGCTCCACGGTCCCGCACGGTCCCGTTGTTTTAACGGGCAATCGCGGGTGCCCGGCGGACATCGCGGCCGCCGGGCACTCGCACCGGGTCCCGAGCGACGCCGCGGGCGCGCGCGCGCGCCCCCTAGGCGGCCGGGAATGGGAGGACGTCATATGATGCCCACCCAGGATGGGAGATCCACCTTGTGGGCGTCATATGACAGTGGGCGGTAGGGAAGTGGTTAACATAGCTCTATCTGGGGAAGATCTCAGGGGAGGAGAGATTTTTTTTAAATAAATCTTCATCTGGGGCAGAGCCAAGAAGAGGAAAGAACACTCTGGAAGCCTATTTCAAACATTTATGACCTTCCCCCAACTCACCCAACTGGGCCTAGTCCTCATGGCTCATGAAGGTGTATATTCATGACTCATACTCATAACTCAAACTATTTGAACAGGACTCAGGGGATAAGAGCTCTCAGCAAAGGCTTTCCCTGGGCAGAGCTCAAACGATGGAAAGCACACACTCCAACACATCTCCATACGAGTCCAGAAGAGGAAAGAACACACTGAATGGTTGTTCCAAAGATTTACGACCTTCCCCCAGCTCACACCACTGGGCCAAGTCCTCAGCAACTGGCTGGCCAGGATAAATATTCATAACTAACTTTATTAATGGTTCTCACCCAGACTCTAGAATATTCATGTTGGCAATACAAACACAGCTCCCGGTGGACAGGATCCTTACAGCAGCTCACTCGGAACAGGGGACAGAGGAAAAGAGGGCTCCAAGGACAGGCTCCCCCTGGGAGCCCACAGGATGGAAAAGAACATACTCTAACACATCTTCACCTAGGGAAAATCCCAGAGGAGGACAGCAAATGTCGCGGTCAAGGGTCAGGCTTGGAGACCAGTATCTATAGCAGTAGAGAGGCTCCCACCGACCAGCTGGATAAGAACACAAGCAGATCACCTTGGCTGATGACGCAGACTCACCCGAGGTGCGGGGTCTAAGCATTAACTGGTGTTCACCAGAGCTCCTGATGGTGGAGATGGGTTCTGCTGTGTGTTAGTACCAAGTTGCGGTCCTCAGAATCACCTCACCAGAAAGGGAGCAACCCGGGGTCCAGTAGCAGATATAGAAGGTAGGGATCGAGCAGAAGCTAGATTGTAAGCTCCTTGAGGCATAGGCGTCCGCAGGTAGGGGCAAGGGGGGTCAAGTGCCCACCCTGGAATCAGGGATCGGATCAGGAGTGATTACCCCCATCACCATTCTCTCTCTCTCACCCCTCTGTCTTTTTCACCCCCCCCTCTCTCTGTCACCCCCTGTCTGTCTCTCTCTGTCACACTACTCTCTCTCTCACCCCCTTTCTCTCTGTCACTCCCCACATGTATGCAGTTTCTGACAGTCTCTTGGGCCATGTATGCAGTCTCTGGTCATCTCTTGTGCCATGTCCACAGTCTCTTACAGTCTCTTGAGCCATGTATGCAGTCACTGACAGTCTCTTGGGCCATGTTTGCAGTCTCTGACAGTTTCTTGGGCCATGTATGCAGTCTCAAACAGTCTCTTGGGCCATGTCCGCAGTCTCTGACAGTCTCTTGTGCCATGTCTGCAGTCTCTGACCATCACCTGTACTACGTCTGCAGTCTCTGGCCGTGATAATGTGATAATGACATTGTCGAAAAGGTCAGAGCATGGGTGACCTTAAAATGATGCCCCCCCCCCCCCCCCCTGAAAAAAGTTCTGCGGACGCCCATGCCTTGAGGGCAAGGATAGAAAATAAGTTGAATAAACAACTTTTGCCCATGCACCCTGGACCAAAAATATATAAATTGTAAATACAAATAATATTATTAGTGCAAAGAGCAGCCCATAGTGAGACCAAAGGTCTAATTAATGAAAAGAAAAAAACGTATATTAAATTTTCCATACCGCGCTCCTATATGCAAATAAACATGTGTAATTTAATTATATTCTAAATGCAATAATAAAGTCCATAAACCACCACCAGATGTCTCCAGTCAAGTGAAAGTGAAATATTTCTTGTTTAAAGTGAAGAAATTAAAAAATAAAAAATTGCTTAAAATTCCTAAAAATATAAAAAAAAAATAATTGGAAAAAAATAAATATTTAACTCACCTCTAAATGCCCGTTGCTAGGAGGTCCCTCGTAGTCTGCCTCCTTCAGTGCCCGGGCACTGACATCACTTCCCCTCCGCGCAGTCAGTCATCTGGGACACGTGACAGGTCCCAGGTGACTGTGCGGCGTATCACGGCGCACGGCGCTGCTCGCGCATGCCCAGTGGGTGCCCACAGTAAGAATGCTGGGGAACGAGGGGGGGCTTCATTCCCCCGCATCGCTGGACCCTGGGACAGGTAAGTCTCTGATTATTAAAAGTCAGCAGCTGCAGTATTTGTAGCTGCTGACTTTTAAAGAATTTTTTTTAGGGGGCACCCCACTTTAAATGCCTTCTTCCACCGATTAATAGGCAAACATCCTACTGACCAAACAGACATGACACGCATTACAGGTAGTCAAATAAAGCATAGGTACAAAGAGATGTATCCTCCAATGGAAAAACGTCCCCAAACGATATATCCGCCAATGAAGATTAGGTTCATAAATATCAAAGAGAGAAGAGAGAACTCCGCATGGAGTAGCTTGTAACGTTTTATTACTCAATAAAATATATGCACTCATAGTTCAGTAAAATTTCAAATGCCCATAAAACACCCAGCACGACCTGCGTTCCAAAGGGATGTCAGAAGTGACCCCTGATGACGTCAGATGTTGCTGACGAAACACGTCGGGTCGGTTAGTGCGTGACACGTCACTTCCGCCATCCCTTTGGAATGCAGGTGCCTGCTTGGTGTTTTATGGGCATTTCAAGCTTTACTGAACTGTAAGTGCGTATATTTTTTATGAGTAATAAAAAGTTACAAGCTACACCATGAGGAGTTCTTCTCTTCTCTCTTTGATATTTATGAACCTAATCTTCATTGGTGGATATATCGCTTGGGGCCATTTTTTCCATTGGAGGATACATCTCTTTGTACCCATGCTTTACTTGACTACCTAATGGGTGTCATGTCTGTTTGGTGAGTAGGATGTTTGCCTATTAATCAGTGGAAGAAGGCACTTCAATTCTCCCCTTTAAATAAGAAATATTTCACTTGACTGGAGACATCTGGTGGCAGTTTATGGACTTTATTATTGCATTTAGAATATAATTAAATTACACGTGTTTATTTGCATATAGGAGCACGGTATGGAAGATTTTATATAAATGTTTTACTTTCCTTGAGGGCAAGGACTAATGCCGCGTACACACGATCGGACTTTCTGGCGGACAATCCGACGGACTTTGCAGCTGAGGTCTGCCGGACTTTCAAGCGAACGGACTTGGCCACACATGTTCACTCCGAAAGTCCGCCGGATTCGAATGTGATGATGACGTAGAATAAGGAAGTTCATAGCCAGTAGCCAATAGCTGCCCTAGCATCGGTTTTAGTCCTTCGGACTAGCACACAGACGACCGGACTTTTCGACTGGACTCGAGTCCGGTGGATAATTTTGAAGCCAGTCTTATTTCTAGGTCCGCCGGACTTTTGGGAAGAAAAAGTCCGCTGGAGCCCACACACGATCGAATTGTCCGACGGACTCTGGTCCGCCAGACTAAGTCCGCTGGAAAAAGTCTGATCGTGTGTACGCGGCATTATGTGAATGTGCAGTATATATATAAAGAGCTGCGTAAATTGACAGCACTATATAAGTACTTGTAATAAATAAAGCATTGTCAGTAAGCAAGCCAAAGGTCAGTAACAAGTGCTTGCAAGTTGGGAATGGATCAAGCAGAAGCGTAGTCCAGGAAAAAGCCAAAGATCAGTAATGAGTGGTATGGAGATAAGGGCAGCTGCAGGTAAACAAAGGAGTAAGATATTTGCTGGAGAGAACACAATAATCTGGCAAACAGGGAATGCAAAGGCATGGCTTAATTCGGAAGTTCACGGGAGGAGAAAAAAGTTCAGAGTTCACCAGAAACAAGAGACATGGCAAGATTATCCAGTGAATTGACAGGGAGCTGTCCAGCATCTCAGGTGGCTTAGCAAGAAGAGCTACTACCAGATGCAGCAGAGGTCGTGGGTTCAGCCCTAGGTCCGGAAGGCTTAATGGGGCTTAACGGATAAAAGAGCTCACGCTCCCCAGAGGATGGAAAGAACACACGCTGTAAAATATCTCCATATGGGGCAGAGCACAGGGGGAGAAGAAAATATGCAGGGAGGGCACTCCAAATGTTTCTCACCTTCTCCCAGCTCACACACCACAGGGATAACTCCTCAGCTATGGCCTGGTAAGGATAAATGATCATAACTGAAGACTCAGACTCTAGAATATTCATGTTGTAGTAAAAGCACAGCTCCCTCACTCAGAACAGGTCTCAGAGGATAAGAGAACTTTCAAGACAGTGCCATATCACCACGAACGTCAGTTCACGGGCAGTAATTCTAGCACCAGACCTCCTCTGTAAATCAACCTCAAGTAACAGGGGTCATAGTACCTGTGCAGGGAGATCAACATCAGGATCCACCCTATCGCCATCATTGGATCACCCGGTAAGGTAAATATTCTGGTAAGTAACGCAGGGACCACCACTTAGCAGTTGATCCAGGGACCAACATCCGACCGCCCCTCGGGGGGTCAGGAAGGAATTTTTTCCTCTGCTACAGCAATTGGCCGCGCTAGTAGGGGTTTTTCGCCTTCCTCTGGATCAACGGGAGGGAGGGTGTAGGTCTACAGGGTTTTCCCACAGATCCGCAACATCTTCAACTAGCCTGCGCAAGACCGTTATCGCCTCAACAACAGCATCAGCGTTTTTTCAACGCATCATCTCGTCCACAGCAGGGAAATTTTTTGGAGCACCTCAACATGTGCAATTTCAAATACTCAGCAGAGTCCCTATGCAGACTAAGAAATTTGACCGCAACTCTACCGACCGACATTCAAAAAATATTACAAAAAGAACGACTAAGAATCGATCCACAAGCAACGATCAAACATAAGAAGACTACAACTCAACCGCAACAGTTAGCATGCGCTTTGATTAACACCAGATCGGCAGTCAAGCACAGGCACGAAATCCATGACTTCATCACACAAAACAACATAGATTGCCTCTTCATCACGGAAAGCTGGCTAACACCCGACTGCAACACCATCCTAACAGAATTAGTGCCAGAAAACTACAGGATCCTAACCGAGCATCGGAAAGGAAAAAAAGGAGGAGGCCTAGCAGTGATCTTCAAAGCTCATCTAGCGCTCGTCAAACCTACGGTACAGAACAAAGCAACATTTATGGAGACACTTACTCTACAGATGCAAACCACACCACAAGAAACCATCCACATGCTGCTATGCTACAGACCACCAGGACCAAAGACAAATCTACCGATACCACTCACGGAATTCATCTCGGCACACACCCTGAAAAACAACAAGATTCTGGTACTCGGAGATTTCAACCTCTGGGCGAATTCCACCGAAGACCCCATCGCCACCACCTGCATCAATCAACTGGAAGACCTAGGGCTTCAACAACTAGTAAAGGCTCCCACACATGGGTCGGGTCACATCCTGGACCTCATCTTCAAGCAAAATACGGACATCAGCATTCAAGACAACATAGCGCTACCATGGTCAGACCACCACGCTATCAAATTTGAGATCGCCACCAACATCTCCCTGCAAAAACCAAACCCAGCAGCAACAACACACTGGATTAGATCGCAGAAGAAACTACATTCGGAAATCTTCAAAACCACACTAACACACAAAATGGGTACACTAAATCAAAGCCACTCAACAGAACGAATACTCAGCTTCATAAACAAGGCACTTCTACAAACAGCAGACGCAGTCGCCCCGAAACATCGAGTACCCACCCGCAAGAAAAATTCTGGTTGGTTTAATGGCACGCTTACTCTACTGAAACGGGAACACAGAAGAGCAGAAAGAGCCTGGAGAAGAAACACCACAAAGGAAAATCACACAAACTACAGAATACTCACCAAGAGATATCATAAAGCAATTTTCACAGCAAAAAAAGAACATGTCTCAAACACCCTCTCAAAAGCCTTAAACCGACCACGGGAACTTTTCAAACTAGTCGCCCAGACTATGAACCCCACCTGCCTTGAGCCCCTAGGAAACGAAACTCAAGAATACTGCAACAAATTATCAGATTTTTTCATCAACAAAATAGACAACATTCAGAAAATAATTCAACAAAAAAAAACAACAACCAGCTCTACTCAACTCAACCCAGGTAAGGAATTTTACATCCACAGCGCACAAGCACCACATTTTTCACTTACCCCGATCACAACGGATGAAACCAAAAATGTCATCAAGAGCCTCCGAGACAGCACCTCGCCAAACGACATCATCCCCACAAAACTCTTGAAAGAATGCTCCGACATTCTGGCCCCCGCTATCACACACCTAGTAAATCAGTCGTTCAAAGAAGGATTGGTTCCGAATTCCCTCAAGCAAGGCATCATCAAACCATTACTAAAGAAACCCAACCTCGACCCCAAGGATCCGAACAATCGCAGACCGGTAACAAGCCTGAACACCATTTCCAAGATCATGGAGAAAGCAGTAGTACAACAGCTTCAACTTCATCTGGACACACACAAGCTCCTAGACCCACTACAATCGGGCTTCCGCCCAGGCCATGGCACAGAAACGGCACTTCTGAAAATATGGGATGACGCCCTAGAAGCAGCGGATGAGGGAGAATCGTGTCTTCTGGTATTGCTGGATCTCAGTGCGGCGTTCGACACAGTGGACCACAACATGCTTCTCAGCCGCCTCAAGGAAGTGGCAGGAGTTACAGATGGAGATCTGCCATGGTTCGCTTCCTTCTTAGGAAACCGGTCACAAACAGTGAAACTAGGAGCCTTCACTTCGGAAACTCGGGCAATCACTTATGGAGTCCCTCAAGGATCACCATTGTCACCAGTACTGTTCAACATTTACATCCGACCACTCTTCAAAATTATTAGCAAATTGGATCTGTGCTTCCACTCATACGCGGACGACACTCAACTGTACTTCCGGATCACCGGACAAAAAGACCAATACCAGGAACTAGGAAAATGTCTCACATTGATAGATGACTGGATGACCACTAGCTCCCTCAAACTAAATGGATCAAAAACAGAATTACTGCTCCTCGACGCAAACTCAAGGAAAAAGACGAAGACCCCTTGGACACCACCAACCATCTTGGGACAGACCATCCTTCCAAGCAACAAAGCCAAAAGCCTCGGAGTAATCTTTGATTCAGAGATGACAATGGAGGCACAAATAGGATCCGTAATCAGCGGATCCCACCATCTCCTTCGCATGCTACGCAGACTCATCCCCTTCATCCCGGAAAAGGAAAAAGCAGTAGTAGTAGGAACGATCATCAATTCACGGCTCGACTATGCAAACTCACTCTACATAGGATTACCGGATTACCAGATTGCGCGCCTTCAAATTGTCCAAAACACAGCAGCAAGAATAGTCACCGGAAAGAAACCCTGGGAATCCATCTCCCCATCCCTAAGGATCCTCCATTGGCTCAAGGTAAAAGACAGGATCACATTCAAGACCCTCTGCCTCACCCACAAATGTACACAAGGAAATGCGCCTCAATACCTTTGTGAGAAAATAGAAAAATACATACCGAATCGCAGACTTCGATCAACAAACCAAAATCGCCTTCTCATCCCCAAAGCCCGCTACAAATCGAAGGGAGAACGAAGATTCGCAGTACAGGGACCCCGGCTATGGAATGCTCTACCAAACAACATCCGCATGGAAGAAAACCATCAGGCCTTCAGGAAAAAACTCAAGACCCACCTCTTCTAATACATGGCATCCCAACATGAGCAGTCAAGCGCCTCGAGGCGATTCAGTTCGCAGTTGCAGCGCTATACAAATCATTCATTCATTCATTCATTCATTCATTCAAAGTCCTCAAGAGCAAGACCTTGCTCCTGCAAGGTCAGCAGCACTATCCCCTATAACTGTTGAGGGTTTACATTTAATATTTGAGGCATTTTTACAACATTAGCTACTGATGGTATTTATGGTTTCCACAATATTTTTGCATAGACAATTAATTAATTAAATTTATGTTTTATTCAGGGTTTTTTTTTTTTTTTTTCGTTTTTCGGATTATTCGTTATGATCGCAATTCGTAATTTCGTAAATTCGAAAATTTGTAAGTTTTTCAATTTGAAAATCCGAAAATTCGAAAGAACGAAAATCTGAAAATTCTAAATAATGACTAACTAATAAATAACTTTTTTTTTTTTTTTTTAATTTTATATTTTATTTTTTTTTAATTTTTTATACATATAGACAAAAGACACAAAATATAACTTAACACACATTGATTCTATTTTCAGTTGATATATATATGACTTATTATCAAACAGACAAACAAAACAAAACAGAGCCAAAAAACGAAAATTTCCCTCCTCTCTCTAATATATCCATTCTACCATTCATGTTAATTATATGTGTATATTTTTGTTTTTGTTTTTGTTTTCTTTTTTTTTTCCCCTTTCTCTTCTCTCCTTCTCCTCCTCTTTGTTCATTTTCGTTTCATTCAGGTTTTTTTTTTGTTTTTCAGATCATTCGTTATGATCGTAATTCATAATTTCGTAAATTTGAAAATTTGAGAATTTGTAAATTTGAAAATCCGAAAATTTGAAAGAATGAAAATCCGAAAATTCTAAATAATGACTATCAAATAAATAACTAACTATTAAATTATAGGTATTGGAATTTCCTTTCAAATTTGTCTGTTAGTGAACGTAACGAATTTATACGAAGTTACGAATGCTTCATCTAAACAAATGGAATGGAACAAATTAATAATAAATAATAATAATAAAAAGTTATTATTATTGTTATTTATTATTATTAATTTGTTACGTTCCATTCGTTTAGATACGGCATTTGTTATTTCGGATAATTGGCTGTGCACTAACAGACAAATTTGAAAGGAAACTCCAATACCTATAATTTAATAGGTAGTAATAGTTATTATTTTTAGATTTTCTAATTTTCAGATTTGTCTAATTTTCGGATTTTTGTTCTTTTGGATTTTCGAATTTGCAGATTTTTGAAATTCCGAATTTTTGAAAATCTGAAATTCCAATACCTATAATTTAATAGTTGGTTATTATTTCAGATTTTCGGGGTTTCGGAATTTCAAATTTACGTATTTGAACTGATGGGCACTGATGGGTGGAATTGAGAGGTGGCACTGATGGGTGGCACTGAAAGGTAGCACTAATGGGCACTGATAGGTGGCACTAGGTGGCACTAATGGGCACTGATGGGTGGCACTGAAAGACACTGATGGGTGGCACTGATAAGCGGAACTAATGGGTGGCACTCACTAAAGGGCACTGATAGGTGGGACTGATAGGCGGCTCTGATGGGCACTGATAGGTGGCACTGAAAGGTGGAACTAATGGGCACTGATATGTGGCACTAGGTGGCACTAATGGGCACTAAAGGAGCGGCACTGAAAGGCACTGATGGGTGGCACTGATAGGCGGCACTAATTAATGGCACTCACTAAAGGGCACTGATAGGTGGGACTGATAGATGGCACTGATGGGTGGCACTCACTAAAGGGCACTGATAGGTGTGACTGATAGGTGGCACTGATAGGCAGTAATGATATAGGTGGCTCTGATAGGTGGCACTAATGTGCACTGATGGGCAGCACTGAAAGGCGGCACTAATGGGTGGCACTCACTAAAGGGCACTGATAGGTGGGACTGATAGGCGGCTCTGATGGGCACTGATAGGTGGCACTGATGGGTGGCACTCACTAAAGGGCACTATTAGGTGTGACTGATAGGTGGCACTGATAGGCAGCACTGGTAGGTGGCACTAATGGGCACTGATGGGTGGCACTGAAGGGCACTGATAAGTGGCACTAATGGGCACTGATGGGCAGCACTGAAGGGCACTAATAAGTGGCATCAATGGGCACTGATGGGCACCACTGAAGGGCTCTGATAGGTGGCACTGAAGGGCACTGGTAGGTGACACTGATAGGCAACACTGATAGGTGGCACTAATGAGCACTGATGGGGGGCACTAAAGGGCACTAAGTGGCACTAATAGGCACTGACGGGTGGCACTGAAGGGCACTGGTAGGTGGCACTGATAGGTGGCACTCATAGGTGACACTAATAGGCAGCACTGATGAATTTACAAATTTTCTAATTTACGAATATTCCGAAAAATTTGGGTTTTCATTAATTCGGATGTTTCCAAATTAACAAATTTATCAAAATTTGTTAAAAAAACGAATTTGGAACGAAACGAATTACACATGTCTATTTTTGCATGTTACCAACAGGCTCATTCACATACCACTATAGCGGGGGTGATTTTTGGGCAATTATGGTCTCCACAAAGGTTTACTTGTAAAATATTTTATATACTTAATAAAAAATATAAAAAAAAAGTCAATAAATAACAATTTAAAAAAGACTGTCCCAGAACCATTATAGGGTGCCATTAAGCATGAAACCCGATGCAACAGTCCTACAAGTTATCCGTTCCCCACGCCGGCTCATTTTCATCTAACCAACTCCTGCCGTCAAAAGCTGTCAATTCACGCACCGGCGCGGGCGCCATTATTTTACATGTTTAAAAAAAAAAAAAAAAATCGACGACAATGTGCCAGAAGGGGAGCGAATGACTTTGTGCGCGGCGGGACATGTGCATTAGCAACGTTGTCAATGAGCATTATTGTGTTGAACTGATTATTCTTTGTTTAGTCTGTGATTAACGAACGCTGGATGGGAGACAAGAGCGTAAATCGAACAGATTTGATTTAAAGCTCAGACAACACACGCCTGACAATGAATGGAGAGCGTTCCAAAGTCCAGATGGAATTGGTTTCTCCCGCATTATTTTATACGGTTATCACTGTCTACATATTTGTCCTGTCACCACCTATCTACAAGTTTACATTTCCATTACCTTAATGCAAAGGAGCAATCAATAAAAGGTTGAGGAAGAGAGAAGCCAGGGGGTGTCCGATTGAGATGGGTGTGGAAGGAGGAAGCCAGCCAAGAGATTTGGCAGGAAGGCCGAATTCTCCCCCTGTGTGGCTGTAAGCTCTTGGCCTGTAAAGCGCAAAGGGCTGTCGTCCTTTTCGGCTTCTCTTGACAGCCTATCCAGCTAATGCCGGGAGACAGCCGCCAGATGGGAATGGTTACCCTTGGCAAAGGCAGAGCTCCGAAAAACTGGGATCAAAGAGAAGCAAATGTGGGGGGGGGGGGGGAGAGCTTTAATGACGCTTCAACGTTGCTCCAGAAAACATCTAAGAATGGAAAAGGAGTTAAGAGAGAAGACAAAAGAGGACAATCATAAAAGATGGGAAACAAGGGAAGAATACAAAACAGCTTTGGCTTTTCGGACTATAGAAGCTTCCAAACCCCAAAATCTTGAGGGATAATTGTGTCTTGTAAAGAGGAAATTGTAACCTTGTAGAAGAACATTTGCAAACTGGAAGAACTTAGGCAGCCGCAATGTTTTCTCTAAAGGAACAAACAGGCATGAACAGCAAAGTTATTGCTCCATTAGATAGACTGGAATGATGAAAACCACGAAACCCACTTGCGTGGCGAGCTCAGCGAAAAACCAAGGTCACCTTCTGAATAGGAAACGGCGGGCAGATAAGCTCACATTGAATGCAGTATACAAAGGCCGTACTGAATGTAATGCAAGTGTAGTAGCTCTCACTCCCGCAGGAGCCCCCGCAGCTTAAGGTTCCTCTGGCCTTTTCCCGTAGTTGCACCCGCAGCCAGGGCACTCAGCCACAGTCACTTCTTTTGGCTCAATGAACAGTCTTGGGCACGCGTGTCAACAGGGCTGGTGCAAGGATTTTGCACACCCTAGGCAAAACCTAATTTTGCTGCCCCCGCCTTGGCTCCACCACCTTTGCCCTGCCCATGTATACCCCACCAAGTGCCCATCAAATGCAGCCTCACCAGCGCCCATCAATGCAGCCTCACCGGCGCCTATCAAATGCAGTCTCACCAGCGCCCATCAATGCAGCCTCACCAGCGCCCATCAATGCAGCCTCACCAGCGCCCATCAATGCAGCCTAACCTCCCATCAAATGCAGCCTCACCAGCGCCCATCAAATGCAGCCTCACCGACACCCATCAAATGCAGCCTCACCGGCGCCCATCAAATGCAGCCTCACCGGCGCCCATCAAATGCAGCCTCACTGGCGTCCATCAAATGCAGCCTCTCCAGCACCCATCAATGCAGCCTCTCCAGCACCCATTAATGCAGCCTCTCCAGCGCCCATCAATGCAGCCTCACCAGCGCCCATCAATGCAGCCTCACCAGCACCCATCAATGCGGCCTCTCCAGCACCCATCAATGCAGCCTCTCCAGCGCCCATCAATGCAGCCTCTCCAGTGCCCATCAATGCAGCCTCACCGGCACCCATCAAATGCAGCCTCAACAACGCCCATCAAATGCAGCCTCACCGGCGTCCATCAAATGCAGCCTCACCGGCACCCATCAAATGCAGCCTCAACAACGCCCATCAAATGCAGCCTCACCGGCGTCCATCAAATGCAGCCTCACCGGCGCCCATCAAATGCAGCCTCACCGGCGCCCATCAAATGCAGCCTCACCGGCGCCCATCAATGCAGCCTCACCAGCGCCCATCAATGCAGCCTCACCAGCGCCCATCAATGCAGCCTCACCAACGCCCTTTAAATGCAGCCTCACCAGCGCCCATCAAATGCAGTCTCACCAGCGCCCATCAAATGCAGCCTCTCCAGCACCCATCAAATGCAGCTTCACCAGCGCCCATCAAATGCAGCCTCACCAGCGCCCGTCAATGAATGTTTGCTTGCTTCCATTCATTCGGGAGTCGGGACACAGACACAGTCCTCCGCCGCCGCCGGGTCGGCTGAAAGAGACTGGTACTGTATGTCAGTTTTTCTAAATCTCTCAAGATCTCTCAAGAACACTTTAGTTGAATTGACAAGTCTGTGGCAGAGACTTTGTTGAGCATCTCATCGGCTGCTAGGTCAAGTGAGAGGGCCTATCCAGTGGTTGCTGAATCCCGCCTGTGGAGCTGTTAGTTCTCTGGATCTGACCAATACCTCGGGACCCCTGAGACGGAGAAGCGAGCAGGTGAGGTAACGGTAAGCCCAAATATAACCAGCAGCTCCTTCGGGAGTCAGTGCTACATATGTTTGTCATGATATGCAGCTGACAGGTCAGTGTGTAGAGCGTGCTCCAGGGCACACAGAGAGCACTCCGAGGCAGGTGTAGTTGGCTATAGAACCGGGGGAGAGGATCAGAGACAGGATCATACGAGAGCGATGAGAAGTGTGTCTTCTCCCATGCCGCGCTCGCATTCATCAGACCAGGCCACCTTCTTCCATTGCTCCGTACTCCAGTTGTGATGCTCACGTGCCCATTGAAGGAGCTTTTGGCTGTGGACACGGGTCAGCATGGACACCCTGACCAGTCTGTGACTACACAGCCCCACACACAACAAAGTGTTATGCGCTGTGTGTTCTGACACTTTTTTATCAGAACCAGCATTCACTTTTATCAGCAATTTGAGCTCCAGTAGCTTTTCTATTGGGTCGGACTACACTGACCAGCCCCCCCACCTCAATTAATGAGCCTTCCCTCCCCCCTCCATCAATGAGCCTTCCTTCCCCACCTCCATCATGGAGCCTTCTCTCCCCTCCTCCATCATTGAGCCCTCCCTCCCCACCTCCATCAATGGGCCTTCCCTCCCCAGCTCCATCAAGGGCCTTCCGCCCACCTCCATCATGGAGCCTTCCCTCCCCACCTCCATCAATGGGCCTTCCCTCCCCACCTCCATCATGGAGCCTTCCCTCCCCACCTCCATCAATGAGCCTTCCCTCTCCACCTCCATCAATGGGCCTTCCCTCCCCAACTCCATCAAGGGCCTTCCCCCACCTCCATCATGGGTCTTCCCTCCCCACCTCCATCATTGAGCCCTCCCTCCCCACCTCCATGAATGGGCCTTCCCTCCCCACCTCCATCATGGAGCCTTCCCTCCCCACCTCCATCATTGGGCCCTCCCTCCCCACCTCCATCAATGAGCCTTCCCTCCCCACCTCCATCAAGGGCCTCCCCCCCACCTCCATCTATACTCCCCCCATCTCCATCAATGAACCTACCCTTCCCCACCTCCATCAATGAGCCTTCCCGTTCCCACCCCAGCTTCATCAATGAGCTTTCCCTCCCCACCTCCATCAATGAGCCTTCCCTCCCCACCTCCATCATCGTGCCTTCCCTCCCCCACCACCATCAATGAGCCTTGGCTGCCCATCACCCTATCATTGGTTGGCTGGTTTTCCTTCCTTGGACCACTTTTGGTCGGTCCTGACCACTGAAGACAGGGAACATCCCACAAGAGCTGCAGTTTTGGAGTTGCTCTGACCCAGCCATCTAGACTTTACATATTGGTCCTTGTCAAAGTCCTTCAAGTCTTTACACTTGTCCCTTTTTTCTGCTTTCAACCCACAACTTCGGGGACAAAATGTTCACTGGCTGCCTAATTTTCATCCACCGACTTTCATCGTAAGCAGATAATCGATGTTACTCACATTACCTGTCAGTGGCCAGAATGTTATGGTTGATCAGTTTATTACATTTTGCTCTTGGGTTTAGATACACTTTAAGGATAAATCCATATACAGGTAAAACTAATATTTAACAGGGAGTAGACCTTGGTGAGTTTAACCACCAACTGGTTTCCTATGTCTCCTTGTGAGAAGCTCACAGTGTGCAGTGAAATCCGAGTACAGGAGAGGAGCCTTTACAACTGTGCAAGACTGGAGGCCCATTTACACTGAGCACTTTGGAATCATGGGCAGAATCGGATTATGGTCATTTTATGAGACAAGAAGTAAATATGGAGCAGCAATCTACAGCCGTGGCCAAAACTTTTAAGAATGACACAAATATAAATTTTCACCAGTCTGCTGCCTTAAAGTGGTGTTTCCCCCTAAAAAACAAAAAAGGCTTAAAAATCCAAAAAAATATATAAAAAAAATAATTGGAATTTTTTTTTTTACATACCTCTAAATGCCTGTTGCTAGGGGGTCCCTCGTAGTCTGCCTTCTGCGTAAGCCTAGGCTGGTGACATCACTTCCCCTCGGTGCAGGAAGGGCTCCCCAGTCATCTGGGACCTGTCACATGTCCCAGATGACTGTGCGGCCAATCACGGCACGCTGCGCCGCTCGCGCATGCGCAGTGGGTGCCCGGCTGTGAAGCCACAGCCGGGTGCCTACAGTTGCAATGCCGGCGCCCCCGAGCGGATCGGGGGGCTAGCGGAGCTTCGACCCCCCCGCATCGCTGGACCCTAGAACAGGTAAGTGTCCGATTATTAAAAGTCAGCAGCTGCAGTATTTGTAGCTGCTGACTTTTAATTTTTGTTTTTTAAGGGATACTCCTCTTTAAGTGTCGTTACAATAGCAATTTGCAGACACTCCAGAATGTTATGGAGAGTGATCAGATGAATTGCATTTAATTGAAAAGTCCCTCTTTGCCATGAAAATGAACTTAAAATTTTAAAGCTTTGTTTAACAAAAACAAAAAAAACAAACATGTCATTACTCTGCTGTGCAGTTAGTTTTGCACAACGTGGCCCCTGATCTTCCTCTTCTGGGGTCCCTCAGTGGCCCTCCTGGCTCCCCGCATTGAGTGTCGTTGGAGAAGCGCTCTCCTTGGTGGACACCCATGCGGGTGTGCTCCCAAGTCCTGCATCTGTGTCCATTCACAGAATGCAGAACTTGGCCCCGCCCCCCCCCGGTGCCGCGTCATTGGATTTGATTGACAGCAGTGGGAGCCAATGGCTGCACTTCCATCAATCGATCCAATCAGGACACGAGACACCAGCTAGAGCTGGTGTGCTCGTTCCCGGCCGAAGAATGTCAGCGTCCAGGTAAGTAAAACGGGGGAGCTGCAGCACCACAGAAGGTTTTCACCTTAATGCATAGAATGCATTAAGGTGAAAAACTATGAGGGTTTACAACCCCTTTAACCACCCGGAAGAATTTACGCCCTTCCTGACCAGAGCACTTTTTGAGATTCGGCACTGCGTCGCTTTAACTGATAAATTGAGCGGTCATGCGACATAGTTCCCAAACAAAATTTACGTCCTTTTTTCCCCACAAATAGAGCTTTCTTTTGGTGGTATTTTATCACCTCTTCGGTTTTAATTTTTTGCGCTATGAACAAAAATGCGATCAGTGCTATACAAATGCACTGATTCCTGTGTAAATGACACTATCAGTGAAGGGGTTAACCACTAGGTGGCAGTGTAGGGGGTTAAGTGTGTCCTAGGGGCGTGTTTCTAACTGTGGGGGGCGTGGCTGTGTGTGACACGTCACTGATCTCTGCTCCGATCACAGGGAGCAGAGCTCAGTTAAGCTTCATACATACAATACGAAAATTGGATGAAAAATACCACTTTTGAAGCGTTTGTGCATATGAGTGTATCATTTTTTGGGGAGTAGATCTTGGGTGGGAGTTCCCACACTTTTTTCCCCAGGACTTGACCCCTGACATAAACTGACCACGGTGTCAGGGCTCAGCAGCTATGGGCTCCCTCTCTCCTGCAGCGCTCTATCACCAATAGATAGATTCATGCATTGCATGAATCTATCTATTGTCACCGCTGCCGCCCCCTATTCAGGTGTCCGGCCCCTTGTCGGGCGCCGGGCATCTGAATTACAGCCGGGGGGGGGGGTGTTTTTGGAAGCGCCCTATTAGAGCTGTCAGCTCTAATAGGCGTCCTGATTAGAGCGGTGTGCTCTAATAGGCTTCCATAAGTGTAAACAGCGGGCGCAATGCTGTGCGTTCGCTGTTTACACAGTATTGTGTTAGAGAAGCGAATACATCGCTTCCCTAACACAGACGTGCCTCTCAGCCAATCAGGTTGCCGGGTCTGTGTTACCGGTCACCTGATTGGCTGAAGTCACAGGCGCTGTGATTGGACGCCTAGGCGTCCAATCACTGCAGAAGACAGGAGGAGCGCGGGAGAAGATGTTGGGTCGATGAGGAGACACTGCTCGCCGCCTGACGCCGTCACCAGCTGCACACCGAGACAAGGTAAGTGCCGGTAGATGGCGGGCAGAGGGCAAATTGGCAGCATTTAATGGGCACAGTGACAGCACTTGGGGCACGGTGGCAGCGTTAGATGGGCACAGTGGCAGCACTTGGGGTACCTTGGCAGTGTTAGATGGGCACAGTGGCAGCACTTGGGGCACGGTGGCAGCACTTGGGAATGGTGGCAGTGTTTGGAGCACAGTGGCAGCATTTAATGGGCACAGTGGCAGCATTTGAGGCACAATGGCAGCGTTAGATGGGCACAGTGGCAGCGTTAGATGGGCACAGTGGCAGCGTTAGATGGGCACAGTGGCAGCATTGGATGGGCACATTGGCAGCATTTAATGGGCACAGTGACAGCGTTTAATGGGCACAGTGACAGCGTTTTATGGCACAGTGAGGCTGTTTGTTTGCGCACCCCCAAAAATTTTGAGCACCAGCTGCCACTGACCCAAGAACAGTTCGGTAAGGAACAATGCCTTTTCCAGCATGATGGAGCACCTTAAAATCGGGGGAAAGTCGTGGGTGCGTGTTATATGCTGATACCCCCAAAAAAAGTGACAAAAATAGCGAGCCGCGCCGAGAAATAGCGAGCACCGCCGAAAAAGACAGAATCGCCGAAGAAAAAGACAGAAGCGCCGCCGGAAAAAAGGCCGAGCCCACTGTTCGGCTCCGCTCGTAGTCCCGCCTCCCTGCGCTCGCTCCCGAAACAGCAGGGAGGCGGGACCACGGGCGGAGCCGAACAGTCAGCTCGGTCTTTTTCGGCGGCGATTTGGTCTTTTTTGGCGGCGCAGGCGCGGTCTGTCGCGGCGGCGGGAAAGTTAAACGTGGGCAAGGCTGCAAATGACGCTGGCAAGCTGTAAATGACACTGGGCAAGCTACAAATGACACTGGGCAAGCTACAAATGACACTGGGCAAGCTGCAAATGACGCTGGGCAAGCTGCAAATGACGCTGGGCAGGCTGCAAATGACGCTGGGCAAGCTGCAAATGACACTGGGCAAGCTGCAAATGATGCTGGGCAGGCTGCAAATGACGCTGGGCAAGCTGCAAATGACACTGGGCAAGCTGCAAATGACACTGGGCAAGCTGCAAATGACACTGGGCAAGCTGCAAATGACACTGGGCAAGCTGTAAATGACGCTGGGCAAGCTGCAAATGATGCTGGGCAAGGCTGCAAATGACGCTGGGCAAACTGCAAATGACACTGGGCAAGCTGCAAATGACGCTGGGCAGGCTGCAAATGACGCTGGGCAGGCTGCAAATGACGCTGGGCAAGGCTGCAAATGACGCTGGGCAAGCTGCAAATGACGCTGGGCAAGCGGCAAATGACGCTGGGCAAGCTGCAAATGACGCTGGGCAAGCGGCAAATGACGCTGGGCAAGCTGCAAATGACGCTGGGCAAGGCTGCAAATGACGCTGGGCATAAATACGGTATACTTCAGTATCCCAGAGTAACATCTGACATAAAGGTCGAAAAAAAAAAAAAAAAGGAGCAGCCGACTTTGTGAAAACGAATATTTGTGTCATTCTCAAAACTTTTGGCCACGGCTGTATAAACTGGATTGAGCAGATTTTTTATATTTTTTCCAAAAAAGGTTAAATACTTTTAATACTTTTGTAAAAGCACCAAATATAATCAGCTAATAATATGTGATAAGAGATGACATCACAGACTGCAGACGCAGGAGGTTTCGTGTCGCCTTCGGGGATCAGGAACGATTTTTTTTCCCCTGTTAAAGTAAACTGGATCTCACTTCATAAGAGCCATTTACACCTTCTAGTACTTTCTTTTTTTTCCTTTTTGCTAAAGTGTTTTACTGCTATTATTACAAAACACATTATTTTAAAAATAAAAGTAAAAATCCGATCCTTGCAGTGAAAAGCTCAACGTCAGTTTACTTCACTGTATAAAGATTTGTGGGAGCAACTAAGATAAGATCCAGGAACGTATTCTGATAGGGACATGCAGAGGATTCTTCAGGGGAGGCTCAGACTGCACCCCAACATACACCGCACCCCAATGTACACCGCACCATGCACCCCAATGTACACCGCACCATGCACCCCAATGTACACCGCACCATGCACCCCAACATACACCGCACCACACACCCCAATGTCCACCGCACCATGCACCCCAACATACACCGCACCATGCACCCCAATGTACACCGCACCATGCACCCCAATGTACACCGCACCATGCACCCCAACATACACCGCACCATGCACCCCAATGTACACCGCACCATGCACCCCAATGTACACCGCACCATGCACCCCAACATACACCGCACCATGCACCCCAATGTACACCGCACCATGCACCCCAATGTACACCGCACCATGCACCCCAACATACACCGCACCATGCACCCCAATGTACACCGCACCATGCACCCCAATGTCCACCGCACTATGCACCCCAATGTACACCGCACCATGCACCCCAACATACACTGCACCATGCACCCCAACATACACCACACCATGCACTCCAACATACACCGCACCATGCACCCCAACATACACCACACCATGCACCCCAACATACACCGCACCATGCACCCCAATGTACACCGCACCATGCACCCCAATGTACACCACACCATGCACCCGAATGTCCACCGCACCATGCACCCCAATGTCCACCGCACCACGCACCCCAACATACACCGACCATGCACCCCAACATACACCGACCATGCACCCCAATGTACACTGCACCATGCACCCCAATGAACACCGCACCCCAATGTCCACCACACCATGCACCCCAATGTACACCGCACCACGCACCCCAATGTACACCGCACCATGCACCCCAATGTACACCGCACCATGCACCCCAACATACACCGCACCATGCACCCCAATGTACACCGTCCATGCACCCCAACATACACCGCACCATGCACCCCAATGTACACCGCACCATGCACCCCAACATACACCGCACCATGCGCCCCAATGTACACCGCACCACGCACCCCAATGTACACCGCACCACGCACCCCAACATACACCGCACCACGCACCCCAACGTACACCGCACCACGCACCCCAACGTACACCGCACCACGCACCCCAACGTACACCGCACCACGCACCCCAATGTACACCGCACCACGCACCCCAATGTCCACCGCACCACGCACCCCAATGTCCACCACACCATGCACCCGAATGTCCACCGCACCATGCACCCCAATGTCCACCGCACCATGCACCCCAATGTACACCGCACCATGCACCCCAACGTACACCGCACCATGCACCCCAATGTACACCGCACCATGCACCCCAGCATACACCGCACCATGCACCCCAATGTACACCGCACCATGCACCCCAACGTACACCGCACCACGCACCCCAACGTACACCGCACCACGCACCCCAATGTCCACCGCACCACGCACCCCAATGTCCACCGCACCACGCACCCCAATGTCCACCGCACCATGCACCCCAATGTCCACCACACCACGCACCCCAATGTCCACCACGCATCCCAATGTCCACCGCACCCCAATGTCCACCGCACCACGCACCGCAATGTCCACCGCACCACGCACCCCAATGTACACCGCACCACGCACCCCAATGTACACCGCACCATGCACCCCAATGTACACCATGCACCCCAACGTACACCATGCACCCAAATATACACCACACCACAAGCCCCAATGTCCACCGCACCACGCACCCCAATGTCCACCACACCATGCACCCCAATGTCCACCACACCATGCACCCCAATGTCCACCGCACCATGCACCCCAACATACACCGCACCATGCACCCCAATGTCCACCGCACCATGCACCCCAATGTCCACCGCACCATGCACCCCAATGTCCACCGCACCATGCACCCCAATGTCCACCGCACCATGCACCCCAATGTCCACCGCACCATGCACCCCAATGTCCACCGCACCATGCACCCCAACATACACCGCACCATGCACCCCAATGTACACCGCACCATGCACCCCAATGTCCACCGCACCATGCACCCCAATGTCCACCGCACCACGCACCCCAACATACACCGACCATGCACCCCAACATACACCGCACCATGCACCCCAATGAACACCGCACCATGCACCCCAATGTCCACCACACCATGCACCCCAATGTACACTGCACCATGCACCCCAATGAACACCGCACCCCAATGTCCACCACACCATGCACCCCAATGTACACCGCACCATGCACCCCAATGTACACCGCACCATGCACCCCAACATACACCGCACCATGCCCCCCAATGTACACCGTCCATGCACCCCAACATACACCGCACCATGCACCCCAACATACACCGCACCATGCACCCCAATGTACACCGCACCATGCACCCCAACATACACCGCACCATGCGCCCCAATGTACACCGCACCACGCACCCCAATGTACACCGCACCACGCACCCCAACATACACCGCACCACGCACCCCAACGTACACCGCACCACGCACCCCAACGTACACCGCACCACGCACCCCAACGTACACCGCACCACGCACCCCAATGTACACCGCACCACGCACCCCAATGTCCACCGCACCACGCACCCCAATGTCCACCACACCATGCACCCGAATGTCCACCGCACCATGCACCCCAATGTCCACCGCACCACGCACCCCAACATACACCGACCATGCACCCCAACATACACCGCACCATGCACCCCAACGAACACCGCACCATGCACCCCAATGTCCACCACACCATGCACCCCAATGTACACCGCACCATGCACCCCAATGAACACCGCACCACGCACCCCAATGTCCACCACACCATGCACCCCAACATACACCGCACCATGCACCCCAATGTACACCGCACCATGCACCCCAATGTCCACCGCACCATGCACCCCAATGTACACCGCACCATGCACCCCAACATACACCGCACCATGCACCCCAATGTACACCGCACCATGCACCCCAACATACACCGCACCATGCACCCCAATGTACACCGCACCACGCACCCCAACGTACACCGCACCACGCACCCCAACGTACACCGCACCACGCACCCCAATGTCCACCGCACCACGCACCCCAATGTCCACCGCACCACGCACCCCAATGTCCACCGCACCATGCACCCCAATGTCCACCACACCACGCACCCCAATGTCCACCACACCACGCATCCCAATGTCCACCGCACCCCAATGTCCACCGCACCACGCACCCCAATGTCCACCGCACCACGCACCCCAATGTACACCGCACCACGCACCCCAATGTACACCACGCATCACAATGTACACCGCACCACGCACCCCAATGTACACCGCACCATGCACCCCAATGTACACCATGCACCCCAACGTACACCATGCACCCAAATATACACCACACCACAAGCCCCAATGTCCACCGCACCACGCACCCCAATGTCCACAGCACCATGCACCCCAATGTACACCATGCACCCAAATATAAACCGCACCACACGCCCCAATGCACACCGCACCATGCACCCTAATGTACACCGCACCACGCACCCCAATGTACACCGCACCATGCACCCCAATGTCCACCGCACCATGCACCCCAATGTACACCATGCACCCCAACGTACACCATGCACCCAAATATACACCGCACCACAAGCCCCAATGTCCACCGAACCACGCACCCCAATGTCCACAGCACCATGCACCCCAATGTACACCATGCACCCAAATATAAAACGCACCACACGCCCCAATGCACACCGCACCATGCACCTCAAAGCAGACTGCACCCTGCACCCCAAAGCAGACTGCACCCAATGCACAGAACACCACACACCCCAATGCACATTGGTGTACATTGGGGTGCTGTGGGTGGGGTGGGCACCTCTGCTTTCTCTCATTATGCAGGGTGACTGGTCTTGACTCCGCCCCCTCCTGTAGTTTTCTATAGTGGGTGGAGCCTGCTGGGCCCCACTCACAGCTCTGCTCTCTCTACTTCTGCAAGGGGACTGGTCTTGTCTCCGCCCCTCCTGTAGTTTTATGCAGTGGGTGGGGCTTGCTGGGTTCCTCCCACAGCTCTTCTCTCTCTACGTCTGCAAGGGGACTGGTCTTGTCTCCGCGCCTCCTGAAATTTTCTGTAGTGGGTGGGGCTTGCTGCTCTCCTCCCACAGCTCTGCTTCCTCTCCTTGTGCAGCGTGACTGGTCTTGACTCCGCCCCCTCCTGTAGTTTTCTATAGTGGGTGGAGCCTACTGGGCCCCACTCACAGCTCGGCTCTCTCTACTTCTGCAAGGGGACTGGTCTTGTCTCCGCCCCCCTGTAGTTGTCTGCAGTGGGTGGGGCTTGCTGGGCTCCTCCCACAGCTCTTCTCTCTCTACTTCTGCAAGGGGACTGGTCTTGTCTCCGCCTCCCTCCTGTAATTTTCTGTAGTGGGTGGGGCTTGCTGTTCTCCTCCCACAGCTCTGCTCCCTCTCCTTGTGCAGCGTGACTGGTCTTGTCTCCGCCCCTTCCTGTAGTTTTCTGTAGTGGGTGGAGCCTGCGGGGTCCCTCCCACAGCTCTGCTAGCCTCTCCTTGTGCAGGGTGACCAGTCTTGTCTCCACCCCCTCTTGTAGTTTTCTGTAGTGGGTGAAGCTTTCTGGGTCCCTCCCACAGCTCTGCCCCCCCCCCCTTCCTGTAGGCAGCCTGCAGTGAGTCCCTCCCACAATTCAGCACTTTGCAAAGGCTTTGTAAATTTACAGGGCAATATCTGGGTTTGCAAATGCATTTGGTGAACTCCAAGAGGATTTATATCTCTTGTGGCTATCAAAGGTAGTACTTGGGGTGTACAATCACAGCCAACAGAAATCTGACTGTTGCCTGTCAGATGGAAGCCCCTGCTAACACCCCAACTAACCATGTTTCCCGGGAGATCAGCGAATATCTGTCCCCTTCCTTCTAATAACCTGGAAGTGACATGTAATACGCCACTTACGTGTCCTGGTGTCACTTTCCCCAGCCAGTGTGGATGAGGAAAAAGCTAATGAAGTGAGATCTGTGCTCCATTAGCTTCACTGGAGGACAGGTGAGACATCAGGGGCCTTTTAGACCCTTAATGTCTCATTATTATACAGGATTTATAAAGCGCCGACTGTTTGCGCAGAGCTTTACAACATGAAAGAGAACCTGTCACTAAATAATGCATTTAATAGGGGACTTTTGTTTAGCCCCATATGAGATCCAAACTTAAAGTTTAGTAAAATAAAAAATAAAAAAAGTGTACAAAATGTTAGCGAGTCCCCCACATACACACATGTACAAAACGAAACGCTTTGAGGGGCACCAAGCTCAAAAATGTTGATCGCGCTTCACGTGTTAAATACATGACCGCCAGTGTGAGATGAATATCTCTAGGCCATTATTCACAGTGACCCCTACACTGATAGGGGGCTTTTAAATCTATAGAAAATAGAAGGTACTGAAGTTTGTCGTCGTTTCAAGGGCGCACGCAATTTTAAGCCGTGACACGTTGGGTATCTATTTACTCAGAACAACCTTATCTTTTTTATTATACCAAAAAACTGGGTAATAGACATGTGCAATTCATTTAGTTAAGAATCGAAATACAGACAACATTTTTGTTACTCACAGATTCTGATGTATCCGAATTTGCAAATTATAATAGTAATAAATCTCAATTATTCTGTAATAAATCATAATGCAATAAATTACCTGAATTTGCATTGGAAACGTATTTCAATAAATACAGTAAGGTATAAAAAAGTAGGAATAGAGAAGAGAGAAAAGAAGAAGAAGAAGAAGAAGAGAGAAAAGAAGAAGAGAGAAAAGAAAGAAGAAGAAGAGAGAAAAAGAAGAAGAAGAAGAGAGAGAGAAAAGAAGAAGAAGAGAGGAAAAGAGAAGAGAGAAAAGAAGAAGAAGAGAGGAAAAGAGAAGAGAGAAAAGAAGAAGAAGAAGAGAGAAAATAAGAAAAGAGAAGAGAGAAAGGAAAAGGAGAAAAGAGAAGAGAGAAAAAAAAAGAAAAAGAGAAGAGAGAAAAGAAGAAAAGAGAAAAGAAAAGAGAAAAAGAGAAGAGAGAAAAGAAGAAAAAGAGAAGAGAGAAAAGAGAAGAGAGAAAAGAAGAAAAGAAAAAAGAGAAGAGAGAGAAAAAAGAAGAAAAGAAAAGGAGACAAGAGAAAAGAGAAGAGAGAAAAGAAGAAGAGAGAGAGAAAGAGAAAAGAGAAAAAGAGAAGAGAGAAAAGAAGAAAAGAGAAGAGAGAAAAGAAGAAGAGAGAAAAGAAGAAAAGAAAAGAGAGAAAAGAAGAAAAGAAAAGGAGAGAAGAGAAAAGAAGAAAAGAGAAGAGAGAAAAGAAGAGAAGAGAGAAAAGAAGAATAGAGAAAAGAAAAGAGAAATAAGACAAAAAAAAAGAGAAAAGAAAAAGAAGAGAAAAGAGAAGAGAAAATAAAAGAGAAACGAGTAAAGAAAAGAGAGAAGAGAAAAGAGAAAAGAGAAGAGAAGAGAAAAGAGAAAAAAAGAGAAAAGGGAAAAAACAGAAAAGAAAAGAATAGAGAAGAAAAGAGAAATTAGAAGAGAAAAGAGAAGAGAAAGGAGAAGGGAGAAGATAAAAGAGAAAAGAGAAGAGAAAGGAGAAGAGAAAAGATAAATAAGAAAAAAGAAAAGAAAAAGAAGAGAAAAGAGAAGATAAAATAAAAGAGAAACGAGAAGAGAAGAAAAGAGAAGAAAAAAGAGAAGAGAAAAGAGAAAAGAGAAAATAGAAGAGAAAATAGAAGAGAAAATAGAAGAATAGAAAAAATATAGTAAAAAAACAATAGAATATAATATAAAATAAACTAAAAGAATAGAAACTAAAAGAATAGAATAGAAAAAATCTAATAGCAAACAATAGAATAGAAAACAAAAGAATAGAACATAAAAGAATAGAAGGAATAGAAAAGCATAGAATAGAAAACATCTAATAGAATATAATAGAGAATTAAAGAATAGAAAAGATTAGAATAGAATATAATAGAAAAAATCTAATAGAAAACAATAGAATATAATAGAAAATAAAAGAATAGAATAGAATAGAAAAAATAGAATAGAATGGAATTGAATAAAATAGAACAAATATAGCCGTCTTCCGAAATTCGAATTTTGAATAAATTCATTTTTTGTATAAATGCGAATTTTGAATCGATTTGAAAATACCGAACTAATCATTCTAACATAATAAATATGAAGAAAATTAATTATTAACCTAATGAATGAACATGAAGTGAAACACATTTTTCAATAATATATTTCTGTTAACTGTAGCGTATTTTGTTACTGAAATTCCCAAACTGTTGCACTAGCGTTGTGTTACATAATAAATTAAAACCGCCGCCATTTTATTCTCCATTGTGTCTGCTGTCAGAAAATCCTTAATGTTTTACATCTTCAGGCCCAAAAATTTAATTTAAAGGTGTGCGAAAAATGCAAAAACAGCTCTGTAGGCAAAAAAAGGTTAAATGTTGTTTTTTTTTGTGGCCGGAGTTCAGCTTTACCTCCTGTTACCCCAACTTGGTGTGGGACCCATAAATTTGTGACCTTTTGGTCCAGCCCCAGATAAATGTAAACCCGGACTGTATTACGCGAGTCACCAGGGATGTCCTCAGAACGAGGGTGGCGTCTGGAAGGGGCCCTTTCCTTTTTTGATGACAGCTCTCCATATAAAACAGAACTGTAATGTAGATGTGAGCTGTCGTTGTACACGGGAGCCCCTAGATAATCCAACCTTCCCCCTGGATCCATCCAACGGTTGCGTCTCTGCAGTACATTGACCGTCTTTCATCTATGAGTGAGAGAGGGAGCGCAGTACACTGAAATTCTTGTAATCGGGGGAGGGGAGACCCACTCGGGGGGCCCCATATTACCATTAAACATTGCTGAACGTATGACCAAGCTTTGCACAAATGTTGATTCTGCCCGCTTCATTTCTAAAGGAAAATAGAAACCAGATGGGCACCGAGGTGGAAGCAAGTCAATGTTAGAAGGTGTTGTTACTAAGTAATACACATGGAAGTTTAAAGGTCACGTATGACGGCTCCTCGCTTCGGGATTATGAAAGATTGATTATCTCGAGAAGGTCCCCATCGATGGGAAAAGTCTGCTCGGAACACACACGAGAAACTGGACCCGTTTATTAAGAATTCAATAACAGCTCAAGCTAGAGGAGAGCACATCCCCGGAGTGTAACCTCATACATTAGATAAGGGGGTAGCCAGGTGCAGGTTTCCCCTCCGTCCTGTAGGTGGTGCTGTTCAATTGTCACAGGTGGAGTGGAGTCTGTCGAGGGAATTATCCACCTAAAGAAGCCTTTCTCAACAAGGATTGCTCAAGAGGTTGGGGTTTCTTGAGCTGTGGCTAATTGACCTCCCATCTGATGGCTTCCTCATCGATCCAAGTCCAATACCACTTGGCAGAGCCAGTAGCATGACAGCAATGACCTTTAAAGTAGTCTAAAGGAGTCGCATACACACCGGACTTTTGGACTGAACTGGTCCGACTAATCCGTCGGACAATTCGACCGTGTGTGGGCTTCATCGGACCTTCAGCGGACCTTTTCTCTTTTAGAACATGTTTCAAATCTTGAGTCCGGTCGAAAAATCAGTTTGTGTGTATGCTAGTCCGACGGACGAAAACCAACGCTAGGGCAGCTATTGGCTACTGGCTATGAACTTCCTTATTCTAGTCCGGTCATACATCTTCACGTTCGAATCCGTCGGACTTTGGTGTGATTGTGTGTAGACAAGTCCGATTTGACGGAAGTCTGTCAAAACTCAGTCGAAAAGTCCGACGAAAAGTTCGGTCGTGTGTACACGGCATAAGGGTGGCATTTTAACCACCACTGTAAAAAGAGAATTCTTCCCACCGACCACCAATGTAAGGAACATTCTTCTTACTGATCACCAATGTAAGGAACATTCTTCTTACTGATCACCAATGTAAGGGACATTCTTCTCACTGATCACCTCACCAATGTAAGGAACATTCTTCCCACTGATCACCAATGTAAGGAACATTCTTCCCACTGACCACCAATGTAAGGAACATTCTTCTCACTGATCACCAATGTAAGGAACATTCTTCTCACTGATCACCAATGTAAGGAACATTCTTCCCACTGATCACCAATGTAAGGAGCATTCTTCCCACTGATCACCAATGTAAGGAACATTCTTCTCACTGATCACCAATGTAAGGAACATTCTTACCACTGATCACCAATGTAAGGAACATTCTTCTCACTGATCACCAATGTAAGGAACATTCTTCTCACTGACCACCAATGTAAGGAACATTCTTCTCACTGATCACCAATGTAAGGAACATTCTTCCCACTGATCACCAATGTAAGGAACATTCTTCTCACTGATCACCAATGTAAGGAACATTCTTCTCACTGATCACCAATGTAAGGAACATTCTTCTCACTGATCACCAATGTAAGGAACATTCTTCTCACTGATCACCAATGTAAGGAACATTCTTCTCACTGATCACCAATGTAAGGCACATTCTTCTCACTGATCACCAATGTAAGGAACATTCTTCCCACTAATCACCAATGTAAAGAACATTCTTCTCACTGACCACCAATGTAAGGAAATTCTTCTCACTGATCACCAATGTAAGGAGCATTCTTCTCACTGATCACCAATGTAAGGAACATTCTTCCCACTGATCACCAATGTAAGGAACATTCTTCCCACTGATCACCAATGTAAAGAACATTCTTCTCACTGACCACCAATGTAAGGAAATTCTTCTCACTGATCACCAATGTAAGGAACATTCTTCTCACTGATCACCAATGTAAGGAACATTCTTCCCACTGATCACCAATGTAAGGAACATTCTTCCCACTGATCACCAATGTAAGGAACATTCTTCTCACTGATCACCAATGTAAGGGACATTCTTCTCACTGACCACCATTGTAAGGAACATTCTTCCCACTGATCACCAATGTAAGGGCATTCTTCTCACTGATCACCAATGTAAGGAACATTCTTCCCACTGATCACCAATGTAAGGATCATTCTTCTCACTGACCCCCAATGTAAGGAACATTCTTCTCACTGACCACCATTGTAAGGAACATTCTTCCCACTGATCACCAATGTAAGGGACATTCTTCTCACTGATCACCAATGTAAGGAACATTCTTCTCACTGATCACCAATGTAAGGGGCATTCTTCTCACTGACCCCCAATGTAAGGAGCATTCTTCTCACTGATCACCAATGTAAGGAACATTCTTCTCACTGACCACCATTGTAAGGAACATTCTTCCCACTGATCACCAATATAAGGAACATTCTTCCCACTGATCACCAATGTAAGGGACATTCTTCTCACTGATCACCAATGTAAGGAACATTCTTCTCACTGATCACCAATGTAAGGAACGTTCTTCTCACTGATCACCAATGTAAGGAACGTTCTTCTCACTGATCACCAATGCAGTGGCGGTGCGTGCATAGAGGGCGCAGGAGCGCCGCCCCCTCTCTCCTGCACCGCTCTATCACCAATAGATAGATTCATGCATTGCATGAATCTATCTATTGTCACCGCTGCCGCCCCCTATTCAGGTGTCCGGCCCCTGATCGGGCGCCGGGCATCTGAATTACAGTGGGGGGGGGGTGTTGCTGGAAGCGCCCCTATTAGAGCTGTAAGCTCTAATAGGGGACCTTATTAGAGCGGTGTGCTCTAATAGGCTTTCCTAAGTGTAAACAGCGGGCGCAATGCTTTGCGTTCGCTGCTTACACAGTATTGTGTTAGGGAAGCGAATACATCGCTTCCCTAACACAGACCCGCCTCTCAGCCAATCAGGTTGCCAGGTCTGTTACCTGTCACCTGATTGGCTGAAGTCACAGGCGCTGTGATTGGACGCTAGGCGTCCAATCACTGCAGAAGAAGACAGGAGGAGCGCGGGAGAAGACATCCAACGGAGACACCGCTCGTCGCCTGACGCCGTCACCAGCTGCACACCGGGACAAGGTAAGTGCAGAGGGCAGGCAGGGGGCACAGTGGCAGCACTTGAGGGGCACAGTGGCAGCACTTAAGGGGCACAGTGGCAGCATATAAGGGGCACAGTGGCAGCACTTAAGGGGCACAATGGCAGAACTTAAGGGGCACAGTGGCAGAACTTGGGGCACAATGGCAGAACTTGGGGCACAATGGCAGAACCCTGGGGCACAGTGGCAGAACTTGGGGCACAGTGGCAGCACTTGGGGCACAGTGGCAGCACTTGGGGCACAGTGGCAGCACTTAAGGGGCACAATGGCAGAACTTGGGGCACAGTGGCAGAACTTGGGGCACAATGGCAGAACTTGGGGCACAGTGGCAGAACTTGGGGCACAGTGGCAGAACTTGGGGCACAGTGGCAGCACTTGGGGCACAGTGGCAGCACTTGGGGCACAGTGGCAGCACTTAAGAGGCACAATGGCAGAACTTGGGGCACACTGGCAGAACTTGGGGCACAGTGGCAGAACTTGGGGCACAGTGGCAGCACTTAAGGGGCACAATGGCAGCACTTAAGGGGCACAATGGCAGCACTTAAGGGGCACAATGGCAGCACTTGGGGCACAGTGGCAGAACTTGGGGCACAATGGCAGAACTTGGGGCACAGTGGCAGCACTTGGGGCACAGTGGCAGCGTTTGATGGGCACAGTGGCAGCACTTGGGGCACAGTGGCAGCGTTTGATGGGCACAGTGGCAGCGTTTAATGGGCACAGTGGCAGCGTTTGATGGCACAGTGAGGCTGTTTGTTTGCGCCCCCCCAAAAATTTTGAGCACCAGCCGCCACTGCACCAATGTAAGGAACATTCTTCCCACTGATCACCAATGTAAGGGACATTCTTCCCACTGATCACCAATGTAAGGGACATTCTTCCCACTGACCACCAATGTAAGGTACATTCTTCCCACTGACCACCAATGTAAGGAACATTCTTCCCATTGATCACCAATGTAAGGTACATTCTTCCCATTGATCACCAATGTAAGGTACATTCTTCCCACTGATCACCAATGTAAGGGACATTCTTCTCACTGATCACCAATATAAGGAACATTCTTCCCACTCATCACCAATGTAAGGAACATTCTTCTCACTGATCACCAATGTAAGGAACATTCTTCCCACTGGTCACCAATGTAAGGAACATTCTTCTCACTGATCACCAATGTACGGAACATTCTTCTCACTGATCACCAATGTAAGGAACATTCTTCCCACTGATCACCAATGTAAGGAACATTCTTCTCACTGATCACCAATGTAAGGAACATTCTTCCCACTGGTCACCAATGTAAGGAACATTCTTCTCACTGATCACCAATGTAAGGAACATTCTTCTCACTGATCACCAATGTAAGGAGCATTCTTCCTACTGATCACCAATGTAAGGAACATTCTTCTCACTGATCACCAATGTAAGGAACATTCTTCCCACTGACCACCAATGTAAGGAACATTCTTCTCACTGATCACCAATGTAAGGAACATTCTTCTCACTGATCACCAATGTAAGGAACATTCTTCTCACTGATCACCAATGTAAGGAACATTCTTCTCACTGATCACCAATGTAAGGAACATTCTTCTCACTGATCACCAATATAAGGAACATTCTTCCCACTGATCACCAATGTAAGGAGCATTCTTCCCAATTTTTCTTTACTAAAAGTCTTGCAATCAATAAGCATAAAAACACACACACACATATATATATATATATATATATTAATATTATGCATATTTACATTAAAATGAAAATAAATATAGCAAATCTGCTCTCAAACAAAGAAAGACTGTACAGCAAAAGGAAAAATCATGTCATTACTGGGGAAGAAAAATCTCACTACAACTCACACCACTACACCAGAAAAACCTGTGAGGTCAATAAACAAACCTGCACCCATTATGCATGCAGCCCTTCTTCAAAAAGAAGATACTAACCAACAAAAGCTAAGGGAGTGAAAGAAACAGAAAAAGAAAAGAGCTCCTCACCCAGAGATGGACAGATCACCAAAGGCAGATCTGATATTCCTGCACGCCCTTTTCCAGACCGCCCTTCTCAAGACCCCGAATTTTCCCAACCTCACCCAGAATATCGTGCACCACCACCTCAACAGAGAGGACTTTCTTCCGCAGGGTAATCTGGCACTGTGCATTCCATGTGAAGTAACGGACAACTATACTAACTAGAAACAGTTTATCCAAATCAATGCCCCGTACACCCACTTCGCATAACTCATGCAATAGAAAAAAGGGGATGCCTAGAGCCCACCCCATCCTTTTATACACCTCTATGTTAAAGGGACACTGCAGCAAAAAGTGGTCCATAGACTCCACTCTACCAACACACTCCGCTCTAGGAAAATCCAGATCATCCACAGGGCAATTCTTCAAGTTCCCTCTCACATAGAGCCTTCCATGGAAAGCAAGCCAGGCTTGATCCCTAAACCTCAAGGGGATTCTTTCTAAATTGATTAAACGCAACCCCTCCCTCATTACAGAGCCTGGGCAATCCCTTAAGGCCAGTGACACACTGAAAGCAAAGCTCAAAATCCTCTTCTCCAGAAGCTTCCTGGGGAGGGACTTGATATCCTCCACTGTCACCTGTCACTGCTGAAGTATTTTCAGACACAGGGCAACATAAGCCGGGAGCTTGCCATGTCGGACTCTCAGACTTTTCACTGGCCCGCCATCATCCCAGCATTGCAGAAAAGGCCTAAAACAACATTGAAAAATACCCACCTATCCCGGCGGGTTCTCTGCTAGCATGTTACCAAAATTGTACTTTAAAAAGAGCAGAGAAAAGAAAACTATTGGGTTGACCATTCCTAGGCCATCCTCCCACCTGGACAGGTAAGTTACGTTTGAGTAGGTTCAGCCTATTTCCCCATAACAGTTGGAAAAAACAGCTGTACACCCTTGCATAGAGAGATGCTGGCAAGATACAGATGAAGCTGACATAAAAAGATTGGCACCAGGTATGTTTTGATCAAGTCAACCCTCTCCCTCAAGGAAAGTTTCCATCTCTTCCAGCTTGCTACTTTGACATTGGCACCCACCAACCTGCTTTCCCAATTTCGATGATTATAGTCACCAGGACCAAATTTAATGCCCAACACTTTAATTTCCTGCTGGGCCTCTGGTAAGGCATTCCGAAGTTCAAAGCTTTCACCCTCCTTACCCATCCAGAAAACGTCACTCTTTTCATGTTTGACTTTAGAACCAGAAGCCTTCTGCTCTATCATAGAGACTACCTCCTGCGCCTCCTCCGTCCCAGAGACTATAACAGACACATCATCAGCATAGGCCACAACCTTCAAAGGTGGCACACCAGCAATGCCCAAAGGCACCCCGCACAAAGATCCATTCTCTAGCCATCTTATGAAGGGTTCAATTGCAAATACATATAGCAGGGGGCTCAGAGGACATCCCTGGCGCACACCAGAGCCAACCTCAAAAGGCCGTCCAACCCAACCATTTACCAGTGGGAAGCTCTCAGCCCCTCTATATAATGTTTTCAGACAATCTATAAACCTCCCCTGCTGGCCGTATCTACCAAGTAGCAAATACAGGTACTCGTGATTGACTCTATCAAAAGCCTTTGCCTGATCCAATGCCAGCAAGTACTTTCTCCATTCAGCAGCCCTGCATCGTTCCAAAGACTCCCGGACAGCTAAAACCGCTGAAAAGGTACTTCTATCTTGGATCGAGCAGTGCTGATGACTGGACAACAAATCGCCTGCTACTGACGACAAGCGCCAAAAAAGAATCTTTGCCAAGATATTTCTATCAACATTGAGAAGACTGATGGGGCGCCAGTTCTCAATCATTGAGGGGTCTTTACCTTTTGACAGAAGAATCACAGCGGATTGCCTCATGGAGGGAGCGAACCCTCTTCTAGACAGCTGTTATAAACCTCTGCTAAAAAGGGAGCCAGAATGGACTTAAAACACTTGTAGAATTCAGCTGTCAACCCATCTGGCCAAGGCGATTTTTTGGTAGCCAGCTTCTCTATAGAAGCTGGCTACCAAATACCTCATCCACTGAAATTGTTTCTGTCAAATCCATCAAAGGCAACGTACCATTTCCCAATCCTGGAGTAGAATCTAGAAAACTTTCCATCTTGTCCCGACAAAGGTCCTTTCTTCCTAGAAGGTCTGCATCATATGATCTGAAGATCTCCAGGATCCTTGATCTGGACTTCACCAGGGAACCTGTACTATCCCTCAGGCCTATGACCGTCTTAACTGCTATGCCTTGCTTACAGTTCTGGTAAGGATCAGGTGAGTGATATTTTCCATAAACCCTCTCCAGAACCAAGGAGGCATGCCGGTCGCATTGACACTTTCTAAGAAGACACTTCACCTCAGAGATCTCCCCTGGATCTCCTCTATACGAGACAAGACGATCAAGCTTCCTCCGCAAATGCTGGTAGGCAATGTACATACCAAGCTGCTTCTTCTTACTTATGGCCTTGAAAAGTCCAATTGCTCTTTGTTTCAGAAGTTCCCACCACTCTGACTTACTGCTGCAAAAGTCCAGAATAGAAACCTGTGCCTGAAAAAAATCCTCAAAGGATTGTCTTACCTCTACATCTTCCAGGAGAGCCAAAATAAAGTTTCCAGGTACCCCTTCCCCTGGGTGGAGTGTCCAAAGCATTCAGAGTCACACGCAGCATACAGTGGTCAGAGAACTCCACCGCCCTCAACTCAGGAGCCGAGAAAGCAGAGTTCTCCTTTAAAAAAAATCCTATCTATGCCACTCTGACTATTCCCTCTCTGAAATGTGAATCCCGTGCTGCGAGGGCAGTGCTTAATATGCACTTTCTACCAGGCATGCTTGTCTCACCATATCTCTAATGCCGCATACACACAATCGGACTATCCGCCCGACTTTCCAGCATCCTCCAGGACTGTGACATCTTAAGGGGCGGGGTCACCGGGTGACATCGCCTGGTGACCCCGCCCCTTATACCTATATAAGTTGCTGCGCAACACGTCCTGGCCATTACAGGTGGAGAGAGCGTTGTTTCAACATCGGAAGAAGAGAAGAAGAAGGAAGAAGAAGAACAACAAGGCGGCGGCAACAGTGACGAACCAGAAGACCGGGCCAACGCTAGTAAAAGAGCTGCAAGAAGATAGCAGAGGCCCGACAGAAGAAACGAAGAGCGGGACAAGACCCCCAAAGTCGGAAGAAGACCCCCGGATGGCGGCTGCGACGAAGGAGAAAGCCGCTTATAGTTTATTAGACAGCTCTGGGGGTCTTCTTCCGACTTCGGGGGTCTTCTCGCCGGGCTCCTTCGCTATCTTCTGCTCTTTTACCGCTCTTTTACTAGCGGAGGAGCCCTCCGCTAGTAAAAGAGCGGTAGAAGATAGCGGAGGAGCCCGGCTAGAAGACCACCGAAGTCGGAAGAAGACCCCAGGAGCTGTCTAATAAACTACTTTAAAAACCTGTGTTGTGCGTTTTTTATTAACACTTTTTCATTCAGGTGAATGGGTAGTGGTACGATGTACCCCATACTCATTCACATGGGGTGGGGATCTGGGGGCTCCCGGATTCCGATAAGCCCCGCCCGCAGACCCCAACAACCAACGGCCAGGGTTGTCGGAAAGAGACCCTTGTCCTCATTAACATGGGGACAAGGTGCTTTGGGGTGGGGGAGACGCAGGGCCATCCTTCCCCAAAGCACACCCCCCATGTTGAGGGCACGTAGCCTGGTATGGCTCAGGAGGGGGGGGGCGCTCGCTCGTCCCCACCCCCTTTCTTGACCGGCCGGGCTGCGTGCTCGGAGAAGGGTCTGGTATGGACTTTGGGGGGACCCCTCATGCCGTTTTTTCGGCGTAGAGGTTCCCCTTTAAATCCATACCAGGTGACGGGGCTAGCAAGGTATCAATCTCGCCGATGGAGGCAGCGACATTGACTTCCTTCGCTAGTCCCGTCTACCTGGAGTCACGTTCAAAATTAACGGACTTAACTCCGTGTGTGGGGCAAGTCCGTTCATTTCAAAAGTCCGGCAGACTAGCACACAGACGGCCGGATTGTCCGCCGGACTGCCGAGTCCGGCGGATAATTTTGAGTCAAGACTCCTTTCTAAGTTCGCCAGACTTTTGGGAAGTAAAAGTACTCCTGAGCCCACACACAGGCGGATTGTCCGGCGTGTGTACACGGCCTAAGAAAAACGCTATCGTAAACCCAGCCTGTCTATGGAGCCTCTCCTGTCTTCAGGCCTAATTATGGTGTTAAAGTCACCTCCAAAGACAACCTGCTGGGACATAAAAAGGAAGGGCTTGATCTCTGTGAGGAGGCATTTCCTGATCCATTTTGAATGCGGTCCATAGATATTGATCAGACCTGATATTGATCAGGCCTGATATTGATCAGGCCTGATATTGATCAGACGCAGGTCCTGCCACCTAACAGAGATGTCCAAGACAGGACTGCAGGGCTCAGCCGCAAAAGACCAAAAGGAGGGACCGCATCTCCACTCCCTTTTTCTTAGATGGACATCGGCCAAAGTTTTGAGCCAGGTCTCTTGCAAAAATAAAATCTCAGCATGAAACTCGCTGAGCAAAAATAAGGCAATATCACGAGCTCTTGCAGATTTAATGCTGGCGACATTAATGGTCGCCACCTTTATCGGAGTGGGAACTGCCATCAGGATGATTGGGGTAGTCGTTTCTTAACCTTTACCACACTCTCATCACCAGAAACAGTTCTCTTCAGACTACGTGATTCCCCCTCATTCATGGACGATAAAGAGAAAGATATATCAGACATCTCATCACCTGACAAAACTGAAAAAGTGTTGCCAAGAGGAACCCCTCCTGGATCCGACTCTGAGGAAGAAATCACCACTTTACCCGTCTTGCTCCTAAACTTCTCCCACAGTTCAGTCCCGGTGCACTGCAAACCTCCACTCTTCCAGCAGAAGCCGTCCCCCGATAATACAGGCCCAAGCCTGATAACTGTTGCATTACCTTATATAAGTGCCTTTCATTACTGCTTACCGAAATATACAATAAATAATAATAAACAAGGACTGTCTGGGTGGTCTCTCCTGGACTGGGTACCTTGTGCCTAGGCCCCCGCCTACAAGAGGATAGCTTAATAAAAGGCATAATAAGCTAGATGAAACCCAGCAATGACAAATGTTGCCACTTTGGCTATGTTACCTGTAAAAACCTGTCTCTCTCTCTCTACCATTAGAGGCTAACCTGTTTCTAGTAGCTTGCCAGCAACGGAGTTCAGTTGTCTTCGGACTATCCCAAAATGGCTTCCGCAATTTATCTCTAAGGGACAGTTACTAAAAAAAAAAAAAAAGACATGCGCCAGCCTGCAGAGGTAGTGACATCAGAGGGAGGAATATTCTGCCGGACAGTTTGAGGAATGTTGAAGAATGTTAATTTTCATCCTTGAATGTTCTTGGGGCTATTTTTCTCACAGGGTGAAATGTTAGGGATGAGACTGTTACATTCGCCTGGCAAAAGGCAACAAGGAACTGATCTAAAAAAAATCAAACATTACTGGGATTCAATTGTTATGCTCGCACAACTGTTGAGACATTCACAAAGCAAACTTTTTATACAAAGACCCATCCTTACAGCTTATTAGTGCCACCCCATCAATGCAGCCTCATCAGTGCCCACCAGTGCTACCTCATCAGTGCCCATCCATGCAGCTTATCAGTGCCCATCAGTGCCACCCCATCAATGCAGCCCCATCAGTGCCCATCAGTGCTGCCTCATCAGTGCCCATCAGTTCACCCTATCAGCACCCACCAGTGCTGCCTACTCAGTGCTTCCTCGTCAGTGCCCATCCATGCAGCTTAACAGTGCCCAGCAGTGCCACTTCATCAGTGCCCATCAGTGCAGCCTCATCAGTGCCCAACATTTCAGCCTCATCAGTGCCCATCAGTGCATCCTCATCAATGCAGCCTCATCTGTGCCCATCAGTGCAGCCTCATCTGTGCCCATCAGTGCAGCCTCATCTGTGCCCAACAGTTCAGCCTCATCAGTGTCCAACAGTGCATCCTCAACAGTGCCCATCAGTGCATCCTCATCTGTGCCCATCAGTGCAGCCTCATCAGTGCCCAACATTTCAGCCTCATCAGTGCCCATCAGTGCATCCTCATCAGTGCCCATCAGTGCAGCCTCATCTGTGCCCATCAGTTCAGCCTCATCTGTGCCCAACAGTTCAGCCTCATCAGTGCCCATCAGTGCATCCTAATCAGTGAAGCCTCATTAGCGCACAAAGGTGAAGAAGAAAATGTGCTTATTTGCAACATTTTATAACAGAAATTAAAGCGGTTCTGCACTCTGAAAAAAAAATTTTTTTTTTAGGATGGAATATAAAGTGTGCTTACCTTTATTAGGGGACTCACCTGTTCCATCTTCCATCTCGATCGCCGCCGGTTTTCGTCCGATGAAGTTCCTCGTCTTCTTCTTTAGTGCTGGGGGCCATCTTGCCTGTGGGCATGTGAAACACCCACAGGGACTTTAGATGGCCCAGCATGCACTGCTGTTACTCGCGCGTGCGCAGTAACGGCTCATCTGCCGAGATCTCACGAGATTTCGGCAGATGCGGCCGAAATCTCGGGAGATTTCGGAAGATGTGGCCGAAATCTCGCGAGATTTCGGAAGATGCCCGCACTGACTCCTGGGATCAATGACACCAGATCCCAGGAGACAGTGCGGCGTGACGACGATCGACGCAAGACCCCGCCCGCCGCCGCAGAGGGAGAAGACCGGAAGTCTTCAATTACAAGGTAAGTAAAAAAAAAAAAAAAAAAAAACATTTCATTTAGTACTCTTTGCCTGATTTGGTGCAGAACCGCTTTAAGAAACATTTTATTTATTTTTTCCAAATTTCATTTTTTTTTCTTATGTGTTTAGCAAAAAAATTAAATCCCAGGGGTGATTAAATAGTATACCACTAAAATAAAGTTCAATTTATTTAATATGGGTACAGTGTTGCATGATCGCTTAATTGTCATTCGAATTGCGAGAGCGCTGAAAGCTAAAAAATTGGCCTGGGCAGGAAGGGGGTGAAAGTATGCAAAAAACGCAAAATACCTCAGGCAGCGAAAGGTTTAGGGAGAATCAACCAAGATTGAGACCCAGGAGGAGGACCCTGCTAGAGGAAGGAGGCTGGTTTTCTCACAAGGGCCTGGTGACTCTCTTGGGAGGATGCATGGAGGTCTGGAAGGATGCACAGATGCATTGGAAAAAATTGAGGGAAGTCTCCAGTCCTGACCAGCCAGAGGTGCCATCTACAGTGTCACCACCAGTGTCGGCTCTTCACACTGTACCAGCTGGAAGTTGACCTGGAAGTCTACTAGTGTTGCTCGGGGTATCTGTGGCCCTCATCCCTCACTCCTTGTGTAAAAGGGAAATAAAATATCAAAAATTATACAAAATGATTGGTGCCGAATGTCTTCTCAGTTCCCCATTATTAGCCCTGGGGTGAAATGTAGGACCCCCCTGCCACTGAAGGTCCCTCAAATGCCTCCAGGGGTCGGGGGGGGGGGGGGGTGCTGCATAAAAAAAATGTACTTCTGAAAACCCATTGTAAGGGAAAAAAAAATCCAAGCTTCTGATCTGAGCAATTTATATGCCCAAAGCATGAAGGACCCGTGTGACCATACGAGATAAGGAGTTTGGCGTCCCTTGGCTCAAAAATTAATAACACCTCCAGACAAGAGAGCAAACAGACCGCCACCCACTTATCTCTAATCTTCTATTTTTCAATGGGATTGAAATGACATTTGTGTCAACAGGAGATGATGGCAGAGATGTGAAGAAAAGACTCTTTGTTGACCAAGTTTTATTTCACTCGTCCAATCACAAGTCTTATCAAAGCTTAAAAAACAAAAAAAGCTATTGATTTTTAAATGGTGTTGATCGGTCAATAATGATACCTTGGACTCATTAAGCAGATGCAATATCTGAATTAGTTATTTATTCAGTGTTTAACATTAGCAATAAAAGTGCTGACCATTACTTAGCATGTCCTAACCTTTCTACTTAAAGGTTAACTCCACTTTTGTAAAAAAAAAAAAAAAAAAAAAATTTATATATATATAAAATGAATAACTAACATATCATATACAATTGTGACGCAAGTCATATTGTAATTGAATGTTATTAAACATGACCTTCCCTTTTCAATCTGCAGCCACTGTAATTTTCTTTCTACTTAAAGGCAACGTTGAGGAGGAGGGAGGAAACGGAAGGGGAAGCCTCCACCGTGATGACCATAAAGAGCAGGGGAAGGGGAAGCCGCCGCGATGATGCCTGCAGAGAGCAGGTGAAGCCACCGCCGCGATAACCACGAAGAGCAGGGGAAGGGGAAGCCTCCGCCGTGATGACCACAAAGAGCAGGGGAAGCCGCTGCCGTGATGCCCGCGGAGAGCAGGAGAAGGGGAAGCCGCCGCCATGATGACCGCGAAGAGCAGGGTAAGTCACTGCCTACTTGATGACCGCTGAGTGCAGGGGAAGGGCAAGCCACTGTCGGGATGCCCATGGAGAGCAGGGGAAGCCACCGCCACTGCCGTAATGACCGAGGAGAACAGGGGAAGGGGAAGCCACCGCCGTGATGCCTGTGGAAAGCAGGGGAAGCCACCGCCGTGATGATCGCGGAGAGCAGGGTAAGCCACCACCGACGTGATGACCGCGGAGAGCAGGGGAAGAGCAAGCCACTGCTGGGGTGCCCATGGAGAGCAGAGGAAGCCACCGCCATGATGACCGCGAAGAGCAGGGGGTGGGGAAGCCTCTGCCATGATTACTGCGAAGAGCAGGGGAAGCCGCCGATATGATGACCGCGAAGAGCAGGGGAAGCCGCTGTGATGACCGCAAAGAGCAGGGGAAGGGGAAGCCTTTGCTGTGATGACCGTGAAGAGCAGGGGATGGGGAAGCCTCTGCAATGATGACTGCGAAGAGCAGGTGAAGGGGAAGCTGGTGCCGTGATGACCGCGGAGAGCAGGGTAAGCCGCCGCCATGATGCCCGCAGAGAGCAGGGGAAGGGGAAGCCTCCACTGTGATGACCGCGAAGAGCAGGGGGTGGGGAAGCCTCCGCCGTGATGACTGCAAAGAGCAGGGGAAGCCGCCTCCATGATGCCCGCAGAGAGCAGGGGAAGGGGAAGCCTCCGATGTGATGGCCGCGAAGAGCAGGGGATGGGGAAGCCTCCACCGTGATGCCCGCAGAGAGCAGGGGAAGGTGAAGCCACCGATGTAAGGACCGCGAACAGTAGGGGAGGCTGCCGCCGCCATGATGCCCACGGAGAGCAGGGGAAGAGCAAGCCACTGCTGGGGTGCACATGGAGAGCAGGGGAAGCCACCGCCACCGCCGTGATGACCGCAAAGAGCAGGGGAAGGGGAAGCCGCCGATATGATGACCGCGAAGTGCAGGGGAAGGGGAAGTCGATGTGATGACCGCAAAGAACAGGGGAAGGGGAAGCCGATGCTGTGATGACCGTGAAGAGCAGGGGATGGGAAAGCCTCTGCAATGATGACTGCGAAGAGCAGGTGAAGGGGAAGCTGGTGCGGCGATGACCGCGGAGAGCAGAGGAAGCCGCCGCCATGATGCCCGCAGAGAGCAGGGGAAGGGGAAGCCTCCGCTGTGGTGACCGCGAAGAGCAGGGGAAGGGGAAGCTGCCACCATGATGCCCGCAGAGAGCAGGGGAAGGGGAAGCCGTTGCCATGTTGCCCATGGAGAGCAGCGGAAGGGGAAGCCTCCGCCGTGATGACCACAAGGAGCAGGGGAAGGGGAAGCCACCGATATGATGACCGGGAAGTGCAGGGGAAGGGGAAGTCGATGTGATGACCGCAAAGAACAGGGGAAGGGGAAGCCGATGCTGTGATGACCGTGAAGAGCAGGGGATGGGAAAGCCTCTGCAATGATGACTGCGAAGAGCAGGTGAAGGGGAAGCTGGTGCGGCGATGACCGCGGAGAGCAGAGGAAGCCGCCGCCATGATGCCCGCAGAGAGCAGGGGAAGGGGAAGCCTCCGCTGTGATGACCGCGAAGAGCAGGGGAAGGGGAAGCTGCCACCATGATGCCCGCAGAGAGCAGGGGAAGGGGAAGCCGTTGCCGTGTTGCCCATGGAGAGCAGGGGAAGGGGAAGCCTCCGCCATGATGACCACAAGGAGCAGGGGAAGGGGAAGCCTCCACCGTGATGACTGCGAAGAACAGTAGAAGGGGAAGCCGCCGCTGTGATGACCACAAAGAGCAGGGGAAGGGGAAGCTGCTGCCGTGATGACCCCAAAGAGCAGAGGCAGGGGAAGCCGCCGCTGTGATTGCCGCGAAAAGCAGGGGAAGCCGCCACCCTGATGACTGCAGAGAGCAGAGGGAAGCCGCCGGTGAAGCCCGGGAGAAGGGCCGCCCGGACATGACCGACTGGACGGGTAAGGGAGGGGGGGGGGGGGTGTTGTCACTGTTTGCCCCCCCCCCTCCAAAAAAATTACCTTCAGCCGCCACTTATACCCGTTATTCTAGCTTTTACTTTGCCCTAAGTAATTGCTACACAATCACTCAGACACGGGAACACAAGTTTAATAATACAGGTTGGAAGGTTGGAACTTTCAACATGCAACTTAACTATAAAAACACACATAAAACCCGAACCATTCAAACCACAAGTGATCGCTAAAAATATCTATACATTCAACCGGCACTTATTTCCCTCATCTTCTTTAAATTAACCCGGCAGACCCATAATTTGTAGGAACCCATAAACTTGATTCTCGTTAGACTAATGCCGGATAATGAGCAGTGAGGCAATCACTGGGAATGACTGAAATGTGAAATTTTACATATCTATAAAAACTAGCGAAGCTTTAAATGGAGTTTCTATGGGGTTTTTTTTTTTTTTTTTTTTTTTTTTTTTACAAGTTGAAGTTGGTGCTGCAGCAGAACCCATTGGATACTTGTCTGGCCCGGCACATTCAGTATTAGAGGACTAATGTATACACCTTATTACATCCTAGAGAAGTAAATTAAACACCTCATTAAATTATAACATACCGTGCAAAAAAACAACATTAGCACTAATTCAGATCTAATTAGTAAAGAATATATTGCAGTTAACGATATACTGTAGAAAAATAAAAAATTAAAGGCCAAAAGTGTTCTTAATCAGTTCCCCTTCAGAGCAACTTTTTCTTTTTTTCACACATAAAAATCTGCATTAACCACTTCAGCCCTGGAAGATTTTACCCCCTTAAAGACCAGGACATTTTTTTTTTGCGATACAGCACTGCGTCGCTTTAATTGACAACTGTGCGGTCATGCGACGTTGTACCCAAAACAACATTGACGTCCTTTATCCCCACTAATAGAACTTTCTTTTGGTGTTTTTTAATCACCTCTGTAGTTTTTATTTTTTGCGCTATAAACAAAAAAGTCCGCCAATTAAAAAAAAAAAAAAAAAAAAAAAATATATATATATATATATATATATATGTATATATATATATATATATATATATATATATATATATATATATATATATATATATGTAAATGTATATATATATATATATATATATATATATATATATATATATATATGTAAATGTATATATATATATATATATATATATATATATATATATATATAGATATATATATATATATATATATATATATATATATATATATATATATATATATATATATTATATATATATATATATGTAAATGTATATATATATATATATATATAATATATATATATATATATATATGTATATATATATATATATATATATATATATATATATATATATATATATATATATGTATATATATATATATGTATATGTATATATATATATATATATATATATATATATATATATATATATATATATATATATATATATATTATTATATATATATATATATATATATATATTTTTTTTCTTACTTTCTGCTATATTACATATCCAAAAGAATAATAAAAAAATTAAAAAAATAACATTTATGCCGATACGTATTCTTCTACATATTTTTGGTAAAAAAAAAAAATCACAATAAGCGTATATTGAATGGTTTGTGCAAAAGTTATAGCGCCTACAAAATAGGGGATAGATTCATGGACTTATATATTTTTTTTAAAGTGGTTCTGCACCCATTTCATTTAGTAAATCTCTTTGCCTTCCAAATCAGGCAAAGAGTACTAAATGAAATGTTTTTTTTTTTTTTTTTTACTTACCTTGTAATTGAAGACTTCCGGTCTTCTCTCTCGGCGGCGGTGGGCGGGGTCTCTGCGTCGATCGTCGTCACGCCGCACTGTCTCCTGGGATCTGGTGTCATTGATCCCAGGAGTCAGTGCGGGCATCTTCCGAAATCTCGCGAGATTTCGGCCACATCTGCCGAAATCTCGTGAGATGTCGGCCACATCTGCCGAAATCTCGTGAGATGTCGGCAGATGTGCCGTTACTGCGCACGCGCGAGTAACGGCGGTGCATGCTGGGCCATCTAAAGTTCCTGTGGGTGTTTCACATGCCCACAGGCAAGATGGCCCCCAGCACTAAAGAAGAAGACGAGGAACTTCATCGGACGAAAACCGGCGGCGATCGAGATGGAAGATGGAACAGGTGAGTCCCCCAATAAAGGTAAGCATCCTTTATATTCCGTCCCCAAAAAAAAAAAAATTTTTACAGAGTGCATAACCGCTTTAATGTTTTTTTTTACTGGTAATGGTGGTGATTTTTAGCGGGACTGCGACATTGCGGTGGACAAATCTGACCCCAAGTGACACTTTTTGGGGACCAGGGACATTATTCCATTGATCAGTGCTATAAAAATGCGCTGATCAATGTAAAAATGACACTGGCGGGGAAGGGGTTAACACTAGGGGGCGATCAAGGGGTTAAATGTGTTCGCTCTGTGTGTTCTAACTATGTGGGGGGTGGGCTGCCTGGGACAACAAAGAGATCGCTGTTCCTGATCACTAGGAACAGCAGATCTCTGGGATCCGCCTTGTTTACATAGGCAGATCCCCGTTCTGCCTCTCCTCACCACGATCGAGTGCTTGGGACCCGCGGGCACGCTCCCGCGACGGGCAGTGCGCGCGCATGTGCCCACAGCTCAGCACGAACGGACCGGCGTACGGGTATGTCGGTTTGCGCAGGGGAGCCGGCCCTACGGCAGTATATATACTGTGGCTGGTCGGCAAGTGGTTAAAAAGACATAAATACAAGTTAAAAACCTATTTAATATACACTCACCGGCCACTGTATTAGGTAGAGCTGTTCAATTGCTTGGTAACACAAATTGCTAATTAGCCAATCACATGGCAGCAACTCAATGCATTTAGGCATCTAGACGTGGTGAAGACGACTTGCTGAAGTTCAAACCGAGCATCAGAATGGGGAAGAAAAGGGATTAAAGTGACTTTGAACGGTTGTTGGTGCCAGACGGGCTGGTCTGTATTTCAAAAATTGCTGATCCTTAGGGATTTTCACACACAACCATCTCTCGGGTTTACAGAGAATGGTGGGGAAAAGAGAAAATATCCAGTGAGCGGCAGTTGTGTGGAGGAAAAGGCCTTGTTGATGTCAGAGGAGAATGGGCAGACTGGTTCCAGATGATAGAAAGGCGACAGTAACTCAAATAACCACTCGTCACATCCAAGGTATGCAGAATACCATCTCTGACTGCACAACACATCCAACCATGAAGCAGATGGGCTACAGCAGCAGGAGACCACAACGGGTGCCACTCCTGTCAGCTAAGAACAAGCAACTGAGGCTACAATTGGCACAGGATCACCAAAATTGGACAATAGAAGATTGGAAAAACGTTGCCTGGTCTGATAAATCTGGATTTCAGCTGCGACATTCAGATGGGAGGGTCAGAATTTGGTGCATGGATCCATCCTGTCTTGTATCACCGGTTCAGGCTTGTGGTGGTGATGTAATGATGTGGGGGATATTTTCTTGGCACACTTTGGGCCCCTTAGTACCATTTGAGCATCGTTTATACACCACGACCTACCTGAGTATTGTCGCTGACCATGTCCATCCCTTTATGAGTACAGTGTCCCCATCTTCTGATGGCTCCTTCCAGCAGGATAATGCACCATGTCACAAAGCTCCAATCATCTCACCACTGGACAATGAGGTCACTGTACTCCAATGGCCTCCACACTCACCAGATCTCATCCAATGGTCTCCACACTCACCAGATCTCATCCAATGGTCTCCACACTCACCAGATCTCATCCAATGGTCTCCACACTCACCAGATCTCATCCAATGGTCTCCACACTCACCACATCTCATCCAATGGTCTCCACACTCACCAGATCTCATCCAATGGTCTCCACACACACCGGATCTCATCCAATGGTCTCCACACTCACCACATCTCATCCAATGGTCTCCACACTCACCAGATCTCATCCAATGGTCTCCACACTCACCACATCTCATCCAATGGCCTCCACACTCACCACATCTCATCCAATGGCCTCCACACTCGCCACATCTCATCCAATGGTCTCCACACTCGCCACATCTCATCCAATGGTCTCCACACTCACCACATCTCATCCAATGGTCTCCACACTCACCACATCTCATCCAATGGTCTCCACACTCACCACATCTCATCCAATGGTCTCCACACTCACCAGATCTCATCCAATGGTCTCCACACTCACCAGATCTCATCCAATGGTCTCCACACTCACCAGATCTCATCCAATGGTCTCAACACTCACCACATCTCATCCAATAGAGCACCTTTGGGATGTGGTGGAACTTGAGATTGGCATCATGGATGTGCAGACGACAAATCTACAGCAACTGTGTGATGCCATCATGTCACTATGGACCAAAATCTCTGAGGAACGTTTCCAACATCTTGTTGTATCTATGCCATGAAGAATGAAGGCGAAATGGGGGTCCAACCCGCTACTAGCAAGGGGGACCTAATAAAATGATCGGTGAGTGTATGTTTCCTCAGGAGTTTTCTGGCACTCATCTGTACTATTGCTAAAGGTTAATGGAAATTGACCATGTGTTGTGTCTATTGAGCCACTTATGGGTAGATATCCCCACCAGAAGTTTCAGCCCCATCAAATTTTTACACTCAAGACAAAAATATCTTGGCACTCGGCTCCTGGCTTTTTGGGGCAGGGAGGGGAGTCGGAGGAAAAAATACTGCAAACGTAATCCAGGTAATAATTTCTCAACGAACCAACAACACCACCCCACACTGATGCCCACTGGCCAAAAGTGAGAAAAGCTAAGCCACTTTAGTAACCTAATGCCGCGTACACACGAGAGGACTTTTCGACAGCAAAGGTCCGATGGAACGAATCCGTCGGACAATTCGATCGTGTGCGGGCTCCATCGGACTTATACTGTCGAAAAATCCGACAGACTTTAGAAATAGAATAGACATGTGCACAATAGAAAAATTCATTTATTTTCGTTTCGTTTTTTTTTTCGTTTCCGTTGATTCGTAACGATTCGTAAATTCGTAAGTCGTCGGTGTTCGTATTCGTAACTATTCGTATTTTCGTAAGAGTTATTTTTTCGTTGATTCGTTTTGTTTTTTTTTCGTTTTTCCGTTTATTCGAAATTCGGACGCATTCGTATTTTCGTAGATTTAGTTACATTCGTACTTTCGTTAGATTGATTTATTCGTACTTTCGTAACATTGTTTTCGTAGATTCGTAATCGGAGCATAATTCATAATGTTATGTAATGTGTATGCTATTATTACATTTTAAGAGACCCGGAAAATTACGAATCGAAAAAAAAAAGTTGCGAATGTACGAATTTTTTCGTTCAATCCAATCAAAGCACGCTAAGCAGCGCCATTGTAAGAGACACGGAAAATTACGAATCGCAAAAAAAATTTAAAAAAAGTTACGAATGTACGAATTTTTTCGTTCAATCCATTCGAAGCACGTTAAGCAGCGCCATTGTAAGAGACACGGAAAATTACGAATCGAAAAAAAAAAAAAAAAAGTTACGAATGTACGAATTTTTTCGTTCAATCCATTCGAAGCACGTTAAGCAGCGCCATTGTAAGAGACACAGAAAATTACGAATCGAAAAAAAAAAAAAGTTACGAATGTACAAATTTTTTCGTTCAATCCATTCGAAGCACGTTAAGCAGCGCCATTGTAAGAGACACGGAAAATTACGAATCAAAAAAAAAAAAAAAAAGTTATGAATGTACGAATTTTTTCGTTCAATCCATTCGAAGCACGTTAAGCAGCGCCATTGTAAGAGACACGGAAAATTACGAATCGAAAAAAATAAAAAAGTTACGAATGTACGAATTTTTTTTGTTCAATCCATTCGAAGCAAGTTAAGCAGCGCCATTGTAAGAGACACGGAAAATTACGAATCAAAAAAAAAAAAAAAAAAAAGTTATGAATGTATGAATTTTTTCGTTCAATCCATTCGAAGCACGTTAAGCAGCGCCATTGTAAGAGACACGGAAAATTACGAATCGAAAAAAAAAAAAAAAGTTACGAATGTACGAATTTTTTCGTTCAATCCATTCGAAGCACGTTAAGCAGCGCCATTGTAAGAAACACGGAAAATTACGAATAAAAAAAAAAAAAAAAAAAGTTACGAATGTACGATTTTTTTCGTTCAATCCATTCGAAGCACGTTAAGCAGCGCCATTGTAAGAGACACGGAAAATTACGAATCGCAAAAAAAAAAAAAAGTTACGAATGTACGAATTTTTTCGTTCAATCCATTCGAAGCACGTTAAGCAGCGCCATTGTAAGAGACACAGAAAATTACGAATCGCAAAAAAAAAAAAAAAATTTACGAATGTACGAATTTTTTCGTTCAATCCATTCGAAGCACGTTAAGCAGCGCCATTGTAAGAGACACGGAAAATTACGAATCAAAAAAAAAAAAAAAAAGTTATGAATGTACGAATTTTTTCGTTCAATCCATTCGAAGCACGTTAAGCAGCGCCAGTGTAAGAGACACGGAAAATTACGAATCGAAAAAAAAAAAAAAAGTTACGAATGTACAAATTTTTTCGTTCAATCCATTCGAAGCACATTAAGCAGCGCCATTGTAAGAAACACGGAAAATTACGAATCGAAAAAAAAAAAAATAAAAAAGTTACGAATGTACGAATTTTTTCGTTCAATCCATTCAAAGCAAGTTAAGCAGCGCCATTGTAAGAGACACGGAAAATTACGAATCAAAAAAAAAAAAAAAAAAAAAAAAAAGTTATGAATGTACGAATTTTTTCGTTCAATCCATTCGAAGCACGTTAAGCAGCGCCATTGTAAGAGACACGGAAAATTACGAATCGAAAAAAAAAAAAAAGTTACGAATGTACGAATTTTTTCGTTCAATCCATTCGAAGCACGTTAAGCAGCGCCATTGTAAGAAACACGGAAAATTACGAATAAAAAAAAAAAAAAAAAAAGTTACGAATGTACGATTTTTTTCGTTCAATCCATTCGAAGCACGTTAAGCAGCGCCATTGTAAGAGACACGGAAAATTACGAATCGCAAAAAAAAAAAAAAAAAAAAAAAAAGTTACGAATGTACGAATTTTTTCGTTCAATCCATTCGAAGCACGTTAAGCAGCGCCATTGTAAGAGACACAGAAAATTACGAATCGCAAAAAAAAAAAAAAAAAAAAAAAAGTTACGAATGTACGAATTTTTTCGTTCAATCCATTCGAAGCACGTTAAGCAGCGCCATTGTAAGAGACACGGAAAATTACGAATCAAAAAAAAAAAAAAAAGTTATGAATGTACGAATTTTTTCGTTCAATCCATTCGAAGCACGTTAAGCAGCGCCATTGTAAGAGACACGGAAAATTACGAACCAAAAAAAAAAAAAAAATAGTTTTGAATGTACGAATTTTTTCGTCCAATCCATTCGAAGCACATTAAGCAGCGCCATTGTAAGAGACACGGAAAATGACGAATCGAAAAAAAAAAAAGTTACGAATGTACAAATTTTTTCGTTCAATCCATTCGAAGCATTTCGTTCAATCCATTCGAAGCAGCGCCATTGTAAGAGACACGGAAAATTACGAATCAAAAAAAAAAAAAAAGTTACGAATGTACAAATTTTTTCGTTCAATCCATTCGAAGCACGTTAAGCAGCGCCATTGTAAGAAACACGGAAAATTACGAATCGCAAAAAAAAAAAAGTTACGAATGTACGAATTTTTTCGTTCAATCCATTCGAAGCGCGTTAAGCAGCGCCATTGTAAGAGACACGGAAAATTACGAATCAAAAAAAAAAAAAAGTTACGAATGTACGAATTTTTTCGTTCAATCCATTCGAAGCACGTTAAGCAGCGCCATTGTAAGAAACACGGAAAATTACGAATCGCAAAAAAAAAAGTTACGAATGTACGAATTTTTTCGTTCAATCCATTCGAAGCAAGTTAAGCAGCGCCTTTGTAAGGGACACGGAAAATTACGAATCGAAAAAAAAAAAAAGTTATGAATGTACGAATTTTTTCGTTCAATCCATTCGAAGCACGTTAAGCAGCGCCATTGTAAGAGACACGGAAAATTACGAATCGCAAAAAAAAAAGTTACGAATGTACGAATTTTTTCGTTCAATCCATTCGAAGCACGTTAAGCAGCGCCATTGTAAGGGACACGGAAAATTACCAATTCAACAAAAAAAAAAGTTACGAATGTACGAATTTTTTCGTTCATTTTGATTTTTGTTGTTCCTGTTTTCGTTTTTCGGATTTTCTTCTTTTCGTAGTTTCGTTGTTTCTAATTAGTTTTTTTCGATTTTCATTGTTTTTCGGATTTGTTCGATTCGAACATTTGTAGATTCGTAATCGGAGCATAATTCATAATTTTATGTAATGTGTATGCTATTATTACATTTTAAGAGACCCGGAAAATTACGAATCGAAAAAAAAAGTTACGAATGTACGAATTTTTTCGTTCAATCCAATCAACTGCACGTTAAGCAGCGCCATTGTAAGAGACACGGAAAATTACGAATCGCAAAAATTTTTTTAAAAAGTTACGAATGTACGAATTTTTTCGTTCAATCCATTCGAAGCACGTTAAGCAGCGCCATTGTAAGAGACACGGAAAATTACGAATCGCAAAAAAAAAAAAAAAAAGTTACGCATGTACGAATTTTTTCGTTCAATCCATTCGAAGCACGTTAAGCAGCGCCATTGTAAGAGACGCGGAAAATTACGAATCAAAAAAAAAAAGTTATGAATGTACGAATTTTTTCGTTCAATCCATTCGAAGCACGTTAAGCAGCACCATTGTAAGAGACACGGAAAATGACGAATCGCAAAAAAAAAAAAAAAAAAAGTTACGAATGTACGAATTTTTTCGTTCAATCCATTCGAAGCACGTTAAGCAGCGCCATTGTAAGAGACACGGAAAATTACGAATCAAAAAAAAAAAAAAAGTTATGAATGTACGAATTTTTTCGTTCAATCCATTCGAAGCACGTTAAGCAGCGCCATTGTAAGGGACACGGAAAATTACCAATTCAACAAAAAAAAAAAGTTACGAATGTACGAATTTTTTCGTTCATTTTGATTTTTGTTGTTCCTGTTTTCGTTTTTCGGATTTTCTTCTTTTCGTAGTTTCGTTGTTTCTAATTAGTTTTTTTCGATTTTCATTGTTTTTCGGATTCGTTCGATTCGAACATTTGTTATTCGTTAAAATTTTTAGCGAATCGTTCGTTCATTCGTACGATAACGAATGAACGAATATAACGAATTTTAACGAAAAACGAAAAAAAACGAAACAAATTGCACATGTCTACCAGGTAATTATTTCTCAACGAGACAACACCAGGTGTGAGATCCAACCCACTGATGCCCACTGGCCAAAAGTGAGAAAAGCTAAGCCACTTTCGTAACCTAATGCCGCGTACACACGAGAGGACTTTTCGACAGCAAAGGTCCGATGGAACGAATCCATCGGACGATTCGATCGTGTGTGGGCTCCATCGGACTTTTGCTGTCGAAAAATCCGACAGACTTTAGAAATAGAACATGTTTTAAATTTTCCCGCCGGAACTCTGCCGGACCCAGTTCCTATCGAAAAATCCGCTCGTCTGTGTGCTAGTCCGAAGGACAAACAACGACGCTGGGGGCAGCTATTGGCTACTGGCTACGAACTTCCTTATTCTAGTCCGGTCATACGTCATCACGTTCGAATCCGTCAGAATTTAGTGCGATTGTGTGTGGCCAAGTCCGTTCATTTGGAAGTCCGCCGAAAGTCCATCGGAAAAAACGGCGGACCTAGTCCGTCGAAAAGTCCGCTCGTGTGTATGTGGCATTAGCTAGACATGTGCAATTCCTTTAGTTTTGTTTTAGTTTTTCGTTAAAATTCGTTATATTCGTTCATTCGTTATCGTACGAATGAACGAACGATTCGCTAAAAATTTTAACGAATGTTCGAATCGAACGAATCCGAAAAACAACGAAAATCCGAAAAAAACTAATTAGAAACAACGAAACTACGAAAGAAGAAAATCCGAAAAACGAAAGCAGGAACAACGAAAATCAAAATGAACGAAAAAATTCGTACATTCGTAACTTTTATTTATTTTTTTCGATTCGTAATTTTCCGCGTCTCTTACAATGGCGCTGCTTAACGTGCTTCGAATGGATTGAACGAAAAAATTCGTACATTCGTAACTTTTATTTATTTTTTTCGATTCGTAATTTTCCGTGTCTCTTACAATGGCGCTGCTTAACGTGCTTCGAATGGATTGAACGAAAAAATTCGTACATTCGTAATTTTTTTTTTTTTTTTAGCGATTCGTAATTTTCCGTGTCTCTTACAATGGCGCTGCTTAACGTGCTTCGAATGGATTGAGCGAAAAAATTCGTACATTCGTAACTTTTTTTTTTGCGATTCGTAATTTTCCGTGTCTCTTACAATGGCGCTGCTTAACGTGCTTCGAATGGATTGAACGAAAAAATTCGTACATTTGTAACTTTTTTTTATTTTTTTTGCGATTCGTCATTTTCCGTGTCTCTTACAATGGCGCTGCTTAACGTGCTTCGAATGGATTGAACGAAAAAATTCGTACATTCGTAACTTTTTTTTTTCGATTCGCAATTTTCCGTGTCTCTTACAATGGCGCTGCTTAACGTGCTTCGAATGGATTGAACAAAAAAATTCGTACATTCGTAATTTTTTTTTTTTTTTTGCGATCCGTAATTTTCCGTGTCTCTTACAATGGCGCTGCTTAACGTGCTTCGAATGGATTGAACGAAAAAATTCGTACATTCGTAACTTTTTTTTTTTTTTTCGATTCGTAATTTTCCGTGTCTCTTACAATGGCGCTGCTTAACGTGCTTCAAATGGATTGAACGAAAAAATTCGTACATTCGTAACTTTTTTTTTTCGATTCGCAATTTTCCGTGTCTCTTACAATGGCGCTGCTTAACGTGCTTCGAATGGATTGAACAAAAAAATTCGTACATTCGTAATTTTTTTTTTTTTTTTGCGATCCGTAATTTTCCGTGTCTCTTACAATGGCGCTGCTTAACGTGCTTCGAATGGATTGAACGAAAAAATTCGTACATTCGTAACTTTTTTTTTTTTTTCGATTCGTAATTTTCCGTGTCTCTTACAATGGCGCTGCTTAACGTGCTTCAAATGGATTGAACGAAAAAATTCGTACATTCGTAACTTTTTTTTTTCGATTCGCAATTTTCCGTGTCTCTTACAATGGCGCTGCTTAACGTGCTTAGAATGGACTGAAAGAAAAAATTTGTACATTTGTAACTTTTTTTTTTCGATTCGTAATTTTCCGTGTCTCTTACAATGTAATAGTAGCATACACATTACATAACATTATGAATTATGCTCCGATTACGAATCTACAAAAACAATGTTACGAAAGTACGAATGTAACTAAATCTACGAAAATACGAATGCGTCCGAATTTCGAATAAACTAAAATTAAACTAACGGAAAAACAAATCAACGAAAAAATAACTCTTACGAAAATACGAATCGTTACGAATACGAACACCGACGACTTACGAATTTACGAATCAACGGAAACGAAAATAAATGAATTTTTGTATTGTGCACATGTCTAGCATTAGCCCCTTTATATGGTATCTAGAGCAACGTGAAGTTCAGAAAATAGATGGCTCAACTTTCATACCAAGTTGCCTCCGTCGTGTAAGATATTTTTGTGGTGAGTAATTATCCAATTTACCGGTACAGGAAGAACTTTCCAAAGTTTCTGTTTTATTAAACATGAATTCATTATGCAATGGCTTCCCTAAATAATCCTGCTTAGGCGGGGAACCACCATCCCTCAATGTTTATGGTGTACAAGACCGGGAACATCGGGACTTCCTCCAATTATGAATCTTTCACAGAACATCGATGTCTAATCTTCACACACCCTCCGAAAAAAACCCTAATAAAAAAAAAAAAAGTCTGGAACACACTTAGTATTGTATTCCTCGTCATCAATTCCTCCACGTAACCCAACCATTTAGGCCCCTTTCACACTGGGGCGGGGAGCCGCGGTGACGGTAAAGCAGCGCTATATTTAGCGCTGCTTTATCGTCGTTTTAACCGCGGTATTCAGCCGGTTTTACCCCCCCGCGAGCGGCCGAAAAAGGGTTAAACACCCCCGCAGAGCGCCGCCGTAGCGGCGCTTTGCGGCGGTATTGCCGCGGTTTTACCGCGGTTTCCCATTCAAATCAATGGGAAGGAGCGGTATAGGAGTGAATACACGGCTCCTATCTCGCTCCAAAGATGCTCCTAGCAGGACTTTTTTTGCCGTCCTGCTAGCGCACCGCTCCAGTGTGAAAGCCCGCCGACTTTCACACTGGAGTTAAAGGGGCCGGATTTTTTCAGGCGGTGAACAGGCGCTATTTTTAGCGCTGCACCGCATGAAAAACGCCCCGGTGTGAAAGGGGCCTTACAGAAAGCGCAGCTTGTAGTATGATTTCTGATTCCACCTTGTGATATCAGTAATGACGGGACTACAGATATACATTGCCTTGAAAAAGTATTCATACCCCTTGAAATTTTCCACATTTTCTCATGTTACAACCAAATGTATTTTATTGGGATTTTATGTGATAGACCAACACAAAGTGGCTCATAATTGGTGGAAGGGAAATGATAAATGGTTTTCAATTTTTTTTTACAAATAAATATGTGAAAAGTGTGGGGCGTGTATTTGTATAGCGCCCCCCGGAGTCAATACTTTGTAGAACCGCCTTTCACTGCAGTTACAGCTGCAAGTCTTTTTGGGGATGTCTAAAGAGAGGGACATTTCTGCCCATTCTTCTTCTTCTTTGCAAAATATCTCAAGCTCTGTCAGATTGGATGGAGAGCGTCTGTGAACAGCAATTTTCAAGTCTTGCCACAGATTCTCAATGGGATTTAGGTCTGGACTGTGACTGGGCCATTCCAACACATGAATATGCTTTGATCTAAACCCCATCAAACGCAGCCTCACTGTGCCCATCAATTGCCGCCACTGTACCATCAAATGCAGCCACTGTGCCATCAAACGCAGCCACTGTGCCCATCAATTGCTGCCACTGTGCCCATCAAACGCAGCCACTGTGCCATCAAACTGCAGCCACTGTGCCCATAAATTGCCGCCACTGTACCATCAAACGCAGCCACTGTGCCCATCAATTGCCGCCACTGTGATCATCAATTGCTCCCACTGTGCCCCATCAAATGCTCCCACTGTGCCACATCAAACGCAGCCACTGTGCCATATCAAATGCTGCCACTGTGCCCCATCAAACGCAGCCACTGTGCCCCATCAAACGCAGCCACTGTGCCCCATCAAACGCAGCCACTGTGCCCCATAAAATGCAGCCACTGAGCCCATCAATTGCTGCCACTTTGCCATGAAGTGCAGCCACTGCGCCCATCAATTGCCACCACTGTGCCCATCAATTTCTCCCACTGTGCCCCATCAAATGATCCCACTGTGCCCCATCAAACGCAGCCACTGTGCCATATCAAATGCTGCCACTGTGCCATCAAACGCAGCCACTGTGCCCATCAATTGCCACCACTGTGCCAATCAAATGCTCCCACTGTGTCCCCCCGCCAGCCCGCCGTCTGCATTTACCCTGTCTCGGTGGGACAGCTCCTTGATGCTCCTCGATGTCTTCTCCCGTCCTCTCTTCCCGTCCTCTGCTAAGATTGGACGCTTGGCGTCCAATCACAGTGCCTGACGTTTCAGCCAATCAGGTGACGGGTAACAGATCCGAGCACCTGATTGGCGGTTTAGTGTTAGGAAAGCGAATATTCATTTGCTATCTATGACCGCCGCTGCCACCCCCCTATTCAGGCGCCCGAAAAGGGGCCGGGCGCCTGAATAGGGGGTGGCAGCGGCGGTCATAGATAGATTCATGCATTGCATGAATCTATCTATTGGTGCTAAAGGGGGTGGCAGGAGAGAGGGGGCGGCGCCCTTTCGCCCTTACGGACACACCGCCGCTGTCTTGCATAGTGCTCAGTCTATTTGCCTTTAGTAAATCAACCTCTAAGTTCAAATAGTTGTACTATATACGGGAAGTGTCTTTATCGCCGGACTGCCGAGGTCATTATTTTTTTTAAGGATATTCATCACTTGAGAGGAAACACTCAGCGAGTTATGAATTAAATGTCGCCATCCTCGGCTGATTTAGACGCGTCTTTTTATTTGTTTGCATAATTTGTTTACTTATCAAAGACTTTTTGATGGCGGCGTATAAATATTTTAGTGACCGTACAAGCGCAGAGCTAATAACATTCGGGAAGTTATAAATACTTTACATTTAATTAATTTCTTCCAAATCTATTGCGCGGCAGATTTTATGGCGTCGCGCCGGCTAAGTGTGCGTTTCTTTTCCCTGAACGAGAAAAGCCTCAGCTGCCTTTACAATACGTCAGTGTAATATCGATCGGGGCGTAGGAGCGACGCAAGGCAAGACGGTGGAAATGTCCACCAAGGATTCTACAAGTCCAGCCATTGTCCTAAATGTAGGAAAAGGTTTTTAGATTTGAAGTTATCTTGTCTAAACTGTCCCCAAGTATATATACCGTCCAATGAGAGCGCCAAACGCCCAGAGAATCCAACGTTTTGTCGGCCGCCGTTCACATACGGGGAGATTTGGAACCGCGGGCAGAATCATCACACGTTTGGGTGCCATTCATCTTGGATGCAAAAAAAAAATTTCTGCGTTTTATTTAAACATTTTGCAAACAGGTAATTTTTCTCTTTCACTGATGTGCGCTGATGAGGAGGCACTCATGGGCTCTGATAGGTGGCACTGATGAGGCTGCACTGATAGGTGGCAGTGTGGCACCAATGGACACAGATAGGTGGTACTGATGAGGCTGCACTGATAGGTGGCACTGATGGACACTGATAGACGGCACTGATGAGGCTGCACTGATGGGTTCTGATAGGTGGCAATGATGGGCTCTAAAAGGTGGCACTGATGAGGCTGCACTGATAAGCAGCACTGATGGACACTAATAGGTGGCGCTGATGGGCTCTGATAAGTGGCACTGATGAGGCTGCACTGATAGGCAGCACTGATGGGCTCTGATAGGGGGCACTGATGGGCTCTAAAAGGGGGCACTGATGGACACTGATAGGCAGCACTGATAGACTCTGATAGGTGGCACTGATGGGCTCTGATAGGTGGCACTAATGGGCTCTGACAGGTGGCATCAATGAGGCTGCACTGATAGGCAGCACTGGTGGGCTCTGATAAGTGGCACTGATGGGCTCTAAAAGGGGGCACTGATGGGCACTGATAGGCAGCACTAATGAGGCAGCACTGATAGGTGACACTGATGGGCTCTAAAAGGGGGCACTGATGGGCACTGATAGGCAGCACTGATGAGGCAGCAATAATGGGCTCTGATAGGCAGCACTGATGGGTTCTGATAGGTGGCACTGATGAGCTCTGATAGGTGGCACTGATGAGGCTGCACTGATAAGCAGCACTGATGGACACTAATAGGTGGCGCTGATGGTCTCTGATAGGTGGCACTGATGGGCTCTGATAGGTGGCACTGATGGGCTCTAAAAGGGGGCACTGATGGGCACTGATGAGGCAGCACTGATAGTTGGCATTGATGGGCTCTGATAGTTGGCACTGATGGGCTCTGATAGGTGGCACTGATGGGCTCTGATAGGTGGCACTGATAAGTGACACTGATAGGCAGCATTCATAGGCAGCACTCATAGGTGACACTGATGAGGAGGCATTGATTGGCCGCACTTATGGGCACTGATTAGAAGCACTGGTGGGCACTGATTGGAAGCACTGGTGGGCACTGTTGGGACTGCAATGATAATCGGGACACTGATTTTCAGGAAAAAAAAGACGACGACTGACTTGTGTTTACTTCCATGATCAGCTGTCATTGGACACAGCTGATCACGTGGTAAAGGGTCGCTGTGATTGACCCTTTATCCCGATTTGCTTTTAGCTGATTCCGAGTTTCGGCTATAGCGCGGGCGGGAGGGGGGTTAACAACCATCTATTCAAAGCTTTGTGCCCTGATTGGGCAAAGCTTTACCCAATCAGGGCTTAGAATGCACTGTACACAGAATGCCTGGAGCACCGCGAGTCTAGTGGCCAAGTAGAATGCTCTGATGAGGAGTAATCACATGCGTGGATCAGACCCAGTGCAGCCATTGCTATTTTTTCCATAAAGTAAAACAATTATTGAACAGTCAAAGTTTAAAATAAATGGTAGTGAATGTTACCAGTGACCTCAGAGTGGATATAGGAGGAAACAACCACCCGGGAGGCTTGTCTGGAGATGGTTTGAACATCGATCACCATCCATGGAAATGGAGGGAACAACCAAGCCGAGCAGGGACGATATTCTCAGCGCACCTATGCGCCGTCTGTGACGTTACTGCTGTGCCGGAGATGAAGGGGGAAAGGTGTCCTGAAGCCAGTAGTGTAACTGTCCACTGTTCTTGTTGAAGTGACTTACATGTTTCGCCCGCATGCGCTTTGTGTCATTCTTCTTTTCAAAATATCTCAAGCTCTGTCAGATTGGATGGAGAGCGTCTGTGAACAGCAATTTTCAAGTCTTGCCACAGATTCTCAATGGGATTTAGGTCTGGACTGTGACTGGGCCATTCTAACACATGAATATGCTTTGATATAAACCATTGCAACAACATTGCAGCTAGACATGTGCACTGACAAAAAATTTGTTAATTTTCATTTTCGTTTCATTCGTTTTTTTGCTTTTTTCGGAAATTTGGAAATTCAAAAATTCGGGAATTCTAAAATTCGGAAATTCGGAATTCGGAAATTTGGGGAATTTTCACATTTCTATTTTTCGGATTTCCGAATTTTCGAATTTCCGAATTTCCAAATTTCGTATTTCCGAATTTCCGAATTTCCGAACTAACGAATTTCGAATTTTCGGATTTCCGAATTTCCAAATTTCGTGTTTTCGTATTTCCGAATTTCCGAATTTTCGAATTACCGAATTTATAATTTTCGGATTTCCGAATTTCGTATTTTCGTATTTCCGAATTTCGGAAATTCTGAAATTTCGGAAATTTCGGAAATTCGTCATTTCGCAAATTTTGAAATTCGGAAATTTTCGGAAATTGAAAAATTTGGAAATTCTGAGATTCGGAATTAACGAATTTGTCAAAATTCGTTAAAAAAACGAATTAGCAACTAAACTAATTGAACATGTCTAATTGTAGCTATGGCTGTATGTTTAGGGTCGTTGTTCTGCTGGAAGGTGAACCTCTGCCCCAGTCTCAAGTCTCCGCCCCAGTATGTAAACAGTAAAAAAGGGAGGACAGACCATATTGGCCCCATAAAGAATGAGGAAGGACATCTGGTTACAAAGGATGGGGAGACAGCGAAAGTATTGAATTTATTCTTATCCTCAGTCTTCACGAGGGAATCAGGGGGCTTCAGTAACCAAAACTGCAGTGTTTATCCTCATGACACATCACAGGAAGCACCTCCATGGCTAACAGAGGACAGAATTAGAATTAGACTCGGGAAACTTAACATTAATAAATCACCGGGACCGGATGTCTTGCACCCGAGGGTACTAAGGGAACTCAAGTAATTGCCAGACCATTGTTCCTAATTTTTACTGACAGTCTACTGACTGGAATGGTACCAGCTGATTGGAGAAAAGCCAATGTAGCCCCAATATTTAAAAAGGGCCCAAAATACATCCCTGGGAATTACAGACCAGTTAGCCTAACATCAATACAGGGGGTCCCCGACTTACAAACATCCGACTTACAAACGACTCCTACTTACAAACGGAGGGAGACAACAGGAAGTGAGAGGAAATCCACCCCTAGGAAGGGAAATTCACTCCTGTAAGAGTCAATATGGGAAGAAGGTTTCTCCACTAATGCTTTATCACCAGTCCATGTTTCCCTAACAACCCAAAATTTTCAAAATCCAATTTTCATTGGGACAGAAGGTGAGGTGAAATCTTCTGAACAGGGGCACAGACAGCAAAACAAATGTTACAGGGGTGATAACCCTTCCCAATGTTCTCCAAAAAGCTTAAAAATAGATTTTTTGGCTGGAGCTACACTTAAAAAATGTACCTGTTCCGACTTACAAACAGATTCAACTTAAGAACAAACCTACAGTCCCTATCTCGTTTGTAACCCGGGGACCCCCTGTAGTATGTAAACTCTTGGAGGGGATGATAAGGGACTATATACAAGATTTTAGTAATGAGAACGGTATCATTAGCAGTAATCAGCATGGATTCATGAAGAATCGTTCTTGCCCAAACCAATCTACTAACCTTCTATGAGGAGGTAAGTTGCCATCTAGATATAGGAAGGCCCGTAGACGTGGTGTATCTGGATTTTGCAAAAGCATTTGATACAGTTCCCTATAAACGTTTACTAAATAAGGTGCGTTGGCATGGACCATAGGGTGAGTACATGGATTGAAAACTGGCTACAGGGGCGAGTTCAGAGGGTGGTGATAAATGGGGAGTACGAGGAATGGTCAGGGGTGGGTAGTGGGGTCCCCCCGGGTTCTGTGCTGGGACCAATCCTATTTAATTTGTTCATAAACGACCTGGAGGATGGGGATGGGGGAAACAGTTCAATCCCTGTATTTGCGGACGATACTAAGCTAAGCGGGGCAATAACTTCTCTGCAGGATGTGGAAACCTTGCAAGAAGATCTGAACAAATTAATGGGGTGGGCAACTACATGGCAAATGAGGTTCAATGTAGAAAAATTTAAAATAATGCATTTGGGTGGCAAAAATCGGAATGCAATCTATACACTGGGGGGAGAGAACCTCTAGGATGGAAAAGGACCTGGGGGTCCTAGTAGATGATAGGCTCAGCAATGCCAAGCTACTGCTAACAAAGCAAACAGAATATTGGCATTAAAAAGGGGATCAACTCCAGAGATAAAACGATAATTCTCCCGCTCTACAAGACTCTGGTCCGGCCGCACCTGGAGTATGCTGTCCAGTTCTGGGCACCAGTCCTCAGGAAGGATGTACTGGAAATGGAGCGAGTACAGAGAAGGGCAACAAAGCTAATAAAGGGTCTGGAGGATATTAGTTATGAGGAAAGGTTGTGAGCACTGAACTTATTCTCTCTGGAGAAGAGACGCTTGAGAGGGGATATGATTTCAATTTACAAATACCGGACTGGTGACCCCACAATAGGGAGAAAACTTTCACAGAAGAGAGTTTAACAAGACTCAAGGCCACTCATTAAAATTAGAAGAAAAGAGGTTTAACCTTAAACTACGTAGAGGGTTCTTTACTGTAAGAGCGGCAAGGATGTGGAATTCCCTTCCACAGGCGGTGGTCTCAGCGGGGGGGGGGGGGCATTGATAGTTTCAAGAAACTATTAGATAAGCACCTGAACGACCGCAACATACAGGGATATACAATGTAATACTGACACATAATCACACACATAGGTTGGACTTGATGGACTTTTTTTCAACCTCACCTACTATGTAAGCCTTTTGCAGACTATAACAGGTTTTCTTCTAAGATTGTCCTGTATTTGTCTCCATCCATCTTCCCATCAACTCTGACCAGCTTCCCTGTCCCTGCTGAAGAAAAGCATCCCCACCACATGATGCTGCCACCACCATGTTTCACGGTGGGGGACAGTGGTGTATTTTGGTTTTGTGCTGCTCCAGGCAAGACTAAAAACGGGTGTCCCCCGACTAAATTTGTCCCACCCCAGCCGCTTTAAAATTGCGCATGCGACAAACGACGTACATTTTAATATCCATCAGCGCTATTTTACGTGCGAGCATGGTAATTTTTCATTTTTTTTTTTGCTGATGCTTTCATTTTTTTTTTCTGTTTATCACTTTTATTGCTGTCATAAAGAATTATAAACATCCTTGTGACAGGTCCTCTTTATGGAGATATCTGGGGTCCATAAGACGAAACCATTTATCATTTTCCTTCCACAAAAAATTAGTTTTGTTTCGTTTCGATTTGTTATTTACATAAATTTGTTTAGTCAAATTAGTTTAATTAATTTAATATGTTTTTGGAATTCGTTTAGTTTTTCCCTGACTCAATTTGACTGAATTCGGAAAATTCTAATCAATTGGAATTCCATTTGAATTTATTCAATTTAAAATTCGAATTTCAGAAGAAGGTTATATTGTAATATTCTTTCTATTCTATTCTTTTCTATCCTGTTCAAAATTCTAATTCTGGAAGATGGTTATATTCTATATTATTCTATTTTTTTTCTTTTTTTCTATTCTATTCTTTTATTTTCTATTCTATTCTAATCTATTCTATTCAAAATTCGAATTTCGGAAGGAATTCTTTTCTATTCTATTTTTTTTATTCTATCTGAAATAAAATTTATTCTATTTGAAATTAGAATTTCAGAAGATGGTTATATTCTTTCTATTTTATCCTTTTCTGTAGTTTTTTTAAATTATATATTATTCCTTTATTTTTTTTTTTCATTCTTTTATTTTGTATTCAGTTCTGTTTCACTCTATTATATTCTATTTTTATTTTCTGTTCTATTCATTTATTTTCTATTCTATTCCTTTATTTTCTATTCATTTTTATTGGACAATTCGAATTTGATTAGAAAAAGAGTCCTCAGATTAGAAAAAGAGTCCAGTTCTCAGTCTTTGGAGTTGAGTGATTCTGGTTGATTTTCGACCCAAAAGACTGAGGACCTCTTGTGGCAAAAAGGTATTACTGCTGTGGACAACTCCAGATTTATTGTATATTGCTTCTTTTTAATTTTTTTTTTTTTTTTATATTCTATTATTTTCTATCCTGTTCGAAATTGAAAATTCTGAAAGATGGTTATATTCTTTCTATTTTATTAATTTTCTATTCTATTCTTTTATTTTCTATTCTATTCTATTCAAAATTTGAATTTCGTAAGAAGGTTATATTCTTTCTATTTTATTCTATTCTTTTCTATTTTATTTCTATTCTTTTCTATTCTATTTTTTTTATTCTATCTGAATTCAAATTTATTCTATTTGAAATTTGAATTTCAGAAGATGGTTATATTCTTTCTATTTTATCTTTTTCTATTTTTTTTTTATTATATTCCATTCCTTTATTTTCTATTCTATTTTTTTCCATTCTTTTATTTTGTATTCTGTTCTGTTTTACTCTATTATAGTCTACTTTTTTCTATTCTATTAATTTATTTTCTATTCTATTCTATTTTATTTTTTTTTTTTCCTTTATTTTCTAGACTAATCTATTCTATTCAAAATTAGAATTTCGGAAGAAGGTTATATTCTTTCTATTTTATTCTATTCTTTTCTATTTTATTTCTATTCTTTTCTATTCTATTTTTTTTATTCTATCTGAATTCAAATGTATTTGAAATTTGAATTTCAGAAGATGGTTATATTCTATTTTATCTTTTTCTATTGTTTTTTTAATTATATTCTATTCCTTTATTTTCTATTTGATTTGTTTCCATTCTTTTATTGTGTATTCTGTTCTGTTTTACTATATTATATTCTATTTTTATTTTCTATTAATTTATTTTCTATTATATTCTTTTCTATTTGATTCTATTCCTTTATTTTCTATTCTAATCTATTCTATTCAAAATTCGAATTTCGGAAGAAGGTTATATTCTTTCTATTTTATTTCTATTCTTTTCTATTCTATTTTTTTATTCTATCTGAATTATAAAAAATTCTATTTGACATTTGAATTTCAGAAGATGGTTATATTCTTTGTATTTTATCTTTATCTATTGTTATTTTTATTATATTATATTCCTTTATTTTCTATTCTATTTTTTCCATTCTTTTATTGTGTATTCTGTTCTTTTACTCTATTATATTCTATTTTTATTTTCTATTCTATTCATTTATTTTCTATCATATTCTATTCTATTTCTTCGATTAGAAAACTCAATTTTGTCCAACATTTTCGTTTCAGTTTTTCGGGTTTCGTTAAATTCATTACTATTGTAATTCGGAAATTCGGATACATCCAAATTCTATTCCTTTATTTTCTATTCTATTCTAATCTATTCAAAATTAGAATTTCGGAAGAAGGTTCTATTCTTTCTATTTTATTCTATTCTTTTCTATTTTATTTCTACTCTTTTCTATTCTATTTTTTTTTATTCTATCTGAATTCATATTGTTTCTATATTGTAATTGGAATTTCAGAAGATGATTATATTCTATTTTATCCTTTTCTGTTTTTTTTTTTATTATATTATATTCCTTTATTTTCCATTCTACTTTTTTTCCATCCTTTTATTTTGTATTCTGGTCTGTTTTACTCTATTATATTCTATTTTTATTTTCTATTCTAATAATTTAATTTCTATTATTTTCTTTTCTATTTTATTCTAGTCCTTTATTTTCTATTCTATTCTAATCTATTCTATTCAAAATTCGAATTTCGGAAGAAGGTTATATTCTTTCTATTTTATCCTTTTCTATAGTTTTTTTTTAAATTGTATTCTATTCCTTTATTTTCTATTCTATTTTTTTTCCATTCTTTTATTTAGTATTCTGTTCTATAATATTATATTTTTATTTTCTATTAATTTATTTTCTTTTCTATTACTTTATTTTCTATTGTATTTTATTGGAAAATTCCGATTCGATTAGAAAAAGAGTCCTCACAGTATGTCCTCAGTCTTTGGAGTTGAGTGATTCTGGTTGTTATTCGGCCCAAAAGACTGAGGACCTCTTGTGGCAAAAAGGTATTACTGCAGCGGACAAGTCCAGATCTATTGTATATAGCTTTTTTTTTTTATCCAACACAAGTTTGGGGTCTAAAAATTATTTTAAAAAAATGAACCTGAAGTTGGGCTTTACATCTATCCAAATATAAGTGAAGCAGCAAGCGCTCTTGAATTTACAATGTCAAAATCCTAGAAGCAGTTGATGGAGCCAACCAGATATGGGGGTTATAGTTATAGAACCTTTTTGTCTGTTTCCTGCGACTAATTCCTCATATCTAAAACTCTTCACACACTTCCCGGAATGTTCCGGATTATATTAGGCAGACAGCAGAGCGCGGTGATGATAATATGACAGCTCATTACGCTGATATCTTAATTCTTCTCTGCACCATGCTCTGCTCTCTCCTAAGAAACATCTCCTACACCTGCAACTGGAATGTTCCCTTTTTGTCACTCTCCTGTTAAAAACTGACAAAGACCTAAAAAAAAAAAAAAAATGTAAAACTTTTTATATAAATTAAAAACATTTAAAACATTTTAAAAAAATGTATACAAATTAAAAAAAATGTCTTTGATACTAAAATGTAAATAAAATAAAATAAAAAAAAAGATCTTTGATACTAAAATAAAAAAAAAATAAAAATAAAATTATCGGTGCATTCCTAATTTTTACAAAAAAAAAAAAATGGGAATTTTTTTTGTGTTTGTTTGCAATACAATTAATTTTCCTGGTGCCTCCATGGCAGCATACCTGTGATAGAGCTCCGCCTCGACTCCTCCCTCAGGACTAGTGAATAGCATAAATTAAAGGCACAGTCCCTCCCCCAACATTCTCCTTTTTTTCCTCATACCTCTTGTGCTGGTGAAGAGTAGCAGTACGTCCATACCTCTGCATTCGGCAGCGTCCGCCGGGTTTAGCCTTTCCCGTGCGCAGTCCCTGTTCTTGGGTCGCTCAATGCACTGATAAGACTGGGAACCCCTCTGTGGATCTGTGGGGTCTTCTTGCAGAGTTTCCTCACAGGAACGCAGTCTGCCACTTTCTATGATGAATCGCAGCGAGTCGCAGGAGGATCAGCTCACATTCTCAGGCCGGTTATTTTTATTTTTCTCCCCTTTCCCCTTCTTCCTTTTTCTCTCTCTCCTTTTTCTCTCTCTCTCTCTCTCTCTCTCTCTCTCTTTCCCTCCCCTATAGATTTGCCTTGGATGTTGCTTTTCTTGTTTGCATTGCCCTCCCTTTTGTTTTTTTTGCAGGAGAGAATGTCACCATATCCATTTTTTTCATGGGGGGGCTGCGGGAGCGCTCTTTATTGCTCCCCTGACAGGTCCCCCCGTGGTCGGCGTCCTCGCCGCCATATGGGCGCATGCGCGTTCCGGGGCGGTGAGGGGATGCCGACTGGCGAGGGCTCTGTACAGAGCCCGCGGCGCCGATAGCTACTGCGCATGCGCGTGCGCATGCGCAGTTGCCTGACCGCCCGGCGGCCATCTTGGGTACTGGAAAAAGTTCCAGTTTTGCCCTTTCTTTATTTTTTTATAGGTAGGAGGTGGTTTGGGATTAGCCCATCCACCTCCTTTTGTATTTAAAGGCTAGCAGCAGGGTCATGGCTGTCAGTATTGCCTCAGCCGTGCCCTGCGAGCCTCTTGCTGCCCTTCTCTTGGTAGGCGTCCTCTAAATAAATAATTAAAGGTTTAATTGATATATAGCAAGTAATAAAAAAAAATAAAAAGTCAAGATATATATATATATATAATATACTTTTTTGGGGTATACATGGGAAGTCTCTGTCTGTGTATATGTGTGTGTATATATATGTGTATGTATATGTATAAAATAAAAAAAAAAAAAAAAAGGGGGAAGGGGGGCGGGATGGGCGCATGTGTATACGGGTATATAAGCTCATGTATGCAAGTATATGTTGCATGTAGGTATTCATGTATACGCTTAAATCTACATAGTCCTTTTTTTATCTCTCTCTCTCTTCTCCTATCTTACTATATTTCCGCAGCTGATCCTTCTGCCCAACCGCGCTATGAGTTATTCATCCCGTAACAAAGATCCTCCTACTTCCATTAGGTATGAGACCAACTGTACGTAAAAAAAAAAAAAAAAAAAAGTGCACTGCATGAATCTAACATAGATTCCTTGCATCGTAGCCCTGCCCACTCCAAGAGCACCAGAAAATCTTCAAGACACCGCGACAATGATGACAGCCCAGACCGCAGGTCCCGTTCTTCTCATCATGGGTCCCGGTCCTCACGCCATGAATCAGAGAGGTCAAGATCCAGAAGACGAGACCGGTCTCCTTCTCCTAGAAGTTGCGCAAAGAAGAAGTGCTGGACATGTGGGGCTACGCCACTACCGGGCAAACTGGTCTGTAAAGACTGCTTCAGGGACTATGCGGCCAACCGCGAGCTCGAGAGTAAGCAGGTCGTGGATCTGCTTAAGCGGACAATGAAGGACTCATTCTCTGAGCTAGCAGCCTTAGTCCCCGCTCAGCCAGTCCCTCGGACATCCCAGGCACGGGAGACGGATCCTGATGCCCCCGGCCCTTCGTCAGTCAGTACCCCCCCGCCGCCGTCAGGCCGGCTGGCTGAGAAATTACCACCTGAAGACCCCTCAGGGGACTCTTCAGAGGAATCAGAGCCGTCTGGGTTCAGCTATGCCCTGGTCCCACCATTCATCCAAGCAGTCAAGACTGCGATCGCCTGGGAGGATGCAGAGGAACCACCTCAAAGATCCAGGAGTTACTTCCCATTCCTCAAAAGAAGACAGATTCTCTTCCCTCTGATGGGTGAGATCACTGAAGTCATTCAAAATGAGTGGTTGAAGACCGATAAAAAGCTTTCGGTGGGCCGGCTCAATAAGCTTTACCCTTTACCGGAGACCAAAACGCAGTCGCTGAACTCCATGCCGGTAGTAGACGCAGCCGTGGTACGATTAGCGAAGAATGTCACCCTCCCAATGGAGGATTCCGCTTCCTTTAAAGACCCTCTAGATAGACGGATCGATCTGGATCTTAAGAGGAGCTACTTGGCCGCAGGAGCCGCCTGTAAACCGGCCATTGCCCACACTTCCGTGTCAAACGCCATCAGGACCTGGACAGACAACATCGAGACTTACGACAAGATGTCCCCAAGGAAGACATAGTAAAGGCCCTGGAGGAGCTTAGACTATCGGCAGATTTTGTCGGAGAAGCGGCCATTGACACCATCAGGTGCTCAGCCCGATCTATGCTACATTCTGTGATGGCAAAGAGAGCCTTGTGGCTGAAGCCCTGGACGGCTGATCTGGCTTCCAAGCAAAATTGGTGTAAGATCCCATTCGATGGGAAAGCGCTATTTGGGGACAAGTTGGATAAGGCTATCTCCAGGGTGACAGGGGGGAAATCCGGTATGCTCCCCCAGGACAGAAGGGTGCGAGGACCCAGAGGAGGTTCGTCTAGGTTCCGCCAGTCGAACGCCAGGGACTTCAGACAGTCAAGGCACTTTAGAGACAACAGAAGGCCTTGGAAAGGCACCCAAGCATCTTTTCTGAATAGGAAAAATAAAACCCTTAGGACTCCACAGGAGCAGAAGCAGTCCTTTTGACGCCGGATTAGTCCAGAAACCACCGGTAGGAGCCAGACTAAGGGCCTTTGTCCCAGTCTGGGCTACCCATTGCCAGGACCCCTGGGTTTTGTCAACAATCCAGTGGGGACACTTTTGGAATTTTTCTCATCCTCCACCTCCCATATCTTTCAAGAGAACCGAGATTCCATCCTCTCCGTCAAAGGCTCAGGCCCTAATACAGTTCATAACATCCCTCCAGCTCCAGGAGGCGGCTGTGCCGGTTCCCTTGTCAGAGCGCTTCACAGGCTTCTACTCCACCCTGTTCCTAGTGCCCAAGAAGACCGGCGGGTGGAGGCCAGTGATAGACCTGAAGAAGCTCAATTTGTACATCAGCACCGAAAGCTTCAAAATGGAGTCCCTGCAAACAATTATCCAAGCAGTCCAGCCGATGGATTGGATGATCTCGGTCGACCTACAGGATGCATACCTGCATGTTCCAATTCTTCCTGCATTCCAGAAATACCTAAGGTTTGCAGTGGGGCAAACCCACCTACAGTTTCAAGCCCTTCCCTTCGGGCTGTGCACCTCTCCCAGGGTATTCACCAAAGTATTGATATCCGCTCTGGCCCCCTTACGGGAGAAGGGCCTTAGGATATACCACTATTTAGAAGACATCCTCCTGCTAGCCAGCAGTCCGGATCAGTTGGTATATCACCGGGAGATCCTTCTAAAGTCCCTAAGAAGACTGGGATGGCTGATAAATTTGGACAAAAGTCAACTAACACCAACTCAGCAGATGATCAATCTGGGTGCGATGTTCGACACTCAGGAAGGGACAGTGTCGTTACCTCCTTCGAAGACAAGGATCATCATCCGCAGAATGCTCAAGACCATCCAGAGCCAGTATCTGATGGCATCACAATGCCTGAGTCTCATTGGCACAATGTCCTCCTGCATTCCCCTGACTCCTTGGACCCATTGGCACCTGAGATATTTTCAGACAGGTTTCCTGGCTCAGTGGAAGAGACAGCGACTCTCTCAGACAATCCTGCTGACGGGAGTGATGCGCAGGAGTCTGCGCTGGTGGACAATCCCAGAGAACCTCTCCAAGCCTCGTCACCTGGGCTCTCTCTCCTGGATCACGGTTACATCTGATGCAAGCGGGCAAGGCTGGGGGGCCCATTGCGGGGAAACCAGGATTCAAGGGAGATGGTCATGTCCTACCCGGGGAGTGGTATCCAACATCTTGGAAATGAGGGCAGCATTCTTGGCACTGACTACCTTGACAACTCAAGTCAGAGGGCAGAGAATACTCCTACGCCTGGACAACAGGGCGGCGGTTGCATATCTGCAGAAGCAGGGAGGCACGCGCAGCAGATCTCTCCTCAGAGAGGTAGAGCCGATCATGCTCTGGGCGGAAAAGAACCTCCTGGACCTCAGAGCAATGTATCTTCCGGGCAAGCTAAACACGGAAGCAGACTCGCTATCAAGGAACTTCCAAGACATCAACGAGTGGGCCCTCCATCCCCAGGTCTTCCATCAGATCTCCAATCTATGGGATCCCCCTCAGGTAGATCTATTTGCCACTCCAGAGAATGCAAAACTGGACAGATTTTTCTCTCGCCTACCACACACTCAAGCCGAGGCAGTGCATGCCCTGACGTGCTCCTGGAGGTTCACAACAGCATATGCCTTCCCTCCCCGGCCATTAATATTCAAGTTCCTCCTGAGGGTCCTCAGAGAATCAGTTCAAGTGTAGCGGTACTCCCGTATTGGCCAAAGAGACCCTGGTTTCCTCTAGCCATGCGTCTCAGCATGAGTCTTCCAATCAGGATCCCTCCTTTCCCTCAACTTCTGTCGCAAGGCAACCTAGTTCATCCAAACCCACAGAAATTAGATCTTCGAATTTGGAAGTTGAGAGGCGAAGGTTTGAAGCCTTAGGATGTTCCCCAGAGGTTATATCAACACTGCTGAGGGCCAGAAAGCCGGCAACTAACGCTATCTATTCAAGAATCTGGAACAAGTTCTTGTCTTTTGCTACGGATAATGGCTTTGACCCAATCCTTCCCTCCACGTCCAATATTTTGGGCTTCCTTCAGACAGGTCTCGACCTGGGACTTGGTCTGAGTTCTCTCAAAGTGCAGGTAGCAGCAATTTCTGCAGCAACAAATAGAAGATGGGCAGAGGATCCTTTGGTGGTCACCTTCCTCAGGGGGGTACTAAAAATTCGCCCTCCTGTCGGACGGTCATTTCCTAAGTGGGATTTGTCCCTAGTCCTTGAGGTCCTATCTGGCCATCCATTTGCTCCAGTAGAACAAGTGGCAATCTGGAACCTATCACTGAAAACTGCCTTCCTTCTAGCCATCACATCTGGCCGAAGAGTTTCAGAACTACACTCTTTAGGGATAGGTGACGACCATATCTCCTTTTTCCCAGACAGAGTAGAGCTTCGTCCCCATAAGGGCTTCACGCCTAAAGTCACTTCCACAAGCCACATGGCAGAACCCTGGGCACTACCAGTATTCACAAATGCGGATTCAGAGTCTTGTCACGAGCTAGACATCTCCAGAGTGCTCAGGGCTTACCTAGAAGCCACCGGACCCTTCAGAGACTCCGAGAGACTTTTTGTGGTACCTTTCGGTAAATACAGGGGGAAAGAAGCTTCCATCAGAACTCTGGCATCTTGGGTCGTAAAGCTGATTCAGAAGGCCTACAGGGTGAAGAATACTCCTTCCCGAGTGAATGCTCATTCCACAAGGGCAGTCTCAGCTTCCTGGGCAGCAAGGGCTAATGTTTCGTTGGAGACGGTTTGCAGGGCCGCCACCTGGTCTTCTCGCCATACTTTTCTCAGGCACTACCATATCGATCCAGGAGCTCTCACAACTGTTGAGTTCGGAAGGAGGGCAGTCCAGGCTGCAATGTCCCTTTCTGATTAAACACTTAGCAAGCATTATCCCACCCTTGTCAGCTAGTTATTTATCACAGGTATGCTGCCATGGAGGCACCAGGAAAACGGAAAATTGTATCATACTTACCGTAATTTTCCTTTCCTGGTGCCTATCCATGGCAGCATACGCTCCCACCCTCGGTATGCTATATTACAGAGAATGTTGGGGGAGGGACTGTGCCTTTAATTTATGCTATTCACTAGTCCTGAGGGAGGAGTCGAGGCGGAGCTCTATCACAGGTATGCTGCCATGGATAGGCACCAGGAAAGGAAAATTACGGTAAGTATGATACAATTTTCCGTTTTAGTGCATTTTTTTCACTGAAAATATGTGTTTGATAAAGCTTTACAAATATCATGAACCATAAAAAATTGCAACTGCCACCATTTTATTCTCTAGGGTCTCTGTTTTCATGAAATATATACTTTTAGGGGTTAAAGTAAATTCTAGTACAAAAAATTCCTATTTTAATATGTGTGCAAAAATTGCCCCGGTAGACAAATCATTGTAAAAATAATAATAATAATTATTTGTCTACTGGGGCAAAGTCTATAGGATTTATTTTTGGTTGGTGATGGGTTTTAGACAGATCCAACCAGTAAAAGACTGGGATAATACAATTTTTTTAATTTATTTTTTTAATATTGGTTGGTTTTGAATTTATGCCTATCTATGAAAAATGTTAATATAATATAATATAATACAGTGTAATATAATATTGTGTCTATGAGATAAACTAATAGTAAAGGAAGTCTATAGGATTTTTTATTTTCTTGGTTGGTGATGGGATTTAGAGAAATCCAACCAGTAAAAGACTGTAATAATACTATTTGTTTTTAATATTTTAATATTGGTTGGTTTTGAATTTATGCTTATCTATGAAAATTGTTAATATAATATAATATAATACAGTATAATAAAATAGTGTGTCTATGAAAATAAAATGGTAAAGGAAGTCTATAGGATCTTTTTATTTTTATTTTATTTTTTATGGTGATGGGTTTTAGAGAGATCCAACCAGTAAAAGACTGTGATAAAACTATTTTATATATGTATGTATATATATATATATATATATATATATATATATATATATATATATATAAAATATATATATATAAATATTGTTTGGTTTCAAATTTATGCTTATCTATGAAAAATGTTAATATAATATATTGTAATATAATATAATACAGTATAATAAAATAGTGTGTCTATGAAAATAAAATAATAGTAAAAGTAAGTCTATAGGTTTTTTATATATATATATATATATATATATATATATATATATATATCTTAATATTGGTTGGTTTCAAATGTATGCTTATCTATGAAAAATTTTAATACAATATAATATAATATTATACGAGGATAAAACAATAGTAAAGGCAGTCTATAGATCTTTTTTATATATATATATTTTTTGTTATGGTGATGGGTTTTAGAGAGATCCAACCAGTAAAAGACTGTGATAAAACTATTTTATATATGTAAGTATATATATATATATATATATATATATATATATATATATATATATATATATATATATATATATATATATATATATTAATATTGTTTGGTTTCAAATTTATGCTTATCTATGAAAAATGTTAATATAATATATTGTAATATAATATAATACAGTATAATAAAATAGTGTGTCTATGAAAATAAAATAATAGTAAAAGGAAGTCTATAGGATCTTTTTATTTTTTATTTTTTTTATGGTGATGGGTTTTAGAGAGATCCAACCAGTAAAAGACTGTGAAAAACTATTATATATATATATATATATATATATATTAATATTGTTTGGTTTAAAAATGTATGCTTATCTATGAAAAATGTTAATATAATATATTGAAATATAATATAATACAGTATAATAAAATAGTGTTTCTATGAAAATAAAATAATAGTAAAAGGAAGTCTATAGGTTTTTTTTTTAATATTGGTTGGTTTCAAATGTATGCTTATCTATGAAAAATGTTAATATAATATAATATAATAAAACAATAGTAAAGGAAGTCTATAGGTATTTTTTTATTTTAATTGTTTTTTATTTTTTTTTATGTTGATGGGTTTTAGAGAGATCCAACCAGTAAAAGACTGGGCAAAAACAATTTTTTTTTTATGCTTATCTATGTAAAATGTTAATATAATATAATATAATACAGTATAATAAAATATTGTGTCTATGTGAATAAAATAATAGTAAAGGAATTCTATAGGATTTTTTTTTTTTGTGATGGGTTTTAGAGAGATCCAACCAGTAAAAGCCTGGGATAATACCATTGTTTTTTTTTTATTTTATTTTTAATATTGGTGTAAAATATAATATATCCCATGATTTTTTTTTATGCTTATCTATGTACAATGTTAATATAATATAATATAATACACTATAATAAAATAGTAAAGGAAGTCTTTTTTTTTTTTTTGGTGATGGGTTTTAGAGAGATCCAACCAGTAAAAGCCTGGGATAATACCATTGTTTTTTCTTTTTTTTAATATTGGTGTAAAATATAATATATCCCATGATTTTTTTTATGCTTATCTATGTAAAATGTTAATATAATATAATATAATACAGTATAATACAATAGTAAAGGAAGTCTTTATTTTTTTATTTTTTTTGGTGATGGGATTTAGAGAAATCCAACCAGTAAAAGCCTGGGATAATACCATTGTTTTGTTTGTTTTTTTAATATTGGTGTAAAATATAATATATCCCATGATTTTTTTTATGCTTATCTATGTAAAATGTTAATATAATATAATATAATATAATACAGTATAATACAATAGTAAAGGAAGCCTTTTTTATTTATTTATTTTTTTTTTGGTGATGGGTTTTAGAGAGATCCAACCAGTAAAAGCCTGGAATAATACCATTGTTGTTTCTTCTTTTTTTTTATATTGGTGTAAAATATAATATATCCCATGATTTTTTTTTATGCTTATCTATGTAAAATGTTAATATAATATAATATAATACAGTATAATAAAATAGTAAAAGAGGTCTTTTTATTTTTTTTGGTGATGGGTTTTAGAGAGATCAAACCAGTAAAAGACTGGGATAAAACAATTTTTTTTATGCTTATCTATGAAAAATGTTAATATAAGATAATATAATACAGTATAATATAATATTTTGTCTATGTGAATAAAATAATAGTAAAGGAATTCTATAGGATTTATTTTTTATGTTTATTTTTTTGGTGATGGGTTTTAGAGAGATCCAACCAGTAAAAGACTGGGATAAAACATTTTTTTTTTTATGCTTATCTATGTAAAATGTTAATATAATATAATATAATACAGTTTAATAAAATAGTAAAGGAAGTCTTTTTTATTTTTTTTGGTGATGGGTTTTAGAGAGATCCAACCAGTAAAAGACTGGGATAAAACTATTTTTTTATGCTTATCTATGTAAAATGTTAATATGATACAGTATAATAAAATAGTAAATGAAGTCTTTTTTATTTTTTTTGGTGATGGGTTTTAGAGAGATCCAACCAGTAAAAGCCTGGGATAATACCATTGTTTTTTCTTTTTTCTTTTATTTTTTTAATATTGGTGTAAAATATAATATATCCCATGATTGATATATTGATACTCGAGTTATAATTGTAGTGTAGATATTGGATCCCCTCTTTTAATGTGTAATATATTTGTCTGTGTTTGTAACTCAATATTGTCTGAACAATCAATAAAATGTGAAAAAAAAAAAAAAAGATTAAATCATTATTTTAAACAAAAAAATATATATATATTAAATATTTATTAAAATTAATATATGAGGTTTTAATCTATGAAAAATGTTATATAATAATGTTAATATATTGCAATATAATACAGTATAATAAAATATTGTGTCTATGAGAATAAAATAGTAAAGGAAGTCTTTTTTTTTTTTTTGGTGATGGGTTTTAGAGAGATCCAACCAGTAAAAGACTTGGATAAAACTGTTTTTTTTTTTTTATGCTTATCTATGTAAAATGTTAATATAATATAATATAATACAGTATAATAAAATAGTAAAGGAAGCCTTTTTTATTTTTTTTTTGGTGATGGGTTTTAGAGAGATCCAACCAGTAAAGGACTGGGATAATACTATTTTGTTTTTAAATATTTTAATATTGATTGGTTTGGTTGGTTGGTTGATTTCAATTGTCTGCTTATCTATGAAAAATATAATATAATATAATACAATATAATATAATATTGTGTCTATGAGAATAAAATAATAGTAAAGGTGAAGTCTATAGGATTTTATTTATTTATTTATTTTTTTGGTTGGTGATGGGTTTTAGAGAGATCCAACCAGTAAAAGACTGGGATAATGGAAAATTTATATCAAATACTTACCGTAATTTTCCTTTCCTGATGGACTCCATGGCAGCCAACGTATGGGTTAATCCCGCCTCTCCTACCTCATAGGACCCCACTCCCATAAATCTTTGCTCCCAGCTAGGTACCGTGTTCCATAACTTAGCCTACTCCAGCAATGGGAGGGAACTCCGGCTGCCATGGAGTCCATCAGGAAAGGAAAATTACGGTAAGTATTTGATATAAATTTTCCATTTTCCTGACAGACTCCATGGCAGCCAACGTATGGGAAATAACTAGCCATACACATCCGGGTGGGACAAATTGCTGGTTTTAGAAAAAAATTTTTTAATTGGCATTGTCAACAGATAAGACATTCAAACCAAAATTAACTGAAGAAAGAGCCGCCGGCTCAACACAATAGTGTGTCATAAATGTATGTATCGATGACCATGATGCTGCTTTGCAAATCACTTCCGCAGACACATGACGGGAAGCTGCCCAAGACGTCGAAACACTTCTAGTCGAGTGTGCTGTCACCGCCTCTGGAGGGACCATACCCTTAGCCGTATACGCCCTTTGAATAGCCTGGACAATCCAGGCTGATATGGATCTGGAGGAAGCACGTAATCCTCTATTCTTCCCTTGAAAGTAAATGAAGAGGTAATCCGATTTCCGGAAGGGAGCCGTTGCTTCCAGATAGACTCTTAGGATTTCTCCGACATCTAGAGGATGGATACTAGAATCGTCAGATGAATGGAATGTTGGGAGAACTATTTCTTGATTCTCATGAAAGACGGACGTCACTTTGGGATTTGATCCCAACATAGGGATCAAGACCACCCTATCCGGAAAAAAGGTGATAAACGGTTCTTTGAAACCCAGAGAGCTGATCTCAGATACCCTTTTGGCAGATGTTATGGCCACCAGGAACACTGTCTTGAGAAAAAGATCTTTGATGGACAATTGATCCATTTGTCGAAAATCCTCTCCTGAAAAGAAGTCCAAAACGAGGGGAAGATCCCACTTGGAGAATCTTGGCCTCCTTTGAGGTCTAAGTCTTGATGCACCTTTAAAGAATTGCCTGACGAGAGGATGTTTTGCCCAAGCAACGCCTGTGAATGCAGAAATCGCAGAGACCTGAACTCTAAGAGAGCTAACGGCCAAGGGCAACTCCAGGCCTGTCTGCAGGAAACCCAGAATGTCCGATATTTTCGGGTCTTTAAATGAACCTCCAACAGTAGGGATGAAACTCACAAATCTTGCCCAGATTCTTTGGTACACTCTGTTAGTACCCTCTCTCCTGGCACTCATCAAGGTTTCAATTGCTGTGTTAGGACACCCTAAGGCTGTCAACCTTTCCCTTTCAACCACCAGACCATCAGATGGAGATGGGATGGACATGGGTGAAGCGATGCTCCCTGTAGCAGGAGATCTGGCCTGGGAGGAAGAGGGACTGGGTCCCGACAACTGAGCTGCGTCAGGAGAGGAAACCATGGCCTGTTGGGCCAATATGGAATTACCGCTATTATTTCGGCTTCTTCCCAGCGGAGTCTTGACAGAAAACGGAGAATGACCGGTACTGGGGGAAAGGCATACGCCTTGAGAAACCTCCACTGGTCCGTCAACGCATCTATCCCATAAGCTTGGGGACAACGATTCCTCGTGTAATACTTCTCGAGTTTCGCATTGCAGGGTGATGCAAAGAGGTCCACTTCTGGTGTTACTCCTAGAGACAGAATCCAATTGAACACTTCTATATGGAGGGACCACTCATTGTTGTCCAATGCTACTCTTGAGAGGAAGTCCGCCTGGACATTCTGGACTCCGGGGAGGTAAACAGCCGTCAGATTCGACAAATTCGCCTGGGCCCAAGCCATAATCGGACTGACCTCCTCTAGTAGATCTAGACTGCGAGTACCCCCTTGTCTCTTGATGTAGGCTACCGCAGTCGTGTTGTCCAATCTCAACAGAACCGAAGCTCCTGAAATCAGGTGACGGAAGGCTTGAAGAGCTTGAAAGGCAGCTCGGAGCTCCAAGACATTTGACACCACCCCTTGAGATGGGAAGTCCCATTTCCCCTGGGCTACTTCTGATAGACAGAGGGCTCCCCAGCCGCTGTTGCTGGCATCCGTCGTTACCACAATCCAGGAGATTGGTGCAATAGAGTGGCACTTGAGGAGATTCTCCTGATGAAGCCACCATGGAAGACACTCCCTCATGGACGGGGTCATCCTGACAAAGTGATCTTGTGACTCTGGGATCCATTGTTGAAGAAAACCCTTTTGGAAGGGTCGCATCCTCCACTGTGCCCATTTTACCATGGGAGCTGTGGCCACCATGGTGCCGATAACTCTGAGGCAATCTGAAGCCCTGAGGCGAGGACATGTCAGGGCGAGCCGAATCCTGTCTTGAATTACTGGGATCTTCTCCATGGGTAAGGAGATGGTACTCTTTACCGTGTCGAACTGCGCCCCTAGGAATATCAGGGACTGGGTCGGATCCAACTGACTCTTCTCCCTGTTCAACAACCAGCCGAACTCCGTCAAGACCGAGATGACTTGGTCCCGATGTAAACGAAGCTGGTCTCTGTCCTGCGAAAGCAGGAGTAGATCGTCCAGGTAGTGGTGTAACCGGACACCTTTGACCCTGATTAGGGCTACCACTGCCAGTAGTACCTTTGAGAACACTCGAGGCGATGTTGTCAGCCCGAAAGGAAGACAGGTGAACTGGAGATGTCTCTGCTCCACTGCGAACCTGAGGTATTGCTGAAAATTCTTCGCGATTGGAACATGAAAATACGCATCCTTCAGGTCTACTGAGACCATCCAATCCCCTGGCTGAATCGTTTGACTTATGGTCAAGAGGGTCTCCATCTTGAACCTCTCCTTCTGGATGAAGGAGTTCAAGTACGTTAGGTCGATGACTGGCCTCCATGACCCGTTCTTTTTGAGAACCATGAAGAGAGGAGAATATATTCCCTGGAATTTTTCTTCTACTGGCACCGGAATGACGGCCCCTTGAGATATCAGAGAGTCCGTGTAGGATAATAGAATTTCTCTCTTTTCTTCTGACTGTGGAAGAACTGTGGGAATAAAGCGGTGTGTAGGTGGGTTGGTGAAAGTCCAGGTATGACCTGTAGAAATAGTTTTGACTGTCCAGAAATCTTGGACCGAGGCTGCCCAGACGTGCTGGAAACGGAGTAATCGTGCTCCTACCTGCTCCACCTGGACAGGCTCCATATCAAAAGGACTTAGTCGTATCCTGACCCCCAGAGGGTGTGGTTTTTGTGGACTTCTGTCCTGAAGGTTGATTTCTTCGCCAGTTTTTCCTGAATTCCCTGCCAGGTCTGTAACGACGTGCGTCTCTAGCACGCTCCTGATCATGTCTAGGTTGAGCTCTTCTCTGGCTCAAGATACGACGATCCTGGGGTAGGAAACCTGACTTACCCCCGGTAGCGCGTGTGATGGCCGAGTCCAGCTTGTTCCCAAAGAGGGAGGAACCCTCAAAGGGAATCTTGCACCATGCCTGTTTGGAGGCCGGATCCGCCACCCATGGACGCAACCACAGGGCCCGTTTAGCTGTGACCGAGGATAGCATGACACGCGATACCAACCGGATAATGTCCAGGGATGCCTCACCCAGAAAAGCCGATGCCATCCTCAATTCGTGCACTGGGGAATTCCTGACCACGTCATCGGATATACTTCCCAGGGTTGCACCTACATCATCTGTCCATGATTCCATGGCTTTCGACAAAGCCGCAAGAGCTAAGGCCGGTTTGCAGGCCATCCCTGCAGTAATATATATCCGTTTGAGATCAGTGTCGATCTTCCTTTCCAAACCATCTCTGAATGACACTGTATCTTCCAGTGGAAGCGTGACATGTCTCACCAATCTCATGAGCGCCGCATCAATGAGGGGGGCTGAATCCAGATATTTCACCTCCTCGCTCTTGAATGGGTACATTTTTGCCACTTTGGTGATTAAAGAGTTCTTTCTTTCAACCTTCCCCCATTCATCAGATATGATTTCACCAAGCTCACTTAGGAAAGGGAAATTCGGGCGCTCTTTTTTCAGATGTTTAAAATACTTCTTTTGTTTGGAGGGCATCTCTATTGGGTCTTCCCATTTTAGCGCATCTTTAACTGCCCTGACCAAATGAGGGACTTGAGAGAAGTCGAACCCCGCTCCATATTCATCCACCTCGACCTCCTCATCTGAGGATCCATTTGACGAGAGATAGTCATGAGAGGGACCCGGAACCTCAAGTTCGACTGCATCCGCAGTTGAGGCCGGTGCTGAAGGGGAAATGGTTATGTTGGCTGACTCTGTTCTGCTCAGAGATTCTTGCACAACCTTCCTGACCAGTGCTTCCACCTGCTGGTCACCTGCACCTCTCTCTTTCGCAGCTCTAGAGTAGCATGCTTCGCAGAGAGATCTGTCCTCCGGGACATAAGCCCTACACCCCCAGCAGGCTTTTTTCTCCGTGCGACCGGAATGGCGGCGGGAATCATGTTTAGATCCGGACCTTGATCTGTCCGTGTGATGTTTAGAAGAAGATCTTGACTTTGATTGGTCACGTTGTGACCTGGATTTCTCTTCACGTGCTACTGGATGATGATCGGACCTAGAAGGGCTGAGAAAAAAAACAGGAAACAAAATATTTTATAATTCCCCAATAACCCTGACAACCCCTGCAAAACAGGTAGAGGAAAAAAATTCCGTCCTACCTGCGGCATAAGGGCTGACCACTAGGCGGCGACGACACATCCATGGCAATGGCAAAAACAGCAGAGACTGCAGGCAAGACATAATATATAAACATCCCACAATAGCCTAGGCAAGTAACATATTGCTGCATAAGACAAAGGGGTGTTCAGCCTACCTTCCACAGAAACCGCTATATGAGCAAGAAAACCAGCGTTTGCAGATTCCTCTCAGAAGCCAGGGCATAGCTGTCTCTGACAGCTATTTGAATCTGCCGCCCTGGATGACGTCACGGCGCTCCGAGCGTCGTCGTGCGCCGCCTTACGACGTCCGCGCGCATGCGCGGCCACCGCCGTTCCGCCCGGACTGCGCATGCGCGAGCCAAGCCTCACTCTGGCTCAGGGCCGTGCGCATGCGCCGTAGGGACGAACAGCGGCGGACTGGAACGCAATGCGCTCCAGCCGCCATACTGAGGACAAACAGGAAACAAACACACAGAATAAACACCGGCTGCCATGGAATATGATAAAAGCATACGATACCCATCCAGTATGACGAAGCGATCCGACCTGACCCTCCAAGCGCCGTTCACAGGCGGGCACGACCGGGCATCAAATGGAAGGCCTCCTGCTAATAGCGAGGACGAATGGCCAAATTGCCGCTTGCCAGTCAATGACTGGATAGTAAGCTCTTCAGGCACCACAACATCACCCGTGTCCACCCTGCTAATAGCTGGGCAACTGGACTCCAAAACCGCCATCTCTTCACCGCCAACGCAAGGGGAACGCCAGGACTGGATCACTACTCCTTAAGGTAAGAACTACCTCTTTAGTCCTAAGGAGGAGGACAAAAAAAGGAACACGGTACCTAGCTGGGAGCAAAGATTTATGGGAGTGGGGTCCTATGAGGTAGGAGAGGCGGGATTAACCCATACGTTGGCTGCCATGGAGTCTGTCAGGAAAATAATTTTTTATTTTTTTTTAGGTTGGTTTTGAATTTATGCTTATCTATGAAAAATGTTAATATAATATAATATAATACAGTATAATATAATATTGTGTCTATGAGAATAAACTAATTGTAAAGGAAGTCTATAGGATTTTTTATTTTTTTGGTTGGTGATGGGTTTTAGAGAGATCCAACCAGTAAAAGCCTGGGATAATACCATTGTTTTTTTTTTTTGTTTTTTTTTTTAATATTGGAGTAAAATATAATATATCCCATGATTGATATATTGATACTAGAGGTATAATTGTAGTGTAGATATTGGATTCCGTCTTTTAATGTGTAATATATTTGTCTGTGTTTGTAACTGAATATTGTCTGAACAATCAATAAAATGTGTAGAAAAAAAAAAAGATTAAATCATTATTTAAAAAAATATATATATATTAAAATATTTATTAAAATGAATATATGAGGTTTTAATGGTGGCGTTTAAATTTACTTCTTCGGTTTATTGATCCTCTTTTTCTCCATTGCGTCTTTTAACGATCCTTACGGCCAGTAACGGATGTGGATTTTCCAGGCACCGGGCTTCATATTTGGAATTGAAGGGTAAAATTGACATTAAACAGGGTATTAATTCTCACCTCTCTGAGGGATAATCGGTACAAAGTGAATTAGACACAAATGTGGACATTGACATAAACACGGGAATTTTCCTTCTTTTTTTTTTTTAAACATCCCTGGAATTTTGGATAATTAGTGAAGTTCCTTGGTAATTGCAGCTCCCTGCTCCCTATCAATCACGGATTAACTATTTTCTGTCATTCCGCGCCATTCATGGCTTATCTCAAGTTCCAAGGTTTCTACCTGTGATCTGCAGCCTCTTGGCCTGACCCCAAAGGCTTACATCCCCGAGCCTGGCTCTGCTACCGGAGGGGGGGGGGGGGACCCTGATAAATGCTTCATCTTTATCTTATCAACAACCAGATATGGAATCTCTGCAGGCCAGGAACGCAACCTGCTAATTCAATCACTCAGCATTACCGTGTGAATATTCGTACATTCGTCTCAGGTGACCTCAGATCTGGAAAAATCTTCTCCACAACAAAATACATTATTTTTTTTTATTTTTTTTGAAATACCGTTTTAACCACTTTCAGCCCCGGACCAATTTGCAGCCAAAGGACCAGGCCCCTTTTTTGCGATTCGGCACTGCGTCGCTTTAACTGACAATTGCGCGGTCGTGGCGACGTGGCTCCCAAACAACATTGACGTCCTTTTTTTCCCACAAATAGAGCTTTCTTTTGGTGGTATTTGATCACCCCTGCGGTTTTTATTTTTTGCGCTATAAACTAAGACAATTTTGAAAAAAAAAAACGCATTCTTTTTTATTTTTTGCTATAATAAATATCCCCCAAAAATATATAAAAAAAAACATTTTTTTTCCTCAGTTTAGGCCGATACGTATTCTTCTACATATTTTTGGTAAAAAAAATCTCAATAAGCGATTGTTGATTGGTTTGCACAGAAGTTATAGCGTTTACAAGATAGGGGATAGTTTTATAGCATTTTTATTAATAATTTTTTTTTTTATTAGTAATGGCGGCGATCAGCTATTTTTATCGTGACTGCGACATTATGGCGGACACATCGGACGTTTTTGACACATTTTTGGGACCATTGTCATTTATACAGCAATCAATGCTATTTAAATGCACTGATTCCTGTATAAATGACACTGGCAGTGAAGGGGTTAACCACTAGGTGGCAGTGTAGGGGTTAAGTGTGACCTAGGGGTGTGTTTCTTACTGTGGGGGGGCGTGGCTGTCAGCTAGTGAATGCTGATCTCTGCTCCAATCACAGGGAGCAGAGATCGGCGTCACTAGTTGCTAGGCAGAACGGGGAGATGCTGTTTATTTCCGCATCTCCCCGTTCAGCCTTCCCGTGAGACGATCGCGGGTGTCCCCGTGGCGATCGAGTCCACGGGACCCGCGACCGGCCTCACGGGGGTCCCGACCGGCGGCATTTAAAAAGGGACTTATATATACGCCCTTATGCCTGTCCGTGCCATTCTGCCGACGTACATCGGCGTGCGCCGGTCGGAAGGCGGTTAAAAAAGGACCCTTGAGGGTAAAAATATGGGATCTGCCAGGGGCGGACTAATAACTCATGGGGCCCCCGGGCAATAGGAGATTATGGGGCCACACAGTACACACACGCACACAATATACACAGACATGTTTCTATTGGCTGAGGAGGTACTGGAGAGGTGGGGCAGCTATAATCTCTGGATTTTTAAACCAAAAGGATGTCGGGAAGGGAAATTTCAGAGACAGATGTAAAAAACACAGATTTTTGCATATTGTCCCTCTGATTTTACTGAGGCTGGCAACCCTGGGGCCCTCGGGCACTGCCCGAGTGGCCGAATGGTCAGTCCGCCCCTGGGATCTGCCATATTTGACCTTCTGATCCTGGATTCACTAAAAGGTCCACTGACTTGAAGGCCAGCATGCCGGACTCCAAAGTTTAACTTCTCAAGCTCCATTCATGGTCAACAGATAAGAGACACCAAAATCTGAGTGACAGCCTGGAACCGGCACCGATGGCAATCAATGGTGACTCCCATATGCCGGTCCTTACCATTTCCTTTTAGCTGGATACATGGCTTTGTATACATGGAAAGACTAATAATAATACAAAAGACATACGAAAAAAATGGGGATTTTAACCACTTAACCTCTTGCTTACTGGGCGCTTAAACCCCCTTCCTGCCCAGGCCAATTTTCAGCTTTCTTCGTTGTCACACTTTGAATGACAATTGCGCGGTCATACAACACTGTACTTAAATGACATTTTTATCATTTTTTTCACACAAATGGAGATTTCTTTTGGTGGTATTTAATCACCACTTGGGTTTTTCATTTTTTTTTCTAAACAAACAAAAAAAAAAAAAAGAAAAAACATGTTTCATAGTTTGTTATACAATTTTGCAAACAGGTAATTTTTCTCCTTCATTGATATTCGCTGATGCGGCTGCACTGATGGGCACCGAGGGGCTGCACTGATGGGCACTGATGGGCTGCACTGATGGGCACAGATAAGGCGACACTGATGGGCACTTATAAGACGCCACTCATGGGCCCTGATGGGTGGCACTGATGGACACTGATAGGTGGCACTGATGGGCACTGATAGATGTCACTGATGCCTGGGTGTAAAAATATTTATGGCGCCCCCCACATGGGCGTGGTCATCTTACTAACGCCTTCCCTTTACAAATGTTTCTGTGGCTACGACTCAAACACAGAGATGCTCCCCTAAGAAGTCTTCATTACCCTGGGATCCTCCCAGGATCTTTTCACAATTAAGCAAATAAGTACACTAATGGGACCTGGAGGGGGGTCTCTCTAATGCACACAGAAAGGGCTTCTGTTAGAGAGCCTGTTAGAAAGAGCCCCCAGACATACTGCAGACATGATACAGGAGATGATCAGAGACTGCAGACATAGTATAGGAGAAGGTCAGAGACTGCAGACACAGTACAGGAGATGATCAGAGACTGCAAACATAGTATAGGAGAAGGTCAGAGACTGCAGACACAGTACAGGAGATGATCAGAGACTGCAGACATAGTACAGGAGATGGTCAGAGACTGCAGACATAGTACAGGAGATGGTCAGAGACTGCAGACATAATACAGGAGATGGTCAGAGACTGCAGACATAGTACAGGAGATGGTCAGAGACTGCAAATATAGTACAGGAGAAGTTCAGAGACTGCAGACATAGTACAGGAGATGGTCAGAGACTGCAGACATAGTACAGGAGATGGTCAGAGACTGCAGACATAATACAGGAGATGGTCAGAGACTGCAGACATAGTACAGGAGATGGTCAGAGACTGCAGACATAGTACAGGAGATGATCAGAGACTGCAGACACACTACAGGAGTTGGTCAGAGACTGCAGACATAGTACAGGAGAGGGTCAGAGAATGCAGACATGATAGAGGAGATGATCAGAGACTGCAGACATAGTACAGGAGATGATCAGAGACTGCAGACATAGTACAGGAGATGGTCAGAGACTGCAAACATAGTATAGGAGAAGGTCAGAGACTGCAGACATAGTACAGGAGATGATCAGAGACTGCAGACATAATACAGGAGATGGTCAGAGACTGCAGACATAGTACAGGAGATGGTCAGAGACTGCAGACATAGTACAGGAGAGGGTCAGAGAATGCAGACATGATAGAGGAGATGATCAGAGACTGCAGACATAGTACAGGAGATGATCAGAGACTGCAGACACACTACAGGAGATGGTCAGAGACTGCAAACATAGTATAGGAGAAGGTCAGAGACTGCAGACATAGTACAGGAGATGGTCAGAGACTGCAGACATAATACAGGAGATGGTCAGAGACTGCAGACATAGTACAGGAGATGGTCAGAGACTGCAGACATAGTACAGGAGAGGGTCAGAGAATGCAGACATGATAGAGGAGATGATCAGAGACTGCAGACATAGTACAGGAGATGATCAGAGACTGCAGACACACTACAGGAGATGGTCAGAGACTGCAGTTCCTAAGGATGGCAGTAGATAATGACCGTCCAGCCCTCTCACAAGGACCCGGCGGTACAGCAACATCAGTTCTTCTGATCAGGAGTCAGCTCACTCTGGGCTGCCCGTGGCGACTCCGCTGGGTAGTGCTCGGATCTGTATTCTGGCAATGACTCCATTCCTTTCTTCACCAGGGATGGCGCCAGGCTGTGTGGCTTTCCCTCTGGTGGCACAGGGCAGCAGGGTTCTCTTTCTGATGGCCTTCCCTTTAGCACTTCCTCTCCCTGAAGTCCTGGGTGCACCTCCCTGAAAGTGCCCATCAGAGCCCCCCCCACAGCAGGTGTCCCCCATCAGAGCCCCCCACAGCAGGTGTCCCCCATCAGAGCCCCCCTCACAGCAGGTGTCCCCCATCAGAGCCCCCCCACAGCAGGTGTCCCCATCAGAGCCCCCCCCCCCCCACAGCAGGTGTGTCCCCATCAGAGCCCCCCCCCCCCAGCAGGTGTCCCCCCATCAGAGCCCCCCCACAGCAGGTGTCCCCCATCAGAGCCCCCCCCCACAGCCGGTGTCCCCCATTAGAGCCCCCCCAGGAGGTGTCCCCCATCAGAGCCCCCTCACAGCAGGTGTCCCCCATCAGAGCCCCCCCCCCCCAGGAGGTGTCCCCATCAGAGCCCCCCCAGCAGGTGTCCCCATCAGAGCCCCCCACAGCAGGTGTCCCCCATCAGAGCCCCCCCACAGCAGGTATCCCCCATCAGAGCCCCCCCCACAGCAGGTGTCCCCCATCAGAGCCCCCCCAGGAGGTGTCCCCCATCAGAGCCCCCCCACAGCAGGTGTCCCCCATCAGAGCCCCCCCAGGAGGTGTCCCCCATCAGAGCCCCCCCAGCAGGTGTCCCCATCAGAGCCCCCCACAGCAGGTGTCCCCCATCAGAGCCCCCCCACAGCAGGTATCCCCCATCAGAGCCCCCCCACAGCAGGTTTTTCCCATCAGAGCCCCCCCACAGCAGGTTTCCCTCATCAGAGCCCCCCCCACAGCAGGTGTCCTCCATCAGAGCCCCCCCACAGCAGGTGTCCCCCATCAGAGCCCCCCCAGGAGGTGTCCCCCATCAGAGCCCCCACAGCAGTTGTCCCCCATCAGAGCCCCCCCTCAGCAGGTGTCCCCCATCAGAGCCCCCACAGCAGGTGTCCCCCATCAGAGCCCCCCCCCCCCCCCACAGCAGGTATCTCCCATCAGAGCCCCCCCACAGCAGGTGTCCCCCATCAGAGCCCCCCCCCCCCCAGCAGGTGTCCCCCATCAGAGCCCCCCACAGCAGGTTTTTCCCATCAGAGCCCCCCCACAGCAGGTTTCCCCCATCAGAGCCCCCCCACAGCAGGTGTCCCCCATCAGAGCCCCCCCTCAGCAGGTGTCCCCCATCAGAGCCCCCCCCCCCCACAGCAGGTGTCCCCCATCAGAGCTCCCCACAGCAGGTGTCCCCCAAAATAGCCCCCCCACAGCAGGTGTCCCCCATCAGAGCCCTCCACAGCAGGTGTCCCCTGCCCCACTACTGACAGTTCCCTGCACGACTACTGACAGTTCCCTGCCCCACTACTGAGAGTTCCCTGTGCCACAACTGACAGTTCCCTGCCCCACTACTTAGAGTTCCCTGTGCCACTATTGACAGTTCCCTGTGCCACTACTGACAGTTCCCTGCCCCACTACTGACAGTTCCCTGTGCCACTACTGACAGTTCCCTGCCCTACTACTGACAGTTCCCTGCCCTACTACTGACAGTTCCCTGCCCTACTACTGACAGTTCCCTGCCCCACAACTGACTGTTCCTTGCCCCACTACTGACAGTTCTCTGTGCCACTACTGACAGTTCCCTGCCCCAATACTGACCGTTCACTGCGCCACTATTGACAGTTCCCTGCCTCACTACTGACAGTTCCCTGTGCCACTACTGACAGTTCCCTGCCCTACTACTGACAGTTCCCTGCCCTACTACTGACAGTTCCCTGCCCTACTACTGACAGTTCCCTGCCCCACAACTGACTGTTCCTTGCCCCACTACTGACAGTTCCCTGTGCCACTACTGACAGTTCCCTGCCCCAATACTGACCGTTCACTGCGCCACTATTGACAGTTCCCTGCCTCACTACTGACAGTTCTTTGTGCCACTACTGACAGTTCCCTGCCCTACTACTGACAGTTCCCTGCCCTACTACTGACAGTTCCCTGCCCTACTACTGACAGTTCCCTGCCCCACAACTGACTGTTCCTTGCCCCACTACTGACAGTTCCCTGCCCCACTACTGACAGTTCTCTGTGCCAATATAATAGCACAGGGATCTTAGTCAGTTCCCCGATTTGTCTTTTCCCATTTCAGCTCTGCAGTGAGGGGCGTTTTTATAAATATTACGTCCTATTAAGTCCTTTTTTCTGTGTTATGATGCATTGGGAGGCCGATGGAAATCAATGGCAGTTCATCAGAATGTCTGTAACGTTGGCGAGGGAAACAGACTTTGTCCATGGCACTTAACCCTTTCCACCCCAAATACTAATTAAAAAGACACGCTGGAAACACAAGTCAGTGGGAGTCAATGTGTGTCAGTAAATCATGTCAGGAAATGCCCATTGACCCATGACAATCTGCCTAATGCTACAAATATGCACCGCGACGCACATCGCATGGGCCCACAAGGGGTACGAAGGTTCAAACAAACAGCTATGGATTCCTTCACATTACTACCTGTTTCATTTTTCTTCTGCGATCGGCGGCCCCATACAGAGGAAACCTTCTCCAGTCACCATTCTAGGAAGAAGAACGTTCGTGATGTAGTGTGCCATCTGAAATTTCATCCATCTCGTTGCGTCATCCTACATTCCGAGCGCGTCCAGCTTTACCCGAAACAGACGTGAGTCGTATCCGAGGGAATTCCGACAATCAAATGATGGAAACTTCTACTTTAATATAAAAAAGGAATGTGCCCAACGTTTCGGAGGGGTCCCTTCAACTGAGCGAACGTTACTAGGTTGCTAGGGGTTCCTCCAGAGGTTGCTAGGGGTTCCTCCAGAGGTTGCTAGGGTTTCCTCCAGAGGTTGCTAGGGTTTCCTCCAGAGGTTGCTAGGGGTTCCTCCAGAGGTTGCTAGGGGTTCCTCCAGAGGTTGCTAGGGTTTCCTTCAGAGGTTGCTAGGGGCTCCTTCAGAGGTTGCTAGGGGTTCCTTCAGAGGTTGCTAGGGGTTCCTTCAGAGGTTGCTAGGGGTTCCTCCAGAGGTTGCTAGGGGTTCCTCCAGAGGTTGCTAGGGTTTCCTCCGGAGGTTGCTAGGGGTTCCTCCAGAGGTTGCTAGGGGTTCCTCCAGAGGTTGCTAGGGGTTCCTTCAGCATTGGGCCATTTCTGAATCTTGGCTAAGCTCCCACCGACACCATTGATCTTTTTAGCTATCTGTAAGGAGGTAATTCTTTCCACTGACCACAAGTGTGAGGACCATTCTTCCCACTGACCATCACACTAATGTATCATGAGTTGTAGATTTCTCATTTTTAGTAGTGGTTCCCCCCGAGACCGGAGATCTATTTCAAGGGTTCCTCTGTGTTGAAAAGGTTGAGAAAGGCTGCGATAAAGGGTAACGTGTTCCTGTAGCTTTGGAGATCATGAAATACACAATATTGTCAAAAGTATTGGGACGCCTGCCTTTACACGCACATGAACTTTAATGGCATCCCAGTCTCAGTCCGTAGGGTTCAATATTGGGTTGGCCCACCCTTTGCACCTATAACAGCTTCAACTCTTCTGGGAAGGCCGTCCACAAGGTTTAGGAGTGTGTCTATGGGAATGTTTGACCTTTCTTCCAGAAGAGCATTTGTGAGGTCAGGTACTGATGTTGGACGAGACTCTACTTCACCCCAAAGATGTTCTATTGGGTTGAGGTCAGGACTCTGTGCAGGCCTGTCAAGTTCCTCCAAAGTATTCAAGTATTGAACCCTACGGACTAAGACTGGGATGCCATTAAAGTTCATGTGCATCCCAATACTTTTGACAATATAGTGTGTGTACCAAGTGGGGCGGCTCCGGCTCCACCTCATGCCCCCCCCACATCCAGCAGTGCAGTCGCCGGCAAAAGACTGTGATTCGCTCACATCAGGACATTCCCCCCCCCCCCCCCCCCATGGTAATGACGCGCTTCCGGTGAAAACCAGTAGTAAAATAACGCATTATGGCCATTAGATAGAGCTGAGGAGCATAGGAAGTACATACACACATTAATATTAATGATATTAATGATAATAATAATAATAATAATAAAAATACTTTCTTTTTTTTTGTTTGGGTTTGGGTGTTTATTATTTTATTATTATTATTATTGTTGTTACTACTATTTTTGTTGTTGTTGTTAGTATTATTACTATTATTATTATTATTATTAATAATAATACTTAATTTTTTTTTGTTTGGATGTTTATTTATTTAGTATTTTAATATTATTATTATTATTATTATTATTATCATTGTTATTGTTGTTGTTGTTGTTATTAGTAGTATTATCTTTATTATTATTATTATTATTATTATTATTATTGTTAATAATCATAAACTAATAATACTACTTCTAAGGATAACAACAATTTCGGGGGGGGGGGGGGGGTTTAGGTGTTTAGTTAATTATTATTTTATTATTACTTATTATTATTATTATTATCATTGTTATTGTTGTTGTTGTTGTTGCTATTAGTAGTATTGTTTTTATTATTATTATTATTAATAATCATAAACTAATAATACTACTTCTAATAATAACAACAATTTCGGGGGGGGGGGGGGGGGGGGGGGGGGGGGGGGTTTAGGTGTTTAGTTAATTATTATTTTATTATTATTTATTATTATTATTATTATTATTATTATTATTATTATCTTATTTAGTATATTTTTTGAAGGTTAGGGGTTAATTAATATTTATTTATGTATTATTACATATTATTCATTTTATGTATTTATTTATTTATTATTTAGGATGATATTTAGTTATTTGTGTATTTATTTTACATTTATTTATTCATATATTCTTACTATTTTTTTATTTTTTTTTACATTTTCTCATTTGAGAATAAAATCGTGCAAAAATGCACGACAAAACCCGCCAAAGTCACACGTTTCCATCCATTTCTATGGGAATAAAAATGCACCAAAAATATGCAAATCTGCCCAATTTGAGCTACAGAACTTTGTCGTTGGTTCCGGGTGACTTGGAGTAAAGATGTGAACCGTCTCCATAGAGAATAATTGATTTTTTTTTTCTCCTCCAGCGTTTTGGATCTTCCAGCTACAGAACGTTCTAGTTCTACTCATTTCCCATCTTATCCGATACCAGGAGAAAAAAAAAAAAGTTTTTGGCCTGACAAACACTTGAACTGTTTAGTGATTCCAGGAAGAATATTTATCACACATAAATAAAGTTTTATTGATTCGTATGAAGAAATATCTGTCAGACCTTTAGATACGGGGAGATATAATAAGAGGAAACATCGGAACGCCGTCATTAATCAACTTTATTTACTCCACTTGTATCAATGCTTCCCTTTCCCCCCGCCATTTATTTACAGCCCAGGAAGACGTCTACCGAACTAATTAAATCCTTTGTCACATAAAACTCCAATTAACGAGGTTACTGCCATTTGATGAAGCCGTTCTCGGGTGGAAGTGTTTATTGCCCCTTTAATCAAGTCCAGGACTGACAATTTAGAGAAGAAAAATGAAAGAGAATCTGAGACACGGAAGCTGCCTGGCCGATTCTGTGTTCAGGGGTGTATTTATTAAAAAAAAATAAAAAAATTCACAGATCTGTTCGTCCATCAAAATTTGGCTGTTGATGGAACAGCCAAAAATCGAATGTCCCCAGGCTATATTCTCTGCAGATCAAATGCTGATAATACCACATTACGGCCACTAGAGGGAGCTGATGAGCATACGTTGTTCCTATGATGGTCATCGCCATCTAGTGGCTAAAATGTGGTATTTTCAGCCTTTACACCTGTGGAAAATACGCTCACTGGGCACTTTATTAGGTCCACCTTTGTAGTACCGGCCGGGTTGGACCCCCTTTTGCCTTCATTCTTGGTGGAATAGATACAACAAGGTGTTGGAAACGTTCCTCAGAGATTTTGCTCCATAGTGACATGATAACATCACACAGTTGCTGCAGATTTGTTGGCTGCACATCCATGATGCCAATCTCATGTTCCATTCCAAAGGTGCTCTATTGGATGAGATGTGGTGAGTGTGGAGACCATTGGATGAGATGTGGTGAGTGTGGAGGCCATTTGGATGAGATCTGGTGAGTGTGGAGGCCATTTGGATGAGATCTGGTGAGTGTGGAGGCCATTGGATGAGATGTGTTGAGTGTGGAGGCCATTGGATGAGATCTGGTGAGTGTGGAGACCATTGGATGAGATCTGGTGAGTGTGGAGGCCATTGGGTGAGATCTGGTGAGTGTGGAGGCCATTGGATGAGATGTGGTGAGTGTGGAGGCCATTGGATGAGATCTGGTGAGTGTGGAGACCATTGGATGAGATGTGGTGAGTGGGGAGACCATTGGATGAGGTGTGGTGAGTGTGGAGACCATTGGATGAGATCTGGTGAGTGTGGAGGCCATTGGATGAGATCTGGCAAGTGTGGAGGCCATTGGATGAGATCTGGTGAGTGTGGAGACCATTGGATGAGATCTGGTGAGTGTGAAGGCCATTGGATGAGATCTGGTGAGTGTGGAGGCCATTGGAGTACAGTGACCTCATTGTCCAGTGGTGAGATCTGGTGAGTGTGGAGGCCATTGGAGTACAGTGACCTCATTGTCCAGTGGTGAGATCTGGTGAGTGTGGAGACCATTGGATGAGATCTGGTGAGTGTGGAGGCCATTAGATGAGATGTGGTGAGTGTGGAGGCCATTGGAGTACAGTGACCTCATTGTCCAGTGGTGAGATGATTGGAGCTTTGTGACATGGTGCATTATCCTGCTGGAAGGAGCCATCAGAAGATGGGGACACTGTAGTCATAAAGGGATGGACATGGTCAGCAACAATACTCAGGTAGGCCGGGGTGATTAAACGATGCTCAATTGGTACTAAGGGGCCCAAAGTGTGCCAAGAAAATATCCTCCACACCATTACACCCCCACCACCAGCCTGAACCAGTGATAGAAGGCAGGATGGATCCATGCACCAAATTCTGACCCCACCATCTGAATGTTGCAGCTGAAATCCAGACTCATCAGACCAGGCAACGTTTTTCCAATCTTCTATTGTCCAATTTGGGTGATCCTGTGCCAATTGTAGCCTCAGTTTCCTGTCCTTAGCTGACAGGAGTGGCACCCGGTGTGGTCTTCTGCTGCTGTAGCCCATCTGCTTCAAGGTTGGATGTGTTGTGCGTTCAGAGATGGTATTCTGCATACCTTGGATGTAACGAGTGGTTATTTTGGAGTTGCTGTTGCCTTTCTATCATCTGGATCCAGTCTGCCCATTCTCCTCTGACCTCAACAAGGCATTTTCCTCCACACAACTGCCGCTCACTGGATATTTTCTCTTTTTCCCACCATTCTCTGTAAACCCGAGAGATGGTTGTGCGTGAAAATCCCAGAAATACTCAGACCAGCCCGTCTGCCACCAACAACCATTCCACGTTCAAAGTCACTTCAATCCCCTTTCTTCCCCCATTCTGATGCTCGGGTTTGAACTTCAGCAAGATGTCTTCACCACGTCTAGATGCCTAAAATGCATGTATAGCCTGAGAATATTCAATTTTGCCCCATTTGCACAGAGCTAATATACATGCAGTATTTTTCGATTGGGTGAAATGTAGAAGCCTGAAAGAGCCCTTATGCCGCGTACACACGGTCGGAATTTCCGATAGGAGCTTTTGATCGGATTTTCCGACTGTGTGTATGCCCATCTGTCTTTTTCTGTCTTCATTTCCGACGGACTTTGGATTGAGAACCTGTTCTTAATTTTTACAACGGAAAACCTTTCTATCGGATTTTTCGATCGTGTGTATGCAATTCACGCAAAATTCCGACGCATGCTTGAAAACAATTCGACGCATGCTCGGAAGCATTAAACTTCCCTTTTATAGTGCCATTGAACGTGTTGTATGTCGCGGTGTTATTGACCGTCGGAATTTGGTGTGACCGTGTGTAGGCAAGACAGTTTGAGCGAAATTCCATCGGAATGCCGACGGGAAAACCATCAGAGATTTTTCCCGACGAGAATTCGGCTACAAAATGTATTTATTTATTTATTTTAATTTCCACAAAGAATGCCAACCAGGCACCAAAACAATGCAGTCCAAACGACAAAGTTCAGACCCACAACCTAGTAGCAGCCTGAGACACAATGCTAGCATTTTGGAAATGAACAAAAGAAATGAAAGGCTCTAAGCAGTAACTAATTCCATTACAAGGGTTAGGAGGGCTGGAATTTCAAGAAACAGCAGGAAAAAAAGAAAAAAAAAATCCCTGAAAGCCCTAATGGCAAACTCTAAGAATAAAGAGGACTATACATACAATAGAATCCACTACAATATTATACTCAGATGGGTCTTGAGGAGCGAAGATTGCATGCTTTCGGCAGGAAGAGAAACCTATTCAAAGGCGTGCAACTCCGACCAGACAAACGTTGTGTTTGGTTTTGGAGAACATCTGAGATAGCCAACTTGAGGTTGTTAATTCTGCTCACTAATGAACATCCGGAAGAGAAAAACAAACGTAGACAAAGGCCTGATGACCACGAAAGGGGGGAGGAGGGCTTCCCAGCAGCCCAATATGGCATCTCTTGAATGAACCTTATGGGAGTGTTTTCTAAAAAAGAAAATCCACGCACAATGCCGACAAAAAGTAACAAGTGGGGGGATTATCCGTAATGAGGAGTCGCCTGAGCAGAGAACTGGGGACTGTCACTGTCAACGCTGATTCTAATTTCTATACAGCAACTGACGTTTGAGGTCTACTTCATGGAAAGTAACTGACATGGAGCATGCAGCCAGTAAATTGTCGGGACATCTGATGGGCATATTCTTGTTCCAGGTCAGTTACTCCCTAGTGAAAGCCCAAGATGAGAGATCAGCGCATGCATCATCAAATTTACATTGTATGATCCTATAAGTGGACACCTGACCATCACCTGTACGAGCTTGTAGGTTGGACATCCAATTCCAAACCCATTGCAGCTGTAACATCCTCCACTCTTCTGGGTAGGCTTTCCAGAACACCTGATAGCCATCCGTGACGGGAGGGCACATGGAACCAAGAATCCCTTGGAAAGGTTGGGAAACCCATGTTTCAGCTCCCCATACAACTCTTATGTCATAAGCCCCATACACACGGTCGGAAAATCCGACCACCAAATCCATCGGATTTGGTCCGACGGATTTAGTCCGACACTGGTGTTGCATACACACGGTCGGACAAAGTTGTCGGAAAATCCGATCATTCTGAACGTGGTGACGTTTGTTGCCTACGACGGGACTACGTAGAGGCTAGTAGCCAATAGCTTTGGTCTTGTAATGTGATCTGAGCATGCGTAGCACTTTGTCCGTCGGAATTCGCTACACACGATCGGAATTGGTGTGATCGGACTTTGTTGTCGAAAAATCTATCCAGCAGGAGATAAAACTTTGTCCGTCGGACAATCCGATGGAAACTGTCCGATGGTGCCTACACACGGTCGGAATTTCCAACAACATTGTCCGATAGGACAGAATCCATCGGAAAATCCGACCGTGTGTATGGGGCTTAAGTCACCCTGTGCCATCCTGGTACAGGGTGAGTGAGAAAATATATCTTGGATTACTTAAAATTTAAGTAAGTAATATTTATCCACAGTATCTCCCAGGATATATGTAAAGACTTTTCTTAGGTTGTTAATTCTGAACAATACACAATCCTTGAAAGATCTTATTACATTTACATTGTATGATCATATTTGTGGACACCTGACCATCACCTGTACGAGCTTGTAGGTTCGACATCCAATTCCAAACCCATTGCAGCTGTAACATCCTCCACTCTTCTGGGTAGGCTTTCCATAACACCTGATAGCCATCCAATCCGATTCGCTGGACAGAATGGATCTCCATCCGTCTGTTTTTAGCAGACAGGATTAGATTTGAGGTTGGAGGGTGTCAACGGGCATGTGTCTGTTGGCACCAGCCACTCCATATAGAACAATGGATGGCCTGATCGGGTCCACAGTCAGTTTTTTAGGTGGACCTGATCAAACCATCCATTGCCCTTTATGGAGTGGTGGATGTCAACAGCCCGTGTGGAAGGGGCCTAAACAGTGAAGTCTCAAATGAGAGCTCAGAGCTTGCGCCATCAAATTTACATTGTATGGTCAAAATTTGTGAACACCTGACCATCGCCTATATGAGCTTGTTGGACATCTAATTCCAAAGCCATAGAAATAAGAACCCATTTCAGCTGTAACATACTCTACTGGGTAGGCTTTCCACAAGATTTTGGAAGGCAAGTGGGGGATTATCTTTATTGAGAACTATGTAGGAATAACAAAGGGGATGTAATTGTCAACTCCGATCCAAATTTCCCTACTGCAACTGAGGTTTCAGGTCTACTACATGGAAAGTAACTGACATGGAGCAAGCATATTCTTGTGGCAGGTCAGTTACTCCCCAAGGCCTCTTTTACATGGGGCGGACTCTGCCATTCATTGCCCTTTATAGAGTGGTGGATGTCAACAGTCCGTGTGGAAGGGGCCTAAACAGTGAAGTCTCAAATGAGAGCTTGCGCCATCAAATTTACATTGTATGGTCAAAATTTGTAAACACTTGACCATCACCTATATGAGATAGTTGGACATCTAATTCCAAAGCCATGGAAATGACAACCCATTGCAGCTGTACCATCCTTCACTCTTCTGGGAAGGCTTTCCACAAGATTTTGGAGGGCGAGTAGGGGATTATCTTTATTGAGAACTATGTAGGAATAAGAAAGGGGACGTAATTGTCAACTCATTACAGCAAAGGGGGTTTCAGGTATACTTCATGGAAAGTAACTGACATGGAGCATGCAACCAGTAAATTGTCAGGACATCTGATGGGCATATTCTTGTTCAAATTTACATTATATGATCATATTTGTGGACACCTGACCATCTGTATAACCTTGTTGTTGGACATCCAATTCCAAACCCATTGCAGCTGTAACATCCTACACTCTTCTGGGTAGGCTTTCCAAAAGATTTTGGTGGGGGATTATCTTTATTGAGAACTATGTAGGAATAAGGAAAGGGGACGTAATTGTCAACTCCGATCGTAATTTCCCTACAGCAACTGAGGTTTCAGGTCTACTACATGGAAAGTAACTGACGTGGAGCAAGCATATTCTTCTGGCAGGTCAGTTACTCCCTAAGGCCTCTTTTACATGGGGCAGACTTCGCCATCCATTGCCCTTTTTGGCGGGAGCCTCCCATTGCGCGGAGCGGCCCAAGAAGAGACGTTAACGCCGTGGAAGAAGATGCCGGACGAGAAGACCAGAGCAAGAAGAAGCGGATCGGAGGAAGAAGAAGATGGAAGAAGAAGATGGAAGAAGATGGAAGAAGATGGAAGAAGAAGATAAAGAAACCGAAGGATGAAGAAAGGAAGACCAGAAGAAAGAAGATGAAAGAAGATTTTAATAAAGGAATTGTCAAAGACCGTCTCCTGTCATTTTTACAATTTTTGTCACTTTTTTGGTGAAATGGTAGGGGTACTTTTGTACCCCCTTACCATTTCACACAGGGGGGGGCAGGATCTGGGGGTCCCCTTGTTAAAGGGGGCTTCCAGATTCCGATAAGCCCCCCGCCCGCAGACCCCCACAACCAATGGCCAGGGTTGTGGGGAAGAGGCCCTTGTCCCCATCAACATGGGGACATGGTGCTTTGAGGGGTCACAGACCCCCAAAGCACCCTTCCAATGTTGAGGGCATGTGGCCTGGTACGGTTCAGGAGGGGGGGCGCTCTCGTCTCCCCCTCTTTTCCTGCAGCCTGCCAGGTTGCGTGCTCGGATAAGGGTCTGGTATGGATTTTGAGGGGGACCCCACGCCATTTTTTTTTGGCCGGGGTTCCCCTTAAAATCCATCCCAGACCTGAAGGTAAGGGTCTGGTATGGATATTTAGGGGGAACCCCACGTCATTTTTAAAAAAAAATTTGAAGCAGGGTTCCCCTTAATATCCATAGCAGACCTGAAGGGCCTGGTAATTGAATTTGGGGGAACCCCCACGCTTTTTTTTTTTTTTTATCAATGACTTTCAATGAATGACTGTTCTCTGTGTTACGGGAGCCGGCAATTCATTAGCCGCGAGTGATTTTAAATAGCTTTTTTTTTCCTGCAAAAATGACACTTTGTGCAGGGACAGTTCTAAGCACGGGAAACATTATTAAAATCACTGCTCCCGAAAAAACATCCGTTTTTAAAAAAAAATTTGCATTGATACATGTCCCCTGGGGCAGGACCCGGGTCCCCAAACACTTTTTATGACAATAACTTGCATATAGTTTTTTAAAATTAGCACTTGAGATTTCTTCCATAGACTTTTACAGGGTGCTTTTCGAATTTGCCGCGAACACCCCAAATTGTTCGCTGTTCGCTGAACAGGTGAACAGGCAATGTTCGAGTCGAACTCGAAGCTCATCCCTAGTCAAAGTTTGTGAATACCTGACCATCACCTATATGAGCTTGTTGGACATCTAATTCCAAAGCCATGGAAATGACAACCCATTGCAGCTGTACCATCCCTCGCTCTTCTGGGAAGGCTTTCCACAAGATTTTGGAGGTTGAGTAGGGGGTTATCTGTAATGAGAACTAGCTAGGAAAGGAAAAGGGAACTTAATTGTCAACTCATTACAGCAAAGGGGGGTTCAGGTATACTTCATGGAAAGTAACTGACATGGAGCATGCAACCAGTAAATTGTCGGAACATCTGATGGGCATATTCTTGTTTAAATTTACATTGTATGATCATATTTGTGGACACCTGACCATCACCTGTATGAGCTTGTTGTTGGACATCCAATTCCAAACCCATTGCAGCTGTAACATCCTCCACTCTTCTGGGTAGGCTTTCCACAAGATTTTGGAGGACGAGTGGGGGATTATCCTTATTGAAAACTATATAGGAATAAGAAAGGGGACGTAATTGTCAACGACGATCCTAATTTCCTTACAGCAACTGAGGTTTCAGGTCTACTACATGGAAAGTAACTGACATGGAGCGAGCATGCAGCCAGTAAATTGTTTTCAGCCCACTGCATCACGCTGCACCTACCAACATACTAAAAAGTTATCCCCCTAATTATGAGTAGGGATGGGCCCGGTGTTCGATTCGAACCCATGTTCGAATCGAACATCGGGCGTTCACCCGCTCGGCAAGCCCAGAACTATTTGGGCCGCTCGCATCAAATTCGTGTGATGCGAGCGGCCCGCAATGCACTGCGCCAGTCGTAGTGCATTGCTGGCTGATGATTGGCCAAGCATGCACTGTGACCCGCATGCTTGGCCAATCATAGAGCCAGCGTCGAAGAGAGCCATAATTGGCCACAGGCAGGATGCCTGTGGCCAATTATAGCTCAGGGGGTTTAGTACACTTTTTATGACAATAACATGCATATTAGCCTTTAAAATTAGCACTTTTGATTTAGAACGTTCGCATCCATTGTAACTAATAGGGTTCTTAAATTTACACAGACTTTAGGTCCGTTCGCGGGTTCTGGTGCGAACCGAACCTGGGGGTGTTCGGCTCATCCCTAATTATGAGAGCACAAATTAGGAATGCCACCAATTCCAAAGAATCAACGGAGTGGCTGGATGGTCACCTGCAGATATGCCACCACCTTGTTTTTCCAACTTAACTGCGGGAGTCCTAATGGAGGAATACAAAATCCCATATACAAGGTATTGCTGACCTAATCACAAAGAAAAGCTCAATGAGTGGATTTCCAGGTAGTTATTGAGCCAGTGGAAGGGTAAATGTGTAACTGATTATTAGGGAATGATCTCACTCCATACTCCAGTACATAATCATATAGACCCCATGGGTAGAGCGCATAAAGCTTCCTTATTACAAGCCTTTGTTACCAACACGAGACAGGATTCTGTCTGCTCCATTTTTCCGTATTACCTAAAGTCCCTTTATATTAGCTTCTTTTATGACTATAAAATATGTACCCGAACCAATTGCTCCATATTAAATTCTGATTTCTTTATTTTCTTCTCCTCCAGCCTGACCTTTTTTTGCGAAATGTTTGATGCTTAAAAACGTTCTATCCGCGCTCCAATCCGTCCACCTTTTGATGAGTTTGACAGATAAATCAATGTGAGCTGTAAGTCTTCTCAGATTTCCACAATTCAGATATAAAATGCATCTGTGTAAAATTAGAGAGCTGGGAACGGATTGCCGGAGGAACAGCAAAAAACGAAATCCCTCTAGAGCCTTAAAAACTAATATCTCTTATGCTGCAACTTTGAAATACAATTGCAGTCTGGGACATCTTTCTTTTTAGAACCGCTCGGTTTTAATGAATATGTATTTTCAAGGAAAACTATGTACTATGTGAACAAATAGCTGCAACATGAATAAATTTCATCTGAATCGCGGCCCGTCTTCTTCAAAGGCAACAAAAGAAAAAAAAAAAAAGACAACTCACTAAGCCAAGAGGTCACTTTGCTGTCTGGATTACAAAATAGGGGGCACAGCAATTATTAAACTGGATGTAAACCCGAAAAAAAAAAAAAACATTTTTAATTAAGGCTTGCACCTTGTACAGTATAGGATTTCATGTCATCTGTGCCACAAAGAGTTTTAATCCAGATCTGAGCAATCCTCTTATCTTTTTTCAGTGAGATAAAAACTGACACACAGAGAAATAGGAGTCACTTCTCCCCCCCCTTGCTGTGAGTGACGGGTGATTTACATATCTCGTGCCTGAGAGAGACATTCTGTGTACTTCCGATCCCCTCCTCCTTTCTTCTCCAGCTCTCCCAGGATTGGCTGCTCCACACCTCAGCATGATTGGGCATGCTGAAGTCATGTGGTGAGCTTTCTGGGTTTTGACTGGATGTTAGTGATCATAGCAGAAGTTCAATGTAAGAAATACACCGGAGAAAATGCATGTTGACAAGGGGAGTGTAGAGGTGGGCGGGGAGTCTACTGACATCACGACTCCACCCACCGAGCTCCAGACAACAGACCCACCCAACAAAATCTGCATTTTTTCAGGTCTCATAAACGACAGAGGAGAGACATTTGACAGGTAAGGACACATGCAGGAGGCATGTATATCCTAATGTTGCGTACACACGACCGGGTTTCCCGTCGTGGTGGTCAGTAGGAAGAATGTCCCTTACATTGGTGATCAGTGAGAAGAATGTTCCTTACATTGGTGATCAGTGAGAAGAATGTCCCTTACATTGGTGATCAGTGAGAAGAATGTTCCTTACATTGGTGATCAGTGGGAAGAATGTTCCTTACATTGGTGATCAGTGAGAAGAATGTTCCTTACATTGGTGATCAGTGA